>JACXIL010000024.1:14836-646208 GCA_014737365.1 Bombus soroeensis | reverse complement strand
AAGCTCTAGCAAAAGTTCCAGAAGAGTTCGTAACTCAAATAAATACAAATGCAAATCCACCTACATTTTTTTTAACGTTGCATTTTATACTTAAGCACAAAAAAGAAGAGGTATTAGAAAAACATTTCCAATTTTTTGATAATTTGTACCCTCGTCTTCAGACATGGTTTGATTGGTTTAATACTACGCAAATTGGAGATATACCGAGTACGTATAGATGGAGAGGTAGAGATGGAACAACTAATAAAGAATTAAATCCAAAAACGCTCACATCTGGATTAGATGATTATCCAAGAGCTTCTCATCCAAATGTCGATGAACGACATGTCGATTTACGTTGCTGGATTGCATTTGCCGCTGATATTATGCATCAGATCAGCGAAATGTTAAGTTACTCTAATAATAAATATCAAGAGACCTATCAGTACTTATCTGATAATAGTTTATTAAATAAACTACATTGGTCACCAAGTACACAAACGTATGCTGATTTCGGATTGCATACAGATAAAGTAATTCTACGAAAAGTAACTCCGTCTTCAAGATCACATCTACAACCGTCGGAAACAATACGAGTTGTAATGGAAGATCCAACTCTAAGATACGTTGATTCTTCTTTCGGATATGTCTCGTTATTTCCATTTATTTTACAAATTATCAATCCCAATTCTCCACAGTTAGGCAAAGTACTACAGGATTTAACCAATCCTGATCTATTGTGGACTAAATATGGCTTACGATCACTTGCAAAGATATCACCACTTTACATGGAATATAATACTGAACACGATGGTCCTTACTGGAGAGGAGCTATTTGGATGAATTTGAATTATTTGACAGTACGAGCAACGCACTATTATTCTAACATTGAAGGTCCATATCAGGACAAAGCGAGAAAAATTTATCAAAATTTAAGAAAGAATTTAATACAAAACGTTATTAGGCAATATAAAAAAACTGGATATGTATGGGAAAATTATGGAGATGTTCATGGAGAAGCAAAAGGCAGTCATCCATTTACTGGTTGGACATCTCTAGTTTTATTACTTATGGCAGAAATTTATTAATCATAGAATCGTATTGTAAATAGTTTCATCTATAAGTATATCATTTGACTACAAGCAGAATCAAAAGATATTGCTGATATTCATATACGATAAATGCCGTGAATATTGACTATTTTGTTGTTATGCATAAAAATGTGATAATATCTGTGAATTATCATAAACATTTATAGGAATGTATACTTTTTTATATAATAGAATGATATTGATTAAATACAGACCTAAATTTTAAGAAATAACAATAGTACAGAATTCTTATCTACATGTATTGTAATCACGTAAAATTAATTATGTATGAAATCTATTTTAATAGAGATCTTAAATAACATCAACAATTTACATATTTTTAGATTAACTTCCTAACTACTTCTACAATATAGAAATTATAATTTAAGTGAATCAGTATTAAAATAAATTTTTAGTTCTTATCTAGATTATATTTGATTTTTATATTTTATTTATAATTATTATCTTATAATATCCCAACATGGAATAATCAAATAAAACATTCTTCAAGGTTGGCTATGACTAAATGAAACAGAAATTATTTTGTGAATTTTATTTAATACACGCCTTTATAAAAAAAATAGGTATATTTAATTATTGTTAATATTTTTGTTGTATACATTATATATCTTAACAAATATTTAATAAGATTTATATATATATAAAAAAGTGATTTATGGTAAGTAATCGATAAGAATGATGACATTTAAATATGTATTTTTAAATTTGTCAAAAAAATTGAATGAACAATTGGCAAACCTGTTTGTGACTAGTAACAAGTAATTTTATTTCGCTAAGCTGTCAATAACTCCCTCCAAAACTCACCAGGGAATAGGTGTGCAACTGTGGGGTTACAGTTGTGAATTTCCAAAGTTCTTACATAAAATAGTACGATTTTTTAGATAACTATGGAACCGTACGATGTGATAATTAATCAACCCGTAGTTATCGATAATGTAAGCAATATATCAAAATATCTAAGTCTTCAAATAATTTTACGTTCTTTAAATCAGTGTGTCAAATTCAATTCTACCATAATGTCGGCTCCTAAGCAACGCTCAAAATTTTTCTCTTTTTCTTTAAAACTATGAATATTGTGTTATATTATGCGATCTTCTTACATTTTTTCGTGTCATTTCAGTTATTAATATTTTATTATATAAATAGGTTATATCTAATAAAACCGGTGACCTAATAGAAATACAGTAATTTTTGTAGTTTAAAATCGATAATGATATTCAATGATAATGTTATAATGATCTTTGTATTTCCTTTTTTAGGGTTCTGGTGTAATTAAAGCAGGATTTGCTGGCGATCAGATACCAAAATGCAGATTTCCAAATTAGTAAGTAAATCTTCTGCTACCACCTAATTAATATTCTTGACAGCTTTCTGTTTGCTTGGAGGTTATTGACAGACGATAGATTGTAAGATAATTTCAAGTATTTTGAGTTCTTAAGATTTATATTGTTCTATAGTTTTTTAGTTTGCCTAATGTTACTAACTGTGTTAATTATACAAGGTGTTTCAGAATATGTGGGCACAACTTCACTGGTGGATTTAACGCGTCAGAATAAAAAAAAAGCTCATATTAACGTAGCTCAATATCATCTTGTTTCCATAATACTGCCGTATTTGTACTATATCAATTGTTTACCTGGCTTTACAGGAATTGCACAAAATAACCATTTTTGGCATGAATACAAGCTTATAGATGTCTTAGCACAGCATTCAGCAAGACCATATATTAAATGTGTATCTGCCATTTCTGTATTTGTATAATCTGTCATTATTGTCAATGTCATGAAATGTAGGCACTCAATAGATATACTGCTATTATGAATGATACAATTGAGTTGATTTAGGAACATTAAAAGGGAATGTTTATATAATACAGAGTGTTGTAGGATATTTATAAGATTGCACATATATATTGAATGTTATTTGTAAACAAATAAAGAACTTAGTTTATCAAAAGAATTTTTGTAAAACAGAAATTTGGCTGTAATTCAGAAACAAGGTCATATCAGGTATACGTTTATATGAACTGTTTTTGTTATTTTAATGTGTTGAATTCAATATGTGTTCATTTAAGTGAAGTTATGTCCACGTGTTCTGAAACACCCTGTATATTATATTAATAATTTTTTGCAGTATTGGCAGACCCAAACATGTGCGTGTTATGGCTGGTGCTTTAGAAGGGGATCTTTTTGTGGGCCCAATAGCAGAGGAACATCGTGGTCTTTTATCTCTTCGTTATCCAATGGAACATGGAGTTGTTACAGATTGGAATGACATGGAAAGAATTTGGTCTTATGTTTATAGTAAAGATCAATTAGCAACATTTAGTGAAGAACATCCAGTTTTGTTAACAGAAGCACCGCTTAATCCAAGAAAAAATAGGGAAAAAGCTGCGGAAATATTCTTTGATACGTTCAATGTTCCAGCTTTGTTTGTTTCAATGCAAGCTGTTCTTAGTCTGTAGGTATTCAATTTTAATGAACTGTATTTTTTGTACAATATCATTAAATGGTTAATAACATTCTCATTATTTAAATTTAATTTAAAGATATGCCACAGGGCGGACTACAGGAGTAGTTTTAGATGCTGGAGATGGTGTCACACATGCAGTACCTATTTATGAAGGTTTTGCTATGCCTCATAGTATTATGAGAGTTGATATAGCAGGACGTGATGTCACAAGGCATCTCCGGCTTCTTCTACGTAAAGAGGGTATTAATTTCAGAACTACAGCAGAATTTGAAATTGTTAGAACAATTAAAGAAAGAGCATGCTATCTTGCTAGTAACCCTCAAAAAGAAGAAACTATTGAAACAGAAAAATTCCAATATATATTGCCTGATGGAAGTTACTTAGAGGTAATAATATATGTTGTTTCTTTAAAATTAGTTGTTACTTGTACAATTTATCTGTATGTTAATATATTTTAAGTTTATATGAAAAATTTTATTATGTAATGTATGCAGAGTATGGTATTTATTTACAATAGATTGGACCAGCACGGTTTAGAGCTCCTGAAGTGCTCTTTAGACCAGACTTAATTGGAGAAGAATGTGAAGGACTTCATGAAGTATTAACATATTCCATTCAGAAATCTGATTTAGATTTAAGAAAGGTATTATTCCAAAACATTGTCTTATCAGGAGGATCTACATTATTCCGTGTAAGTATAAAATTAATGAAATATTTTTCATTAATATATACATATTAATACATAGAAAGTTAAATTTTATAAACATTAAATATGTGTATCTTGTATATTAGGGATTTGGTGATAGATTACTATCTGAGATTCGTAAAATGGCACCGAAAGATATAAAAATTAGGGTATGTATAACATGCAATAAACACTATTTGCAACTCGATATTCGTTTGCTAAGAATGTTTAAATTCTAATATAGATATCAGCTCCTCAAGAACGATTATATAGTACTTGGATTGGAGGTTCTATTTTAGCTTCTTTAGATACTTTCAAGAAGATGTGGGTTAGTAAAAGAGAATATGAAGAGGATGGTATTAGAGCAATTCATCGTAAAACATTTTGAACTTAATTTAGGAAGATTTATGATGTTATGTCAAATAATTTAAGTACAACACATAAATAATGGCACAGTCGGCACAAAAATCGACATGTACCGTATTTACCATGCTCTTTGAATGCTTTTAATACTGCAATTTTTAAAAAATGTTGCTTTAACTGTTCTTTTTTAATGAAAATATATTCCAAGGGATCATAAAATGTCGTATTTAACGAATTAAAAAGAAACGTAATGCAAAAACAGTGTAATATGATTTATTTTATACTTCGAAAGTTTATGTAAAGCTTTTAATATGCAAATATTTATTTAGTCATAGTTTTAAAATAAAAGTTTTATTATATTTTTAAATGATATCTACTTATTAAGATTCCTTGGAAATGTACATAAAAATTTCCAATGCTAGATACATTTTAACTTTTCAAGTTAAATTTACTTGTAAAAGTAAACACTATATTACTTGTAATTTGAATGGAAATCTCTTCTTTTATAAAAGAACCATCTTTCTAAGTTATTATATTTGTTTTTATACTATTTATAATTTTATTATATTTAATACAATAAAAGAATAGACTATTCTATTAAAACATAAGTGAAATGCTTTGGTTAACCAAATAATCGTTATAAAGAAGATAATGTAATTTCTATTTCTAGTAACAAGTTTGCAAAGTATTTGTAAATATGTATGCTTTGGTAAAATAAATCTATAAACTCTTTACAGATATGCTGATTATGTCAAATTTTATAATCAAGTGGTAACAATGGCAAATTCCACAATTTCATATGCAATACAAAAATTGCAATATATTAAAACCGCAAATATTAAAAATTTGAAAATATTTAATAGTAATTTTATTATAAAGGTACCAGAAATATTTATATTTGAGTTCGTATATTTTTCTAATGATAATAGAATTATTGAATGTCAGTTAGTTGTTTGAGATCATACTATTTACTTCTTATTCACTTATGTATAAGTACATTTTTATAATTTTAATAATTATTTTCATGATTGTTGGATATTGTTATCATTTTCTGCATAATTTAACTTATTAATTAAGTTATTTTAAAAGCTATATTTTATTTATCATAAATTATAATTAATAATCAGTATTGTATAATTAATATTGTAATATTTATATTGTTTACTTTAACAACTTAACTATAATTTATAATCAAATGTATAATTATATAATTTATAATAAAAAGATTAAATTAGTTATTATTAGCGCAAAAAGATTCTATCATTTAGATAAAGGAAGTATATTATTAAGTAAATATAATTCTATGTTAAATACTTACCAATATATTATAGCATGAAATTTATGTAGTTATGTACTTATATATATTCGAATATGGCGACGTCCATAGTGACGCAACATTTAGCAACATTGTATTTGCACAAATATTTTCAAATAATTCTAAGAAATAATCTAAAATAAATACTATCATATTATTTACCTAATTCTTAATAATTAGATTCTGCAAATCTGGATGAAACTAAGGAAAAGATGATTGCCGCCTCAGAACCGGTGGTAAGTCAAATGTTTTTTAGGTTATGATATAATTAATAAACATATAATTACATTGTGTAAGGTATTGTTTTCTATTAATATTGAACATTTTTTTCAACCTAAATTGATATATTAATATATCGAAAAATTATAATTCTAACTCTGTAACACAAAGGAATATATTCCTGGTGGAAGACAAATAATTTTACGACATCCTGAATCAGTGACTAATCAACAACTATTAAACAATCAAACAGTTGAAGGAGAAAGTATTTTGCTACAAAAATTTAGTGAAGTAAACATTTCAGATACATTGCCAGTAAGTATATATAATGGTTTTATTCTCATTAATGAATATTTAAAGTTTCTAATACATCAATTATATACATGTAGAAGGAATTTTGGATTGTGCGTGAAAATGATACATGTGGTGAAGAAGAATTATATTGTTCAGGCAAAATTGCAATTCATTCAAAGGGCAATCAAACTGCAAAGATATTAGAAACAACATATACTTGTGAAACAGATATTAAACATGCACTATGGTGCAAATTTCATACTAATATACCTGATCATTTAGCAAGAGGAAAAGAGACAGATGAAGAAGATAATTCTGATAAAACGATAGAATGTATTTGTTTAATTGATTCATATACTCTTAAAGTATTTACCAATCTTGGAGAAGATTATGTATCTAGTTTACAATTTCAGGTAATATTTTAATTAAATATGATATTTAATTAAAGACTTATAATTACATTATAGATTTTTTATCTTATAATTTAGGTATCTGCTGTGTGGTCAACAAGGTATGGAATTTTGTTGGAAAAAACACAAGTTCCCATATCAGAAACAAGGTATATTTTTTGATCTATAAAATGCTTGTATAATAACAGTTTAAAACGTGCATGAATAATATTATGATCAATGTTTGTAGATATACATCATTGGAAAGAAATAGATTACAACTACATAATGACACAAATTTGCCAGTGGTATTTTCTCTTACACATCCTTTAGATGAAATTTGTCCCGTACTTATTAAGCATGGTATCATTATAAATTTTACAAATCTTTCTATAATACTTTAAGTCAAAGAATATAATTAATATATGATTTGATTTGCAGGAAACATATCATACATGTATGATTCAAATCAACAAATTGTATTTACTAGTTCTGAACCATCTTTGGCTGTGATATATGATACAAAGACTGGGTTACATTCTGTATATAAAATACGTAAAGCTTCAACAGAAGAGTGTCAAATGGTTTGTGGAAATAGTGATACTACTCCTAGTATGTTTAATCAATCTGCAAGTGCTTCACCTTTAAACATTGGGAGTAATCTTTCCTGTAATAAAAGTACAAATAAGGGACACTTAAGTATATTTGGTACACACAATACAATCACATAGAGAAGATAATTTGGAAGAATTAGAATTTTCATTTAAAATATACATATCTGCGTTTTAGGGGTTCCAAATCCGCAATTTAATATAGGATTAGGAATGTCAAATAGTCCATTTGGTTCTCGAACATCTTATACTACTACATGCTCAGGAGGTCCATCACCATCTCAACAGCAACAGCAGCATTCAAGATCTCAGAGTCCAATGGCAACTATTTCACGTTGTCAATCTCCTACCCATTCTGCTTTCTCACCTTTACTCGGAGCACCTGCAAATTCAATCATTCATCATACAAGGTTGCATCAAACAGTAATGGCTTCTGTATTAAATCAGACACAAAATAGTCCTTTTGGTAGCTGTAGTAACATACAATTACAGGACATTATTTCACCAAGTAAACCTTTATACCCAGAAATATGTCTTGATCATGTATGGACTGAGAATGTTGGAATTCCAAAGTATGTATAATATTTTCATATAAATTTTGTAAATTTTTTTCATATTTTCTAGTGCGTTCAAACAGTAAAATATTAATATTTTTTTAAGGGATGTTATGTCCAGTCGAGCGTCAAAGGTGTTTTTGTCATCAGATTTTGTGGGGCAGAACTATTTATGTTACTTGGTTCCGCATAGATCTCAACTTTCTTTAGTAAGGCTTGAGAAAACAAATAAACAACAACAAATTATTTTCGGCATGGTAACAAACATTGTAGCTAAGGGTGCTGTTAATATACCAGTCAGTACTTACTAACATTTCATAATATAATATTTAATTATTAGAATAAAAATGTAAAACGAACCATTTTATATTTCAGAGTTTACATATAATAGCGATAATGGATCTATCAAATGCAGTGGTATTATATTCAGGAGTGACTTGTATTGGAAAATTACATGTAACAGGAATACTTCCAAATTTAACCGGATATAACTATTTTTTATCTAATATCAATCATAAATTAGGTTCTCCATTCCCACGACGAAGTTCGTTGATTTCACAAAATTGTGCTGCCTCTCACGATATTAAATTTGAAGAAGGATTACACTTGTTAAGTCCTGTAGGTGGTAACTGTGCAAGACCACCTATTTTGTTAGAGAATTCTTTGATAGAGAATAATTTTCTTGTTTTAAAAGAAGCTGTCGGAAATAAGATTACTTTAGAATACGGGAGTAAAAATTATTTTCGAATAACGTTACCAACATCTAGTACCTCTCCCTTGGGTAAGCATACATATGTTTATAATTATATTTGGTTTAATAGCAAATTATTTTTTTTTACATTTTTTACAGTAACTAAATGTTTACAAACGTTAAGAAGTGTTTTACAAAAAGATTTAGCAATGCAATTATTGGTAAAATGGTATGGGGCACGAAATGCTCCTGGACCTCAAGATTTTTCATCAGAACAGGAATGGTATCTCTTTCTTGTAGTTTTATTTACATTATTAGGATATGAAGTAGAAAAGTTACAATTAATTCAGAAGAATGAAAAAGATCAACTCAATGAACGCAATAGTCCTATAGTAGTATCAAAGAAACAAAAAACAAATAATTCTGGTTCAAATGATGATTGGAAATACATGACGAATTTTATGAAAAATGGAAGTTCTAAAATTTTTATTTCAAATATACTTGGCCTACAAAAAACGTCTAATATATTTCAAACATCAATGCCACGCATTATAGAATCAAACAATACAGGAAAAATAAATACGCAGTCTATTTTATTTCCGTATTTTCCGCTCGTCCTTCTTTCTTTGCATCTTTTATATGAAGAATTGAAGCTGAATTGTGTAATGTCAGAAAGTTTACATCTGCTTGCACAATTATTGTACCAATTAAGCTTGGATTTAAAATTTGATGTATATGCTCATCATTATTTTCTTGATTTTCAATCTGTCTATTACTTAAAAAATGCAGCGTCTCAAATGAAAGAAGCAGATTTGCAAAAGATTACAATGCCGAATTATATTCCATTAAAACCACCAAACATATTTGAAACGTTAAATAATTTGTTAAATGGAATGGAAGTGACGCCATTCCCTTATTTAAGTCAAGTAAATTTAAAGACGAAAAATATAATTTACTTAATAGCACTCATAGCAAATGAAAATAAACCTATTGTGCTAGAAATCGATAGATTTATAAAGCATATAATACCAGTTGGAAGTCGTATAGATTTTCAAGAAAGTGGAAATAAATTCGAGAAAGAAATATGTAAAAATATTGAATGTTCTGCGATAGATAGAATAGTATTACTATATCATGAATTAGGTAAGTTTTTAATACTTCAAATATCACTAATTTTAATCATAAATTAAAAGTTGAAACATTCTATTCCTAGGGATGAACAAAAAAGATCTTGAAACATTACCTCCTGGTGTATCATTGCTGTTAAAAGATATAATGTACAGGTGTAGAGAACGTCCTCCATCAAATTGGCCAATGCAAGCATACGAATTAGTTGATCGACAAGATTTATCTGCATTGGGCGAACATTTAAAATCATCTGTATCAAATCACTTAGAAAATGAAGGAAAAAATTATTCAATTAAAGATCCTGAACAAGATGATGGAATGGAATTTGATGATGCTGTATGTTTAGATAATATTTATAAATACGAAAAGTATTCGGGAGGTATTACTTGTTACACATATTAATTATGATGTTATGTAGGTATTAAAGTTGAGATTTAACAAAGATCATAGAATAGCAGAAGTTCGAAAACTTCTAAATTCGTCAAAACCGGTAAGGATAGCAATAGTTCAGAGGCCAGATGTAAGTGACCATGAATTTATAGAAGAACAGGAAAAACATTTACATGCACTATGCACAAGAACGATGGCACTTCCAGTAGCTAGAGGCATGTTTACACTCAGAACTTCAACTCCTATTATTACAGAGCAGTTACCAATTCCTCGACTTTGCTTGACTGGTACGAACCAACAATAGCATTCGTATTTCTAGAAATTTTTGACAATCGTAAAATGTCCTTATATGTATAGGAAAAGCACCTCCACGTGGAACAACTGTAGAACTAGCTCACATAGATGTCCCACCAAATATGAATTTATGGCCATTATTTCATAATGGTGTAGCTGCAGGTCTTCGTATTCATCCAGATGCATCTAATATCGATTCTACATGGATAGTATATAATAAGCAACAACAGGGCGAATTTGGTATTGAACATTCGGGATTCTTAATGGCACTCGGTTTAAATGGTCATTTGAAGAATTTAGCACCTTATAGCATGTATGAGTACTTAGTTGAATGTCATGAGGCTACCAATGTTGGACTTCTATTGGGATTGTCAGCAACTCACCGTGGTACAATGAATGTTTCTATGACTAAATTATTATCTCTTCATGTGGAAACTCTGTTACCTCCGACAAGTATTGAATTAAACGTTCCACAGAATGTTCAGGTTGCTGCATTGATGGGAGTTGGTTTAGTGTACCAAGGAACTGCTCATAGGCATATTTCACATGCTTTATTATCAGAGATTGGTAACTATTCAGTATAAAATTATAACTTGTAGTTGTATACGACTTTAACAAATTAATTAAATTATTTAAAGGCAGACCTCCAGGACCTGAAATGAAAAACTGTATAGATCGAGAATCTTATTCTTTAGCAGCAGGTCTTGCATTAGGTTTGGTAGTGTTAGGATGTGGAGGTGGGCCAGATTTAGCTAATATACCAGACACTTTACATTATTACATGGTTGGAGGACATGTTAGACCTTTTACAGGAGCACAAAAAGACAAATATAAATCACCTAGGTAAACATTTTGTATTTAATTTTGTAAAACATTTTACATTTTTCTTTTTTCTTATAATTTCAGTTATCAAATACGAGAAGGTGATTCCATAAATATTGATGTGACAAGTCCTGGAGCAACTATAGCTCTAGGTCTTATGTATTTCGATACAGGAAATAAAGCAGTAGCAGAGTGGATGCAAGCGCCTGATACTCAATATTTATTAGATTTTGTACGACCTGATTTCTTACTATTAAGAATATTAGCAAAGTCACTTATTCTTTGGAATGAAATTGAACCAACCAAATCCTGGGTTTCTAGTCACGTTCCTAACATTGTTTATAAATACAGATTACAAAAACCAACTTCTGAAATAGGGCAGAATGTAGATTTGGAAACCATGAAGTTAGTATATAGAATATACTTGTATTTAATAACTTTAACGTAATGTCTTCTTTATACTAATTGATATTAATTAAAATACAGCCAAGCTTACTGCAATATAATTGCGGGTGCCTGTATGGCTTTGGGTTTAAAATTTGCGGGGACCGCCAATAGAAATGCTTTTAAAACTTTATATAATTATGCGCAGATGTTTACGGCATTATCACATAAAACTATTGCCGAACTAGCAGGAAAATCAACCATTGAAACTTGTTTAAATGTTACCTTACTTTCTGCTGCTGTTGTAATGGCAGGAACAGGGAACTTAGAGGTAAATTTAATACGTGAATTATTAGTCCTTAATGAATTATGTAATGTTTTGTGTTTGTTAACTTATTTATACTAAATTGCATAGATTATGAGAATATGTCGACATATAAGAACTCGTGTGGGCCCTGCGAGTAACGTTGTTACATATGGATCTCATTTAGCGACACATATGGCTCTTGGTCTACTTTTTCTTGGAGGAGGGAAATATACTCTTTCTAATAGTCCTAGTGCAGTAGCTGCTCTTATAATTTCCCTTTTTCCAAAATTCCCAACACATAGTAATGATAACAGGTTAATAATAGCATAGCTTATTTATAAATATTGACTTATTATCTTAATAATTATTCTTACTAATTATTAGGTATCATTTACAAGCTCTACGACATTTATATGTATTGGCTGCTGAACCACGTGTAATTTTACCTAGAGATATTGATAGTGGTCAGTACTGCTATGCAACTGTGCATTTAACATTCGAATCTGAAAAAGATGGCGATGGACAAGATTTAATACTTCAAGCACCATGCTTACTGCCACAACTGTGTACTATTAAAAAGATTGAACTAAAAGATGATCGATATTGGGAAATCATTTTTTTAAAAGATCATAACTGGCAACAACTTGAGAATATGCTCAAGAAGTGTGAAACGTTAGACGTTAAACAGAGAGCTGGTTGTTTACCATATATAGAGGATCCTCATGTAATTATCTTTTGGTCCTTCATATTAAATTAAAAGTATTACTATTACTTTATTATTTATTGTAATCCTTGCTTCTCAACTTAGGATGGCTTCTGGATTACATCATATAGTATATAAATATAAGTATATAAATATATTAACATTTAATATTATCTTTTTTCTAAATATGTTTCAGGGTTTTAGAAGTTTAATTGCTCAAACTTTAACAACAGAAAATGTTATCGCGTGGGCTGCTCGTCCTGAATGTGTAACTTCTTTTACAAATGATAAAACTATTTTAAATATAGTAAAATGTTTTTTGCAATGGCCCAAACAAAATAAAACTAAAACTGAGATTAGCTTCAAGATGCAATCTTGTGGTAGTTTAGCTAAAAATAGTTCTGGATACCTATCACAAAGCTTGAGCAACACATCTGAAAGAATAAGTGGTAGTTGGAATGAGCAATCAGATTCTTCTAATGAAAAAATGGAAATTGTAGAAACGTTATCTTGTTCAAAAGATGCAAGTTCTTTCTGTAAATATGACGGACAACATTCCGAAATGACAGAGTTCGAAAAACAGTTTCTACACACATTTGCTATAATTGTGTATGAATGTGTAATAAAAGATAAAGTGAGTCTCCTTCCTTTATGGGTGAATTTAATAAAAAGTATGGAAATTATAGAAAAAGAACCAAACAGCTTCTCTATATGGCAAATAAAACTCGTTTCATCTCAAATGTTAAAAAAGTCTTACATAGAAAGCAAAAATCCCGTGCTTGGTACAGAAAGTATACTTGCAATTAAACAAAACATTTCATACATTATGGATAGCTGGGAACGTGGTAAGTACTATATGTTTTTAATATTAAATGTATATTTTTTTTTAATATCTAACAATTTTTTTGTAGAATTAACACCTCATATAAAGAATTATTTAACAAATGGAAACATTGAAGAAAATATACCATTGATGCAAAGAATGTGCACATATTTCGTATTTTATGACATTCCATATAAAATGGATTACCAGACAATCTGTAAGTTTACCTGTTTACTGATACATTTTTATGCTGATTTATATTTGTTATGATTAACCTCAATATATTTTTAGTGGCATCGTTATTAAACACAGAAGTAAAATCTAAAATACCTAATGTAACATTGTACAAATTATATAAAATATTGAAATCCAGCTAATCGTGTTATTGTGAATAATTGATACAAGTTTTGTATAAAATATTTGGAAAAAAAATTGATCATTAAATTAACTTATGTTTATAATTCATTATAAACAATTTATAATTCAATATAAATTCATTATATTGAAAAGATATACGGAGATTGTAGACTGATAATTTTTATAACCTGTTATACATGAACTAAATTTTGTTGCATATGTAATTTTCTTTCTCGTGTATCATAAAATGCGTAAAAATATATACAATCAATATTCGTATAAACAAAGTGTTAATAAGATAACAGATATAATTAACAGAAAATTAATTTATTATTCTATGTATTGTAATAAATATTATTTACAATATTAAACAGTTTAAAATATACCTTGACATTTTTTTTATATATGTATATATATATGTAATTTTTAAATAATTTTAATATTCTTTTAATTATGGCCTGGAGAAACTATTGAACAGACATTAGATTGAAAAGAAAACTTATACAATTAAAGAAAATATTCTGTTTTAACATCCATAAATATATATATATTCAACGATTTGTGTAAGTTGGAAGCATGTGCTGTTTGGTATTTAAGTTGTATCAGTCAATCAATATGCAGTTATACAATCATTTAGGTGAATTTTTTTAAGATAAACATTGGAGTTCTTGGTAATAATAATTTAATATCTCCTGTTATTTGAAATTTATAACAGTTTCAATTCACCTAAATAATGAACTACGTCTTCTATAAAATTGTTCTTCATGTATAATAGGAGTACCAGTTATGGCATATATCATGTTATCAACTATTTCACCAATAAAAGTATAACAATATAAACAACCAACTAAAATACCCCCAAGATGTCCTATAAATGAAGATTGTGGAACTAACAGATGAATTAAAATTAGTTCAACCCAAACAGCAATTTTACTGGAAACTCTAAATCCTCCAACATCCTGAATTCTATCATACTCTTCACACACTACAATTACTTTTAATGCAAATAAAATAGCAGAGAAACCAATAGCACATTGTGTATAATATCCATAATCCCCTGTTAACTGCATTAAAGCATAGCCTAATCCTGCATACATGGTACTGCATCCAAACGAAAGAATAGCTAATAGGATGACAAAATTTATTGTTCCATACATAGGTTCTAAATATGAACCTTTCAAGATCAAAGATACCATATTATAATACAAATGCATATCTGAACCATGTTCAAAATTTGATATTAAGAAAGAATTCCAATCACGGTATTTAAATACTTTTATCGCTGATATGCATACTTCCTCTGCATTCCATGGTACTTTTATCAAACCAACATATAGTAAAACCTGTAAAATGATCACCTTTTTGCATGAAATAATAATTACTTTGATTTATCAACTTCATTCATGTAAAGATTACATTATTATTTATTCACCTGTGCGATAATTGTAATTAAAGTAGCTGGTGGAATTTTATCAATACCATAGTTTAGAGCTTGCATACATAGCAAATAAATGCCGTATTGTAAACCCTGTTGCCTCCTCTGAATAGGTCTCATGACGCTGTATTAATTTACGAATATGAAATGTTCTTTCGTTTATAACTTGGATCATAAAGTTCAAAATACTTTGTTGTTTTTAATATAGGTTATGTTTTACATAGGTTACAACACATAAAAGCAAAATGGATAAAAATTTTACCGTATAAAATATTTCTACTGTATCACGTAACTTTTATGCTTCATAATTACCAATTATAATTTGTTGTTATCACTATAGTGCAACGATTTTATTAAAATCAAATACAGCGCTTTGACAAACGTTTACTACGTTAGGCCGTCAAAAAATTTAGCTTACTCAGCATTATTTACCACCAACTGGAAAAATTTGTAAATTTCACGAATAAATAGATTATGAAGATAAAATGTCAAACCAAGAAGCTTTCTTGTTTTTTCTAAGTATGAAAACTTTACATCAGTTGTATGATCTTTATGATGAACTTTCTGGTTTTGAATTAGCAACAGCTCTTTGCAATCAGAATTCTGTGAAGCATAATCATTCCAAATTTCGTTGATGGAGAGGTTTCAATTCGAATCCAATGTGTAAAATATATCATTTACAGTGCCATAAGCATCGGTAATTTTCCTATTCATTTCTGCTTGTATCTCGTATTATATTACATGCTTTCCTTTAACATGTTGTTTTACTTACGTATAAACTTACAATAGTACGCATAAATATGATGTTTCAACCTTCCAAATTATATTATCTCAACGTCCGTTTAAAATTACTTTTGGTGAAAAAATTACAGAACATCAGCATACTTTTCTCAATTTTATAAAATTTGTTTAAAAGGCTTTTATTTATAAAATAAATATACAAATTACATGGAACTTTGTTATTAATTTCCGTGTATTAAGTTATAAAATCAATAAATAGCAAAAAATGTGTTTCCGCATATTACAAACCGCATAATATATATGCCTAACGCATATATACATATATAGAATATATATAAACACGTGAAACGTAATATATATGTATAATGTGTGTGTGTGTGTGTGTGTGTGTATATATATATATATATATAGCTGGTCAGCCGCTTTTTTTACAAATTAGTATCTAAATAAGTACTAAGATAAGTATGGTTAATAAATAGGTTGTAAATAAGATTAATAAAGAATGGTTTAGAAGACTCAATCAGCTTGAAAAACCAGGATTTGTGTGTTCTATGATGCATCTACGGCAATAACGTTTTACTGCTCGGTATCCAACCCATGTAACCCTCGGGCATTCGCCAATATTGAGCTGCCTCAATCCTCGTACGTAATACGCTAATGCTTCTAATCCAGCATCTGTGACACGCTCACAACCACATAAGGATAATTTTTTCAAATTTGGACATCCAGTAGAAAGGGCTTCAAGAGTTGCATCACCAATATCACATTTCCCTATATCAAGCGCTCTTAAACGCGGACATCCACGTGCCAAAGCTAACGTAGCACTATCACTAAGTGCTTCACAGCCACGGGCATTTAAATACCTCAACTTGTAACAGTGTCTAGCAACAACCAACAGACCGGCGTCTGACACGCGATCACATTTTCCCACTGAAAAGTAACGTAAAGATGGACCGAGACGTGCTGCCAATTCGCGTACTCCATAATCTGTGATTTTTACGCAATCAGAGACAGATAATTGACGCAAATTGCAACAATAGGAAGCAATCGCTATAAGACTGGCATCAGTTATACGCACACATCGTCGCAAATATAAACAAACAAGATGTGGCATGCGAGACAGTGTCAATACTAAACCAGAATCTTCCATACCATGACAATCACTGAGATCTAATGATTGTAATTGTAACGTTGTTATTCGACTACACGCTCTTGTAATGCTGACACATCCTGTTAAGTCCAATTCCTTTAGATGTATGCAATTATCTAAGATAGCTGTCACATTTGTGTCTGTAACACGTCGGGAATGTCGTAAAACTAATGAAGTTAAACTTAAAAATGATAATTGGGCAAAAATCCCAGCTAAGCCAACAGCACCTTCAAGCATCAGACGACGGATATAAGTGTGGCATCCTCGTCTGGTTAAGGCATTCAAAGCAGCTGTTGCATTTTGGGGATAACGTATTTCTACTTCTTTCCAAAGAGATGGATGCCATGCTATTTCCCAAAGACGCCTGCAAGTTTGAGCAACAGAGCATAGATCTCTGGTACCAAGCCAACTAAATATCTTCAATAATAAAGTATCATCCAGTTGACACAAATCGACGACATAAATGCACTTCTGTTGTAGTAAAATTTGTTGTCTAATTGGAACTGATATAACTGCTGATGAAGACGTAGAACGGCAAACATTGTTATCTAATGTATGATATCCTAGGTCAATTGCATCTGATGTTGGTCTGTACAGACCAACCTTTTGGGATGAATATGGAGTTTCTCTTTCAGAGCTGTCCTTTTCCCCAAAGGATGGAAGGAGAAGTGGACATGATCCATCCATTCCATGCTCTATTCTGAATTAAAAGAAATAAAAACGTATCTTCAAACTGTATAGAGATTAAAGAAATTAATTAAAATTATATTATAATTTCTTTATGTTTTGTTATTTTAATATTATTCTTGAATCTATATTCTATATATATTTTAATAATGTTTACACTTCTAAATAAGACTTCAGGAAAAATACATTGATAAAAAATGAAAATAAGTTTTAGAAATTAAAAAAAATAGCTTTATATATAGCGTTGGGACTTAAATTTCGCGGGTATATCGATAGCTAATTAATTAGCTTATTAAGTAAATTAAATATCATAATTTAGGGCTGAGCAAATTTTAAAAAATATTTACTTACTATTGTGCGACAAATAGAAAAATTAGCAACAATACGTAACATTGCGGAACAATATCGATCTATTTGGCACTGCCTCCATTTTGATCTTATATTCCAATTCTTGAACCAGCTGGAGATCGTAACTATTTCATATAATAAAATTACAACATATTAATATTTTTTGAAATATTAATTAATACCTGAACTTTAAAATTACTTGATTACATACTCAGAATTACAAATCGCAGCTAAAATATTAATTTCAAAATATGCTTATTTATAAGGCCCCAATATTGTCGATAAATCCCCACTTTTTAAATAGACCTTCTTAGGGTGATTTTCATCAATCAATTTTATGATATTAAACATTTTTTTATACAGTGCAAATTCAATATAAATTTTTATTATTTGCAGTTTATAGTAATTTGTACTTTCCTTTACATTTCTATACTTCACTTCTTTTAAATAAATCACGATATAAAATAAAGTAAGAATGTACAAAATATGTACCATTGTAAATGTGAAATTGTACCATTAAGTTAATTTCTTATAATTGTATATGAAATGTATATTACAATTTTTATAAAATATGTACGCAATATAATTACAGAATTGTATTGAAAGAAAACATCACATAATCATCGCAGGTTTAATAGGTTTAATTTTACAATTAAAGAATTTTGTAAATCCGCCTTGAATATTTATAATTCTATACACGATTGTATACTGTGTATACATCATACATGCTTGTGCGACATGTGTACGATCATGCTTTAAATATAGTATGTAATTTTATTGTACGTATAGGTTATTTTCAACAGTTGTTTATTATAAAGTTAAAATTAATTTAACTATAACTATTTTATCAAAATAGCTAATACTTCAGCTAATGTAGTTATGTAAAGAACAAAAGTAACTCCGAAGATGAAGTTAAAAAAAAAAGTTTAGAAGATTAGCGAAAGATTAAAGAATTAGAAAGAGCAAGAAAAGTTACCAGCTGCTTTTCATTCAGACTGATTCATTATTTATAAAAATGTAATATATAAGAAATGAACAACGTAGATACCATGTCTTATATAAATTAAAGTATTTAATGAAACACGAACAAAATTGTTGTATTATTTTTTGCGAATTATAATTCATCAGGTTCTGAATAATTTAATAAATAAATTTTTATCGCAGTCTTCAGTTAGATTTTCTTAAATTAAACATAGCCTCGTTTAACAAACTTTATCTTTATGAATGTATTACCATATGTATTACCATATGTACTTAATATTAGTTTCAAATTTGAATTCCTATACGACAATAACCAGTTTTAAACATAATATGTGTTTAAACTGTACTTATCAATCTTTGAAGGCATAATTTGGCATAATTTTGCATAATTTGTTACTACTAAAGCAAAAGCATTAAACAAATACGAGAAGATATTTGGAATGGAAACTTATCTATAACAAATTATGAATACAAAAAAGATTTCAATATATAGAAATTAATTCTATCAATTAGATTTATTTAATTCTGTATTAAAATCATCACAAAAAACATTTTGATTTATATTATTAATTCAAAATGTAAAAAGAATGTATTTGATAAAAGACACTTCAAACTATTGGAAGTAGTAGAAAGTTTTTTAAAGAATAACATAAAAGTAATAAGAAATAGGGGAAACAATAAGTTTATAGCTTATAGCTTATAGAAATAGCGGAAATATCCGCTAAAAATGGAGTATTTATAGAAAAATAAATATAAAGTTGAAAGAAATAATTTTCCAAATCCACTGAATTATTTGAACTCATTTGAATGTATTTAAAATATTTATGTAGTATACTTTGTAGCCTTTGGAAATTTTTGCTACATAAAAAATGAGTAAAGATAATATAATATATTTGTTTGAAATAATAGTGCTGATTATAAACGTTATCTACTGAATGACAAGAAGTTGTTTGTCCTAATAGTTCAATAATATTTATTACATCTTGTCTTCAATTATAAATATATAATTGGAATAAGTAGAAAAGTAGATAAATAGAAAATTTATTTTGTAAATGCACGCGGGATTCAATAATTTAAATAAATATATATACGGTCAATTTAAGCGACTTATATGCAAATGTTTATTACAAATGTTTAATATTATAAATTTAAAAATGCAAAAAATCGTATAATGCACATAATATGCAAAAATATATAAATATCCGAAATAAAATACTCATAATATTTAGTAAATGAAACAAATCCTCATTTTTTTAGTTCATAAAAATATGAACTTGAATAAAATTAAGGCTATATATCTGATAATTAAATTATACAAAATATATAATTAAACATTAATTGTTCGATAGCTCAAAAAGAAGAAGAAAATAAAAATATTTTGCTATGCAATAGAATTGCAGATTTTTTCTTAGAAACAAGAATCACTTGGCTATTTTATATTTTAGCGGAAAAACTTTTTACCGAGAGCAAACTTTTAGGTAAGATGACTAAACGGAAGTTGGTGTCGCCACATGAACACGCTACACGAGGCATTAGAGTCGCGAGTCTATAACATAAGTGATCAAGATATCTATATAGATATCGTATCTTTCTAGCACAGTGTGTACACGTTCATGCGTACACATACATTCGCATATGTACACATAGATATATATATATATCTATATAGTCATACGTATATATATCACACCTAAGTGCTCTCTTGAACAAATTATGGCATTGTCTCCTATCAGGGGTAAGGGTCTACAATACGGAAATTCGCAGTTACGTTTCTTATCTTGCATTTCGACCATGAAGGTAATTATAATGTTATTTATTCCCTAATTGAATAGTATTCGTTGCTATTATTTCATTAGATAAATGGTATATTTCTATTTTACGAAGAAATTGCCGAAACGAGGAATTTTCAGTTTGGTATTCAACATCGTAGAAGGAGAAGTGGGAGAAATACTTGATTGAGATATACAAGTTATTAATAGTTTTATTGAAAAATGTATTATAAATTTTCTCCTTTCGCTTTTTTCTTTTTTTATCGAAAGAAAACTTTTCGAGAGGAGAACGAATGAATTTGTTTTGTGAGGCTATGATTCGATATATGTACTGTGTCGTATTCTAAGATTTCTATACTTCGATACTTAATTTCTGATATCTAAATTTTCAACAGAAAGGATTGGTGCTCGGTCTATACGAAACAGAAGATGAAAACGACGTTTCATTGACTCCCACAGCGGCTAAATATAATGAAGAAATGAAAGGAAAACTGCGAAGATATATTTTGTTGTAAGTTGGAAATTTTTATTAATGATCTGTAACATATTTTGTACCGTAATCAGATCTTTTTGTATCACATATTTATGTAAAAATCTGTGTTAATATTCTTTTTACTAAACATATTTTTTTTTCATATAATATGTGAAACCAGATCATAGGTGTGTCCATAATTCAGGTATAAGTACCGTATACCTAAGATTGAACCGCTTTCCTTCAAATGAAGCAAGTACTTTTATCAATTCATGATAAATCAAATGTAAATAGTAAATGACATTGATTTATGATAAGTGACTATGCAAAGTATAGTTTTACATATTATTATTTCTATAGTTTTGTTTTGCATATCATATGGATTAACATTAATAAATATTAAATCTTTTATTCATAGTTCCAGCCTGAAACAATTGTCATAATGCTGCCTGAGCTTTTATATATAATATTCAGAATTGCTTTTCCTTTGTTCTTTTGAAAAGTTTACATAAAGTATTTTCTTTTAACAAAATTGAATTTAAATGAAATTTATGTCTTATGAGCTCACTGGCATTATTTTCATTGTTTCAGGAGAGACTAGACTGAGAGACGATATTGTACGCATGATATGAAGCAAAACTCGCTGCACAGAAGGAGTTGCCAGACACATATTTTGTTATATAAAAAATTTTAACAGTATATTATTTGTAAAGCAATTATTTCTATAGATTGGTTATTAATCAAGTAAAATCATCTATTGGAAGAGCTCATACAAAACTTTAAAAAATATGAAATTTAAAAAAGCAGATTAAAATTACCAGATGTATCTGAAAATAATTAAATGTATTCTAAGAAATATTATTCAATTGATGAAAAAGATGTCAGCTATCAATGATAGTAATTTGGGAAATGATATTCCTGGAAGCAGCGGAGGTGTAGGTGAATGTAGTGGTAGAATGAGTAAACAGAATCACTCAGCAAATGTTCTTCATAGAATTAGTGGTACACTTGAAGATAAAAATAATGATTATCTATGTCCTATTTGTCTTGAAGTAATTGATGAAGCTCATATCACACGTTGTGGTCATACATTTTGTTATCGTTGTATAATAAAGTCTTTGGAAGCCAATGGCCGTTGTCCAAAGTGTAGCTATGCGTTAACTCAACAAGATATTTTTCCAAACTTTCTATTACATGAATTAATATCAAAATATAAAACTAGAATTAAGGGTCTTGCTGAATTAGGATCTTCTTATGCAGCTGATGGTAGACACAGAGTAGCAGGTACAGATTTATCTATACCACCACATGATGGTTTAAGAGATATTATAGCTGCAGAAAGTGCTAATCTAACATTACCAGATGTAAATGTAATGCTAGAAGTACTAACACAAAGAAAACACTTACTGGAAGCAGAAACATGTACAGCACAAAATAAATTGCTACATGAATTTTTGAAGCATCTATTGCAGCAAAAAGAAGAACAAAAGAATCAGTTACAAAAAGAGATAGCATTGATTAAGAAGGATATGGAAGAAGTTGAGAATATTCTAAGAGATGTTCAAAATAAATGTCCTAAAGTAGAAGATTTGAAAAAATCCAGTGAGAATGATACTGCACAGGTATCAGCTATAAGAAAAGAAATGATTGGTCTTATAGATATAATTGATTCAAACATGGTAAAACCAAATGAGAAAGCGAGTGTTGTTGGAAGCGAAACCTTTATTAATCCTACAGGAAGTAAAAAACAAAATGATTATGCAGTAGGATCTACTTTAGCTGTACGTAGAAAGAGGATGCATGCTCATTTTGATGATTTTGTTCAATGCTATTTCGATTCTCGTGCTAAGGAACTACTCCTTGGGCATAAATCTCACAGTCAAAGTGATTCATGGCAAGGTACTAGTTCAGGACTTGATGTTTTTAGAGAAAATCTTGTTAAATTCTCTAGATATAAAGCATTACGTCCATTAGCGACTTTGAATTATTCGTCGGATATTTTTAATAATTCCACTATTGTTTCAAGCATTGAATTCGATAAAGATAATGAATTTTTTGCTATAGCTGGAGTTACAAAACGTATAAAAGTATTTGATTATAGTGCTGTAATAAGAGACACTGTAGATATACATTACCCCTGTGTTGAAATGGTATCTAGCTCCAAAATATCATGTGTTTCATGGAATTCCTTTCATAAAGGAATGCTAGCATCATCTGATTATGAAGGAATTGTAACAGTATGGGATGCTGCAACTTGTCAGAGAACCAAAACATTTCAAGAACATGAAAAGAGATGTTGGTCTGTTGATTTTAATGATGTAGATACTAAACTTATAGCATCAGGGTCAGATGATGCTAGAGTGAAGTTATGGTCTTTGAACAATGATCATTCCGTTGCTTCTTTAGAAGCAAAAGCTAATGTGTGTTGTGTAAAATTTAACCCACGTAGTTCATGTCACTTGGCATTTGGATCTGCAGACCATTGTGTCCATTATTATGATTTACGTAATATGAAGGAAGCACTCTGTATTTTTAAAGGCCACCGTAAAGCTGTTTCATATGTTAAATTCATTAACAAAGAAGAAATAGTATCTGCAAGCACGGATTCGCAATTAAAAATGTGGAATATCAATAATCCACATTGTCTGCGTTCATTCGTCGGACATGTAAACGAGAAGAATTTTATAGGTCTTACTACCGACGGTGATTACGTAGCATGTGGGTCAGAAAATAATGCACTTTATGTGTACTACAAAGGACTTTCCAAACAATTGTTCTCATATAAATTTGATGCTGTTCGAAGTATATTAGAAATACAAGAACGAAGAGAAGAAGATCTGAATGAATTTGTGTCTGCAGTTTGCTGGAAACAAATGTCCAATGTTGTGGTAGCTGCAAATTCTCAAGGGACTATTAAAATATTAGAACTAATTTAAAAATAGTTATGAGTTCTACAATCTTTAGCAGATATATATATATATATTTTGAAATTTATTCGATTAAGTGCTCAGACACAAATAACAACGAGAAGTGGAAATTTATTCTAAATGTTATAGTAATTTGTTATAAGCAAAATTGAAAAAACTTCTACATATAGAAATCGTTAGAGACTGACTTATTTGAGAAAGTAATACTCTGAATATCAAGCAGCACAAATACTTTTCTCTCATTATATTTTTATTAAACATATGGGTACTGTTACTTGTATTACACTTATTTAATTGTTTTGCAGTTTAGATATATTTTAACAATAGACTGAATTTTAATAATAAATAGTTCATATAAATATATTAATGATATATGCGTGCATCTAATAATTTTTATTATAGAAAATGGCCTTCTAAAACATTATATAATTTAGCTATGTTTTATATATCCTTAAATTAATGTATTTGCACAGTAATTATTAGCGCAATTCTAGTGTAATAAAACATTTTTATTAGGTGAATTTCATTACCATTATATTATTATTAACCGTATTTTTTCATTTTTTGTTTTTGGCCATAATTAATCTTATATAGTAATAATATTTGTTTATAATTAAATCTTATAAGTTATCTAATATTTAATATAGATTTTCTTAGCTTGATAAATATGATTTATGAATGTTAAATAAAATATAAAATTTCATTATTCTAAACAATTTACGATGTGGAAAATATTTTTGTGACTTGTAATGATATGTAAAAAGGAAAAATATTTTAAATCGCTTATAATAATCGTCACATAAGAATGTAATTTTGATCACATGCAGTGTGATTCTTATAATAAATCTTGCCAAAGTAGCCTAATAGATTATTAAATTCAGAACAGTAGAAATGTATAAGTTGATATCACAAACAATGTTAATACTATCTGTTCAATTCAATTTAATGTGTGCCAAGAACATCACATCAGTAAGGAAGTAGTAAATGTGCTTGAATTGCATTAAGTTCCTACTATCAGTGTTACAATCACTGTTTTCATATATTAGTATCAGAGCTAAGGAAAGACAGAATTTATGATGAAAAGTATTAGATTGTTAATATTTTTTAATTATAAAGACATGTTCATTATTTTAGAAATAAATAAATTATACATAGTTACAATTAATGATAACTTCCGTGAAAAATAATACCAATTATTTGATGTAATAATTCTATTGAAGAAAAAAGAAAAATTTATTTTCTATTAAATGTTATTTTACTTAGCTCTGAATAGTATGTTTTAAGTAAATCTATAACATGGCTCATATTTCTAAATATTAATGTGTCAATTTTTAACTGTTTCTTTACAATTTACATAATAATATTTAAGCAAACGATGTTACAAATATGAAACCCCATGGAAAATCTACATACTTAAATCTGTATATATACATAAATGAAGAATCAAATTTTGGTAATAAGAACATAGTGCTACACTGTACTGCATTATATTCGAAGATAATTCTTTACTGTTGTAAATTCTTATTAATATCAAAATACATTGGAAATGATTGTCATGCCTACCATTAATGTATTATGAGTGCAAATCAATTGTCTCCACTATAGATCAGAGAGTATAGCTGTGAGTTAATACATAGTTATAATATCGTGAAAAATAATTGTAATTTTAATCTAATTAATAATTAGAACGATTATTAGAGACATTAGAATAATTTTAAAGGACTATGTTCTAGGATATATATATATATATATATATATACACATACACATGTATATATGTATGTATGTATATATATATGTATATATATATATATATATATGTAAAGAATAGTATATTTTCAGATTGTATTTTAAAATTGCAGATGCTCTAGCATGTGCTAATAGATGTCCAAGATGCCTAGAATTATTGTAAGAAATAAATTCATGAACTTGTGTCTCAGTATGTCCTTCAAAAATTTTTTTAATTTCATATATACATTCCCCCTCTTATCTTAATAATATATATTTTATTGGATAAATAATTTTAAATAATATTTCAATACTTGTACCACTTCAGAGCAGGTCCAAAAATTTCCAAAGGTCATGCTAGAATATTTTGGGGTTTGGATGAGAAGGATTACGTTGGAGTTGCAGTTGTTGGTCTTGGAAAAAAGAATCTTGGCATTAATCATCTTGAAGAAATACATGAGGGAAAAGAAAACATACGTATAGCTGCAGCAGGTAAATATTCTTTATATAAGAATCAATGTGTTTACATACAGTAATAGGAACATCCTTTTCATTATACTTTAATAATAATGTTATAATGCTACATTAGCTGGATGTCGTGCATTGAATTCGGTTGAAATAGAAAACATACATCTAGAAGGATTAGGAGATGCTGAGGCTGCAGCAGAAGGAGCTATATTGTCAACATGGTTCTATCAAGGCTCAAAAAATAAGGAAAACCAGAAAATTCTTCCAAAAGTTTCGTTATATGGTGAAGAAGGACAGTAAGTAAAACATTCCTTCTTTTTCTTTTTGTATATTTATTTATATTATGGTAGTGTAATGAAAATTATTTTTTTAAGGGAACAGTGGCGTATTGGGAGTATTAAAGCTCAGGCTCAAAATTGGGCACGCCATTTGGCAGATACACCAGCCAATTTAATGACACCTACAATATTTTCGAAAGAAGTAGAGACAGTCCTTACTAAATTAGGAATTATTGTAAAAGTTCATAATAAAGAATGGGCAGAACAGAAAAAGATGGGTTCTTTCCTTAGCGTATCTCACGGTAGTTGTGAGCCACCGAAGTTTGTTGAAATTTGCTACAAAGGTGCTGATGATAATAGCCAACCAATTGCATTAGTTGGAAAAGGTGTTACTTTCGATGCTGGCGGTATCAGTCTTAAGGTAAAGTAATTGTAAATTAATACATTTAGTGTAAATAACATTATATAACTTTAGCCTCCAGCTGACATGGACGAAATGCGTGCTGATATGACTGGTGCTGCATGTGTAGTAGCTGCTATTCGAGCTGCTGCTGAACTTAACTTAAAATTGAATCTTATTGGTTTGATACCACTTACTGAAAATTTACCATCTGGAAGTGCGACTAAACCAGGAGATATTGTAGTTGCAATGAACCGGATGAGTATTATCGTAGATAACACCGATGCGGAAGGCAGACTTATTCTTGCGGATGCACTTTGTTATGCTCAAGAATTTAATCCAAGGTAACTGTTACATCAATTAGAAAATATATAACAATTGATACAGTAGTATAGATATTCTTATTAAATACTTTTCATATACAGATTTATCTTGGATCTTGCAACACTAACTGGTGCGATGAGAATTGCTTTAGGAGGAGCAGCAACTGGAGTTTTCACAAACGATAGTTCACTGTTTGAAAAATTAAGAAATGCAGGCACTATTACTGGTGATAGAGTATGGAGATTTCCACTTTGGCAGCATTTCTCAGACGAAGTGATAAGTAAGAAAATAATTCAATTAATCAGTATTTTTAACTTTGAAGAGTAATGTATCGAATAATATGGTATCAATTGCAGAAAAAGTTAAATCAGCTGATATAAGAAATGTTGCGAGAACGAAAGGTGGTGGTTCATGTACAGCCGCTGCTTTCCTATATGAATTCATCTCGAACAATACACCATGGATGCATTTAGATATTGCAGGAGTAATGGGTCCTGGACCTGATAAGTTACCATATCTACCAACTGGAATGGCAGGTCGTCCGACCCGCACGTTGATCCAGTTTTTGCAGAGATTGTGTTAAAATTTTCAACTATTTTAAGTTGTATGATGCAAGTTATCAATTTTTATATATACGTATACATATATGTATACACGCATATATAACTTTATTCTATATATACATACACATATACACAATATTATATATATACATATATTTTATCCACGCTTACCTCCCGTTTGACATTCTGACATTTATACAAAATGACTAAAGTCGATATAACGAATTAAGTACATGCATCGGAATGTACAGAGTTATCCACTTATCTTGGAACCTGCACTCGTGAGAACATATGAGAATGGTAACTGTGTAACATATACGTTTACTACTACAGTCAAATATCGCTCGCAATCTACAAGCTATTGCTAGAAGTACTTTAAATTTGACATTACAATAAATACGGTCGCTGAGAAAGCAAGTGTCGCGTTTTTGTCTGACGATTTCCTGTCTCTCTGCACCCCCGAAAACTTCGAAGCAAGCAAGCGTATTCACTTCTATTCCACATGTAATCAATATTTTTTTGGTAACTGATATCTCTAATTATGCTTACCTGAAATATAACAAAATGTAATTTTCTTTTACTTAAAATTGTATTCATCTGCCATCAGTTTCATCTAACATAAACTTCCAATTCAGGAATTGCTGCGAAGGTTTAATTAATTTCTATTTTTTTTAAATACTCAGTCTAAATATGAATTCTGTAAGGTGTTTTGTTGTATCTCAATCACTCACTTTATTCTTATATTCAACAGCAGAACAATTAAAAATCAGACAGCGATCGTCTTCTCCTTATTGTAATGCCAAATTTGAAGTTCTTCGGTGATTAGCAAACCGCAATGTCTCTCGCCTAATTCTAGCAACAGCTCATAGGTGGCGAACGACATTAGATTGTAGTAGTAAGTGTATATATATAATGTTGCCATTCTCATATGTTCTCGCGAACGCGGGTTCCAACTTAAGTGAATAACGTTGTATAAGAAAATCGAATCACATGCCATTTATAAAATTCGTAGTCATTGTATTTGTGTACAGAATTATATCTTTACAGTACAGCAATACCTAGTACAAATATGGTGAATCTTCTTTTGTACAGCTCGCTTTATTCACATTATATAAGGTTTGTTACATTTACTGAAACAATTAAAGACAGTGTCAGTGACTATCAATAATCATAAAGAATAGGAAAGATTTAACAATATCAAAAAGGTCTGATTGTACGACGTCGTATAGAATAGAATACAATA
The DNA here is from genome assembly GCA_014737365.1 of Bombus soroeensis. Lineage (NCBI taxonomy): Eukaryota > Metazoa > Arthropoda > Insecta > Hymenoptera > Apidae > Bombus > Bombus soroeensis. The sequence continues at coordinate 616,802 of JACXIL010000024.1, read as the reverse complement.
TACTAAATTTGTACAAAGTATAGCTTAATATAATAGAGATATATCTATGGGAGGTATATTAAATTTTGGGCAATTTATACTTTATTTGTGTTGCATTTAAAATACATAATTTTGATCAATATCGTGTAAACTATTACACGTAATGTGTAAGGGTGTTAATGTGTAAGGGTTTGAACTTAATATAATAAAATACAATATGACTTATTGTATGAAAAATCGTACTTCTAATTTTATGTACATGTAAAATTTATGTCAACGCTTTGACCATTACAATTTTCTTATGTACAGTTTCTGCTGCTCATCCCCTTGAACATTTTAAAAGGACATATGTACTGATTATTTTATTTCATGAATACACCATATGTTCTTTATGTAATTTTCCAGTTATTATTACATAAAGAGAAAATATAAAATACCAAAGTAAAAAGTCAGCAATTTACAGAATGAACACAAAATATTTTTCCAGAAATAACTGAATAGTATTATATGTTCATTATTTATACTGATATACGATTTAATAAAACTGGCATTATTTAATTATCATTTTTTAATTAAAATCCTGTTTTTTTTTAAATAATTAATTAAGATGTATCACTCATATTTTTTAATGTACATATTTATATAACCATATTATAAAATTGCGTACTAAACATTAACTTAACAAAGCGCTCCGCTCTTTTACTAAAGATAGTATAAACCTATACGATCGAAAACAATTTTCTGCGACCGCAATAATTTTAGTTATAGGAACGATATCTTACAATAACAAAGTAATTTGTTGTAAATATATTCATGTACAAGATGGTGGAGGCTGCTGCTGTGGAGAGGGAAGGGGCGCTGCCGCAGCAGCTGCAACTGCGGCAGCAGCAGCATACGACGACGGGTCCGAAGTATCGAGAAGTGGTGGTGGCGGAGGTAAACTGCCTCCTCCGCCTCGTCCTCTTCCTCGGCCTTTTCCTCGACCCCGACCCCGGCCCCTCCCCCTTCCGCGTCAACTCCGCCTTTCGGGCATTCCTATATTGCTCGTTGTCTTTTCCAGGAAAGCGAGAGGACCCTGGAGAGCACTACTTCCTACACCTGCGACAGGAAATCCACCCCGTGTACCAGTCACACTTACTCCTCCTTGTGTCATGAACATTCCTTGTTGTCCAACTGAGACCCCAACTCCTTGAAGACCCGATGTAGGAGGTGCACCAGACCCTTGTTGTACCTGCAATTTTACGATACATATATATTCTATTATTATATTCTTATCAATATACATTTGATATAAACAATTTTTTTAACATAAATTTTATTGTATCATAGAAAATGATGCTAAATAAAAACTAAGCATTTAGGAGGATCAAAGATAGCAGTGAAATGATTAAAAGATGAAAATCTTAGAAATGCTGTACACAAATGAAACACACATGCAATATACTTGAATATGTAAGTCTATAGTGAAATTAAGAGTTCCGATCCTTACAAGCCAGTAGGATATATTAGGAACAGTAATTAGGGAAATGAAAGAAAGCACAATGTTTTTTGCCATGAATAGAGATTTATTCTGCAAACATCTACTTGCATGTAAAAACATAAGTAAAATGGCATAATCTTTTTCGCTTTTATGAATAGCTGCAATATTTTAATTCAATACTATGTCTAAACATTATATTAAAAAAGTACATGTCAATTCATAAAATTTTTAAGAATAAATAAAATAAATTTTTTGACATGTAATTTTCATAATTTACTATAAATTAAGTTTTTATATGTCTTTTCTTAGTAGCTCTTACATTGATGCAAAATACATGCATACATGTTTACATGCAGAAGATATTCATTGTATTATAAACAAGGAAATTTATAAATATTGAAAAATATGTCAAATTTATAACAATTTTCAATATGTGACATAAATAATTATACTATGTTATATGAAAGAAAATATATAAACAGATGTGTACATATTTGTGGGGTATATAGTTTAATTTTGAATGATTATGAAATGATATACTTTTGAAGTATCACTACCTGTTCCTAATATGTTTAAAGGTAGTAGGGATTATTAGGTGTGCTATTAATGTTAAGCAAAAGTAATATGCTTATTTTTCTTTTATTATTGCCATTATCAGATTTATTATATCAGTTTTTGGCTAAATATTTGTACACATTTTAATAGCAATTATTTTGGCACCATTTTACAACATATTTATGTAAGTGTATCTATTTAATACTTTCCTTTCTTATAAATGAAATTTATGTTTTTGTAATTTTATATCGCAGCTACTAAAAGCACTTCAAGTTTTTAGTTCTTACATATTACATTTCTGTCGATAGGAATTATATAAGGCACTGATTATATGCAACACTGGTACACGTTGCCTTTGTGCAATAGGACTGAATGGTTTTGTGTCCTGAATAGCTGTTATTTCAAAAAAAAAAAGGAGCAAAAATAGTTTCTAAAATTCTGATAAGTATTTCAATCACAAAAAGATTACTTCATAATTTAATCTATTTATATACATTTTATCATTCACACACACATGCATACCCACAGATACATACAATCATCCAACATTAATATTCATTCAGTTTTAAATTGTAACAAATAATATAGAAATCTAGTAATAATAAATATACCATTTTGAAATGAGAACATTACGGTGAATATAAATAAGCTTGTGATATACGTATATGTGTAACTGCAATACTTTGTATAAACAAATTCAATAATTTACAGTATTGATAATGTTTGAATTCTTTTTACAACTAAAGTGAGAGAGATCTTAAAGACTGATGATTTAAGATGTAACTTCTAACTATAACTGCTACAGCAAAAGTAGCTCTCTGTAAATATACAATTTTCGCTGCCGCACATTTTTTCTTTTTAAATTGCATGTGATATTTTAAAAAAAATTTTTCAACGCTAATTTTAGACAGCTGCCTGAATACAGGAGTTTCAGCTTTGCTCGTAACGGTATTACTTAAATACCTGTTGCTGATGAAGTTGTTGCTGTTGCATTTGATGTTGTTGTAGATGTTGCAACTGTTGTTGTTGCTGTTGGAGTTGCTGCTGATGCTGTAATATTTGCTGTTGTTGTTGCATCGTTGCATTTCCACCTCCATTGGCACTTTGTTGGTTCTGTCCAGTTTGAGTACCATTTGGTAAACCTATAGTGTGTTAAAATTATTTACTATATTATCATTCCTTAACATTTTTTTATGATTCTTACCATTAGGTGCTGGACCTTGAGCTGGAGACTTTGCCCAGCCTTGTAGATCTGCTAATAAATTCTGCCATACTGTAATTTTGTCATAATGCCTTTTTATGAGATCTTCTTTACGTGCTAATTCTACTCTAAGATCATTGATATCTTCTTTTATTACTAATTCTGGTTTCAATGCAGACAACAAAAATCGTTTCTGCAGAAAGAAAGCTTCCATCTGTCTTGCCAGATCTATAAATCTTAGCGTGACCTGTTCAACTTCACTACGTGCTTCTTCTTTATCCACAGTCAAACCACCTGACACTCCAATTCCATTGTTTCCTAACCCTTCGTCTTTCGTTATTAATATACTCAAACATTGCTGCAAAGTGTATTTTATGTTAAAACAAAACGAATGAAAGAAAAAACAAATCTGTAATTTTGCCAAAATATTGTTTTAAAAAATTATATTAAAAGATATTACTTATATCATACCTGAAATGCTTCCTCAAATTCGTCGATGAGATTACCGTTACCATTAGTGGGTGTCGCCATTATACTCGTAATACTTAAATATAAATATAATTTATTGTCAATTATAATTAATTAATTTTTAGGGTACGTCCATTATAAATATTTGAAATATGTACAATTAAGAAGTCCACGATTGATATGCACATGTGTCAAGCAAATAAATATAATAATAGAACTCCATAATTAAATAAAATTTCACGCACAACTGTTAATAAATATTACATTCAGCACAGAAAGTTCTTGATAATTTCTTCAATTTTAAATCGAGATAGTGAGAGTAACGAAACATGTTACTAAATTTGTCGATCACTCATCTTATGAACTTATTTACCATGTATTTACATCTACCACGTTAGTCAAAGCAAGTCAAAGTAACATTTCAAGTACGCGATAATCGATATATCTCGATTTGGATCATCAGTAATTTCATTACATATTACATTTTTCACTTTTTTATAAGTATTTTATTGGTTATTGATGATTAGCTATATTTATCTATAAATTTACAACATCGGTTATGCATAAATTTAGTTGAAAAATACAAGCAATAAAAACCTATTTTACGTATATATAAATGATATTACACAAATATAAATTTATGAATGATTTTCATTTTTTAATTAATAAAAAATTTTATGTTTAACAGCTTTTGTTAAATATGAAATTTTGGTGATTACACATTGCATTATTAAAAAATAATTATCACTATTATTATTATTTACATGTGTGTAGTAGTTATACATTATATTAGATATCAATATTTTACAACAAATTGTTATAAAAAATTGTATATGGTAAACTTTAGAAACGTATTAAGTCAGATTCTTCAAATTCTATTAAGTCTGGCATATCATGTTCTGGAGGTCTTTTGTACCATGGGTCTTCCAATTCCCACAAGTCAGGATGTAAATGTTCTCTACCTGGTGGTGGCCCACATTGTGGGCAAGGTGGATAAGTTTGAACATCAAAGAATTTTTCTAATTGTTCTGGATCAAAGGGTTCATATTGATAAGGTCTTTGTTGTCTAGGAACAGGAGAAATTTGAGCTTTCATTCTAGATGGACGAGGCATAGCCATGCCACTTTCATCTTCTTCCCAAGAGATATCCCTCTCTTGGTAAATTTCTTCTTCAAAAGGAATATCTAAATCTAATTCATCTGAAATATGTTCTGCTGCTGCTATTCTTTCAAATTCTTCTTCCATTCTTTTAGCTGCTTCTCTTGCTTCCATGTCAGCTTTGAATTTTTGCATATACTCACGTGCAGCAATAATATCTGGATGATCGATAGTATATTCAATGTCCTCTAACTCAGGGACTCTATAGAAATACCATTATTAGGTGTAATAGCTATAAGAGTTTTATTTAACTGTGCTCTATTTGAAATATTACCGTATAATCTTTTTTTGTAGAGTGGGTTGATGCAGAGGGGATATACGAGCAGAATCAAGAACAGTGGTGGGACGACTTTCATCCTCAAGATGAAGAGCATTTCCACCAACATTTGCAACTGCAATAACAAAATCTCTTCTAGCTTGTTGTAATTCTGTTAGTCTATTTTGTACCGCTGCAGATTCAGCAGCATCTTGCTCATCAAGAGTTTCACTATCAATGATGAAATATGTCATGTTATCATTACCAAAAGGAAAAGAATTTTATGAAATCACCTGATCACTTGAATCGAACGATTAGCCACTTGTGATACTATTTTTGATTCAGGATCCATAGATGGTTGTGATATATTAACAATGGTAGTACGATCTTCGCTTACTATTCCAGGAGGTATCACAATATTACTAATTATTCCTTCACCAATTGGATCAGCCTGAATTATATCAGCATTCATCATTTTAGCTAATTCAGTAGTTTTTCTAGGTAGAGCTTTTGCAGGTAATCTTGGTGTCTTTGGAGTTTTTATGGGAGAAGTTAAACGACTGGCTACAGTTTCAAATTCTCTTCTAGATGGTGAGACTCCTCTTCGAGGAGTTGTAGTTGGTGTTATGTGCGGAGTCTTTCTACCTGGTGTTCTTTCCTTGCCCATCCTAATTTGAAGTAATTTTATACATTAAATATATGGTAATGGAAATTGCAGAATTAGTTTATCTTTTGTTATATTATTTAATATTTTATGAAATATTTTATGAAATAAGTATGATATGAGAAACATAATTCAAATTAAAGAGAGAAGAACTTATTATCCATTTGACAAATATCATGTTGTTTGTTACAATCAAATTTAACTATCATCGAGACCTGGCATCACCTCCTATTGGTGCAGGTGTCCTTTTAGGTATTCGAACTGATGTAACTGATTCTTGCTTACGTTCATATTCTTCTTTAAATTTCTCAGCATGCTTTATTCTAGCTAGCATTGCTTTAGTCATTCCTGGTTTACTGAAGTCTACTCTTTTTGGCTCAGGTCTAACCATCCGCCTGCGTACTTTGAATGAGTCTCTTTGATGTCTGGATGCTGCATCTTCCCTTAGTTCGATATCTCTTACAAGTGATGCAGTTTTAGCCTGACGAAGTTGTTCAGTTTTTGTTAACTGAGGTCGTCGACTCATTTTCTCCTTTATAAATTAAAGGTAAAAAATATTAAATATTAATATTAATATCACATAACTACTTTTTGTACAACGAAAAACACAGAAAAATATTTCCATTAGGATACTCAATATGCAATAACCTGTTGAACAATTTATTTCCTTCTGTTAATAAATGTTACTTTGGTTGATATTTTAAAAAGAGCCTTTTTACATCTTCATATTACCAAGTGCCTTGTAAGACTAGTAATCGTGATTCATTACGATGCGATTAAAAATTGTCACATATTCAATGTCGATTAATTTAATTGTTTATTAATTACTAAAATTTTTACTATTAATTGGTCGGGACGTCATATAATTTGGCAGGTAGGATAAAAGTTTGTAATAAGAATTGCTTTTGTTTTTTATAGTATATACTTGTTGTCTAAAAAAACTAAAACTTTTACAAAATACAAAATAATACATATTCGTTTGTGATAATACATAGGAAATAAAAGATAAACTTATCGGAATATGAAGGAAAAGAAAAAATTGAAATAAACCATTTCGTAAGGCAATACTAAATATTTTTATGTGCACATATACATATATTTTTATTTAATAACTTGTACATTATATAAATGTGTCGTTATATTATACTCATATATATGTATATATATATATATATAGATAACCATGGATTAACTAATATAGATAATAAAAGCTTTAAATAAAATATAGTAATTGAAGATAAATAGAAGTATTGCCTTTTGAAATATTTGATTTAAATTAATTTAATCGATTGTTGTGGATTTTTCGATATATTTAGTCGATATGAATCGATATGCAGTCGATATGCTAGAAACGTAAGTCCACATGTCTATATGAAATTTTTGTTGAAGTTACTTCATCTTCTTTAACAATGCCAACTAGGGCAGAACGCCCTAATTTGATACCTTTTCAGGATACTCAGTATAGTTGGACGGATGATTTGCCAGTATGTAAACAATCTGGTGCGTAAAAATTCAATAACATAACCTAGAAACGATCTTGTTTAATGTTTATACCTTTCAAATATTTTATTAGGTGTAGGATTTTCTACGAATATAATTTATCGTGAGGATGGGTATAGACAGGAGGAACATCCATTTGAAGATCGTAGCTTCCATTGTCTCTATGACGATTCAACGTTCCTTTATGGAGTATTTGATGGGCATGAAGGCACAAAAGTCGCAAATTTTGCTATGCAGCGAATGGCTGCAGAGATTTTACTTGGACAATTAAATGGTAAATCAACAGATGAAGAAGTTAAAGAAGTTCTTAGGTAATAAAGTAAAGTACAGCTGTAATGAAAATTGTAAATTATGGCTATCACATTTTTGTAAAAAAAATAAAATTGTGGAATATATTAATATAGACAGGCGTTTATAGCTGTGGAAAGAGGATATTTAGATTCTATTGGAGACCTTTTGGCTGAACGGACCAGTTTGCAATTTGATATACCCGATGGATTAAACTCCTATGAAACTTATCAAAAGTTCCCGCATTTGGTTGGTTAAGTATATTATATTATACGAATTTTGAAAATATCAAATATTGTTTACATCTTAAGATTTTATTAGGTTGATAAATTAAATGCTTTAAACTGTGAGCTATCAGCAGGAACTAGTGCAGTTGTAGCTCTTATATATCGTGGAAAATTATATGTTGCTAATGTTGGCGACAGTAGAGCTTTATTATGCAAAACAGATGCTAATCAAGTGTTAAGAGTTGTACAACTAAGTGTAGATCATGACTTAAGGAATGAAGATGAATTATTAAGATTGTCTCATTTAGAATTGGATATTGATTCTATAAGGCAAGGTAATTTTTAAAAACCATTTTTAATTTCAATATAATTCTTCAATTTTTGGGGTATTTAATAATAATTTATGTTAAAGGATCTCGTATTGGAAATCAGGAAACTACACGTTGTCTTGGGAACTATCTTGTCAAAGGAGGGTATAGAGAATTTGAAGAATTAGCATCTGCCACAGCAGAACCTGTCATTGCAGAACCAGAAATTCATGGTGGCATAGAACTTGATGACTCCTGTAAATTTTTATTGCTTATGTCTCGTGGTCTATATAAATCATTAGAGGAAGTAACTGGAGTTGATCAAGTTAATATAAAGTTAATTAATTTTGCAGTTCAAGAGGTGTGAAATAATTATTGATCATACATACAGTAATATATTCTTATTCTCATAAAATAAATTTCAGTTTCAGGCACAATCCACTTTAACAGGAGTTGCTCAAGCTGTTGTAGATAAAGTTGTAAGAATTCATCATGACATTAATATGAGTAATTTACAAAGTACAGTAACAACTGGTAAACGAGATGATATAACTCTTCTCGTACGAAATTTTAATTTCCCGCTTCCTCATGCATTGAAAAGTCCAACTAATCAATCAGTCAGATTTAACCCAATTGTAGAATCTGCTCAGATTACAACAATGCTAGAGAACGAGTTTTCAAGTACAAGCGTTACAGAAGAAAATTCCGATTTTTCAACAACTGAAACTTCATCAACATCAGATATGTATCCTTCTGGTGCAAAATCGGCAAACAAAAACTCTAGAATTAAGCCTTATGTTAATTTTTCTGAATACTATGAAAATGTTGAAAAGAGACGGCGAGAAGGAACATTACCAGAAGGTATCAATTTTTGAGAAATATTAAGTGTGCGCTATATCTATAAATTAAAAAATCACATTTGTATGTATATATATATACGTAAATATTACTTTGTCTTTTAAATAAAAATTAGAATTAAATAAATTATTTATTCAAATTGTATGTGTATAACTAATAATTCGTAAAAACAAATTTAATGATAACAATTATAAGTCTTTGTTGCTCATTTCATTTTTTTTTCTATGCGAAAAAGACATTCACGCAAAAATTTTGTAACACAAACATTAAGGTAAAAAAACCTTTTCTATGTGCAATGAGCGTTAAATGGTGTTACAAAATTTTATAAGCTATATAATTTTTACATATAAATTATAAATATTTCGTTGGATTAGATTTAAGTCTTTCAAATGCAGCTTTTTCGAGACATTCTCTATGATCAGGATGAGCAATTTGAATCAATGCATTTGCTCTTTGACGTAACGTTTTACCAAAAAGATTTGCTATACCATGCTCAGTAACTATGTAGTGTGCATGTGCTCTCGTTACCACGATACCACCTCCTATGAAACAGATTTCAATCGTATTTACATGATGACGATATGACTCTTTTGTATTTACAAACTATTATATTAAACATTCATTTTAATCGAAATAAGTGATTGTTTTTCATAAATAGTTGATATAAAATTCGTTTTCATACCAAGTTTGATTACTGGTTGAATTTTACTTTCTCCTTTACTTGTTACTGAAGGGAACGCAATTATGGCTTTTCCTCGACCATCTTGTCCCAATGCCGCACCTCGAGTAAAATCGAGTTGGCCACCAAATCCAGAGTACATTTTACAACCTAAACTATCTGAACATATTTGACCAGTAATATCCATTTCTATGCAAGAATTAATAGCTGTCATTTTAGGTTGTTGTAATATTACTCGAGGATCGTTTACGTAATTAATTGCAAGCATTTCTACATAAACGCATAAATACTTTGTTATTTGCAGAATTAAGAAATTTGTATATATTAATAATTTAAAAAAATGACGGGTGTACACACCTACAAATGGATTGTTATGTAAGAAGTCATATACTCTCTTTGTACCAATTGCCAGAGAACTGACCGTACGTCCTCTATGTTTTATTTTCATTTTGTTTGAAATATTCCCTCGTTCTGCTAAATCTACCATTGTATCACCAAGTATTTCTGTATGGACTCCCAGGTCTTTATGATTACCAAGAGAACAGAGAATAGCATCAGGTATGTTACCAATCCCAAGTTGTAAGGTTGCCCCATCATCTATTAGCCTTTGTGCAATTATCTTGCCAATTTCTTGCTCAATCTCATTTGGTGGAGTACTAGCTACGCATGGTAAAGGACAGTCATATTTGACAGCCCAATCAATATGACTAGAATGAATAGCAGTATCCCCAAATGATCTTGGCATGTGTTCGTTAACTTGAGCTGAATGAAGAAAAAAGAAATTTTTATTGTTATTCAAATGTAGCAGTTATCTATTGCCAAATTCTTACTAACCAATAATAACTTTGGCTGAACTAATCGCAGCACGCGTACAATCCACGCTTACACCTAAAGAACAAAAACCACGAGCATCTGGGACACTGACTTGAATTAATGCAACATCTGGAATAATTCTCTTCTCGTAAAAAAGTTTTGGTACTTCGTGAAGAAATATTGGAATATAATCTGCTCTGCCTTCATTAACAGCCTCTCTAAGATTAGCACTGATGTAAAAGCTTACAGATCTAAAATGTTCTGAAAGATAATTATATTTTTATGAACATAATAAAGCGTAGCGATTATGTCTAATATTTTAAGTTGTAAAATATTGTACTCTCAAATTCAGGACTTCCAAATGGTGCATCACCCTCGAGACCCATATGAATTAATCGTACTCCACGTAAATTATTACAAACACCATGTTCAGTCATAGCACGTATTAATTCATTAGGCGTTGCTGCACCTCCTTGTATAAAAACAAGATGCTCTGAAATAACATGAATTTAATGTATGTCTAGTCATAAAATAATATTTATATAAACCTGTTTAAGTATGGAAGAAAGATAATCATACAATATTAAATACCTGAATTGATAATTTTCACTGCATCTTCTACGCAAACCCATCGTGGACATCGTTTTAAAGGTTGTAAAGGTTCTCGTATATGCCTCACACCGCACATATTAAAGGGTTTTGTCGGTAAAATTTTGTTAAATGTTGACTCCAAATTTCGACGAAAATTAAGTCCAAACATTTTGATAAAAGAAAATATATGAGACGTCAAAAAATATATAAACGATTAAAATTTGCTAAAGCTTGTTGATGCAGTAGAGTATATACGGCAATTACGTCGAAATTTGGATGACACATAATCTAAAGAATTTCTTTAATCTTAAATGTCAGTTTACGTCAAATCACATTAGATCCGTTACCATCTCCACGATTAGTATTTGAATGTCGGATTTATCGGTATTCGATTTTTCAATTTTCTCGATATACATTCAAACAAGCATTTTCGTTTTATGCTTTATTCAGTACAGATGGAAATAATTACAACGAAATAATATGTATTCTATATTTATTTTATTTTTAATTTATTGTTTCAAATGTTATGTACTCTCAATTACAATAACGTTAATTTACACAGGAACGTCTTCAAATTTCGTGTAAAAATTATTCGTTATTATTATATACTATCTTGGTTATCATCAACCACATTTCAATTGTACTTTTAATGTTAAATACCCGGTTAAAGTAAAAGCTTTTTTATTCCTATTTCTTAAACGAATATGTTTTACTTGTCTAAAATGAAAGTCTTTACATAAATATTCAAAATGCAATTCGCTATAACGTGATGTTGAAACTCTATTTTTGATACTTCTTTTCTTAAGTTCATTTTATCGTTCCTTTAACAAGATGACATAAATTTAAAAATCATGATATAATTTATCATAACTTTCCTCGATGCATACAAATGTTTATACTTATGAGAAACAACTATCACGAAATGCTATTAAAAGAAATCCTTCGAATATTGTGTTCAATCTGCTTATGGCGCTGGCATCACTTTTAAACGTGCAAATGCCGCTTTTTCTAATGCTTCTCTGTGATCGGGGTGGGCGATTTGAATTAGTTCATATGATCGTTGTTGAAGACTTTTACCGAATAAACTAGCAATTCCATATTCCGTGACCACGTATCGTGCAACTGCTCTGTTTGTAACAACACCAGCACCTTACAACGAACAACAAAAGTAGAGGTCTTGACCGAAACAAGAATACTTAATAATAATAATTACATACCTGACTTTAAGACAGGCTGAATTTTACTTTCACCCTTCGAGGTAACTGATTGTAATGCAATGATAGGCTTTCCTTGACGATCTTCGCTAAGAGCGGCACCCATAATGAAATCTAATTGTCCTCCGAATCCAGAATACATCTTAGTTCCAATGCTATCAGAACAAATTTGACCAGTAATATCAACTTCTATACACGAATTAATAGCCGTCATATTCGGTTGTTTGGCTATTATTTTTGGATCGTTCACGTAATCCACTACCAACATTTCTATAAAATCCATTAAGTGATATGTTTGTCCAAGTTCATTACAAAAAGAAGACAGTATAAAATATACCTACCTATAAAAGGATTATCGTTCATAAAATCGTACAACTTCTCTGATCCAACACAGAACGAACCGACGATTCTACCTTTGTGCATTTTTTTGCGATTATTCGTTATACATCCCTTTTTCACTAACTCTACTACGCCATCGCTAAACATTTCACTATGAATTCCAAGATTCTGGTGACTTGTCAGAAGCGACAGAACCGCGTCTGGTATGCTTCCGATACCCATTTGCAATGTGGCTCCGTCTACTACTAAATTTTCGGCAATATATTTACCGATTTGTTGTTCCTCTTTCGACGGCGGCTTCACAGGATGCACCGGAAGTGGTTTGTGATGCTCCACAGCGAAATCCAAATGGCTGACATGAATTATAGCATCGCCAAATGTTCTTGGCATATATTTGTTCACTAAAGCTGTAGATAACGAAGAAGAAGAATTAATCATAGGACAATTCTAGTATGTCGAGTGAGTTTGAGAAGATTCGAAAATTTACCTACGATGCGTGTAGAATTGCTCACAGCAGATCGTACACAGTCTACGCTAGTACCAAGTGAACAATATCCATGGTGATCAGGTGGAGTAACGTGGATAAGGGCAATATCTGGTTTTATATATCCTTCATTAAATACTCGTGGGATCTCATGCAAGAAAATTGGAATGCAGTCGGCGTGACCCGTTTGAACAGCTGGTCTCACGTTGCCTCCAATGAAGAAGCTGATGGATCTGAAATGTTCTGCATACAAAGCACTATAATATGTAATCAAATATTCTTAACAATATGATTTTTGTTTCGATTTATTATATTGGATCGAATAACGCGAAAGAAATCACAATATCACTTACTTGCATTTTCTGGTTTAGCGAACGATGCCTCACCCTCAAGATGCATATGAAACAATCGTACATTTCTCACGTCACATCGGGCACCATATTCAGTCATCGCCCTTAACAGTTCAGTAGGTGTAGCCGCTGCACCTTGGACAAATACGAGTTGATCTGAAAAATATAAAGAGGCTGTATAAAGCCTGCTTGGACTGAGAGTAATAAACACTTCTAATTCAGTCGCTGCTAAGAACATACATACATATGTATAAATGTGCATACACGACGTATTCTATTTTAATGTTCTATTCGTTATAGAATACAATTATGCTTCTATAGTATTGTAAATATCTATAGGTGTAAATAATATCATTTATTGTAGTATTTCAAAGATGACAGTCGTTTGTAAATGATTTATCTAGCAGTATATGTTCCATATCTAACTAAATTAAACCAGATACGCTTTTATTATTATTTGTTTAATGTATGCTCGAATGGTCATAGTTATTCTGATAAAAATTTGCTATCGTTGTAATTTATGTAAATTGAACATCATATGGGCTTACTATTCCGGGTTATAAATAGGAAAATATTATATCTTAATAGGAATGATATTGATAAGTATTTTTTCAAATTTTGATAATACAATCTTTTATTCTACATAATTTATAGATGATGAAGGTTTTATACATGAAAACTAGATCCGCAAGTACAATAGATGAAATTTGAACTATGCGTGATTGCGCGCTTCATCAAAACTAATAATGTTCGCCGATCAAAATGCATATTTGCTTGATGAATATGCGTGTCGAGGTCATCATTTTATACGATGTTCTATACTTGACAATTGTAACTCTATAAACAAGCGTATTAACTATTAATATTAACAGGCTACATATGATATGTATATGGTATTATATATACATTAAAGAAGATATTTGCACATACCCTTTGCTTTCAATGACGCGTTTTTTAACAGATTCTTCATTTTATTTCCATAATATCAAATTTTTAGTCGCATGAACGTATGTAAATGCTACAATAAATACAATGGATAAATTATTTTTTATACTGCTTTTTATAACTGCTGTATAAAGTTCTTGTAAAGGTAAATAACAGGAAATGTCAGATAAGAAATTATGTCGAAATAAAAATTTCAGAGAAACTCCAGAGAAATTCCAGCTTTAGAACTACAAAAATAATGATAATGGGGTTATATTCTAATTATACCGAACTACAGGTCGAATCAATTTTAAGTGATAAAAGTTATTGTCTAACTACCACTAATATAGCAAAAATGCTTATAAGTTATTCAATTTTAAGTTATAATAATAATGTTTAAATAATAAAGATGTATTGTAACATATTTTCATATATTACATTTCAGTTTTATTTCGTATAATATCTGAATTGCATAAACATCCGCAGTCTACGTATAACATCCCACCCTTGCAGAATTCCGCGCCGAAGGACGGTTCTGCGCCGCCCTAAGTGATCATAGGGGCCGACACGCCGAGGAGGATCTGGATCTCCTCAGACTTGCACGACGGCCCAGGGAATAGCGTTGAGAAAGGTGGTCCCTCCCAATGCTCAAACTAACCAAGGAACGACTCCCTCAAATAGGAGAAGACACAGGAGTGCTCCGGCAGTAATTCGAAAGAGATCCCGGGGCATCCCAGCTGAGCGTCAGGCGGTCCACCGTGGGGTTTTAGTCGGTAAAATCCGGCACTACCACACCGCTTCCCAGAAGAGCGGGGGGGGGGATCCATGAGGATTTCCCCACGTATAAAAAAAAAGAAAAAGAAAAAGTCTACGTATAACATATACATATGTACATATGTATGTAGTATGTACATCAACATAAAAATCATGTTTTTCATTTTTTATACTGTAATTTTGATGACGTTCCATAAAATAATAAAAGTTTAAACGTGGGAATGTTTAATTACTATCGATCGATTAATCGAAAATTTCTGATCGCTAATGAATGTGTAACATAAGCTCTGTCTCTTTCTATCTCTCTCCCTATATAATCTGACAGCTGTTAAATACGTCAGTATTAATCTGTTTAGATGACCCTTGAAACGCTGGTATGATGCATTCGTTGAAGAGTTCGTAAATGAAACATGCATATAAAATTTTAACTTATACATGGGAGTCTCAAACATAACAAATATATTATCTTCTTATATTAAGACGGTATAATTTGAGCATAAACAACCTTTTGGAAAAAGGACTGAATTTAAAAAAGAATATTTGCAGTTGATTTTAATGTATTGATAATCTGGTGTTGTAAATCTTATAATCCATTATAAGAATAATATTTTGAAGAAATGTTTTATATACAAGCATGAATATGACAACCAATAAGAGCATAAAAGTAATAGATTATTACTAAAGTTGATGTGTTATTTAGACATGAGATAATGTCTATAATTAAATTTATAGCCTGATAAAACAAACGAGATAAAATCACTAGTAATGTAAAAGATCTCAGATGATAAGAATAAAACTCGACATAATTTGATATAAATTATTATTTACTTAAATGGAAAGATAAAATTAAGATTAGTATTGAAAATTTGCTTTGACATTTACTCTTCTTCGGAAACAAATATATAAATCTGAAAAATACATTCTTTTTTTTATAGATAGGATAAGCGAATAATTATGTCAAAAAAATTGTTGACATCTGGATTTACTCTTACAATACTTTGAGGTTAGTTTTCGAAAAGTATAATTTTTTCATTAAACAGTATAGCTTTAAAAAGGGAATTAAATAATGAAACAAAATATCTAATGTATTAACGTACACGTAATGTACTACGAGGAATAATAATTACCAGAATCTAATTCTGCTTTCTCGATCGCTTCATCGGCAGTTTTGAGCCAGCATGGTTCCTTGTCTAATATTGGCATAGAGGGTTCGTTCACGTACGTAAAATAGGTCTTCTTCGATGTTTGGGAGCAGCACAGACGAGGTGCAGTCGTCATTGTTTTAAGAGTTTTAGATAGATTGACTATTCGTTTAAGAGCCGCCATGGTTCAGTATAGTATTTTCCTGTCAGTGAAGCACGAGTACACAGTGTCGATTGGAACAACGATAAAAACTTATTTCTATAGATCGATTATACAATGATATACAAAATTTGAGTACTTAAAAAAATAATGTTAAGAAATCTTTTAGAATATCAGCTTAAACTAATCAACCTTTTTAGATTCACGTATATATCCTCGAACCAGCCGCCACCGTGTCTCACTGCACACTCGCACTTTCTCGGCGCGAAATTATTGCTATCAGGTCCGCAACTAAAAGCAGTACCATTATGTATACATAATGAATTGGGTCAAGGCTAGAAATGCAAAAATTTTATAACATCTTGTCTAATTAAAAATGGACACTATATTGTTTATCAAAGTATATGAAGAAATTTTAAATAACATGTTTACGACAATTTTTTTCTGTCAGATGATTTTATAGATTTTATATTTGTAATACTTATTGAAATGTATTTGTTAAAATATTACACATTTGAAAAATTCAAGTATATAAATAAAAAATCCAGAATTAAAATAAGAAAAATGTATATAAAACTCTTTCTGTTTCTTTTTAATACTAATCTTTCTGAGATGAATTATTAAATATTAAGGCTTCTATTAAAGTATTCATAATTGAATAAACCGCTATAACATGTAGCGAATAGTACATAATCCAAAGAATGTACATATATTTAATAAAAGTTTACGATCTTTCTTCACAAATATCGCTTAATATTTTTTTTATGGTACATTTATTTATAACACATATTTTTACAAGTTTTGTTGTTAATAAATATTCACTGAATTACTTAGTATAAGCCACGTGATCGCACGTGCCATTGCTTCTATCTTTGTCAGATACTTGCTATTTATTATATCTATCAATTTATCAAAGTAAAATTCATTTAATTGGAAAATTTCCTCATTTAAAAGTCCTCATAATTAATAAAAAATTTGTTCTTTACTCGTGTTGATGTATTTGATTAATTTTAGAGAAAATATTGGTAACATTTTAGTTAGTTTACATAGGATTTTTGAAGTTATCCCCACCCTTAATATTTAGTCCGTCTTCCTTCATCGAAATAGTAGCAGCAGTACCTTCTGCTGTTTGAGCGACGTAACATACCGAGAAAATTCACTCGTCAAAATGTATTCGAAAAGTATTCGGGAACATCAAGCCACTAAGGAACACATTTTAGCTATTTCAAGAGATTTTATTTCACAGCCACGGCTTAGTAAGTAAATACGTTTATTTTACCAAAATCCAGAAATAGAAAATTTCGCAAAACGCAAAGTGTTCGACGTAAACTGGGCGTAGCAGCAGATCGATTTGCTAGTAGTCAGCTGATTCTGAATATGTTTGGTTTTTAATTACAATAAATAAGAAAAAATGATTCAGATGCATAAGAATATTTTGAATGACCATGTATTTAACTTTAGTAGATTAATTCGAAATTGAAACAAGTTCTTATGCGTGTTGAGATATGCATCATGTGACTATACATACAAGCACAGACATAATAATTCAACAAAATTTTTGTATAATATATATCAACTCTATACGAAATACACATTTGTTTAAATGAGATTTCATACTGAACACTAGATCTTCATTATATTTGAAATATATATGTGAAATGTACTAAATTTAAAAAATAATAAGTTCTTTTTTTATTTTTACAGCGTACAAAACTGTGTCAGGTGTAAATGGGCCATTGGTAATATTGGATGAAGTTAAATTCCCAAAGTTTGCAGAAATTGTTCAATTGAAGCTTGCTGATGGATCCATGAGATCTGGTCAAGTATTGGAAGTATCTGGGTCTAAAGCTGTTGTTCAGGTATTTGAGGGTACTTCTGGCATTGATGCAAAAAATACTCATTGTGAATTTACTGGTGACACTCTTCGGACCCCTGTATCCGAAGATATGCTGGGCCGTGTCTTTAATGGATCTGGAAAACCAATTGACAAAGGCCCTCCTATTCTTGCGGAAGATTTCTTGGACATTGAAGGTCAACCAATTAATCCATGGTCACGTATCTATCCTAAAGAAATGATTCAAACTGGCATCTCTGCTATTGATGTTATGAATTCTATTGCTCGTGGACAGAAGATCCCTATTTTCTCTGCCGCAGGTTTACCACACAATGAGGTATTTAAATTTATATTATTATATAATTATACACTATATAAGTTTAGTTACTATGAAGTTACTACAACTGATATAATTGAACTTTATACAGATTGCTGCACAAATTTGTCGTCAAGCTGGTCTTGTAAAATTACCTGGGAAGTCAGTGTTAGACTCTCATGAAGACAACTTTGCTATTGTATTCGCTGCTATGGGTGTGAACATGGAAACTGCTCGTTTCTTCAAGCAAGATTTCGAAGAGAATGGTTCTATGGAGAATGTATGCCTCTTCTTGAATTTGGCTAATGATCCTACTATTGAAAGAATCATTACTCCACGTCTGGCTCTGACTGCAGCTGAATTTTTGGCTTATCAATGTGAAAAACATGTTTTAGTCATACTTACTGATATGTCCTCTTATGCCGAGGCTCTACGAGAAGTATCAGCTGCTCGTGAAGAAGTTCCGGGACGACGTGGTTTTCCCGGTTACATGTATACCGATTTAGCAACTATATATGAACGAGCTGGTAGAGTAGAAGGTCGTAATGGTTCTATCACTCAGATTCCAATTCTAACTATGCCGAACGACGATATTACTCATCCTATTCCTGATTTAACTGGATATATTACTGAGGGACAAATATATGTTGATCGTCAACTTCATAATAGACAAATTTATCCACCTGTTAATGTACTTCCTTCATTGTCTCGTCTTATGAAATCCGCTATTGGTGAAGGGTGGACGCGAAAAGATCACTCTGACGTGTCTAATCAATTGGTAAGTTTTATACCTTACATATGGTTTTTAGTAAATAAAAATACTACTAATTTTTAAAAATGATTTTATTTTAGTATGCATGTTACGCCATTGGAAAAGATGTACAAGCTATGAAAGCTGTTGTTGGTGAAGAAGCTTTAACACCAGATGATTTACTATATTTAGAGTTCCTTTCAAAGTTCGAAAAGAACTTCATTTCTCAGGGAAGTTACGAAAATCGTACAGTCTTTGAATCACTGGATATTGGTTGGCAATTATTACGTATCTTCCCTAAGGAGATGCTGAAACGAATTCCTACTAACATTCTCGCTGAATTTTATCCAAGAGACTCGCGTCATTAATTTCTCCAATGATTAAATTTTTTCTCTTCTAAATTCCATAAAAAAAGTTGTAAATGAAAAAGATGGAAAAAGGTCTGACCTTTTTATAATTGAATCGAAAAAGAACTAAGTATTTATAAAATTTCGAAAACACATATTGTTAAAATTACAGTATTTTTGTTAATCAAATCTCAAATAAAATTGAAATTAGTATGTTTTGATAAATTAAATGGCTGGACAATAATGATAAATTTGTATTGGTACAGAACTTAAATCTAAAAGGTCAGAACCCCGTTGTACGATTTAACGTTAACTCTATATCGTTGAAATCAAATTTTAACAATGTATTGTGTTTTGTGCGAATAATCACTTATGAGAAGTGATTGTGTAAAGTGTAATATATTATTCAGTATTAACATAGAAAAAGAAATATGATTGTATAACACTTTATATTTTTCGGTCCTACATTCCAATATCAAGTTGTCATCTGTAGAAATGTTATTACTCAATTAAAAGAAATAAATATTAAATGTTATTTAATGTTGATCGAAATATTCAATCTTTTGTGCACAAGGTTTGTTTAGTTAACACTTTACAAGTATCTTTGTTATTTTAAGATTGTATAAAATACATAGTATACTTATTTTAAATGAATATATAAAACGATATAAATATGAAAGTATGTGCATTTGTTTGTTATACGTAATTATCATATTCAATACAAATATGTGTTAATAATATACAAGAATAGAATATGTATAAACAAGAATTTGTTATGTTAAATACAAAACACATGTTCATGTTCAATATGTTTTTTATTATTTTACAAGAGAATAGAATGAATCAAGAAAACATGGTTGTAGTAACATCTTATAAACTATATATGTTCATTCTGTGCAAAACATCATGTTACATATTTTTAAAATCTGTGTAATGTTTCCTTTGATGAATTAAAAATATTATTTTATAATTAATGGTCAGGTTTTAGCTGCTAATTGATGAACTGCTAATTGAACACGAAGTTCTATACAGGCATCCTTTTCTTCTATGATACTGCGAATTAAAGTAGTCATCTTTTTCTAAAATACGAATAGATTACTAATTTAAAACCGAGAGGGTAAATTAAAAATTTCTCATAATTACCTCGAGTAACTGATTTTCTTTGACTAATTGAATCATAGCTGTCATCTCTGCTTCATTCGGCGAATGTACTCTTTCTTTTGGTTTTTTCTTTTCTGGACCACGTTCCGTTAACACTTCCATTAAACGTTTAATTTCATTTCTTTCTTGATTTATTCGCGATTTTAGTAATGCTTGCATATTTAGTAATTCTTCATAAATTAAACTCTCTCTCAATTTGTCAATAGCATTTTCAGGCTCAGGCTCTACTGCTGAAACTGAATAATATAATTAAAATAATAAATTATACATATTCTAAACTAATTTTAATCATCGTCTGTACCATCTTCATTTATTCTAGATGAAGTATTTTCTTGTTCATTAAACTGTGATGCAAGTGTAGATGCATCGCCAGAGTCAACAATATCTTTGTCATGTGTATAAACATTTCGTTCATTTTGAATAATATTTGTACTTGTTGGTTCTTTATTGTCTTCTGAAATATGCGCCTTATTATTCTTTTTTAATGCTAAAGTAGATGTTGCTTGAACTTCTGATTTCACATGTTCTACATCTTCCTCTTCTGTTTTTGTTTTTTGTACATTTAATTCTATTACAGTTTCGTCATTTGATTTTACCTCTTCATCTAAACTTTTTTGCGCTGCACCTTCCATTTTTTGCACCGTTTTATATTTCCTCTAAAACGAATAAATAAAAATTTATATGTAATGCAATCATTTCTTCATATATATTTATTTAAATTAAAGAATAGTAAAATCGGACCTTTAACTGTGTTATCATACGTTGTACTTCCCATAATTGTTCCTCGCGTGATTTTGTAACAAAACCTGCGTTCATTTGCATGTGTATTTGCGAAAGTAACGATTCTTGTTTAGATAATTCAGCTGCTATACTTTCTACAGAATCTGGAAGATTAACGCTACCGGACGAAAGTGGCGGCACGTATTTTATTAACTGTACGTTTGGAAAAAGAGCTTTGCAATGAAATAACAAAGCTAATAGTAGCCTATGACTCATTTGTAATACAGGACTTAAAGTCATTGAGATGGTTTGAGCATTCATTTTAGTTGTTTTTTCCTGTAATGCAGTTTTATGTAAAATAGATACACATAGATTTTATGCCCTAACTTTCTTGTTTTTTTTTTTTCAACATACTCGTGCAGTAACATGATCTAAGTGTAATATGACCCATGCGAGAAGAACTTTATTACATTTAGGAAGCTGTTGAGTTAAGTGTATTAGTTGTGCTTCTCTTTGAGCAACGTCTTTTGTAGACGCTGCTTGTTCAAATCTTGATATCATTTCGCTGCTCTCTAAAACAGGCTCTGGTAACTCCCTGCATTATCAAAATTTTAGTTTTATATTTTTTTATTTTCAGATATTCGTTTACATCTAATATTGCGAAATACAAACCTAAGGAACAATATCAATAAGCTTGTAGCTACTGTAGGTTCAAATTCAGATAAATTTACTGGTTCTCTATGGTTGTATAATTTTTTTAAATACTGAACTTTTGATTTCACTCCTGGTACTTTATACAAACCCTCCACATTCATTCCATGCTCTTCTATAAAATCAATGCAGTCTCTTACAATTAAAGGTAGTTCAACACCATCATGACAACGACTTCTTTCCACTGCTAAATGCAGACTAACACCAAATATTGGTTGCTCCTCTACATAGATGATCAAAGATTAGTGAAATTATCATCAGTTAAAGTTAATTAAAGTTACTATCAAATAATTCCAAAGAATACATATACATGTCTTACCCCCAATATCCAAACCATCCTCCCCTGTGTGCTTTCCTTTTTTACGATCTTTTAATTTTTGTTTCGCTTTATCCTTTTCTTTCTCTTTACGTTTCTCTTTCTCTATATCTTTCTCATCCTTGTCTTTTTTCTTTTTGTCTTTTTCCTTTTCACCATCCTTCTCTTTACCCTCTTTTTCTCTGGATTTTTCACGTTTTTCTTTCTTTGATGGAAATTTGAAAGCTTTGGTCTTTTTTGACTTTGAAGGACTTCTGTGAGTTAAAGCATATGCTAATTCAAGTAATAAAGTAGCTGTATATAATATATGAAAAGGTACATTTACTTTGTACATTATAAAATCTAATATTTAATTTCTTTATTTTCCCTTTGAATTTATAATCTATGCATCACTTCTTTGTATGTATAGGACTAATACTTTTCCAACAAAGTATATATTTACTATAGAAATGAAGACTAAAATAATCAACAATATCAAATCGTAAATATTTGTGACAAGTTTGTTTTCCATTTCAGGATGATTATATTTAAACTGGTAACTAATCAGACACATAAACAGTCCAATCAATACAACTAATTTTAGATTAATATAAAGCTTAATTAAGATATCAGTGCCAACAATATGTGAAAATTAAAATAACTTGATGATACTAATTTATACCCCAATATCATTCATTACAAGGAACATTACGTAAATATGAGATCAATGGCTTAATGAGCATTTGTAGTTAAATAAACAAAACATCATATGGAAGTAAAATTAACACAAATCAATTAATGTCTATAATTTGTAAAGAACTTTGTAGAAAACATTACTTTGTTTCCTGATCTTCATCAGGGGAACTTTCACCTTCTAAGGTGGCATATCCTCGATCCTTTCGATCTTTCTTTTCTTTTCGTTTACCGCTAAGAAGTTCTTTTTTAGAATGTTTTTCATGTCCACCTTCATCACTAACTGGAAAATATATACATATGTACATATGACAACTAATTATTAGAAAAATAAATACAGTATTTTTAAGCATTTAATTAGAACATATTCGTTCAGGAAAAAAATTCGCTGTTTGACTAGCGAGCTTTATGACAGATGCATAACCTATCCGTTAAAATAAATGTCATGCGAAGGAAATTAGATAATTCGATAAACGGTAATACGTACAATCGCTTTCGTTACTTTTCTTCGCTGATTCCGAAGCGTACAATCCAGGAAATTCTTTTTCTACATCTGGACTTTCAAAATCCATTCTCTAGTACTGACAATGCTATAACAGACTTAAAAATCTAAGCATCATAAGTATCGATTATTTCGTTCGAGCTCTTCTTCTCGATTGTCCAAAAATTACTCGACCATTCAGATCGATTATTTAAATATGAATTTCTGCGAATATTTTTATTTTACTTTCTTTAATTCATTTCGTGAACTTCGGAAGGTAGCCACGGTTTAAAAACGTAACCATCGCCTTCTTTGCTAGCCATATAAGTAAAATACGCTTGCTTGAACGATACCGAAGGGAATTTTCCATACTCCATCGAATTCCACATCGATCGTGAATATAAAACGCGTTCTTTACGAATTCGACTATAGAATATAGCTTTTTTCAGCGAGATCTATAAATGAATAAAATATTTGATATAGATAATGAAATTAAACACTTTTTTGTATCTATATTGTGTTAAAGGGAACCTTTGTTTTTATTTCTTGCGCATCATCATAAGTTAATTTTTTAAGTTGAATTTTTGTCATTTTCAACGAGGGTACAGCAATTTTAGATTTAGTGGCTCCCATATCTAACGTGTTCCACATTTTAATACTGTTGCGTATTGATTTGTCTAAAAACATTATAACAGGAAATTTTCATTCTTTGCTTTGAAGTTCCAGACATTTGCAAGAAATATCTCTTATAAAAAAAAAACTAGTGCAAATTATTGAAAGGTATAATACTAAAGAAGTACCCAAAACTACTGGTTGTGAGCTCTTCTCCAGTAATGGTTTAATCTCAATATTAGTTCCAATACTACTCAGTAATTCACTAATATGACCAGTAAGTAGTTAATTCCCAGTATATTCCCAGTTTATTCTCAGGTTATTACTGACCAGTACTAAGCTCTTAACCCTTTGCACTCGAGAGGTGACTCTCAGTCATCACGGCATTCAGTGCTGCAACTCCAGTGGCGAGCGAGAGGCGACAGTCCCTGTTTATGCTAGATTTCGAAATCTCAAATTGATGAGAGTGCAATATTGGTTCGTAAATTGGTTCCTTAGCTCTTTATGTTCTTTGTTAGGAAATGTAAAGTGTTAGACTTTAAAATGAAGATAAAATATTTAATCCCGTATCCCTACGAAACTATGGTTCTGACAACGTCTCCAACGTTAGCTCGAATTCGACGATTATGACAAAAGTATTATAGTTTAGAAACCCTAAAAAAATGGTTTTCGGAAGTAAAATTAGCTCAAATAAAGGTGAACTTGATTTTGAACTGTTGAAAAATGAGATAAATTATATTCAAGAATGCATCTTGGTGAATGCTTTATAAATTATCATACAAAAAAAATACAGAAATTAATATTACAAAATCATATTTTCAAAGATGTAAATATAGATAAATTATTAGAATATAAAGTTTTTGTAAGTTAATTTGTATATAAAATCATTTTACGATAGCTGTAAGACACGCGTCACATATACGCTAAATCATCCGGAGTAGCAGCTACGCTCGACCGAAAAAGTCCTCGAGTGCAAAAGGTTTAATATTACAATTATCAGAATACAGTAATACACCACATAGAATCAGTAATGTAGTATTAGCCAGTCAGTAATATTCTCCTATAAAGATTTATATATTATTGTAGTATCGTGGACAGATTTCCTAAGAAATATCGGGTGAACTATAGACAATGTTGCGAGAAAGTCTAAGTGCCGACAGACCGA
Source organism: Bombus soroeensis (assembly GCA_014737365.1). Lineage (NCBI taxonomy): Eukaryota > Metazoa > Arthropoda > Insecta > Hymenoptera > Apidae > Bombus > Bombus soroeensis. The sequence continues at coordinate 591,304 of JACXIL010000024.1, read as the reverse complement.
AAGGGTCAGGAAACTTCAATGGACCAAGCGGCCCATCAATGTGTCGTCGGTCCTTCAATCGAATAATTACGCGGAAGAACGTGTAGTGACCATGATCGCGGAAGGTTACGGAATATGTACGTGGTGAGGAAGATGACAAAGGGATGCTTAAGGGAGAAAGACGAATTAATCGGCAGTCGTTAACTGGGAGTCGAGTTGTGAGGAGTTAGTTAGTTGCGAGTCGAGAATTGAGTTGAGAGAGTTCAATTGAGAGAGAGTTGCCGAGTTGTTATGAGTTGTAAACTATTAGTTGTGAGTTGTGAATTATCAATTTAGTTGTCCTAGTTATATATCACATTATTGTATTTAGTTCACGTTAAATAACCATCGTTTTCTGTTTAATCCACTGTAAATAGATCTATCTATCAATAAATTTGTCATATAGGATAGAAATCATTGGAAATCCTAATTTCTAATATTTCTGAATAAATAATCCCATAATATTATATGAATATTATAATATAATATGCATATGGTACATTACTCGAAAATACTTACTTTTAGCCGCATCACTAAAACTGAGCCCTTTTCTATACATCAACCAATATTGCAACTGTGGCATTAAAAAACACTTGGGTAGTTTTGCAAACAGAAATCCTTCTGCCGCCATTTTTTTTAATTCGATCTGACCGCATTTAAGAATTTTAGAAATTATATCCAAATAAATACAAAGTATAAAAAATAAAATAATATATTTTACCTTCACTATAGCCATTAAATAACATTTAGAATCACCAGAATCTTCTTCAGTTTCTTTATCCCATATATCTATATTCTCTACATTTAATTCAATAGGATCATTTTGAATATTGCCTCTAATTTCTCTATGTATTTGTTTCTGAGAAACATTTATATATTTCTGATCTCTTCTTTCAATCTTGAAGTCTCTATCTTCTTTATGTGAACTCTTTATCTTATTTTCAAAAGTCTTTTGCCCTGCCACATTTGTATCTTTATTTTCTTTATGCAAACTTCTTGCTTTAGTTTTAGAGGATTTTTGCATTGGTAAATTTTTAATCCCTGTTTTAATTTGAGGATCATCAATATTTGATTTAATATGTCGAGCGGAATTTGTTAATTTGTCTTTAATACTAGTAGGTTTTTGTAAATGAGATGCTATATAGCGACTGCTATCTTGTACAACTTGTTTGTCTTTTCCTGTATTTTTGTCATTTTCCATTTCAAGATATCCACCACATTTTTCTTTGCAACTATGATCATTATGTGATATGTGATATGCTGATTGAGGAGCATAAATTTGGCGGAATGCTTCTTTCACAGCTTCTTGTCTGTATTTATTTTCAGCAAGTAAAATTTCTTCAGGTTTTGGTAATGGACCAGGAGTAATTTTCATAGGTGACCAATGTCGATGCAAACAAACACATGGTATTTCATGTTTGCTTGGTTCAGGTGTCTGGATAGGTGTAACCATATGGATGCCACCTACTATTTGCTTAGGTGGTAAATGGTCATAGTTTTCGGCAACTCCAGTTATACAATATTTAATATCGTCTATGTATTCATCTTCTCTTGGAATTCTTTTTACGTCTGATATCATTAATTTTGTATTTGGTATCAATAGTTTCGAAATGTCAGCTATGTTCACATACGGTTGCTTTTTCAAAGACTTTAATCGTTTTTGACGCTGCTTCCATTTCACTTTTTCCTCCTTATGTTCGAGTATTTTTCTTTCATACTTACATTCACATACTGGTCGTTTTGTTTTAAGTTTTCTATATGATATAGGACAGCCAACTTTATTAAATTTGGCACATCTCAGCCAACAAGGCAAACTGTCTCTGCATCGTGTGAAATAATCTATCAAGCCTACATCTTTAAGCGCCAGATTCCAGCGATCTTTCGGTGGTTTCGCGCTTATTAACTTGTCTCTGGATTCAAGTTCTTTCAACAATTGAGCTTTTTCTTCATTTTCATCTATAGTTTGAATACCATACGTTTCTACGTATTCGTTACAACCACAAGATTCTCTGTTTTTTGAAACTTCAGATATTTTCGGTCTACCATATTGATCGAGAAATTTAAGACTTCGGTCTTTACGTTGCGTAAGACACATATCATATGGAGATTCATAAAGATCATATTCGGGTACATATTCATCGCTTCTACGAGGGCTTGGTGGTGGAGTATAATAAATGACCCCATCAATAACTTGCATCTTTTTGTCTTCGTCTTTCTTCTTTCTTAATAACTTCTTTTCTTCGTCATTTTTCTTTCCGCCTATAAGTCCTCCGATATTATATAATAATATTTTCTTTTTTGCTCTATTGTCCCGACAAACACATGGTTTTCCACCTGGCCTTACTGGTACTATTTCTGGAGGATAATCTGGATCAGTCAGATATAGCAAAGTTTTCTTTGTTGGTAATTGCTGTTCTGACTTCGTCCTCCAACCACAAGGACCTTTAGTTGGTAACTGTATATCTGTATCTTCTTCAACTTGTATAGTGTCAATTGTAGTTTCCGAATCTTCATATCCTAGTTGACATTTTGCTGGAGAATCATCTGGGATCTCTGCTGGTTTTATATCATATGGATAGAGTTCAGAAGATTTCATCATATTTTTCAATTCATTTATCTTGTTCCTATAAACTGTTTCAGGATCTACATCTTGATTAATCACATCTTTCTTTTTATCTCGTCTTACCGACTTTCTCGTACTCAACTGTTTACTTATCGTTTTCTTTTTTATGTTTGATGATGTAATAGATCTGTGATTTGATTTCTTTGAACTCATTCTTTTCTTATGTCGTTTATCAACCTCACTTATATTACGCATGTTTTGTTGAGACTTAATGGCAGATGTTTCTTTATCAATATTAGATTTTTTCGGATTTGATCCATCGCTTAGTTTTTCCAAATATTTAGGAGGTGAAGGATTTCCTATAGATTTCATATTCAACTTTTGATCGTGTTTATCTTTTACTAATTTTGAAGTACTTTGATCTTGTACCTTATCCTTTGTTGTATCACGTTTCATTACTTGATCGTATTTTTTTTTGCTTTCCTCGCTTTTTCTAATCACACTTTTATCCAGTTTTTTCGATTTTGCCTCAATCATTCTTTCCTGGCTTTTTTTAAATCCTTTCTTATCAGATTTTTTTAATCCTTTTTCACTTATTTTTTCTTCGCTTTTTAATTTTCTTCGATTTCGTTTTTTCGAAATTTGTTCTGACGTATTTCGCACAGGATGTATAGGAGATATCTTTTTCGATTCTTTTACAATTGGATGATCTTTTCTTATCTCTGATTTAGAAATATCTTCATGTAGTGCAGATTTTCCAATTTCGTCCATCAATACCTTAGATTGTACAGGCGTACCTGGTGGTTTTGGAGAACTGAGTTTTAATAATTTTTTAAAATCAGTTTCAGATTCTTTTTCCGATGGTGCTATACGAAATATATTCCACGGATCATCGTAACCAGGATAGCTCGGATCAGGAACAAATTTTTTAACCTTTTTCTCTACTACCCTTTGTCTTCTAGTTTCTATAGCTTCTGGACTCATGTGACACTTCTTGTCGCGTTCCTTTTCTTTTCCTTTTACCTCAACTGGAGGAGGCTTTATTAATTCCTCTCCTTCTACTTCTTCTTCTTCTACTTCTTCAATGTCTTCTCCTGGAATTTCTTCTTCTATAAATATTTTCTGTGGTTTTAATGGTATTCGTTCTCCAAAAGGACCTTCACAGACAGCTTGTCCAGGTCTTTTTCCACATGAAGGACCCTGAATAATGAATTTTATATTGTATTATTGTAATTTCCATAATAAGTTTACAAAAATAGAACCTACTCTTAATATTTCTTTCCGTAATCTTTCCTGTTCTTTTAATTCTTCTGATGTTAGAGTATGCAAAGCATTCCAAGGTCCTCCACAAATATTCATACCATGTTCATCCCCACACGGTTGAAAATCTGCGATACTATACATTTTCTTCTCCCCCCTAGCTTCATCTCCTTGCTTTTGTTTTGCCATTTCAACTTTTCTTTTTAATCTATTTATGTCATGTGTAAATGGACTTCTTCTACATGACTTATCACCTGGGTACTTTTTACAGGAATATGCAGGAGATTCTTGGGGTCTAAACTTTTTTCCAAAACACAAACCTTCCTCTTTTGTCCATGGTATATTGTCATGGCTTAAATTTGGAAACAAGCCTTTAGTAAATATTTGTTGAATTGCACATATACAAGGTGGAACATTTCTAAGCGGTCTAGGTGGTGGAGGTTCTATAACTCGTGCTGGCATGTGTATTACTTCTTTCTGAGAACCAGTAATAAAATACTGTGTTTCACCTGTTTCATTTGTGACACCACTTATTATAAGGTTGTCAGTAAGGACATCTTCCGAAGCTATAACTTCTAATAAATTTACGGTTGATTCTGGAGGTGTTGATGCAGGAGAATGCATTGCCATTGATCCTACAATATATTTTTTTTTATTATCGTCTTCGGTTATAGTATCTATCACAAAATAAGGCGCTTTCGTTTCTTTTGCTTTTAAGTACGATTTTCTAGTTTGTCTACAGGAACAACAACTGTCACATGTTGGTTCTGGAAATACTAATTTAGTTATAGCTTCAATATTTTTTATCATTTTGTTTGCCTCTCTTTCTATTTTCCGAAATTCTTCATCCACATTTTGCAGCCATTCTTGCCAATGACGAGATAAATTCTGCCTTCCACTTGGATAAATCTTTTTAGGCCCATCTCCAAGTTTCAATACTGCAAAGAATCTTTCGTTGCTGTTAGAGGGTGTTACATTTGCAACACCAGTCATTTCATACGTTACAGGGCAAATTGGTGGTTCATCTGAAGCACCAGATATTATGTAATGTGCATGTTTCTCACCAAGCCAAGATTTTTTATTTGATTGAGGTGGTTGTAAAATTCCACATATTTTATATTCTACAGGCCCTGGTTTTTCACTAATTCCATTTATTGTAAAATCAAATAATCTATTTTCACCGTATAAAGATGGAACATTAAGACCAGTAGATATTTGTGAGTTATGCGGAATTCTCCGTTTTGTACTGATTGCGTTACCTATTACGCTCTTAAATTTTTCATTTTCGTTATTTTCTGTAAGTTCGTTCACTACAGAATTACGTTGATCTTGATTTAATTCAAAAGAGTATCGAGAATTACCAGATGGATTATTCCTCCTAATTCTGACTGGTACATCATCCTTTTGTTTCATATCAATAAAAATATATTTTTTCTGTTTTGTACTAATGGAGGTATCTCTTTCCTGATTTGTTTTGGTAGAAATATTATGTGGTTGCTTTGTTTGAACAGAAGGATTATTTTTAATCTGAATTAACTGATAATTTTCCGAAACGTTCTGTACTTTACCGTGTTTATTTTCTTCGTAATAAGGATTAACTTTTGCACTGGAATAATTATTTAAAAGACAATTTTTAGGAGGTAATATTATATTCGGAATTGGTATTAATCGATGTTGCTCTTGCCAATCTTGTAAGCGATTGTAAAAAGTTGCCCAATCTGTTCGTATAAAAAGTTTTTCTTTATAAGGCGATTTCATCTTTTGCCTTATTGATAATGTTGGTGGAATAGCTATATAAATGATATGTAATTGAATAATAAATTAATAACATTACATAGTAACATGTTAAAATATAATAATACATAAATTTATATAATATAGAAGAAGTTACGTTTTGGTGGTAATTCTGACATTGTTACAGGGGGTAAACGTTTGTGAAGCTCTATAATAGCTTCTGGTAAAGTCAGGAATGCAATTGCTGATAAAATTATTCTTTCATTACAATCATAAAAGTTTTCTAAAATTTAAAAATAAAATTCAAAGTAAAGATGTAATAAAAAGATTTAGAGTAAGAAAATACGGCATACTGTATCCTTCCTCTTCAAAATAATTTCCAGTTAATATCTTATAAATTTCTCTTAAAAATTCGATTACATTGCAGTTACAAGATTCTTGCAATTTTTTAATAACATCTGACGTAAGTGTAAAAAATGTAGATATAATTCCAATTGATATAAGAGTTCTTTGAGTACGTCCTGTTACCATTTCTTCACAATCTTTCTGCATTATACATTGTAACATCCTTAAATTTTTAATCTATAAATTTGGAAGTATTTCATGTTTTAATCGTGGTTTAATACTATAGTTGATCAATAAAAGATGAATATTATACTTGGTTAATAGAAAAATCTTGATACCATCGTGGATACATGTCTGTTTGTTGTTTTAATATATTTTCTGCTACATAGGGAAAGCATAATATCTTAAGATTTTATTACACTAATGAAATTATAAGATTATTAAATAAATTAAAATTAAAATATTTACTTTTTTGCTTTCCAATTTCTACATTTTTGTCCATTTTTTCATTGTATGCTCTTTGTTTTTGTTCCCATAAAATATCTTTTGCTCCAATAATTTCATCTTCTAAATACCACTGCAATGGTTTTTGAAGAAGAGATGTAACTTTTTTATCATGTAAATCTTCAAATTCAAAATCATCATCAGTATCTTCTAATTTATGTTGTTTATGTACTTTCTTTGCTTTATATAACTTCCTTAGTCTTTCTGAAATCTGCAAATTTTTTTTATTTTTGTGTCTGTGATCTCCTATATCAAATTGCTTGTTTTTAAGGCTTCTCCTTCTCAATTTACGTTCCATATAGTTAGTAAATTCTGTTCGCAGTTTCAAAGTTGGGCTTTCAGTTATTGTTTGTAGAGACATCAATGGTGATCTATAAAGTGATCTTAGCCTGTCATATTGCGTTAATGGATCAACATTATCAACTGAACAACAAAAGTCATAAGGTTTCAAAATGAGTTTCTTTGCATGTTGTTTCCTGTATAATAAAAAGTTGATATTATATTATTGCAATATTTATTAGGTATGTTTCATGTATACCTTCTACGATATAATCTTAGTCGTGAGCTGGTTGTTTTTGACCTCAGGGAAACTTTAGACATTTTGGCCAAATGAAGCAAAGGACAATAATAATTAAAGAGTATATTACTTATTTTCTCAGTTCCATTTGAGCTGTGTTAATATTATACTTGTAAATTTATGGGATGTATGATGGATGTTTGGTGTTGATCTGATGTATGATATTTGATTTGGAATGAACATATCTACAGTTACAAATTACATATAGTATATATGGTTGAAATTTTGTTATAATTGTTTCTTGGTATAAATTTGTGTGTGCAATTTTTTAAATTTATTTCATACATTGCATACACTATAAAAAGTTTTGGTTGACTATTAGTTAATACAAATAAATGATATTTCACAATTATTAAAATTACATTTAATAATTATTCAATAATGTTACACAAAAAAGATAGGAGATAAGAGAAGAAATATAATTTGTGTAAAAAATGAGATATATTAAGCAATTATTGCCATTGTCTTGAAACCAACTTAATTATACATTTTATGTGTAATTTCCATTTAGCATTCTCAAATATTGTTTTTATATATTTCTTAGAAAGTAATATTTTATAACTTTCTATTTATTTATTTGTTATTATCTGCTATTATTCGAAGAAATGTACAGAATCATTTTAGCTAGATGGCGCCAGAGATATTGCTCGTATAACGTTATAGTAGAGTATCTTGGTATACTAAGTTTATAATGAAGACTTCAATATATTCAATGTTGCTTGGTTTGCGGCTATTCTAAGTGTCGTATGTTAGTTTAATTGAAAAATTGAAAATTTACTGATAAAAGTGTAAAGTAACATTATTTTAAACTTATATTTCTATTCTTTGGTAAGTGTAACACATTCTATCATAAAAACCCAAACTTTAGATAATTATTGCTGAGTTAGAATTTAAGTTATGATATTACCGAAAAGTGGTTAGGTTTTTTCTTTTATTTTAATTATTATATTAATTCATTTATGTTACTAATTTATGTCACACTAATTTATCCATTCGACTTGTAGATCCATAAATGACTTAATCGATAAATCGACATTTTTCAAAATGTTAATATATTGTAATAAATGTTTCTGAAATACTTTTGAATGGTTTTATTCCTATGTTTAGACATAATATGGTACGAGGTGGTCGAGGTGGAATGATTAGAGGAGGTAGAGGTGGTATGGGACGTGGAATGGGATTTCCTAGGAAACAATTCCTTCCACGCCATCCATTTGATTATACTTTGTGCGAAGCTGCATTTCCACGTGTTAAACCCGCACCAGATGAGTCAGATTTTCAAATGGCGCTGTTAAAAAAGAATACGGATATGTGCCCTACACCAAAGGAACAAACTTCTATTTTAAATCTAGTGACTAAACTACAGACTGTACTGGATAATTTAATAGTTGCTCCAGGCAGTTTTGAAGCTTGTGTAAATATGAATTCTTTATATAATTCAACTATATATTTTGTAATTTTTATTTATTCAATAAAAGTAATGTTTTATAGCAATTGGAAGAAGTGAGACAAGTAGGTAGCTTTAAAAAGGGAACAATGATTAAGGGTCACAATGTAGCTGATATTGTTGTGATTCTTAAAACATTACCTACTAAGACAGCAGTTGAAGCACTTGGTACAAAAGTTAATAATGACTTGAAGAGTGTTAATCCCAAAGAAATTTTCAGACTGACTCACACAGAGCGTGGCTTTGATATTGCTAATAATGAAGCCACAGTGCGTGTATTGATCACTACTCTACATCAGAACTTGAGAAAATTAGAGTCAGACCAGCATTTAGATGTAAAGATATGTCAAGGCCATCTTGCTGCAATCAGACATTCTCGGTGGTTTGAGGAAAATGCTCACCATTCCAGTATAAAAGTTCTAATAAGATTACTTAGAGATTTGAGAAGTAGATTTGAAGGTTTAGAGCCATTATCTCCTTGGATGTTAGATTTATTAGCACACAATGCTATAATGAATAATCCTAGTAGACAAGCATTACCAATAAATCAGGCATATAAAAGAGTACTTCAGTTACTTGCTTCTGGACTCTTTCTTCCAGGATCTGCTGGTAAGATTCATTGTATTATTACTTATCATAATTCTTGTCTTCCGCCTTCCAGCTTACATCATATTTACAAGTATTTTCACTATATATTAATGGTATAATATTCTATAAACTCTATATATAACATTTTATCATGGTTTCATTAAGGTATTTCCGATCCATGCGAGGGTGGTAATATACGTGTACATACAGCTATGACATTAGAACAACAAGATTTGGTATGTCTTACAGCCCAGACACTATTACGTGTGTTAGCTCATGGAGGCTACAGGCCATTACTTGAGGGTACTAATAAACTTGCTGTAGAGATGAGTGTATGGGCAGGTGGTGTAGTTGCTAGTCCTTTAGACAAAGCATATGAACCTCCTACAGAACAAGAGCAGCAAGAAGATATGGAAGAATGTAATGAAGAGATGATAACAGAGAGTGCTTAGCTTTTTATTCATTGTAATTGTGTCTTCATTTAATGTCCTTTCTACTATAAGGCAAAAGTTGTGTACTATTTTCTATAATGATGTATTCATGATCTTGATCATCTGATACAAAAGTTAATGTATTCAGTATTGCATACGAATTTCAAGAATGTATGATTTTTTATTAACGACTAGTGCCGATAATTTTACGTGATGAAAATGTGTGGACTTGTATATGACATTTCAAATAAAATCTGAATTATATCTATCTATTATTACTATAATGTATAATCTAAGTCCCTACAATGTTTTCTAAATTTATTCATATGGAAACACTTTTCTTAATTTACTTCAAATATTTCACTAATATTCGATAATTTAAATAGCAAATTAGCTATTGCCTTTTCAATTTCGTACACTTGGCAGTGTTGGATAAGTTAACGAGATTGCAATAAAAAACTAGGTGATCTGATCCTATCGCAAGCAAGGATCGTTTTCCGGAGTTCGATTGATACGAGCACAATTTACTGATCGACTGCTGACACCAGCACGAACTGCTACTTTGAAGAGTTTTCCTTGTGGCATGCAAATGCAAACTTTATATTGTTCATGACCAGATGGATTTTGCAGAAACAGTGGTGCAACTGGTATGTTTTCTACATCGATAGAAACACCATCTTTGGCATCAAGGATAATGCTTCCGTTGACACTTCTCAAAAAAATATCTGTATCCGCGCTCCAGACGATATCTTTGCTTTCCATGCTAGCGCCTTCTGCACCTTGCATAGAAATTTGATCATCCGAATTTACGGTGAGACTTTCGTTAACTGGTGACGTGATTCTGTGCGTTTCTGCGATTTTTACGTCGATTTTCTTCACTCCTGCAGGTAATCCGAAATTTGGGAAATCGGTGGTGAAATAAATAGTGCCGGTTCTGGGGTCTTTCACTTCGAAAGATTCTACTTTTGACATAGTAGTACCGTTCGACAAAATCGTTACTTTAGCAAGCGTTTCATCGTCTGTTCGATGGTTATTCACATTCACGCGTATTTGCACACCAGCTTCGTTACCAGATATTTCCATCGGCTCGTCTCCGTAACTCTGACAAACACCTGATTGTAAGCATACCTACGAATGCAATACATATCGTCAATTACAATCTTACAAGAATGTTTCTGGTATACTCGAATATCTGACCCTGTCTAAGTCGGTTTTCCCATAAAACTTTACAAGATTCTCATCAGGTATCATTTCCATTGCTTCCATTCCTTGACTGATTCGTAGGACGGCGATTACGGTGATGTTGAGAAAAAGGTTACAAAGTCCAATTATCGCTAGGATAAAAGTTAAGGTCCACAAACAATACCGTCGTTTTATTAACTTCTCGTTGGATGCTGACATGGTATAGGATGACACGATTGTTGTTCGATTAATGTTTTCGGAACTAAAAGTATTATCATTGTTGTTATAAGTGTTACGAATTTGATTATCAATATGAAATGTTCATTTATACCTTATGTGAACGCTACTGCAACTATTTTGACGAATGCAGCCTCTGATCAGTGGTCCGTCGCTGTTGGATAGATTATCCTCAGCCTTTGATATCGAGGGGGATCCAGTATCATTTCCACATGCGTCGAGAATGGCAGACATTGAATCTGTGCTACGTACATAATATCTCTTTTGCTTATACAATTACTTTTTAATATATCGCATATGTATTTCGTAAGCGTCGTAACTCCAAATAATCCAGCCCTATGTTAGAAAAACACGCGTTGAAGATGAATTACAAGGACTAAATATTTTTCTATAAGCCTACAAACAGTTACTCGCTTTCCTAAAAAATTTGTTGAGTCGCGTTACTTCTGAAATACATGTGCGATATGCTTAATACCTCAATTGAATATATGTAATTATATATATGAATCAGAAACGTATTAATACGACATACCTAATTGAATATCATCCATCTAACGATACAGAACGAAATTTACATATCTTAAACATTTTTATGTGTTTTGTGTTTGTATATGTGTTGACAAATGTAAATCATGAATTCTTAATCGACGAATATTTTTCCTTGGTACAGGTGGTACTGGTGTCATTTATGTTCAGACTGGGAGTAACACAGTGCAATTGGTTTTTAACCTTGATAGTATATACGTTCACGTTAAGTGTTGGTTCTTTCATTTATGTTATGCAACAGCTGCATTATGTCACGAATTTGTAAAACAACGATCCTTACCTCGGCAGCTTCGGAATTCTGGATGAAAACGAAAATAGATGATCACCTCGGTTTCGACCGCACGCGTACACGGTGTCACGAAAACTAGGTAAATCTGCCGGTTGGCGCTTGCGCGTCTAAAGATCGATGCCGAATATTCTTTAAAATTTTCGCTTGTAGTACGAAGATCACAAGAGAAAAACGCAATAAATATACTTTTGTTGATTTTCTGATTTTAATATATAAACAATAAATATATATAAAGCATAAATATACAGACAATTTTAGCAATACGAAATTGATTGACGACGTACTGAATTTTAAAACTACTCTGTGTAAAAAATAAGAAATATGATTTATCGCCTGCGACTTTCATATGTATGTATAATAAAATTGATTAAATTCGTAAAACTAAAATACAGAATTAAAAATGTATAAAATGTATTTATTAGAAGTCTGGTTACACTATATCCTCTATCTGTGATACATAATTGCAAACGCTAATGTATGGAAGTAATGCCAATCCAAAACTTCTTTAAATTTGTCATTCTGATTAAATTGTACATGTTGATCATGTCGTTACGAATAATTAGTGACTTACCACTACTGTGTTGCATATAAAATAAATATTATTTATCATTCATATTACTTATGTATATTATCATCAAGATGATCCACAAATAATGTCACCTTTCATATTGCATTCTAAATTCCTAAGGTAAAATGATATGAAGACCATATGGAAAAAGAAATATAAATCCATGTTTGAAAATTTTCTAATATTCATGTTATTTGGCAACTTGAAAAGAAGTATTTTAACATGAAATAGTTGAAGAAGGGAATAACTTGGTAGATTTGAAAATATAACCATCTATGTGACCGGTTTTTAGGCTATAATACAAATTTCCAATTTTGGGCTGAAAATTTCTTCCGGTTGCCCAGGAATTCAATCATAAAATTTGTTCAGAAAAGTGTCGTAGCAGGAGAAGCTTATCGGAGCGATTTCGCGTGTTCTCTCCTTACACGTTTCCTTGTAATACATAAGTATTCGTCAAACGTTCTATTTTCCGATAATTTTACGAAAATTTTTTGAAAATGTATTTGTTGGGAACCGGCAGAAATTTTTGGCCCAAAATCGAAGGTTTGTATTAGAAGAACGTGATGCGTAAGGAGATGGTACGGGAAATCTGTCAATTGGCTCCTCTCATACATGACTTTTTCGAAAAATTTTTTAAATCGACTCTTTCTCGGGAACCGGAGGGAACCTTTGGCCCAAAGTTGGGGCGTAAAGCATAAATTATGAAATAAAAGAATAAAATATAGAGATACAATTTAACATAAAAGTATTGTTATATTTATTGTACTTTTGTGTCACGAGTCTGGCCAAACTTTGCTCTCTATCCACGAAATATAATGATAAACGCGAGTATATATACCGGGATCAGAGAGACCACAAGGTTTTCCAATGCTTGTTATACCGACTACGCTGTACATGCAATCGTAATCACCGTTGAAGATGACGAGAGGGCCCCCACTGTCACCCTATACATAGAATAAATATTTTTATGAAGAATGTAAAGTAGAATAGACGTACAGTAAGTCACGGAAGTATTCGTACCATTGTAATTATTGAATATAAATGATTAGCATTTTTTAACGATATATTCTGTGCAATGCTTACCAATAGGAATATATAGTGTAATAATTGGGCCTTTTTAACTGATATATCGTTTATCGAAATATAACAATTTATTATTACACAAGTGGGAATTTAAATAAATCATCGAATTAAGAGAAAAGAGAGATTGAAAGAATGCATAAAAGATTCTTGTTATGAACGTTGGGGGTGGACTGACGAACGCCAAGGGATGTGATTAAAGAGCTCCAGGCGGATTTAATGAGGACACGAGCAGGGAAGGCAACGTGGAGATATTAAGCAAAGATAGGAAGAAGGTGGAAGCTTCCAAAAGAATGTTAGAAAGAAAGTAGAGGAAAAGTTGTTGGGGACAAAATAAGGGGAGGATGGAAAAAGAAAATGAGAGGATTTATTGTATGTTAACAAGAGATATAGAGCGCCACAGTAGATGACGAAGAGAAGACAGGATATTACGAGGAACTAGAAAGGGCGAATAGAGAAGTCTAAAAAAGAAAGAGATAGCAAAGGAGAGAGAAATTAAGATATAATAAATGGTATAGATGGATAAAAGGAGATGAGGTTCCAAAGTATTTGGTACAAGGGTGGAGCGAAAAAAGGATAAAAAGGCTGGCCAAGTTTAGATTAGGTAATGAAATGAAAGAAGGCAAATATTGAATGAGCAAGGAGGATAGAAATTGCAGGTTGTGCAGTTTGGAGGAGGAAACGTGCGAACATGTTTGGCAGACGTGTAGTAGGATCACGGAGGAAGAAAGAGAATGTTATCAACCAACTAATGTAGCCAATGTTATCGACCAACTGATGTTGCCAAAGTTATCGACCAACTGATGTTGCCAATGTTATCGACCAACTGATGTTGCCAATGTTATCGACCAACTGATGTTGCCAATGTTACCGATCAACTGATACTGCCGATGTTATCGATATCGCAGTTCACGTTAGAAGGATTCTAGGAGAAGAAGAAGAGGGACAAAAATAGATGGAGCTATTAGAATATAAAAGAGGAAAAGGAGAGGAATGAGAGGACGAAAAAGAGACTGATTAGTATTAATTAGTGGTTAATTTGTTCTGTTAATATTAAATTTTAAAGATTCAATTGGGTTAGAAGGCATAGTAGGATAATAGTTTATTATAGTTATGTAATTATTAGTCAATAGACTAAGTTAACATGTTTAGATTTAGGCAATCTAATAAAAGATAACTGTTTTGTGTTAAATCATGAATAGGGAGCGGAAATGTGATATGTAATATGATAATGACTAATTGCAAATATAAGATAGGAATATATAGTGGCAGAAATAAACCAAACAAATCATATCCCTTGTAATCCGCAAGAAAAATAATAAAAATGTTATCTATCCAAATAAATCGTCGAATTCGATAATTATGAGGATACGAATACTTGTGTGATTCGTTGTAAATATATAGATTGCGAATGTTTATGCATTTATGAAAAATTTAAATATGCCCAAATATAAAGAATAGAATATCATGCAATTACATAATATGCAAGAATATAGGAAATATCGAAAATATAAATATATTTAAAGGATGAAAGAATCTATTGAAGGTTCTATTTAAGTTTTACTTCGTTAACGATAAAAATAAAAATTTGAATTTGTATAAATATCCGCGGTCTAGATATAAATTTCAGAAATATACAAAAATATACAAAAAATATAAAATAGAAATATACAAAAAATACCTGACAGGTGTCTTTTCCGACTTCACCGGCACAAATTTGCCACTCATCCACAATACCACGTGTGAATTTACTTTCGTGCACGAATGATCTGTTGCATACCGGTTGAGATATCAAATTAATGGTAACTTTCAATAAATCTTTTGATGGGTCCTCAACTAGGAAAGAATTAAAAATTGAAATTAAAGATCGGACGTTATTTTATTAATCCTTTAACGGTGTAATAAAACGGCTAAGAATTCAGAATGGAGGCTTTCTGAAATTACGCTGTTAAAGAGTTGAAGTAAATAAAGATTCCTTGATTTATCGTACTTACGAAAGTCAATTCTTCCCCATCCGGATGCAGTTGCTTTACCATCGGTACCAATATCCGGCATAGAGTACGGTAAGCAACTGGGTCTTATCCACGCGTTAAATTCCACGTCTTTTTCTAATTTTAGTAGCGCGATATCATGATATGCGAATCGGCTCTGGTACTTATTATATTTTATCCGTTCAATAATAAGGTAATTTTGCGGTCTCGCGTCATCATCCGTTCTCTCGAGGTTTAAGTCACCTAACCTTACCCAGCGTGCTCTACCCCTATAAAGAATTACATCTTAACAATTAAATAGTATGCGCATATTATTTTATTCCTTGGAGTTATTTTGTTGTTTATTTTGTTAGTTCTTATATAATATCTTCTCGCTGACTTACTCTACCGTAAATAACTCTATCGTAATGATATTCGCATTATTTTCTCGTTGTTAATACTTTTTCTTGTTAGGTCTAAAGTACATGATATACCGTCATTCTTTCGTTATTATATTAAAGACTAACGATATCTCATGAGATACAACAAGTTTGATTATTCCATACGAAAGTTCAAGATTGAATTTTTAAGGTGTCGAAGCTTGGATAACTCGAATACAATTTGAAATTCCTACCCGTACATACTGTAGGTACAATGTGCAGCTGTTAGAACGAATCTTTCCGAAATTAGCGTGCCTCCGCATTGCCAACTGATACCATTGTCGGTATCATATCCAATCGCAGCCATATGCGGGAATTCCTTTGGTTCAGCCTTTGTACCACCGACGATCAGTTTACGAGTTTTAATCGCGCATACGGATATGTTGATTAGTGGTCTGCCAATTGATAAAGTTGGCGAAGGCACGAGCTGATACACGGATTTGGAGTATTTTTCACACACTACAAACACATGAGTTTTAAAAGTGTCGAGGAAACTGAGTTTCTTGAAAATGAGAAATTTAATTCCTTAATAAAATTGAAAAAATTTTAGGGAAGAACACCTACTTGCTTTGGCCTTGAATCCTGTAGTAACGATTGGTCCTCGATCTGTTGTAGTCGGGGTTGTGTTTTCGATTGCGCTTGTAATTGTATTTGGAGAAGTAGTCGTAGGCCTCTTTTTTGGACAACACACGATAGGATCAAAATTTTTGTATCCACATAAAGTAGATGGAGCTTTCCCTCTCAACAATTCTTGATAAACCGATGGACAATTCTCTGGAGAGAGGGTTACACAAATACCTGGAGAGCCATCGATAGTGCATGAATCGCCTGAAAATAATTATGAATGTTAGATAAAAAAGACGAAAACATCCTGTCTGTGTCCGAGAAAATTTAATGACTTTATCTACATATACAAGATTATCTGTATTTACCTACAGGGCTCGGTCGAACAATGTACAAGCGAGCATGAGATGCTTCCTTATGAAAAAATAAGAGGAAAATATAGAATAAAGTTTTCCATATGTTACTAAGTTAATTAAAAATAATCAAACTTGATTTTTTCAAGAACTAAACTACGTAAAAATGTTATTCCATATTCTTCTTACTTTCTCATAATCTTTATTCGTAATTATACGCAGCTAAAACAGTTTCTCAAATAAAGTATATTTATACTCGTGACCTGACAGAACCTTCTTCCGCTTTTAATTAATATTCGAGACTCTTTATCGTCGTTAAAATTTTCTGAACTATACGACTGTTCTAGCATTGCGTTAATGATGTTTAAGCTTCCAGTCACAACAAAAAGATAACAATAAGTCGGTTTAAACATTTCTTAAAAGTTTTACGTTCAAATGTTATATTATAAATATCATGGAAGCGCGAAATATAGAAACAGCATACAGCATTTTCACGAAAATATATATAGAAACGTGTCACGAATATTTATCACTTCATTAGAACTGTAATGTAATATAACTATTATGATTATATTGGTAAAAATTGAAATGAACCTGAGAATGCATATAGAAATTATAGAATATTTATTGCATGTTTTATATTAATCTTTATACAGGTTACTGCATAATTTACACATTATTTAACGAAATCATCTTTATCACAATTATGTTTAAAATGTTTGAATAAACACTTACTTATGAGAATATCTTTTTCATATACTTTTCTTATATTTTTCAGATTGGTCTCAAATCTGATCACAATGAAATCTCAAAAAGTTTCACATAATACGTTCATAAATGTTTTCTATGCTAAATGTTTGAATATTTTCGTGAATCGCTGTGTAATAAGCTTTTATCGTTATATCCTTTTATTTGTATCGATTTAATCTTATTAATCTTTCGTTTAGCTGTCTGAGAGAAACCATCTTTTTACCTTCGTACTGTGCATTACAGGATATCGAACTACACAAAAGAACTGAGAAAAATATTATCGATGTTCGCGCTGATAATGGCATCGTCGTACTTTGTGCACAATCTTATTCTATTTCGTAGTTCTACGCTTGTCTCCATTCGATGACTGCTTCGGGTCTTCCTTTGTCCGTCGTTTTTGTATGCCCCTCCATATCTCTATCATAGTTGGTAGTGGGACGAGCAAACGATCCGTGATCCTTCTCGAATGCATATTGGAAAGTTCACAAACAGGTTAAACGAGGTAAACTAAAATCTTCGTATTCGATCAATTTCGTTGTAATAGAAGATGATCAACGATTCTACGAATACTTTCAGTTCGTAGTTAAAATATCCGAACCTATTGAACGATTTATAAATAGTAACGGTATGTGAATTTTACAAAATTCTACTCGCTTCTACTTTGTGGAATCGTCAGAATGTTGAATTATCTATTAAAAATTGTCTATTTATATATATTTGCTACTGAAATATTGGTTCAGTTAATATCTGCAGTCATCCTATCAATTTCACTAGATGTATGTAATTATGATGATTGGGAAGAATGATCGGTAAAGGACGATTGTAGATATTGTAACCCGGTTCATCCATAACTTTGTAATTGAAATAAATCATTTTGAGCGGAACATAATATACGCGTCGTACGTCGCTAATGCAATAATCCTTCTTCATTTTTAACTCGTGTGGCAACTTCTCTGGAGGAAACTGTGATTGCGCGTGTTATGTCCGGTTTTAATTGCTTTTGTAGACGATACCATCGACATATTTGAAATAAGTGCATTACTGATATAATTACACCATGAATAATATAGGAAATGTATATATACAAAAAGCGCAAATGTGTTCAGTGCAATAATATTAAAAGATGTTAATCCAATCCAATCCGATCTATATCTAAAATGCTGTATATAATGTAATATTAATAAAGGATTTTATCATTAATATATATTTAATATATGTTACATAATACTTAATCTGTTAACCGAAGAAAACTCGACGTTTGGATTCACAAATTGTTTTTTTTATAGATCTACTATTTTCTTAAATAAAAAGATAGTAATTTTCTTCTAAACTTAATTCTTCTAGTAGAACTTAATATATTTTTGTAGGAATGAAATATGATAATTTTATTAGTAAATGTTTCATTGTTATTTTTGCTGCATATTCTCGCCTATATAATTTTAAAATTGTCGAGAACCTGACTTTCTCGAGAATCTTAGAGTTCTCGGGAATCCCGACAATATCAAATTACAAAATATTTTTGACAACTCGATCCGACCTTAAACGATATTTTTTCGCACACCTCTATCGCCGATAATGCATAACAAGTAGCTGGGAATGAACATAAATAAAACACGATACTTGGAAAACAATGACGATAAAATATCGTGATCATACAGAGAAAGTCATCTTTAATCATCAACAGCTTTGTTCGTGAATAATCTTAAATAATCAACCAAAGAAACCGTATCGTCTGGTTTACACGAAAAAATTTATTTTTCTTTCTATTTTTGTATCCGTTATGTTCCTAAGCATCAGTATTGGAAAAAATAATAAGAAGCTACAGTAAATTTTACAGTATATTTTAATCCAATACAAATCATTAAATAACAATTTTTCACGGCTATCTATTTAGCTTATAGTACCTTCCATTTCGAGGATATAATTACTATTACATTTCTCTTTCAGCTGAAATATACAAATAATAAATTTCACGGTACGCAGCGATGCCGGCTTAAAAATATTTTATTTCTAAATATCGTGTATTCATATACATAATAACACGATAGCATATTTACAATTCAGTATCTGATATATATGTATATATAAAGCATCTTATGCTATACAATAAAAAATCTAGTATGTCCATTTTTTCATATAGTCAATTTGCGCAGTCGCGGCATCAATCATTTATAATAAAAGTAATATTGACGAATAATCGATAACCATAACAATAACAATACGCGATAAAAATCTAATCTCGAGTTACGAATGCCAAAAATTAATAAAATAGACTAAAAGAGGAACATATATCCTACCTAAATGAAACGGAACAAAAATATAATGTGATATAGCGTTTGAGAATAATTACATATATAATGATACGCTGCACATTATATCATGTTCATATGTTTCCTACACAAAAGGATGATATATATAAAAGCTTGAACCAATTTTCACAAACGAACTCAACGCTACATCTACCGCGACAAAGAGGAGAGTTTCGAAAGAATTACCATCCAACCGGTTTGCGCGTTATCCATGAAAAACAAACAGCTTGTATATTTAGAATCTATGTATATATATACATAGATAGATTGCAAGAAGCGCATCGCATATCTCCAAGGCAAATTGTATCGAAACTCAAACCAGTGTCTTGCAACAATTATTATATGTACAGTCTCTGTGTATCCGTGTTAAGTTATCAGTCTTACGGCTCTCAAGAGGAAATTGTACATTTTTTCTATATATTACAGCGTATGTTTCACATGCATGCATTTCTTAATCATTTCCCTTATAATGTACGTATATATAACTAATTTCGAGGCGGTGCGGTAGGTAGAACGAGTTTTAACCAGTTCTATACACTTTTCATCAATAATGGACAACCGCATGCGCGATATTTAATATAAATTAATTATACTATAATGTAATGTTGCTAGGATAACTCTGGTTTATATATATATATATATATCTTCGCAATTGATGTATCTAGTGGGTCGAATGCATTAGCGTGTTGAAACATGAGCTTTCCATTTGTCCATGGATACTTTTTCTTAATATTAACTTTTTAGCATAGTTGAAAACTCAACTTGGAGTTTTAACTATGGTAAGAATTTAAGCAATAGAAGCTTATTTACGTAGACGAAGGGCACTTCTTCAAGTTCTTTCACAGGAGTACTCGAAGATCAGGTACACGAACGCTGAAACAGAATTCGTTTGTACCGACAGTTTGTGAAAGAAAATTATATAAGCTTAAATTACCTCAGGCTATGAGAGTGCTCCTATGAAAGAAGTTGTAATTTTCATGAAATGTGAACGCAATACGCAAACGCAAACGCCTATACAATTTGATTGCGGCAGAGATATCCTCGCGACATTCTACTGAACTCTATCGGACTAAACGCGAATTAAACACGGCGCATCATCACGGTTCGTCGAACTCACTGAGCTTTATCTCTGTGTTGCTATTCATACATATATAATATAGCGATCGTTCAATAAATATATATACAGAAAACGGGAAAAACCCTAACTGCACTCTGTAGAGTATTGGTAAATGTATTTTGCTTGGTTTAATCCCATTTAATATAGCTGCACTTAACATATAATTATTTATATATTATATGTTTATGTGAAAAAAACTTCACCTTCTTCGATTTTCCTAATATTCAGTCGTTCGATATATTCTTCCGTGACTTAATTTTTATTAATTGGCAATCGTTTGTATGTACAATATCTGGAATGAATCAAGTACAAGATATAGTACAAAAAGAAGAGTTAAGGGAGGGGGCTGATTCTTGAGGGGTTACAGGTACAACGAGGAACAATAATTTATAAGTAGTCTGTGCTTAATTTTCCCTTTGCCTCACTGGAATTAACAAAATACTAGATTAATGATTAGATAAAAGTAGTGATTTTTGTTTATATGCATAAAACACAAATTGTCGAGAGCTATGAAGAGTTGCTTCTTATTACAAAGTAGAAAAGAGGCGTTCTTGCCTTTCTACTGGATTCTACTTGCTGGCAGCCTATTTGCCGTAATTTCTGCTTACAGAAAATAAAAAAAAAACGTGTCAATAAAATGAGTATCATATCAGACAAGACGAATTTGTGACCGATCAGTTAAGTACAAAAAGGAATTGATTCGTCAGTGAACACTTTGGGCACAAGTAGATCTGCAAACATACATTTTTACAATGGCATCTTATCCATGATTTTCTTTTTTATATACAGAAGATACGTCTCCAGTCATCGTCTCTGGTTGCCCTCCTATAGATCGATCATTAACTATGTTGCTAATAATAAAAAAAAAAAAAAAGAAAAACGAGAAAAATGTTCACAAAGAAGTCACCGACTCTTTAGGAATCGTTTCACACTATACATTCACAACCAATCATTTAAAACTCTAGGAAGAATTAACAAGTATAAAAAAACTCTCTCTCTATATATATATGTATGTATCAAAAAATACAAGGTACAACTTGTAAGTGTAAGTTAAGGACCTAATACGAAGTTAAACGATAAAACCTCAAAGAGTCACGCGACCCAGATACATGAAGAGGTGAAGAGGATATTACAACGACGTTAAGAGAAAAGAATAAACAACAGAAGAATATGTGTTTGAAGAACAATAATCATTGTCAAGATCTGATATATAATGTCTAATAAAACACTCCAACACCATTGTGCTCCACATGGAAGGCGATATCGAGAACGAAGAGGCCGTCCAGTCCTGCGGAAGGTCGATGTCGATAGCCAGGAAGAAATCGACTAAAAGATGATCATCACGTGCAAGCTGGATTAAAGCCAGTGGTTGCCAGTTTGTCAGAGGTATTTCTAATTGCACCCAATGTTATTCTACAAACTCGACGGCCTCACTCGTGATTTCACGATCGTCCAATCCCGCAGTCCGTTTCTTTACACGAACTGAAGAAGATGTACTGTCATCATCATGCCACACGACGTCCCTGCAAAGAAAATCTCGTTTCCTGAATACTTGTTTCTCTGGATGTTATACTTGGGGCATAAAAGTCAAAAAGATAACAAATTATGTTTCGTTTTTCTTTCCTACGCACGAACCAGTCGTACGTAGTGCATATGTGTTACGTTGGCATGCATTAGATGTGTATATATATATATATTTCTTGTCATGCGATCGTAATAACGATATATGTGCTTAGTAGTAGAGATAGCAATGATCGGTATCGGTAATAATAATAATATAGTCTATTGATTTGTACTTCATGAAAAATAATAGAGAAGAAAGTAAGAAAGAATATGGATCGAATTTCGTAGCTGAGTGTAAGGTTACACGTGCGCGAAAAGAATTCGTTCTGAGAGCCAGGTGAAGAAACATTGATGCGGGACGCGATTCTTCGAACATACATGTTTTTCTCGATATCAAACCATGCCATGGATCTACACGAACGGAATAATATATCTTTAGTCGTGCATTACCTCCAGACGAATTCTTTCCTTTTTTTCTGTTACTGTACTTTATATATGCACGTATACGCAAGCAACAGCTTCGATTTCAATTGTAAGGACGCATTTATGCTTTCGTAATGGCGCATACATCACAAAATTGTCGAGATCAGAATTTTTCAATTCAATTTCGTCTTGAAACATAAAATTTGCTTGCGATATTATTCTTTAAATGTTCGTGAAACGTACGATTGAATATCAACAGCGTCCCAACAAGAGTGCAAGAAGATAAAAAAAGAATCTATAGATATATAGAGACATATACACAATTACACGAAAACGTATATGTATATGAAATTAAAGATATTTTATAAAGAAAGAGTATATATGAGTATTGACGTGCTAATCGTTGGGTAATTTGTCGTGCAGAAGGCGCGACACGTTACGAGAGTATTCTATACGCGTGGTAACTGATACCAATTTATCGAACGATAACAAGCAATACAGGATTAATACGAACAAGGTTGCGTAACTTTGGTCTCTTTATAGTTATTATCATGAATCGTTCCAATAAAAAAGAGAGCAGAGATAAAGAGACAGTAGCTAGCACCGGTCAAACAATACAGAAAAAATATTATTCCCGGATCGGAAAAGAAGCAACTGATATTTTTCTCTTTCTCGAAATTACGCTCTTACGTATGCTATGACAACGATCTAGAACTGGTCAACTTTGGAGTTGCGCTCGCGGAAATTACTATTCTTTCATAGTTACTTTGCCATTTTAAGCGGTTAGGACTGGAACGTATCACGCGATATCGAAACTTTTCCATAGCAAAATAATAACGTTAATTTCGAATAGAAGTTTCGCGACAAACAGTATAAGAAAACTGTTGCGTATCGACTTTTCAAGATAGCGCGCACGATTGTGACCGCCATTCCATTCAAAACCGCTAAGCGCGCATCTAGTTTCGTCTTTTTAATTTCTTACAACTTATCATCATTTTTCTAAGCTACACTCTTCGTTATATCTTGCGTTACTTATTTAAAGCCCCTCGATTCACCCCAACTAAAGAGAAAAACCTAGTTAAAAGAATCTCGTAAATTCGAGTACGACAGTTGATGTGAGTTCAAAGAAACGAGAGTATTATACAGAAAAAAGTTAGAGAGAAAATAAGAAAGGATACGCGAAAAGGAAGTGGTTACTAAGAGAGAAAGAGGAACGGACGAGACCAGCGAGATTTGGTCAACTCGAAGGTGGAAACTTATCTTGACGGACATCCTCGGCTGATGGTAGCCAAGTTCCAGGAAAGAGGAAGAGGAGGAGAAGGAAGATGACGATCGTGAAGAAGACGTATTGACGATCTCCAAATTGGTACAGAGCTTGGGGAAACTTTGGAACGAACATCCATCATATCTTGATTCCTGATCTTCGAATACATTCGGTAAACCCTTGGCCTATGAATTGTCTCTCTCACACGGTTATTCTGTGTGTTTCTATGTATTGTCTGTTCTGCAGGTTGCAATCTGAAACGAGAGGAAACAAGAACTGTAGTGAAACAAGACTGTTAGCTTCATAATGAATTGTTTAACGAGCCGTGCAGTGTAAAGGTCACCGCTACGGTAGGCCTACGACACTCGATGACGATTGTTATTTTAGCTTCTCCGACTTACGTTGCTGACTTCAAAAAATTGGATAAATTTGTTGATTTCGATAATATTGTTTATGTGACAAATGCGATACAAAAATATGATAGGCAATGTGTTTTCCGTTGCAAACGTATGTGGATATACAAAAACAGGCAAATTTAATGCTTATATCCGAGTTTGTTTTTAGAATCCTTATAAATCTTTATGATTTAAGTGCTTTGTTTACTCGAGTATATGCAGATGTTTGTAGTTATGTCTCTGTTATGACAAAGGTCGGAATATTTATCAGTGACGTAATTAAGTTGCATTATCAATGAATTATATCCTTATCGGTACCATTCATTTTCGACGGATAAGTAACAAATTCATGACAGGGTACATGCTTAATTACTCGTAATTTTTCAAGTGGCTTCTTGAATAATTATAACTTCTATTGAGATATTTATGGTAAAATATCTATATTGAAATTAGGTATTGACCGCGTTCGCAAAAATACACACCTTCGAAAACGTCAATGTAGTGCGAACAACAATTCGGTCGAGATGCAGGGAGTCGAGATTATCCAGTCAACCCACGCGTCTAGACGTCTTAAAGTTTTTACAAAGCTTACGAGGCGTGGTATGGCATGACTACAATGCAACGTGAAGCCAATACGGTATATGATCCTGTGCCACCACTTTTCAACCGCGCCTCAACCGGTGCAAGTGTGTATTAGCTTGCATTTACGTCGTATTAGGTTGTCCCAAAAGTTTCTTCCGTTTTATAAGGGAATAATAGATGCACAACATTTTTCTATTGCAACAAAATAGATCATACTTAATTCGATAAAATAATATAAAATAAAAAATGTTGATGAAACTTTTGGGACAACCTAACAGGTATTTAAGTATGTATCTAATTCGAATACAGGAAGATGGAAGGACGGCTTTTAGAACAAATAATTTATAGTTGCTAGAATTTTTAACAGTATTTTAAGAAACGCGTGTTTTTGGTTTCAAACCTTGAACTAAATTTTTTTTATAGTGGTCACTGGGTTATTTTGATTCGTTGGCGAAATGGTAACGATCTTTTAATTTATTGTTCGCCGTCACCTGTTCGCAAAAAGCGACTCGACGTTATGGACCGATTTAACTATAAAGTGAAGTAGGTTAATATGCGTGAACAGGGCTCGGATTTCGCAAGCTTTCTTGCAGGTCTCCGGCTAAGTTGAACACAGCAACATTTTGTCTCGTGTTTACGTCCAGTCTACTTGAAAGATTCACATGAATCAGGGAGGTATATTTCCAATGTACAGACTACTTTATGCTAATACGTATGTAGAATGTGTTTGCATTTGTCGGACTGCTGGCAGTAGGCCAAGGATTCGGCTGCCGATTCTTTTGACCGTGAAATAATTCGCGATGTATAAAGTGTTCCAAGGCACTCTTAAATTGTCGCCTTGGTGAAATACTTAGAAAGGAACACGGTAAAACTATGAGTAGTATTAAGGCGTTAATGGGAAAACTTTACCAATAAAGTAGAGCGTGTAAGAGCTTGCTCGTATTTACCCTATGACTTTGATGTCATACACATTTACGTAATGGTTATACACGCACAAGAGAATAAACGGCGAATTAACACTTGATCATTAAATTATGGCCAATGTTTTTAAATTAGTACAGATTAACTGCGGCAAATTTGTTGATAACAGTATCTTTGATTGAATTCGTGTGACCTGAAAGAAGTTCATTCGCACTCGACGAGGCAAGTGTCTTCCTCTTGTGGAACTTACGACTTAAAGGTACTTTCACATTTGCCTACACTAAATTTCAGATAACCAAGTATGCATACTGAATCTATTTAAAAAATATTATAATAAAGAATATTGCTAGTTCATAGGTATATTCATAATTTAGTACACAGAGTAACTGTATTGTATCATTGCAGTTGGTAACTATTTTATCATCTATTCCTTCGAAATATTAACTTACAAATATTCGTATCTCTTCTAACTATGAAAACTGATATATTTTCTATTACTATAATCAGTATCTAATATCATCTTGAGTAAGTCTGGTGTGACCGTGTATAAAATTGACTTAACGAACGAGAAGAAGAGGAAATGAAGCGGAGACGAAGAAATGAATGTATCTTGTCACGCGTGGTAACAACCTTTAGTTAAGGCGATTAGAGTCAGGCGACTCGCCGGTCGCGGTTGTTATCGTCGCACCACGCCAGATTGTTATTTATAGAGAGAAAGTTTTAAGCGTATATATGCTGTGCGTGCAAGGACGGAGAAAAGATACATGCTAACGCGGCATGCTAATTCTTCGCAAATTTTCAAGGCAGTTTAGGCTTTAGAAAGGATCTCCGACACGCTATTCACGGCTTGAATCGCAGAATTATGCTGATTACGGGGCCAGTGGCATTGTCGCTCGTTTCCCTTTCCTTCTACTTTGATTCTCTTTCGAAACACACGCAAGGTCGCCTTTATAAAAATACGCGCGTGACCTGTACACGTGTATTGGTAGCTCTATAGTTACCTTACACTTGTTCTTTCAACATGACTTTGCGAAAGTTTCACCTTATCTTCTAGTATTAATAAATTGTCAATGAATAGATCTATTGTTTATCGCTAATCAATTGGTCTATTATCTATTTTCTGCATCTTCATTAATATCAAGTAGATTTCAAGCTTACAGAACTGACTGTGTTTCTGATCTTGCTTCCCTATTAAGGAAAATTCATGAATAAAGAATTTTCATTCGCAAAATTAGCCAAATATCGTACACAAATCGTTGGAGGATCATTATACATGTATAGTAAGGTGTACAAGATCAACTTACCATATATGTAATGCGACTAGTGCCTTCTTTCTCGCCTGTTCCGCGCTATCGACCTCCGATTCTCTCCCTTCTATGCAAGCATGTCCTTCCACAATTTGATCTCAATTGTAGTCCATCGCTTCCCTTCTTTTACCATTGTTCTCTTCTCCGTTCTCTTGTTCCTGATGCCCGTGTATACTACGCGCTCTCATATAGATAGACACGTAATTCGTACGACCGTTTTGTGTATGCCACGTGTGTTGCATGCGTTTTTCCTCCTCGTCTCGCATGATCTGCGTCTCGTGATCATTAAACCAAGCAGACTGGAAGAATTCGTTCGACTTTCGTACATCGTTTGTGACCAGTGACGAAAATTCACCAGTATGGAGCGTCGTTCGCGAGATGCTGCCAGGACGCGAACTCGCTCCACGTACGCACGTTCACCCTAGTCGCGTCTGTGATTCGAGATATGCTGTCTCGCATGCCATTGCCCGAGAAGCCGTCGCAGGTTGTCGTCAGGATATCGTACCGTTTGGCAGGTGCTCGTGGCTGCGACGTGCAAAGTGTTTTTTATATACTATATTCGTTTACTGTAGATTAATACATAGTAGAGTGCACGATGGTTTAGCTGTGATACGAGTTATGTACTTTCTAATAGCCTTGAATCATATATTCGTTATAAAATAATTAATAGTATAATAAGTGACATAGGAAAGGAATCTACACTGTTGGCTATAAGTCTTAGAATATACAAATTGAATGGTTTTTACTATTTTCATTTTCTAGTTGTTTTATTATAAATCTGTTATTTCATATGTAAAGTATTAAATAAAATAACATTTTTTAGAATTTACTAATAAACGAAAGTTCTGAGTATCTTAATATTTATGATCGCTAATGTAGATTTACATTTCTATAAAAATTTAAAAGATTAGATATACATACCTCCAATTTTTTGCGGACGATGAAGTTCTTTCCATCGTTGTTGTCCCAGTATTCCTTTCCATCAGTACGATATCGTACACAGAACTCTATCATGTTCGATTTTAACGGCAGAGTTAATCGAAAGCGGAAAGTGTCGTATAAGATCAGCGCGGGCGAACCAGGTTGTTCGACGTAGGTGCAATGAACGTCCTCGTGTGTCTTCCAGGAGTCATTGCTCGCCCTGACCACGACTTCCTTGTCATACGCCAGATTACGTACCTTGATGGTGCCCACTAAACACTGATCTGTTTCTTTCACTATCACGTTTTCCAGGCTGACATTCTCCTGATCAAGTTTCTGGCGAAAGGCGAGGTAATCGCTAGCTGGCTGAGGGAAAGTTACTTGCCAAGGTGACACGAGTTCTGTAAATTGATCATTCTCAATTTTCGAATTTAAAAATCGTCCAGTTAGTCCAGCCAGGTAAGTGGTGCTCCACAGAGGAGGTACGTTGCTGGGCTCTGACATCACCCTAACCTAAAAATCACATAACAGGAGCACATGAAGTATCAGTAGCAGACACGTAGATTTTTCAAAATATAAAATATTGTATCTTCTAACCAATCTGTAATATACATGAATAATATTACTAGAGGAAAAATAGTTGATGTATAGACAGAGTAAAGTTAAATTAACTAACAATAAATTATTAAGTTTCCGTCACTCGAATCGTAAAGATAAGATTTGATTAATGCTTTATTAACGTCGAATGAACAAAACGAGAACGTGTACAAGTTTTATAGTATAAAGAGATATTTAAAAAATTAGGTTGTTAAAATTTTCTCTATTATATTTTATATATATATATATATATATATATATATATATATAATATTAATCAAAATTGGAAAATAATTGGTTTGCAAAGATATAAAATATATCGCGAGAAAGTTCAAATACAAATAGGAAGTCAAATAAAGCTTGCGTTACAGACAAGATTATTTTATTTCCTTTCACAATTAGTCAGCACAAGATAAGAATTAAGAACGAGTACCTGAGTAAGAGGACGGCCACGATCATCGGCAAACACTACCCTCTTCTTCTGCTTATTACTACCGCCATCGTTGCTGTTGCGAATGCTATCTATGGCCAAGGAACCAGATGACAAGCATGGCCTTATTCTAGGTGGCACCGATCTGCTGGCAATCGTTGGTGCTACCAAGGGACTGTACAGAAGCGAGCTGTACACTGGAGGACTATGCCCCAGAAGTAGCTCAGCAGGCATCGCTATGGAACACATTTAGATCTGAAAAAGAATTGTTTGTCCTTTAGAATATTGAAATATTTTCTGCTTTGGATTATCTGGAATATTTTTTATTTTAGAAAATGTTTAATTGACCCGATCCGCAAACACATTGCATGTTAGTAAATGAAATAAATTAAATGATCTAACTTTTTAAATTTATTTCTATTAAAATTTTTACCGAATATTCGCTCGAATAAAATACAAAAATGTTTACTGAAAATTTTCATATAAATAGAAATTACATCCATTTCTTACTCAACGTTAATAACACGTTATTAAAAATTTCCCTTTGGTATCTACGATCTAAATATGTACGGCACGTGTTAATATCGACTTTCTAAATTAGCATATAACACTCTCTGATAATAGATTACTTGAAAATTAAGATCGTTGTCGTATTCGTTCATCGAAAAGTTTTTCGGTCGCGAGTTGGAGAATGGGATCCAATTTCACATCGCAGAAAGCTTTTGCCGAGCACTCTGTCGAAACTGGAATTCGTGTTGCATGAATGATCAAATCGCCAAATCTTTAATAGCAAGGAACGTGCGCCGTTCACTGCCAACAATTTCGCCAACAATATTACAAGACCGTGTGGTCGAATCACGTGAATCGTCATGCGGCATGATTTATCAAACAATCTCGTCTAAATCCGAAATTGTTCGACAAATATTTACAGATAGACGTAAGAGAATCTTAGAGGGAGATATAGAAGAAAGGAAGCAAAGTTCACCTACCTATCGGAACTGTATCTTGCCTTGCAAAATACTCTGTTGATTAACTTACGAACAAATATAAAGTTTTCCTAATAAAAAAAAAAAAGAAAGAAGGAAAGGAAGAAATATCATCGTAACACGGAATAATTTATAGAACTCGAATTTGAAACTTGCGTTGGTGACCGATTCAAATCGTCAGTCAGATGCAACATCAAAGATATTCCTTACTTTCGCTGAATAGCTCAGCTATTTTATTATTGATACTTAATTAATGGAATCGGGATATGATAATTCAGTTGTTTCTATCCGAAATAATAACGCAGACTGAAAATTTTATACAACTCCATCACAGTGGAGTGTTTTGCGCGACAGGGTAGACGCATAGTGGTCATGTTACTCCCGGAGTGGAATTACGACTTTTAAATGTAGCAATAGTCTCTTCTCTCGTCCCTCGAGACTCGCTCTCGAACCAGACTCGACACGTACCAGACCGGAACCAAGCAAGTACGCGTGCACAACTAAGAAGCGTTATAGCAATGTCGTAAATCTGATGTTTCGAGTTTCAACCATATAAACTTATCGCGCCTTGTCTCCTATTTCTATTTCTGTTGAATTTTCTCTATCTCTACCAAATGTCACAACAATAGGGTTATCGTATATCTTCCACTCACGAATATATTTAATTTCTAACAGTACTAATAATGATGATGATGATGATGATAATAATAGTAATAATAGTAATAATAGTAATAATAATAATTGCAATTTCTCATATCTTCTTAGGAAATATTACGTAGCCACGATTAATATGAAGAAAGTGCTTGCAAAGAATTACTGGCAATTGAAATAAAAAGGAAATAAAATAAATGCAATATGACGTACAATACTGTCCACTGGCGTCATAAATAACAAAAGGTCGAGGTTAAAGTATACATTCTTTAAGTATTGTTTATCATTACGCTAAAGAGGCGCCAGGGTCGAGCGCTGTAGTATAAGAAAAGTAACTTTGAAAAAGAAGAGAGAAAAAAGAGTGACAATCTCTTATCTCATTTACTGTATATGGTCCACTTGGTGACACTTTCTACAACGGTTGCAGCGCGCGTGTTATGATGATTTTTGAATTTTATTTTGTTTTTCATCGATATAAGGCTTATGTCGCAAATATATAAACAACAATATATTTTCAATGTTCCGGGATAAAATTTCCAGTTGTCATTGAGTGTCGAACTCCTATAAATCGTTGCACAATAATTGTTGTTCTGCCGATAACTGATTAATTTAAGAAAAAAAGTTCGTACAGCGTACGAACCTCTAGATGAGAAACTTTCCATGTTTAGATTTCACGCGATCTATGCTCTCGTCACGACGAAAGTCTCCGTTTATGTAAGAATTTTCGAACAAATAGAATTTACAGTTATCGTGGCTTGCGAAACTATTTGAACAATCCTGAGACACGATACGATACTTTTACTTCAAATAATATATCGAAAAATCTAGATAGTTTGAACAATTCGAGATACTTCGACAATGATGTACAAAAGGTTGATCTTCGAGAAATATCGACTCGAATTTTAGATCGATGAAGTATCTATCTAGCTGTTAAATTTTATTATGCATTTATCAAAATTAACTATGTATGCGTGTATTTTATTTATTTCAACCTGGTGACACAGAAACGTCCAAATTAATTAGAATGATCGCTTCGTTTTCTTTATCACATAGAAGCCGAAATATGGCGATATGAATTTTTCAAACGCAAAATCTTAATTCTCGCTGATAAACTTGCGTGTCCTCGATACATGGGGGCACCACGCTGCTGTTCTCGAAACCGATTGGAAGCGATTACCGCCAATTCCGTAATTACCGTTTCGACTACTAAGGAAAAAATCCATAAAAATGCGCATTGGAGACGAAACATGTTTTCGTGGCAGATCTGAAACCTATCACGTGCTATTATCGATTTATAGAAGACAATATCACAGGAAACGAATATGAAGACTACAGGGAAGATCGATAAGTATACACGAAATATGATGTCTAAAATACGATGATCAATAACTTTTGAGATCAATATTTTTGATTTAAGTATTTTGCAAGAGAACGCTATAAGCAAATGTAATAAAAAGATACTTTTGATAATATGTAATTGTTTGGTAAGGTATTGGATTAAAACGATGCCTCCGTGTGAAAAACAGAAAAGATTACGTGTTGTGTCTTTCCTTTGTATAGGTCTTTATATTTTTATAATGAAAGGAAATCGCACGCGTTAAATCAGTAATATTTACAAGGATTACGGGAAAGGTCACAGAATGATGCAACAGTTGCGTGAAGTAACTATACGCTCAATGATGAAAGATACAGAATTGATAGAAAATTATATATTTTTGTAGAAGAAAAAGTAGATAAAAAATACAGGCTCGATTAGATAATAATCGACAGTTATGCTGGGGGCGATGCATCGCATCATAATATTTCATAATTCGCTGTTGGGACTTTATATTGTAATAAGCGAATCACGTCCAACGTCTCTTAACCCAGTCCAGACAGTCTCCTGGTTTGACTATTTTGAATGTACATTCCTTTTTTTCTACCATTGATAAGTATTCCGTACCTACCACCGGTAAACACCGTTAGACTGGTTTTATATATAAATAGCAATTCGACATGTTCGAACGGATGGCACTAAAAGGTCAGTAAATTTGGACGAATGGTGTTGTCATGAATAAAGTATGTTCACATTTCGTGTCTCGAGAAGGAAAAGTGCGCAGTCGTAGTACTATTTCGGGTAGATTGCGATTAAAATTAGCGTGGCGCATCTTCAAAACGCTACATGCAACGAGACGTGTTCCGCCCTTGGAACAAGTCCAATTGTCTGACTTCTATGATACAGTAGGTACTATGTTAACTGGTTGAGATTCTGCTTCGTTATCTAGCCATTGTTCACGATTTCTTGGAAATATAACTCCTTCAGTAACTGACCAGATAATGTTATAACGTCTTACTAGACATTCGTAATAATTTTGTTACCAAATCTTACCGATAATCTATCTTACCGATAATTTACCAACTGAGAAACGATTTATTATATCGAACATAATACAGCCAATAAGCCAGTTAGCGAGAACTACGCGCGAGTACATCATGATATACCCTGTAGTGAAAAGTCTGAAAGCCAACTAATATAAACTTGAATGCATTTTCGAGGTAAAGGAAGATACGGTGTTCTATTGACTTTACGAAGTTATTTTATCGATCCGTGAATGTACAGCAAATAATACATAGTCCAAAACGATCTATAGGGTGGGTTACGTGAAAGCTAGCTAGCTGTTAGACACACGTGTGTATACAAATGATCTTAGCTTGTGACGTTTGGTCACCGGCTAACGAATGCTTAAAATAACCGTCTGATGGATCGAAAGGTAACCCGAACTATGTTTAACTATGTCTTTCTACATATTGTGTTTATTTAGTGTCGTATTTAATCTGAGGAAACTCGAATTGTTCATGTGTAGTCATTGGTTATCAATGCGCTGCCTTTGAATTATAATGCACTGTGCATGCGTTATTTATCCAGCCGTATTTATCCCACTTAAAGTATATTAAAATGAAAGATGTATATATTATTTGCCAATGAGTTTATACAAATATTTTTGCATAGGAATTAACGACGCAACGACATATAGATTGTCATTAGAACAAACGAAGAACCACTGCAAGGCATACACGTTTCTCAGTCGTTAATATTGATAAAATATTATTTTTAATCCCCTGTGAGAACGATTACGCGGAATTTATATTGAAAGGACGTTATCTACGAGCCAGCGTTGCAAAAAGTAACGTATTTCAATACGATCGTTTCAGTTATAATGAAACTCGCTTCTATTGTTAATATGCTATCAATCGGCAGAGATAAAGGAAGGTCGTGGGTTATTGTGAGTCACGTGTGGAATTAGACTACGACTAATCCGATAAAGCTGGAAAGTATACGAGTCCTTGACTTATCATAGGCGACAGGAATTTCATAAAATTATTAAGTCAGAAACATCGGTCACCGATAACGTGACCAATGATAAACCCTTTTTATGAGACAATTAATCAACATATAATTACTTAATTAATAAATTGTTAAACAACGTATGAAACATTTGCAGTTTCAGCAAAATGGCATCAAAATACGTATCTACGAGTTAAAATCAGAAATAACATGAGACTTTTAACGCTACAACGATGTATTTAATAGAATATTGAAACAAAAATGTCTACTGTTTGAAAAACATTGTATGATTCTGTTTATCGGCCTGCAACAAGTTAACGCTAGCCAGATAAAACTTTGACATTAATTCAACTTCATTGTAACGTACTTACTTGACCGTTAATTAACCGAAACGCCTAATTAATTTGTGTGCAAAATATTTATGCCAGCCTAAGAACTATGTTAATAGTGTCATCAAGCGTTACGTTAACGCAAAGTAATACTGACGCTGATAACGAGAGAAATAAGTAAGTAAGCAAATAATTTCTGTTGATAGCAACTTGTTGCTTCAACATTTGCATGTGTATTCTTTTAATAATATATCGGCGCCAATTATGCAAATCGTCTCGTTGCACAATAGATCGATAACGTGGACCTGAATATACGTAAAGATAGAGAGCAAAAGAAAGGGAGAGGAAGAAAAAGAGGAAAGAATGTATAATGGCGAAACCTTAATGATTCCAGAGAATGGGATCTCTGAGAATGCCTGACCTATGATAATGAGACAACAGCTATATACAAAAACAGAGACTGCTAAAAATGATTATTATTGAAAATACGTCCGATATTTGGCCTATCTTTTTGTTATGAAGTTTTTCGTCAACATAATAATTTTTTCATATATAAGAGAATTCGATAAATTGAAAAAAAGATATTGCTTTTAAAGATAGGAATTCATAAAAATTGTTTGCTTTTACGAAATGTAAACATTCGATCGGAGAAAAGGATTCTTCACAACCGGTTCACCTTTACATGTACATAATACAAGTAAAAGAGAGAGAGGAAA
Source organism: Bombus soroeensis (assembly GCA_014737365.1). NCBI lineage: Eukaryota > Metazoa > Arthropoda > Insecta > Hymenoptera > Apidae > Bombus > Bombus soroeensis. The sequence continues at coordinate 556,022 of JACXIL010000024.1, read as the reverse complement.
AATGGAGTCAAGAACCGTATATACAAATCGGTAGAGAAACCAGTTGGCAAAATTTGAATATCTTCTTTTTATAGCATCAGCTTCTATCACGAGTTACGGCTGTGTATCATTAAAGAGCAGCCTTGAGAAATATGTGCTAATCCTACTCATCCTTGAACGCTTTCTTATTAAAGAACATGCACAATAAATCACTATCTGACGTTACGATCACAAAACAAGAAAGAAATTGACAGACAAGGTCAAGATCAAAGGATATTAACGACCGTAAAGAAAAGAAAAATATAATTTAAGAAATGAACAAAATAAATTTAATAATACTTAATACATTAAACAAATAGACACGTGAGAGTCTCTTCATAACCTAAAAACTAGTAAAACACAGTTAGAATAATGAAATAGTCCATATAAAACTTTCATGCAACATCACGTACGTTTTTACTATTTAGGCCACGATCTGACCACGTGCTTAAGAAGTATGTATTTCTAAAAATCTTATCAGCCAATTCATCATTGGCGCTACTAGTCGGTTACAAGCTATTGGCTGAAAGCGTTGAGATTCTCAGACCGTAAAAGTTCTCGGGAATCGGTGGTATATTTCAGCGATCGAAGGCGCCGTTGAGGTCGGTCCTCTGGCTGTTATCACCGTCGCGTTTCTGGTTCGAAGCAGCCTGATAACCGACATATCCTTGCCGCCTGTACACCCTCAAGTACGGAATTTTACCGGACAAAGTTTAGTGGCCGAAACCATAAAGAAGAGGCGCACGTTATGCTTACGCGTAGATCTCGCGAGATGCTTTTCTATAACGATAAAAAAAGGGAAAACTACGTGCCGAGATAATTGGTTCTGACGCCAATGCTAGCTGGGCATGAACCGTTCGAATACGCGTGCGTTATCTATAACGAGAATTATTTATAGTTTGAGTTTGTGATTTTTCAGCTTTCTAAATCCTCAAACTTTCGAATTGTCAAATTTCTGAGTTTGATAATTAGAATTATATATTATAGATGATATTCTGGATTATCGAAGTCTCAGATTTTTAAATCTCTAAATTTGCAAATTTTCGAATTTTCAAATCTCTGAGTTCTGAAACTTTTAAATTACAAATTTATTTCAACGTTTCGTTTAGCTATTCTTTTTATTCGCACGACGTAACATTCTCTTGTGATGATTGATAGTCGGCGATCGATCGATGATCGATTTACCATCGATCTGAATTCTTTTCAATTGTACCTTCAAGAGTCACTAGGAATTTGATTTTATCGATAAAGCGATGAATTGCGCGATGAATTGTACAGATGTTCTCACAAAGTATGACGACTGGGTCACATTCTCTTTTCTAATCGATAAAATTTAGGGACCGTGTAAAATTTAGGAATGTGTAAGATATCACGATTGACGATTAAGATTCGTACAAGGCAATAATAAATCTAAATTTATACGGTCGATAAGGTCATGCCACGTTTAGAATATAATTATATTTGAGAAATATTGAGATTCGTTTAAGCGAAGATAGCCTTTTGACTCTTGCTGATTTATATGTGGAACAATAAACCGCGAAAGACAGATACAACAATGTCGATGCATAAATCACATAACGTAATGCAACAATAATGCGTACGTAAATATGTAAGTATCTTCATCTGCAATCTGATGTATTTCTTATTAAGCCGGTACTCCACTTCAAAACTGAATCTCAACATCTAAATAGCAAAATTAATTCTGTAACACTAATGTTGAATTTAAAAACATCACATACAAAGAATAGCATTGATCTACCACAATTCGAGATACTTTACGTCATTAAATACAAATAAAATAGAAGGGAACACGTAAAATTAATACGCGGCACAATAGCACCTACACTAACCTGACTCCTAAAAGTAAATAGCGTACGCTTTTAAAACGATCAAGTGTTACGTAAGTATCAGAGGGGCGACAAACTCTATCATACATTCACCGCGGTGCATACTACTTCCTCTTAACCTTATCAACCGTACAAACTCATATTTCTACATTTTGAAAATATGAAAAGAAGACAACTATCTCGCATAGAGGTTATTTTCGATATATGAATTCTGTTACCAGGAATTCTATAATTCATTATCACCCTTAATGTAAGCTTCACTATAGTATGGAATCCTAATCGTTTAACGGATTTCAGTACGAAGATTACAGGAGGAAAACGCATGATAAGTACAATTTTGTTGATTTTCTGATTTTTGTTTTTTACTGGTCAAAAGGCAGTGGATACAAATTGCAACATTTCTCTCCACTTTCTCCGGAAATGCATGGTGTCGTGGTACACGCGTGGGAATAATACGTGCAAACAATTCGTCTTGTGTTCATACAACTGTCTCCCGGGTAGGCGTCCAAGGAGAGACGAGTGACCGGAAAACACGAGTACTTGGTGCGGGGGCACTAAGCACGCGGGCATGCGTACGTAAAAACGAACAAAATGCATTTTAAGAGAGCAGTCAAGCCGGTTACGAGAAGAAATCGGCTAACAAACCTCGAACGCGATCTTTGCGAGTCACTACTAACGTTACGTTATTACATTTAAATTGTTTCAAGACCTTTTCATTTTTCAAAATTAATACAATGACGTTTTTTAATTTAAAACAAGGATGAAATGTATATATACATATGTATAATATTACATTAAACAAAATGTTAACAATATGTCATAATATTGACATTAAATTGATTATCACTGTTTAGGTTGGCAGAATATACATTACGTCAGTCAAATATAGAGTCAAAGTTCGTATTTTTTAAAAGTATTTGATTTTTTAAATAACTAATCTGGAATCGATTATTAAAAATACAATTATAATCAGTAATGTGTAAAAAGAAAAGAAAACAGTGGAATAAAAATCGCGAGCAATATTTATTTATTGTTTCCGTCGTCGTGAGGTCAGGAGCCAGCTAATCGATCCCTCCTTCGCGTCATTCAAAACGGCGGACATTAAACAATAAACGTTGCTAATAATGTTCTTCCCGGCCATAACTGCTAATCAGTCGTGTCACTTTCCTTTCTTTATTAACACGATAAAAGCATTTCTTTGAAATGTAGACCCGTAATCGCGCTTTCTGGCGCTCTCGTCTCTCCTACGTATAATGCAAATACAAATACATATCAGAAATTTTTCAGGTCGATTATCACGCGCACGTGTTTCGCTGAGCATCGCACATACATCTCGCGCATCTAATATGGTTCTGATGCGTAAATTTAGAGCGATACATGTGATATATGTGATACATAAGCGAGATAATAATGCCAACCAGATAAACTCTCTTTTCTACGTGACATTCGTTACGCACTTCCAACGAATGTTATCTCACAGTTTGTTTGTAAACAAAGTGGTTTGGTTCTCGCGAATGATAATATACTATTATGCGCTTACTATTACAGAACGCAACTACGAATAAATTTTATCGAAATTTTCTAGTTGCATAATGCTGCATATTGTAATCAATTGTATAATCCTACGCGCTTCTGTTACATAAGAAATTGTAGTCAATGCGCAGCCGAATGTTTTCATTCTCATGTGGCATCGACCGCGGTACGAATCAATTAATTCCGCAGGTTACACAGGAGTGCTTGCTACGTTTTTCTTTCAATGGAGATAGAAGATGATTTGATACAAATTGTTATTTGATCCATTTGATCCATGTTAACACATTAACGACCGCTGATTATATTATGGTTTTATATGGTTTTTCATGGGGTTCAATTGTTAGTGACTCTGAACAAAGGAAAATTTCTTATATTGACTCTAATTAATAATAGTTATACAGTGAAAAATTTTTCAAATCTTTGCTCGTTTTATACTTCAAGATTTTGCTAAAATCATTGGTCGTGAATTTGTTGAATTATAAATGAAACACTGTGCTATCAACAATGCGAAATAAAAAAATTGTAAAAAATTATAATGGAATAACGAAGATACTACTTACGTATTTTTTGGACTGGAGAATAGTACTACTTAAGATTGGAATGAAATCAAACAACCAGATTGTCCTCTTAATTCTCCACGCCTCTCCAGTTCTTCTTTTGAACTTCACAATTTTCTATATACTCTTCCCAGGTATTGTCACGTTGTCTATTTTTTGAGATCGTTAATGACAAAAGGATCTTCGAGACGTACGTATAATGCAATATGTAGATCTCTTTAAAACGTGTGAAATGAGCACATCGTAATATGCCGGTAGATTTTTTATCTCGCTAGGTATTTAGTTTCTTCGAGCGCAAACAGAAGAAGCGAGTCTCAAAGTGTCGAAATTTACACGAGATGCAAACGGATGAGTATATACTAATTACCAGGGTATGGACGACACGAAGATTTTCACGTGGCGAAAACGATGCATTGCATCGTTCGTGCCAACTTTTCGAATGTCACGAATTTCGCATAATTCTCTTGTTATGTGTATGGGGTGACACTTACGGATTTACTTCCGTGAGATTAATAGTTGGGACACTTAAGTCGATTTAAGAGGATGATTAGGTTCCTTTAACAGCGGTAGTGGCGGTCGCGAATCACGCGATCTAACCTACACTTTCCGACTGCCTCCGAGTCTAAAATCTGAAAGCACCGGCGCGGCGTGAGTGTCATAGTGTCATCCGACGGCACGTCTCTGACGAGCCGGTGTTCCCTCACTGCGCATGCGCCGACTCAGCCTCGTGCGCTTCACGTGATTTCGACGAAACTACGAATCAGAACGCTCCTAAATCCACGTGCTTGCATTCTTACGCTGCTGGGTGACAGAGCCGCTTCGTAGAGCGGGATAGCAATGTCGATTATCGAGCAATACCGGTTTTTACCTGAACTTTTATCGTACCTCGTCCAAATATTCTCTGAAAATAAAATTTGGAAGTTATTTTGATAACAAGAAATCCTGCGTGACTGTTCCACTTTATGATATCCAAACGTATTAGATAGCGTCCCGACCCACAAGAACACGTGATACCATCGTTCGCATGATACACAATACGTTTTCAATTATGGAGTGTAAAGAAAGTTAACGAATTCGGAACTATTGGTAAAAAGATTTAATCCCCCTCTCTTATCATTGTAATTGGTATCGTCAAATTTTTACTTAAAAATAACCTTCCTTTACGGTCGTATTATAAACCTTGCCAACGAAAACTTCACGTGCTCTTTTGTACAGTAATTTTTTAGAACATATTTTCAACTGTAATATTGTAAAATATAGAAAACTAATATATAATCGGATTTTGTTATTTTCTATCATAGAAATATCATAGAAAAGTATTAGATTTGATAATTATATGATATACATATGTACGTATAATACTTTTGTTTGAAGTTGAATTTACAATAAAGCCGGAAATTAGCATTGCGAAAAAATATTTATATATGTAACACTTATATTACTTAGAAAAATATACGACAAAAATATAATACATATTAAGGAATTAGTTTATCATAGTACGTTCTGTTTACTTCTAGACGAGATTCTCGGTTCTATAAAGCAGAGAGGGCCGGTTCACTATTTGGCCGGCATATTTAAGTTTTTTTTAAGGCATCTTTTATCATAGAGGATTGATTGCATAGGTCATAAACACCCAAAAACCATAAATCATAAAATAAACTAGGATTATGATTGACTACCCCATAAAATTTGTAATATGTAATTTACAATATTTTTGATAAGAATAAGTATGAAAGCTTGAAAATTACGCGATTCGATAAATTAGAAAAACTAGTAATACCTCATTTTCTCAGTAATGTAACAGCATCGATGACATATAATTTGTGAAAAAATACGAATTATATATAACGATTGTACGTTATAGAAATGAAACAGAGTCGTTTGCTTCTTCATCATTGTCTGAGACATGGATAAACGGAGATATAAATGAGCTCCCTTGGTAATACGACACTGTCGCATTTCTTCAATGTAAAACTTTCTATTATACGCTAGCTTGCTCCGTTAAGTCTATTGTCATTAACAACGAAAGATTACAAACGAAAATCTAATATAACTAAGAATACGACAAAATATTAAGAAATTAGTGCACGAAGAAAAAGTATTAATTTTTTGTTTCATTATTTTTCTTTCGCATATTGCTGTCGTCTAGTTACGTTTATTGAAACATTGATGTACGTACTTTTTTAAATTATGAAATCAGTAGTAAGGCAAAAAACGAAGAAAAGAAAGTGTAAAATCGGATGTAACAGTAAAACGATTTTTTTCTTTCTTAGAATCAGTCTATCTTCTTACAGTCAAAGCATAGTAATTGAATACGTCGTCGACTGTCGAATACAGTAAATACAAGGACAGAATTTTTTTCATGTGTTAGTTTACAATAATTGGTTACTTCGTGTCTTCGTGTAAGAGCGCAGAATTAACAAATGTTGATTTGTTGCATCAGTTTCTTGAGCACTTATTTAACGAACACATATATTCGATATATACACCCATAAATAAAAACCGTCACCTAAATAATTATTAAGAGCATGTTCGGATATCGTAAAAACATCTGTTTTCTTGTACTTCACATTCGTACAATTGTAAATTCGCATACTTTGTTTTCCCATTAGTATTAAGAGATGTGATCTCCATATTGAACGCATATGCGTACGAATAATATCATGAATTAATTGAAGCGCGGTTATCCCTATTATCTAAAGAGATCTCTTTAGCAATTTCATTAAATAATGATGAAAATAGTTTTTTGTTTACAGAACATTAAGTTCATCTTGTTTGATACTCTTTCGTTTCTTTATATAATAGAATAAAATATACAAAATTATGATATATTAATTAGTTCATACGATTCACATTAAAATATTTGTCGACTTTCTACTCGTAATTTTAATGTTTATACGGCTATAGACGTACAAGAAAAGAGTGGCTTCGTTGTGTAATTTGACAAATGAAAGTATAAACCTGCAATAAAAATTGAATGGAGAAGTGTAACATATATTGTTCATCACCTGAGAAAAGAATCCAAACTTATACATAGAAGAGTAATAAAAACACGATAAACGAATGTAATCGAAGTATATCGTGGAGAAGAAAAAATGTACGTACAATAAAATGTATATTTATGTACAGTATTTGAAATTGCTACGAGCTTATAGGAACCCTGTTGATAATGTCGACAACACGATTGAATTTATTCTGTGTCCGAAATATCAACCGAATATATAAAATACTCGCTTACGTATATACATGTTATAGGTAAAGTCCAAACTTTAGTTTTATGTGAAAGTTTGAATTGAATTTTATACGATAAAACGAAGATTTATGTGCGAACGATACGAATACTAAATATAATACCATTCGTTGTATTAATCATTTTAATTAATCTACCATGAACGGAATCATTTGTGAGATTCGATTCAATTAATTCATCTTTATATCAGGAAGATATATCTTTTCAGAACTTTGTCAATAACAAATTGACTTTAGTCTGCAGATTGTGCTCGTGATTATATTATGAAGACTTACAACCTATTTCTAGTTATTTACAAATTAAATATTTGCTCACGGACTTTACCCATAACGCATGTAATTGAAGTAATTGCTTTAACCAGCACAATTATTTACTTTGAAATTGACAAAGATATAGAAATACTATGCTTTTCTTTTTCACCAAATTTATACGATCTTTTTTAAAGATATTTTACATCACGCTGCAATCAATCGACAATTAGATGTGATGATTGAAACATCGTTTCGTACGTATGAATATAAAGATAAACACGTTCATCGACACCTAAATTTACATAAAAAATCATGCTGGTCTTCGATATATTCTAATCCATACTGATATATGTACACTGCAGTCAATATACATTAATAATCAGGCATGTATACGATTGCGTGGTCTAATTAGACCAGTATATTATCACAAAATAAATGCTAAAAATTAAATGTCCTATCAATTGTCTTCTTTCTTTTCAACGTTGAACGAATAGATCCGATATATATACTTATATATCGATAAAATTTACCTATCACTGTATTGTAGATTCATTCGAACAACCCTTTTCTACTTCAGCTAAAGAAGATAAAAAATGGAAGAATTGATTCCAAAACGAAATCGTAATTTGTTTCAACCAGATTCAAGACAGAGTGTTACACGTTCGAGGTCTCTGACAGCAACAAAGACTTCGAAACCTTGCCGCTGGGCTAGACTCTTCTGATCACCGTTCTTCGACACTCTCATTTCCACCACTTTCTTGCTGAGGTCTCGCGATTTGGTACGTGATAAGGTATTCCGGATATGCTTGTTCGCCTCTATATACAACATATTCGGGGAAAGCTAAACCACCTTGGGACGGTCTACCCATTACACTATGGTGTCCTGGTGGTGCATGAGCCATTTTCATCGCGGAAAATTGCAAAAATGATTTTCCCAGTGTAACACGACAGAGTAATAAATGTCTGTAAATGATATACATAATATTACAAGTGTAAGGAATAATAATAATGATTTTAGAATAATTTAAAATTCAAAATTTATTCGTTTCTATATGCTTACCTATGGCAGATGTAACAACTTCGGTCCTTATGAGCAGGACATCCAGTACCTCCACAAATTCCATACACATATTGATTACTTTTACTACTGTGCTCCGCAAAATAAATTCCGGCGCCGAACATACCGCCGATATATGCATGTCGTTCATCGAAACCCTTCTGAACGATCGCATTAATAAATGGACTACCATGAAATAACATCCTCTCGTTCGCCTGTGGCAAGCTCGATCCAGGAGTAGTCCTGGATCCAGTACTCGGAGAAGAAGGCGCGGCTGCACCAACTTCCTCAGCAACTTCCTGTCTTCTATGCGCGTAACGTTCCCACAATTTGCGATTTTGCACTTTTTGTATCTATTTTAGAAAAATCATAAATGAATTATTAAAATTGTTAGCTGTTGTTCGAGTATACATTTTACAATCACGTATAAAAAACCTACCCTAACTATGTTATATCGAGAAAATATACCACCAGAATGGCCATTATCTCTATGTTGTCTAATAGTGCTTTGCATTTCTTCTTCAACAGCTAGGAATTCTTTATCCTCAGCTAATAAGTCTACTAATAACGTCCCCGGTGTAATAGTCGGTTGCCACGGAGTACCGGCAGTTGTATTTAAAAGTTTTTCCATGCCTTTGATTAATTTGTGTCTATAACCATACGCGGATACCCCAACTTGTTTCAGATCTTCGTGACCCATCTCCGCTAATATATCTAACGTAATCTGTTCACGTTCGAACAATTCTAATAAATGTTCTAAACCAAGGCTCTGAAGAAAACCGGCTACAGTCGTAATATTCGAATTATCTTTAGAATCTTTGGAATCTCTTTCAGAACACGTCTCAGATGGCGGCATTGGACTTAAACAAGAAGATGGTCTAGCAAGCGGTACGCATAGAGTCATAGCTGTTCCAGAAGGCATAATGACGGTTTCTTGAGTAAGTGGTGGTGGTGGCGTAACTGGAACTGAACAAATTTCAATGATATACACACGTATACACACACGCATATATATGTATATAAACATACAAATATATTCGTAATTGTAGATGTATCATTGAAATACATTTACCCGCAACGATACTGGGTGGCCTACTGTTAATAGTATTATTACCATTACTATTTAAGTTAATGGCAACTCCGACGCCACTGTTACCAGATGGTATCGACGGTACTACTTGCTGTGAAGCCATAGCATCTTGCAATAAGCATCTTACATCGTCAGCGCAAGCTAGGTCCAAAGGAGTTTGTCCTTCTTGATTTTTCGAGAAAGGATCCGCGCCATGAGCCAATAAAAGGGCACATAGCTGTGTCCTACCTTTCTGTGCTGCTTCGTGAAGTGGTGTAAAGCCCCATTTGTCAGTAGCGTTTACTACGGTATTATATTTGATGAGTAATGCGGCAATATCTAAATGACCGTAACTTGAAGCATTGTGCAAAGGTATCAATCCTCCTTTATCTTGAGCATTTACGTCTGCTCCACGTTCAAGCAAAAATTCGGCTACTTCCAAATTATTGTATCCCGCTGTATTAAGGTATTAGCTGGTTATATTGCGTGAATCAATACGAAAAAAAAGGAAGATAAAAATTAGGAGACTTACCGGCTAAATGTAATGGAGTACTATTACGACCTTGTGCATCCCTACAATTAATATTATCTTGTGTAACAAGTCGCTGTACTCTTGCTAAATTTCCTTTCTTTGCTGCATCTAAAAGTGCACTATTCCCTCGTAATAAATCGGCTACGTCTTGATCACCATCTCTTACTAAATCTAAAGGCGTTGCACCGTCTCGGTTCTTTTTAGTGGCATCTGCACCGTGTCTCAGTAACAGGCGAACTATTTCATATTTTCCTTTAGCTGCAGCTTCATGAAGTGGAGTGAATTTCCACAAATCCGCAACATTTACAGATGCACCATGTTTTACCAACAATTCCGTTACTTCATAATGACCATAAGAGCAGGCATTGTGTAAAGGAACGAGTCCACTAAATATATAAAATTAAATACTTTCTTTGATTACTGTGTTTAAATGATTGTATATAATAAATTGTATAACGAACTACTAACCCTTTATCTTTGGCGTGTACATCTGCTCCATGTGCCAATAAATATTCAACTACAGGCACTCTATTAAATCCCGCTGCAAAATGCAGCGGTGTGGAATGCCGACCATCTAAGTCTCGACAATTAACAGCCAATGGATTCGTCCGTAAAATTCTTTCTACTGCCGCTAAGTCGCCAGATTTACTCGCTTCTAATAGCTGCGCTTCCGCGTCGTCTGTCCCACTCGGTGGATCTGTAAAACAAAAATAAGAATAGAAACATTCTTCAGGTGAAAAATATTTGGTATCTGTAGTGAATTAGTTTCGAACCTTGTAATATTTTAAGGACATTTTCTGCAGCTACTTGTGCTGCAGTATAGCCCTGAAGTGATACTATAGATGGATCAACATTGTATGATAACAATATTCTGCAAGCTTGCACATTGTCTTCTCTAACACACCTGTTTATGCAATAATATTTTTTTTAAGTAAGAGAATCATATATTTTCTCATCATAAAATAAAAAAATAAAAAACTTTAAATGTTCTAGACAATTCACGGTACCTGTGTAGTGCAGTTTGCCCTAATCCATCTAAAGCATTGACTTTTGCATTATGTCTAAGTAGCACATCCATTGCATCATAATGAGAATGATCAGTAGCAACATGAAGAGGTGTAAGAAAGTCTTTATTTTTCTCATTTAAGGCAGCATTTTTCCTAATTAAAGATTCTATTACTTGTTTTCTCTTGGGATAAGGAGATGCAACGGCACAGTGCAGTGGTGTATCCCCAGTGTATGGGTGTTTAAAGTTTACAACTTCTTGGGACAGGTACTTTTTTAATTTAGTAAGATCTGCCTGCCTGCAGGCATCCAAGAGGCAGTGTCCCTTGTATTCGTCTACAATTAAAGTGTATCTAACAAAACCATGTTCTGTGTGCTTTTCTAGAAGAGTACTATCGACATAGGAAACATACATGTCAATCTTTCTTGTAATTCCAATGTCGGAGCTACGTCAATGGCGCTTTTACTGTGGCAATTTAATTGAGTCGGATCGGCACCCTCGCTTAAAAGCAACGAGCACACCTCAACTCTGGATTTGCTAGCAGCTTCATGTAGCGGAGTAAATGCCCACAAATCGCTGGCATTAACTGCTGCACCGTGTTTAAGGAGTGCTTCAGTCACTTCAAAGTGACCATACGAACAAGCATTGTGAAGTGGAACAAGGCCTCTGTAACATAATCATTGGAAACGAATTATTTCATATGCCAACTTTTAATAATTACATTAGATAATGCTGGAGTTAAAGAAAGATTTACCCTTTATCTTTTGCATGCACGTCTGCACCATTTTGCAATAAAATTTGCACCAGTCTTGACCTATTGTATCCAGCAGCTAAATGCAATGGAGTAGATCTTCTGCCATCACTCGCATGACAATTTACATTTAAAGGATTCAGAAGTTGTAAAAGACGCTCCTCATTTCCAGATCTTGCTGCTTCTAACAATTCATCCTTCTTATATTCTCCTGTTAATACTGGTTTAGTTGCAGGATCTGCCAATTCTAATGCTGTTTTCCCTTCTGTATTTCTTATATTGGCATCTGCTCCATGTTGTAGCAGAGCAATACACACGTCTATTTTGCCCTATTAGAATAATCATTATATTAGATTCAATAAAATTGTCTTGAAATTAAATGAAAATTAGTAATACAAATGGAATTAAATCATACTTTAATTGCAGCTTCATGTAAAGGTGTATAATTCCAATTGTCTCTAGTGTTTGGATTAGCCCCTGCTTCTAAGAGCAGTCTTACAACATCAGAATGTCCAAAAGAACAAGCATTATGCAAGGGATGTAGACCTCCATCGTCACGTGCTTGAATGGATGCCCCAGCAGACAGCAAGAATTCTACTACATCTATCCTACCATAGCCTGTATATTAAAAATAAAAAATAAACATTAGAAGCACAATATTAATAACAACAATTTTCTCAGTCTTTTCTTCTTATAAAAAATATGTTTACTTTCCATTATTTCAAATATCATTATTTAAATTATAAAATGACAACATTGTAAACTAAGTGTTCTAATTATTTTAACTTTTAATGTAACAATGAAGTGATATGTTGCCAATCATAAGTGATATAATAAGGAAAATTCTAAACTATATATTAGATATTATCAATGTATTTTATTTCTATTATACTACAAAATATATTTAAGTTTCATTATAAATATATTCGATTTCGAAAGAATTATTCAAATGGTAATATGACAACATTGAGAACTAAGTATTTGAATTGTTTTAAGTCCGCGACATGACAACGATATCTTATGGTTTCAATCGGAGGCTATGAATCGAAGGAAATTCCAAGTTGTATATTGGATTTTATCAATGCGAAAGAATAAGAAAAGCTGGTGCAAAAATGATGCTTACCAGCTGCAAAATGCAGAGGGGTGGACTTGCGTCCGGCAGTGTCTCGAGCATTGACCGTCTTCGGTGTAACCAACGCCTTTACCCTTGCAAGGTCTCCGGTTTTACATGCTTCGAACAGTTCCCTCAGAGGATCGGTGTTTCCAGATCCCGATAGGGAATCGGCATTTGTCAACGTCGATCTACGTCCTGCCATTTTACACCGCCATTTTCACGCCACTATCCGACAGATACACTTCACTGTGTATGGCTCATAGTGTTGAAAGCTTTCACGACGACACCGAGATGAGTTGCTATGGTACAATCTAGTGGCGCCGCCTTACAGCCAGAAGTGATCATTTTTTAAAAGTCCCATAGTATGAAGTACATTAGTATTAGTAATTAGTACATAATTGTATTGTTGGATCTAGATGCAAGAAAGGGTCTCAGTGCCCAATAGTAACATTCAAAGAAAACTTAAGGCATTACGAAATTAAATATTTTTTTATTCATAATGATATTTCTTGAAAACTGTTTATAATGTTCAAAAATGTAATATTCCTTCTTTGTATATTTAGTATTATAATAGTATTAATGATATAAGAAGTTAATGAATAAAAATACTCATAGCCTTCTCTTCTTATATAAAATAGAAAACTATTATTCTCTGGAATAGGGATGTTATAATTGTTTGATAAAATTATATTATTTAACAAAGACAATATCATAATTCAAAATCCTTTTTGTAATTCTCTTCTTATATATATAGTATATAGTAGTATATAATAATATATAATAGTAAGAAATAAGCAATAAAATAACATTTATTAAAGATTGTGTAATTACTTTCCTTAGTTGTCACTTTTCTGATAAGCTAACAATATATATTTGTGTGTGTATATATGCATAGGGAATCCATATTTTGTACACAAATATTTTTTTTGTATGTCTTTGGAATGCCTTTAGAATACAACTTATGTATGTTTAATTTATGATAACAGCAGTATGTTGTATGTTCAGTTATAAAATAATATAATTAAAAAAATAATACAGTATGATTAATGAATCGTTTTATAAAAATGTATTTTTACTTATGCAAGTTGTACCTGCATCCTATGAGTGTACAACACTCTTTAAAAAGGTATTATTAGCAAAATGAAACCTATTTATATAACTACCATTAATACTAGTATTTTTAATATAATATAATGTATAGGGAATGTTTGACAAACCAAATACCGCAGGTTTTATTCACACCTCCCATTATCTCTTATCTGTGCATAATGCAAAACGATTTAAAAAAATGGTTACATGGCCAATTCTGAATAAGATGGATGAGAAAAAATACCGTATGGAAATAAGAGAATATTTTACAGTTTTAGCAAATGAAAATCCAGATATAAATTTTCCATCAGTACTCATGTCTCATTTGCTACAAGCAGGGGGAAAAAAGATTTTAATTCTTATGTGGAAAATATCAGAAATTAGCTTAAAAGCTTATATTAGTAAAACATGTAAATTTTTATTTTTGACATAAGTTAATATCATTCATAATATTTGCTAATCATTGATGATTAATTCTGTGTAGGTCAAATTGAATTATTACAAGCTCCTAATATTGGTGATAATAAGCACATAGTTCAAACATACTTTACCATTAAAAATATAGAGAAGGATAATACTATTTCTAAATTTCATGAAAACACAAAATTAAATTTGAAATCCTTTGAACAGTACATACGGTAAAATATATATATCTTTATTTTATTTCTCAAAAATATCATAAAAATCTCAAGACATATGTTGGATAAAAACTTTGTTTTTTTAGGTGTAACTCTATTGAATTAATAAAGGTACAGACTGCTATTTTTGAAATAAAAAGTAACATAGAGAAATTAATATCTAAGCTTCCAGTAAATTCATTAATTGCAATGCGATTAATAGATATTGATGATACAGAAATTATAAATTGTTTGTATTTGATATCATAACATTTTATATTAATAATTAAGCCAATTTTAAAACTGAATTATAATATCTACGAATTTATAAATTTTCAGCATGGAAGAGAAGTGTTGCTCAAAATATTAAATTCTTAAACCAAAAATATTTGAAGCTTAAAAAGCTAGAGACTTTTAGTAGCACATTACAAAATTTAATTTCGGATTTATGTGTAAACTGCATATTCCTTGATGGGAGAAATCTTCCAAAAATAAATACTGAAACACTTTCGCTGTATTTAAATAACAATATCCAGGTAAAAAATATAAAAATTAAAGTATGTTTCACATAAAGATTAGAAAATTATCTAAATAATTTATAATGCATTTAATTTAAAGCTTGGTAATGGATTATATATAAAAGGATGCTTAGTATTTAAAATCTTATTATCAATATTTGATCGAATGCTAAAACACATAAGATATTATTTAAAAGTGGATAAGTCATCAGATTTATTAAATTGTGATAAAGAAATAATACAGCATTGTAAAACAGTTAAATCTCTAGAAGAATCATTTGAAGAACTTATGAAACAAGTTTCTAATAACTTATATGATGTACAATGTAGTTTACAAAAAAAAACTATAAATTATACATTAGATGAAGATATGTTAAATTTTATGGGTTTAGACACAATTTTAAATTCACCAGAACTTAATTTATGTACTGAATATATATGGGAAGAAAAGACAGCAGATCAAATATTGGTCTCGCCAATAGAAGGTAAGGTTTCTTACGAGATAAATAATAAACTTTAATATTTAAAAAATTATTTTTAGGGAAATATAAATACTTGTTTAAGAGACACAAATGCAATATTCCGTGTCAAAGATCAACAAGATATCAAGTTAATGATAGTATAGAGAATGTCACACCAAGCTGGGAATCTCCACAAAAACAATTAATGTACAAAACAATCTCTCCTAATAGACTCAACGTTTCTCCAAAATATTCTAGATTATTTTCCACTAGTGATAGAAAAAAAAATTATTTGAAAAGTTTGTAATAATGTTCTCAAAGAAAAAACTAATATGTTAGTATATTTAAGCATAAAAACTTTACGTATCTTTTCAGATAATAATGCAGCGTCTACTCCAAATAGAAGCACAACACCAAAAAAATGTAGCATTCAAATTCCAAACACACAAGTGGTAAATATAGATGCTGCAATTAAAGATATTTTTGATCTTTCTTGTAAAATTGCGGATGTTGTAGCTTCCATGTCTAAATCTTAATTCAACTTACAATTAGTAGTTCCACATTATAAGGATGCCATGCAATTTGAGAAAGAGTAAACACCATGGTAATTGGAAATAATGTATTTGTTGTATAATATATGTATATTTCAAATTAAATTAATGAAAAATCTATTTTCACAATAGTTTGTTTTCCTTACATGTTTTTCTTGGTTTAATAATTCCAACACTGCATAGAATACTGAAGTAAAATGTGTATATTATATACAGAGATAAGAATACCATTTGTGTATGTTACAAGATACATATCAATTCCTTTTTATAGGCTTTCCTTTTTAGATAGATTCGTGTAACTTCACAATATGTTTATCCTTACATACTCTTCCACACATATTTAGGGAAACCAGTTGCATATTACCAGATATTACATACATGTAATACGATAACCAATCGATGCACATATATAAACTATGCCATGCAACAAAGGAAGAACGTGATTGGTTAAATTTCATTCCATCAATTAATCTGTAGCCGCTTGTATTGTATAGTATAACTATCTTACTTTAAATGCAACTGCTTTTTGGTTATTATACACCACTTATCCCTTATCGGTTTTATTAATTTTTAGCTTTGAATACTAATTATTAGTATTCGCAAAAAATTTACAGATTTTAGGTTAAGATTCGTTTGTGTGGACAATTTTACTTGTCCACAGTTACCATTCAGCTTTTATAAAAGTTTGTATTTGTTTAAGAATATCTTCTTCATTAATACAATGTTATACTGTAAAGCACACGGTTGCCTTTCAAATGAAAATACGAAAATTAACGGTAAAGATATTCTACTGTTTTGTTTTCCTCAAGAAATTGAGTGAGTATTTGTTATTTTATTGTTTATAATTACTCCGTGCTTGTGATGCATAACATCTATGTTCGTTATTTGATATTTTCAGTCGAAGGAATGAATGGTTTAAGAATTGTCAATTGAATGAAAATACTGAAAGTGATAAGACGCTCTACCTCTGTGAATTGCACTTTGATAAAACATGTTTTACTGATACAATGGAATTAATTCCTAATGCTGTCCCAACTATTTTTACCAAATTAGATGGTTGGTGTAGCTGTAGTAAGATTCTTTAATTTGTTTCAGTATCAATACTCTTAAAAATATTTCTGCTATAGAAGGCCAAAGAAAACGTAAAGCCGAAGATGAACCCAGATGTAGATCACCTACAATTCCATCAATAAAGCAGAAAAAATTGGATAGCGATTCTCATAGCCCGGTCACTCCGCCACAAAGTCCTTGTACTCAATTAGAAAATGTAAGCAATTTTATCATTTTCTTGAGTTTTATTTGTTGCGGTTAATATCTTATTAAAGAACTATGGTGTTTTAGAATGATAAAATGAATGGAGAAGAGAAAATGAACATATGTTCTGATCATGAGGTATTATTAAATGAATCTGTTGATATAAAACCAGAATTGTATCAGAAAGTGGCAATAGAAAAGAAGCTGTATCGTTTAACGATACAAATAGATAAAATATATGGGAAGCCATGTCCAAGATCAAAAAAGCTCAGAATGCTGGCACAGCTAACAAAAAGAAGCCAACAATTCTCAGAGAATATGTATAATACTAATCAAGGAAATCAGTCCCTAGAAAAAGTTAGGAAAAAGGAAATTTGTGCAGAAGGTGGATGTAAATTGAAAAAGTCAATTTATGATTCAAAGCCAGCATTTCAATGTGAATACTGTGATAAATATTACGTAATGAAACAAAGCGATGACCAAGTGGAGAGAAATATTTGTACCATGTGTCATCAAACTTTTTCATCTTCACAATCTCTATATCTTCATACTAAAACTCATTTTGTATGTGATATGTGCCAAACTGAATGTAGCTCGCAAGTGACTTATGATAAGCATATAAGATTACACGTTAGTACCGATCCATTGCATCCATATAAGTGCCATCAGTGTACAGAAATGTTTGAACTTAAGGAAGATGTGAGGCAACATTATCTAATCGTTCATCCTACTATACAATTACAAAACACAATTCTGCAAGTGACTGCACCATCTTTGACACAGCAAATTTCTCAACGAGAACATCGTTGTATTAGTTGTAACATTACATTTAGAAATGAACAAGCCTACAGGTAGCATCTGTGATTATAAATGTATATCAATAAAACACTATAATATCTAACGTGGATTCTAATGTGGAAATATTTTTATAGGAATCATATAAGTTCCCATAAAAAGAAAGAGGGACTAAGATGCAATATTGGTGATAGTACCAACAATGTATTTCCAGTACCTAGTCCGTTAACTGGTAGCCAAATAGGTATTCTTCGAGCTGTAAAATTCAGTTGTAGAGTATGTTCAATGGAATTTGATAACGTCGGTGAAGTTGATAAACATACTAGAACTCATTTGGAAAAAGATAGTGAGGAAGAGCACAAGTGTAATATCTGTAAAAAACTATTTAAAACGAGCATACAACTCAACGAACATTTAAAGTACCACCTGTCCCGTGCACATTCTTGTCCCGTATGTTCCAAAACTTTTATTAACAGAACTACCTTAAAAATACATTTAAAAACGCACGGTGAATCGTAAGTTGTATTTAATTTATGAAATCGCGCGAATCTAATTTAATTTCGGTTTCCGGTTGTGTTAGAGATCGAATATCATCGTCTTCGTGTATTTTGATGTTTATGGTGATACGATATCGGTAAGGTTCCTTTACGTGGAAACCTTTGTATAACGTGTACAGAGTTGTTTTATCTAATAGACTTTTGTAGCCAATGATGAGGCAGAGAAAAGATATTAAGTATGTTTATAAAAGGATTATTAAATTCTTCAGTAGCAACTCCCGCCTCTCTTTTTTTCAAATAATCAATTGGGTTTTATTTCAGTGTCCGTAACATAAACGTAGCTATAACACGGCGACCGCTTTTTTTAAAAAAGAATGTACAATATACGAACGACCTAGAAGGAAGAGCGGATTTAATACCAAGATCAAATACCATCGCTGCAACAAGAAAAGAAGAAAAAATGCTTCATCGTGAACACGAAGCGAGATTGTACAATTTAGTGACGAGTGTCGAAGACGAACATTACTCTTGACGTCAATGTGTCTTGAAATCACTGCAAAGTTTGCTCGGAGAATGAAAATAATAGCAAGCGGATTTCTTTGAAACGTTCCGTTGTGCTCGAGGCCGATAGAACGCGCGTAGAATGATCTTGATTCCTGATCTTTCCAAAAGGAACATTCAACAATCATTGGCAACGACGGTGAAATGGTGGAGGAGGAAGAGAGAGAAGGAAACGAGGGCAAACGAGCCGATCTTGAAAGGGAGCCGACTATCCATGGCGGAACAATCGGCTCGATGTTCACGGTCATCCTGTCAACGGGAACCACTTCAAACGTAGCCGGCCTCAATGTGTTTATTTGGCTAACGTCAAATTTACTCGTGGAAAAAGGAGAGCTGCTTGTATCCTAGCCAACACCTTGCTACCTCTGTTCATAAGTTGCCGCTGTTTTCTTCGCGTCCCGAGCAAAATCGGATCGTTTTGTCGCGCTCGATCATCGGCACTTGGGCGTGGCTCGTGTTCCCCTATTGTCAACCTTTGACTTTTCTCGAGTCAAGTACTTTATGTTGGCTAGTTCCCGGTAACGTAGCTCGCGTCTCTACTTATGTCAAGGAAATGTGTAATTCACGCATTGACTCGCATGCAGATTCGTGGCGAGAGAAATTGTTTTCAACGAAGGGAGGATTGAGTTTGAATTGCAAAGTTTTTGTTTGTTATTCCGTATACATTAGTGGTAATATATTTTTAAAAATGTGTATATTTTTAAAAGCTGTTTTACATGTCTATTTTATTCTACAATTATCGGAGTTATCTTGCATATTAATCGAGTTGTAAAAGAAATAAAATAGGACAGAAAGATTTGTAATTGACGATTTTAAAAGAAACAGTTTGGAATTATATTTATTTGAATTAATGACAGAAAAGAGAGTGTCGATGTATTTAGTTCGTATTAAAGGTAGATATATATATATGTCCACGTATTTAGCAACGCTTTGTCATTGGCATAATGTGGGACGACAGCCGACCAGGTATCATCGAAATAAAGAAAAACACTCTATAAATTCGCCATGGTTTTCCACGGTAGCTAAACAGTAAATCCTGCCTGTATGTATTTCTACCTAGAGGTTCCGTGAAAATTTGGGACGTGGAGGGTTGTTGCGTAACAAATTGCGTGATTTCCCATGAACGACTAAAGAATCTTATATAGAGAAGAGGCACGAAGTACATTTTAATTTCTTACTGTCCAAAATATATCGAACGTATCGAGATATGTTACTTTTATTAATTATTAGAAGCAAGTTTATCTAGAGGAACTATAGGATATGAGAAAATTAATGTAAAATAAAGAAATCCTCAGATACTGTAACAAATGTATCGAATAAATTAATCTTGACAAAGTAAAATATACGAAGTTTTATTTAACCTATGTGCAAAATTTAAAGATGCCGAAGAATCGAAAATTTAAAAACTGAAATTGAAAAATTCTCATTTCCAGAAATTATATTAAATTCTGCGTTATATTCCAAGTACAATAATTTCAATTGTACAGTCCAAATGATTACGTATATGTGTATATTTTGTAAATACTTAATTCTTTAGGCTACCCGCAAATTTTCCGCTACTCCTATCGCGAAATTTTAAAATCATCCACACGATGATCGATTCGTCGCGTATTTTAGAGATTTTCACGCGGTTCTATTTTCGCAAAGGCGTCAAAGAAGAAACTTTGAAAAGAGACGTCCCGTTGTTAAATTTGCACGCCACGTTTCGTCAACTATTCTTGGGCAAAGGGTTGCTCGGCCGTCAAACATGCTAATTCAGAATCGTGTCGTGGCGACTGGTATTCACAGTTGGAACGATTTTTCCCGATTGTTCAATGGACATCGTTTATGCGGCATCAAAGTGCCGACATCGCGATGCACAGCTGCGTCCACGCTCTTCTCGGTATCACTGTTAACAATCGCGATGCATTTTCTTTCGTAATCGATAATTTTTCCATACCGTTGTATCTTTTTTAATTCTCTTTCTGAAACTGAAAAAACGAAGGTACAAAGAATCATCGATTTATATTACGAAATACGATTTATATTATTGATCGGATGAATTGCAGGATGTATTGTTCAATATTAGCATCTATAAGATGTACGTTTAGTAGCTTGAACGAAGAAATTCCTTTAATTTTAATATCGTTTATTTTGATACCCAAAATTGTAAGATATTCTTCTCATACGCAGGTAAATTTATGAATTTTTAATTTAATATTCAATTCTAAATTTTGTTATATCCATTCTGTTACAATTTCTCATTAATTTTTATAATGGCAGTATTAATTGTATCGAGTCCAATTGCTTTTGGATTAATTTTTGAATTAAAAACAGAGAGAAAGAATAATAAGAGAAGCGATATTCTACAAGTATTTACAAGATAGAAACCGCAGGACGTGTAAGGACGCGCGTTTAAGACAGAAAACTACGAAAGACGTCGCACCATGGATATAATATGGACGAAGGAGGAGAAAAATCGAGGAAGAACAAAAATGAAAAGAAGAGACAGGATGACGGAAACACCCTGTTAGTTGCGGGCACGGGCCATCTGGCAGAACGATCTTTTATAGGATCTATCTATCCCGTGTTCTCTCTTCAATGAAGGAATCACTCGCGTGGAAGTTCCTGGCCCTTTTGATTAATGGCTGACGAGATAAACTGCGATCAAAGAGAATCGACAGAGGCTTGGCAACTTTGCGGATATTCTTTGTTTGATTCTGTTGCGGGAAAAGTCGAGGCGTTGAGCTATTGAAAGTTGAATTTCTGCCATCGCGATGACCGCAATAGAAATGTATGCAAGGTTTACTGTTGCGGCGCTTCAGCTATTCCTGAATTTGCGTTTTACATGCTTGGTGCTGTATCCTATAAAAACGTTAATTACTGTTAAATAAAATAGTAAAAAGAAGCTATAAACAATGTTATAAACAAAACGTTATGAATGTGATTTTTCATTACATGCTTGAACAATACGGAATCGTTATCAATGTATTATAACAAACGGTTGCTCGGAAGTTCGTTCCGATTTTTAAGAAACTTCATCAAATAAGAAACTTTGTTTAGTTTACATCGGAAAAATTGTTTTCAAGCGTGTTGCGCTAAAATAGAATAAAGATAAAATCAAGAAAACATTCTTTCCAGAACTAGTTACTATCTTCTTTTGATGCTAGAACAATTCTTAATACTGTCTAATATTATAACAATCGTTTTTCGTGTAATTAGATTGTCTTCTTAATGTTAGAAAAATTATTCTTCCATGTAGTATCTCGAAGGTCTAAACATTGGTTTGTACATGTTACAAAAGATTCCTAACACTAGAACTACCACACCAGTGAAATTGACTGGTTTTACAATTTTATTTTCAAATTCCTACTTCATGTTATATTTATTATAGTGACTTTCTCAACGATAACTAAAAGAATAATATAATGAATTTTATTTTGTCTTTTATGTATTCAAACTGAAAATAATTTTGTATCAAGGCTACTTATACCAATAGATGCTGACACTAGAAATACCACAGCAGTGAAAATGACTGGTTCTACAATTTTATAAATGTGTGAACCCTCGTTTATGGATCCCAGATGGATTAATAATACGAAAAATGTACTACATAACATTGAATTTCTCCTGTAAGAAAGTGATAAATCAATAAATATACAAATATTCTATTATTACGTATTTTTCGCAGACCAGTCATTTTCACCGGTTTTGGTAGAAATAGTTTCGTGTTAACTATCGGTAGTTCCAGTGTTAAGATTGCGTGGCTGGAGATTCGAACGTTCGTAACCTTATGGTCGTATAACAAAGAATTTGATTGCGATAAGAGAAAATCGGCAGAAGGTTTGGTTGATCAAATTCACACGGCAAGTCGATGGCACAACGGCGCGACGCGTTAACGTCGTGCGCAATCCTGGGCTCGCTACACGCTCGAATGACCTTCACGAGGGTTGAAGTCGTGGCAAACCCCATAATAGCCCTCGAACGGGTCCCACCCTCCCTGGTGAACAGAAAAGCTTGGAAAGTGTGCACAACCGCACAGTCGCCGCCCCTTGCATGGCGGCTTCGAAATTTGATTATGCCCCTTCCACGTGGATGGATCCAACAGGATTCATCGTTGGTAGTACCCGTCTATGATTTATACCGCATCTCTCTCCCATTCTTCTCTTCTTCTTTCTTTTTCTATTTCCCCTTACCGCAACGACAAGTTTTCTTTGTCGTTGCTCGGTGAAAGAGCACGTGCGTTTTACGCGACTGAAAATCATTGTTTCGATTGTTAAACAATTTCATTTTTCAGTTACGCAGGTTACGGAGAACGAAGGTAATCGAGCAATTTTCAGAAGGACGGTCCTTTTGGTTTTATTCGTGTCGTTACATCGCATGGACGCGAGATCATGGTTGTCTTTTCTCTTAGCGTGGAAAATTAGAACGTAAAACTTGCAAGTTGGAAGAACCGAACGATCGAAGATCGGTGTATAAAGATTCGAGCAGTCGAAACGTTAAATTAGCTTTGCGTAAAGAGAAACACGCGTAGGAAAGATCGTGATCGATACTCTCCAAGTCCTTCAGTTTGAAATCTTGAACGTTTCGCGTTATGTGCTTGCGATTTCTTTTTCTTTAAGCTATATCGTCCACTTATTTTTACGAAGTCTTTATACATCACTTTTGTAGGTATTCATTGATCTAAAATAGTTCTGAGGGTACGTGTCTAGCATGATCTAGAATAAAAAAGTGTAGATGATCGATGGTCATCGTAGCTAGTCAGAAATTTAGTTTCATATTGTTCGACGACAATCGGAGGATAATCGGTCAAGTTTAATCGCCCACGTGTGGTCCACGTCTATCGTTCCACCTCGGAAACATTTGTTTTTTTTTGTGCAGAGATCGCAGTTTCGAAAAATTGGGATAAAATTCTATACCGATCGATCGGTCATGCGCTCGTGACAGCGGTACAAGAAGATCCGACGAGGCACGCCGCCTGATGCAATGTTTTTTCTGTTTATCGAGCGATCGACTTTTTCCATTTAATCGCAAAACTTCCATAAAATATTTATTAGGTCAAGTCAGAAAGATATTCGTGAACGTATTCAAACGAAGATCATCCAAAGTTCAGGCGTAACTTTTATAAACTCGAAGTTGAGCGATCTTACAACGAAGTAAGAAATGTAAATTGGTGAAGATTTCAGATTCATCGATACTTTTATGAGTTTTATGTTGATCGAATCGTGTTTCGGGTGATTCGAATTTCTATAACGTGTACTGCAAAGTTTCTAATTCCGTTGAAATTCAAATTCGAACAGCCGTTGCTATTCATCGGCGATAAAAACAGCTTCCATGCCGTGAGCTGTTCATTTACCGCTAACGCTTTCGAAACATGGTGACATTCAAACAAGGGAAAAATAACCAGTAGGGGAACTACTTGTCAGATATTAAGGGTAAAAGGACAAAGCTTACTTATCCGTTTTAAAATTTCTGGATTGTTTAACTGTCAACAGTTCCTTAATTAACGACAACTGTAACCTGCTCCAATTGTAATGAAAATATCTCGGGAACAAGGAAAGTAAAATATTCGATCACAAAACTCCCTTCTCGTGTATGTTCCAGCTATCGAAATAAAATATTTCTATTGACTATCGTTATATTTATTATCGTTGCGAAAACTATTTTATTATTATTTTAAATTCGTCGAGTTTATCATCAGTCAGGTTGCTATTGCTTTGAAAGTTTCGAATGGCGTGTACCTAAAATGCGTTGGAAAATGTAAGAGAAGACGAGTATACTCGTCGAAGGCAGAGTATGTGCGGCTGCTATAACACAGAATTAAATCGTAATAACTAAAATGACAATAAAATATTGCCATTTATTGCGGTTAAGCGATAAATAAACGTTCCTAAACGTTCTTCTAAGAAATTTAAATTCGACAAAAGTGGTTATAGAAATGTTAAGTATACGTATCTGTTGAGGATAGGAAGAAAGTTGTTAAGAAAGTTGCGAATTTATTTGCGCGGGTAGCGCGATCAGACTGTGCAGATTGATCAGTAAAAATCGGATCGAAACGGAAACGAAGAACAAATTTTTCGATGAAATGTCTTGAATGAAGGCTTTTCCGCTTGGTTACGAGTCGTTGTTATGACGTTCAGGTTGAAAAGTAAGACGGATCGAGGGATTCTTAGAGAATTCTCGTTCGATCGGCCGATCCATCAAAATCGCGACAGAACGTTTACGTTTTCTTAGCGAAAAAGGTCTGGGTAAATATTGCCAGTCGCTTTTCCGGTATTTCTTTCAGCGTATTCTTACAAGCAATATCAAGAGCATTTCCGAAATAATCCTTTTTAGAATTTCTCAGCTCCGAACAACTCTCAGCGAACTTTGCGTAGCTTTTATTTGGCATATTTCCTGTCGTTAGCGTCTTCTTTGACTGCTTTCTTAATATTTCACGAAAAATTGAATTTTCGTCACAAGTCAGCTATCTGTAAGTCCGCCAGGTAGATATAATTAGCGAAATGCAGTTAAAATCGGTAAGTTGGTGAACGGAATTTCAACTCTCACGGATTTCATTCGGCAAAAACAAATCACGGATTAACAAATATCGTACGTCTTTTTCGATGTTTTTAAAAAACATTCACAGCGTTTTCGATAGTTATTCTAATCGTTGTTCGAATCCTACTAATGTCTCCGGATTATCGTACTACCTTTGAATGTTTCGTTACTTTTGTAACGATTAAACTCTTGACGCTATGCTGCTATTGAAATATGCGTTTAAAATAAAATAAAATTATTTTCGTTAGACCAATCTCTTTTTCTCTCGACTAGATATTATTCGTTGTATCCATTCGCAACTACTCTAAGTCTCACCTAAACCATCGAAACGATCTCGCTTTCGTTCTGTATGTAAACGTCTGTCTTTTCATTATTATTTAATTCGATCCAATTCGTGGCGGTAATAATATCATTATCGATTATTCGTTAACGAAAATAATAAACGTACCGTGATACTAATCGTAATTTCCTTTTGTCCCTTAATTGTTTCGTGTACTTTATCATCGCGCACTCCGTAAGGGATTTTTGAAACTGAACTCTTAACGCAGTTAACCGGTTGAATCCTCTCTGATCGTCTACAAATATCTCCCATAGAAATCCTTCTAAATGCTGCTTGATTAGCATTGGAAAAATTTCCATATTCGTTTATTCGTTTATTCGTTAATATTCGTTTCGTAAATCGGCAACGAATTAACGATCCTCGCATCTGCGCAACGCTCTTGCTCGACGAAGAAAATTCCCTTCGCCGTTTCGAATTTCCCCACACACGTACGTTTCCTCCCACCTACTCGACCTCTAAAGAATTGCGCTCCTTTCTTTTCTCGATTTATCCATATGACGATCTATATAACAACGTCGTATTTACGCAATTCGGAATATTACGTACTCGATAATTGTAAACATCGTGTCGTGGAATCGGTGGCGAAACGGTCGCGGAAAATCCTGGAAGCCGGTTTTGTACAAAAGTATCGTTTCGAACAAAAGGACAAACTTGCTACAAGTGTAACAGAGATAGATAAAGTATGTCGGAGGGAAAATAGGTGGCAACCTATGTATGGCCCATGGCCCGTTCTCGCGAAGGGTAGCTTAACTTGGAGTGTTACAATAAATCAAAGACGCACTTTTGCGCAGCTCCACCCTCGTAACTTTTGCAGAATACCATCCCATAGAGAACACGACTATCCCGTAACAGAGCCGACTGTCCTGTTTCATTGTGTCTAAAGTGCCTTCTCGCCGGTTCCATTTCATCGGACGTATAAACAATTTATCGTTGCTTCCTGTCACGCGTCCACGGCGTTTGGATTCGATATCGAACGTTGAGAGAAACGATCTGAAGAGAATTATCGTAGAGAAGCCTTTAGCGTTTCTAGATTTTCTAATTGCGGTATTTAAACGCGAAGTATCGTAGCTTCCATGTGTCCGAACTTTCGATCTTTTAAAGTTTAATCGTTTCAAAGTTGTACCTTTTAACGTTTCACACGTTCCAAATTTCGTTTACAGTTTAGATCTGTTCTACGTTTTAGACTTTCGAAGAATCGGAATTTCAAAGATTCAGAGTCTCGCGATCCTTCGTCGTTTCAAATATACGAAATTCTCTTACGATGATTTTGATCTAATCGTTTCATCCGTCTACCTTTGTTTATAGATGCCAGAGTCTAGGATTTTGGACGTAATTTGAAGAGGTAATTTTGTATAAAAGTATCTTTTACGGATTTTCTATTTGGACGTTCTAGTAGCGTACTTTTGTTTTTGGGTGTTACAGTTCAAATGCAGATACTAGTCTTCCTACTTTTAGCTACAGTTATTTTTTTGACTATGGTTCTTTATATTCTTTCACTCATATATATTTATATTATTACTTTTTAGATGTCGTACTTTTATAAATTAGTGGCGAAGAATCAGACAATGATATTTTGTTAAATTTACTTTAACTATGTCAAATTTATTCGATAACCTATTTTAGTATATAATATACCACTTAGACAATCAAAAGTTTGTCTATATTACAATTTTGTCCAATACATATGTTTTTATTATACATAAGAATCATAACAATTTCGATCAATTTATTCAATTTTACCTTTTGACTTATATATTTTACATATGTCATTCTCACGTTACTTATTCATAAAAGTTGTTAATCATTTCTAAGTAGTGCGGTTCGATTTTCCTTAAAGTCGCAGTCAAATATTAAAAAAATATATAACGATCTTTCTTTTACATCATATTACAACAAATTACATCATATTATAATAAAAGGATTCTCGTGTTTCTTGTATTCTCCACAATTGTTCATCGATAGGTGATAGGTATCGTCAAAAGAAATTTACTGAAAATGTGCAAATTTCTTTTGCATTCGATAACTATCATATAAAATAAAATCGCTTTCGAAGTTTCGAAAACGGTACTATTTTAGTTTAAACCTCTCGATCGAATAATGTAAAGCTATATACGTTAATTTAAATCTACAGTCGTAATCGACGAAAAACAAAGTAATCCGCGACGAAATTGATGACACGTATAACGAATAAAATTAAAGGTACAAGGTACGAAAGAAAAGATAGGCGTGGAGCATGCAAAACTGCGAACCGACGATGCAATTCCTGTCGATCCGCCGAACTTGACTTCTCTTTCTTTTTCTATCTCCTCGTCCTTTCGATCGGTTGATTTTGTCAAAAGGGCAAGAGTCCGTGGCCGTGGCGACCGATTAATTTCCGACAAAAGGGGCTGCGTATCTCATAGCCCTCGATCGGCCCCTCTAAAGCCTACCTTTGCCCTTAGTGGAGAAGCGTGTGTCCCTTTCTCCCTCGCCCTTGCGAGTGGGGCAAGTTACCTTTTATAATGAAACCATCCAATCCGGAGTGGAGGGTGGGCACACGACGTTGCTATATTATCGTGGGGTGAACGCTGTCAGATCTAACAGTCGTCCTTGGGATACCGTGCTTCGTAAGTGCAGGTTGCAAGGAGTCGTTGGATTAATATTAACGACTTTCCAAGTGATGAAACTTGAGCGGCGTCCAGGCGTTACGTAAAGTTACATATCGGCGAAGAAGTATTATTACTGCGGAGATAGAAGAATTTTTCATCGGAAGGTGCTTTCAAATTCACCAACATGTGCGACGAACTCAGCGCAAGATTGTTCCGGCCCTGGAGCAACATAGATTCGCGAGACCACTCGAAACAAATAGTTCAGCAAGATGATCGTGGTGATAGCCGCGAAATCGTCATTGCCTGTGACGAAGAAGAAAAAAAAAAACGATGTTATAACATCTTTATGATCAGTGGTAAAGCGATGGAAGACAGTTCCTCGGCCGCTGAAACATCTCCTAACTTTTCCAGCAGACAATGGAAAATCGATGATGATCGTTCCACTGAAAACACAGGTGATTCCGAATTCAGTGAACAAAAAGTGACACTGAAGGGAGTTTGTCCGCTAAACGATAATTCTTCGCGCACAGCGGGTCGTATAAGAGTCCAGGACATAGCAGATCCTGTTTGTCATTCCATGTACAGCTGTAATTCGTTCCGCAAATTTAATTTACCGCACTCCACTTCTTTCGACGCTATGATGATGAGTGCTTGTTTGCCGAATCAGGTGGGAACAGTCTACCCACCTTGGATAGACATTACAAAAATGCAGTTTCTCAGCTCGTTTCAACCTTCTTACGATGTCCAAGGTAATCTCCACGCGGAGATGATGGACAATGATATACAGATCCTGCAGCGACAAGCGAAGCAAACGGAAAAACGTCGATCGAAAAGGTTCAGATGCGAACACTGTAACGTTGCGTTTAGCAATAACGGACAGCTCAAGGGACACGTTAGAATACATACCGGTAAGCTTCTTAATATATTTATACAGCCGGAAATTTCATAATATATTTACCTATCGGTTATCTATAAATACTCTGTTATTCAAGTAAACTTTAATCGAACAGTTGTGGTTGTTTTTGCGGTTAAAGGATATACTTTAATCTTAGAAACTTCGAAACTTTTGAATTCTCCAGCTTTCGATATTTCAGTGTTTCAAAAATTTGTTAAAATATAAATAATTAATCCTCCGATGTTTCGCAGTTTCAAAGTCTTAGATCGTTAAATCGCGCAACGTATCGAAGCTCTTGGTCTCTCGATGTTCGAAATTTGTGAATCTTCATATATTTAAATTTCCGTGTTTATTCGTATATATCCGTATATATATTCGAATATGGAAACAATCCAAATTTCCAAATGTTCGAGTATCGAAATCGTTCAGCTTCCAAATATTTATGATTTAAGTATACAAATCTTCGAACGCGAGTCGTCGTGTTTCTCTTTTTTCTTATAATCCTCGTTTAAAATCTTCCAATTCTTGACGTCCTATAGAAACAATTTCTAAAAGAAAATATATTCTAACTGTAGGAGAAAGGCCATTTAAGTGTGACGTTGAAAATTGTGGTAAAGCATTTACAAGAAACGAGGAGCTAACGAGACACAAGAGGATTCATACCGGACTTCGACCGCACGCTTGTCTCGTTTGCGGAAAAAGTTTTGGACGAAAGGATCATCTGAAGAAACACATGAGAACACATGAAAATCGAGATTACAGATTATCGACGGCTACATTGGGAATGTTTACACCGGGCCATATTCTATCGCCTCAAGGACTTCTGTTTCCACATTACAATTTTCCAACATGACATATTTATTCCTAACGACTACTTTGATTATTACAAAGCATTAATATATTGTATATAATGTATAGATGTTATATGGATATTGAATAATGCTTGTTATCTTGATAGAATAATTTTTGATCTTTTTCAAGAATCATTTATCAAGATTGTTTTATAAATCGTACTATATTTTTGATACAATATCCTTTGTAACGCCTTAGAGAATAAGGATCGAATCTATGCTAGTCGAATGTACATACATTATGAAATATTTGTAAAAGAGTTTATAAAAGAGCTTATACAAGAGCTTATAATTATTTATACAAATATTTATGACGAATAAATTGTTATCTGTTTCTCTAATCGATAATTTTCAATTTTATTCTTATCAAATTCACACGTTCCTTAATCGATTCAACTTATAACGTACCAAGTTGGTATACGTAACGTTTAACAAACAGTAAAGAGATTTCTCTAATCGAGTTCTCGATTTTAGACAATTTCAGACAAAATTTATAAACTATTTTTCTTATTTTATTATCTGCTCGTAAATTATCAAGTCTCTCTAAAGCTTCGCGGTCCAGTTTTACCTAGAATTCGTATAAATCTATTACAATTACACGTGTAGAATAATCAGGGGTATCTCTCAAAAGTTACTATTATTTATGTAAATAATTGGTATACTTATAATATTTGTATACTAATTTAATTTATAGCTTTATCACTGTGCTATTGCGTTTTATGATATCGATATCAACGATAGTTCAGTCGTTATGATTGTCAGTTTTCAAATGAAAATAGGAGACTGTAACGAACGACGATCTTCGTTCTTATACTAAAATCAGATTCTTGTTTACGTATCATTCGGAGCAACTTGAATTATTATTTACTCCTATTAAAATTTCTGAAGAATTTTACTCCCTCTTATTATGCATCGAAATATAAAAGACAATTAACAAACAAATTCTACATGACACAGTGATTTGTAATAAATAAAATGGCCAAGCAATTTCACAGCCTACAGAGAAAATACAAACGTAGATGAAGGATTAAAGACCGATATCCATTCGCAAATAAGTATTTACAAATAAATTTAAAAGTAAGCGTTTAATAGATACGAAACGTTAAGGATCAAAGACGTCGAGTATCGACACCACCATTTTCTCGACAATTAAATTTAAGATGGCTGCACGAAAGTCCAGTTCTCGAAGGGTAGAAAAATCTCATTCGTGTTATAGGGTGACTGGCGCAGAAGGGCTGGTACAAGGGAGAACGAGGGTTGCGCCCTTTTGCTTTCCGGAAGGGTCGGTTACCGCGTGCAAGTCCCTTCTTCCGTTTTTTTTTTGTTCACCATCGTTTTCGTTGCAATACGTTCTTACGCGACAGTTCGTGGCCGCATACGTAAATGTTTCGGTCGATCGTGGGGTGAGTAACCGCGAGGGGTTGGCCAGATTGTGGCGAAGAAAAAAAACTCGAATTCAATTAGTTTCCCCTCCGAGGAGATTATTGCGCGGCTATTAGATTACGTCTGCGGCGAAATCGTTGATCGTTTAGCGAATCGTGGGGCAAAGAAAATTTGATACGCGACGCTATATTTCAGAAATTATATCTACATCGACGTTTGCACTTACATTTGCATCATGGCTCTATATCGGAGGACTGGTTCCTATCAACGCGCGCGGTCAGTCGTAGGTGCAGCAAATGACATCCGAATTCTTCATGGAGCTTATCGAAAATTTACTGTTCAAAACGATTGGCGGACAATGTTACTTCGCAAACACCGCATCTTACATTCTTTATAACAGGGGAGAAAAGTAAAAATTGCTTATTTGAAAAAGAAATTATTTAGACTAAAATGGAAATAAAAAAAAGCAGTCGCAGCGCGCGTAATAGTCCGCGCTTGGTGATAGAAGACAGTCGCAGCGCGCGTAATAGTCCGCGCTTGGTGATAGAAGACAGTCGCAGCCCGTAATAGTCCGCGCTTGGTGATAGAAGACAGTCGCAGCGCGTAATAGTCCGCGCTTGGTGATAGAAGACAGTCGCAGCGCGCGTAATTGTNCCGCGCTTGGTGATAGAAAACAGTCGCAGCGCGCGTAATAGTCCGCGCTTGGTGATAGAAGACAGTCGCAGCCCGTAATAGTCCGCGCTTGGTGATAGAAGACAGTCGCAGCGCGTAATAGTCCGCGCTTGGTGATAGAAGACAGTCGCAGCGCGCGTAATTGTCCGCGCTTGGTGATAGAAAACAGTCGCAGCGCGCGGATTAATCCGCGCTTGGATGCAAATTTTGGGTTAAGGAACACCCGAAGTACGTTAATCTGCACTGTTGCTATGAATCGTACTGCGTGTAGTAAAATTGTAAAATTCCAATAGAATTCTTTCCTACGTGAGAATATTGTTGTTTTAACACTAGAACTACCGATAGTTAACACGAAGCTATTTCTACCAAAACTAGTTAAAATGACTGGTAAAAAATACGTAATAATAGAATATTATACTTATATTATATATAAAGAATTTGTAGGAAAATTTGATTTACGTGTGATGAGAAAATCCAGCCAGCTTAGGACTGCGTTTTTATATGAGAACATGCGGATTTCTTGTTGTGTGTCGGGTAGCAGCATTCCCGCTGAGACGTGTCTTCGAGCTCGTCGACATCTACCTACTTCTCATTTACCGAAATACGACAACATAGGTTCTTAATTTTTTTCACCTGGTATAAATGTGACTTTTATTTATATACCGTTCTTTCTTCTTCGGTATCCGTTACACATAAATATCCACAATGATACGAAATGTGTTTCTGCTTCTATAAGTAGTTTGTTCGCAGACACGAATTTTGCCGCCTGGAGAAACGAGGTCTCGATTTTATGGTGTTGAGCGTTTGGTTGAACGTAAGCCAGATTACCTGTAATCCGATTTTATGATCCTTAATCTCGGATTACCACAGAACCTGTGACGCTTCGATTGTAACGTCAAAATTTCGGAAGGCGTGTCTTCAACGTCGTTTGTAGGCACTTGATCGCAAAACAAGTCCTAAATAAGTTCAAAATGAATTTATTTCCCAAAGGAAACTTCCTTCTAACGTTTATATTTACATTTTTCATTTCAAAATATCGTAATAAATTAATCGTATGATTAATAATCCGCGACAAGAATTCACCGTTTAATTTATACTTCAACTATGACGACAGGATATCTTTCTACGTTACTATCCAAAAAGTAAGGATAAGATATTTTCTTTTAACATGGTCTGAAGAAGTAACAC
Organism: Bombus soroeensis; assembly: GCA_014737365.1. Classification (NCBI taxonomy): domain Eukaryota; kingdom Metazoa; phylum Arthropoda; class Insecta; order Hymenoptera; family Apidae; genus Bombus; species Bombus soroeensis. Next base: position 522,258 of record JACXIL010000024.1, on the reverse strand, counting down.
AGTTTGCGCGTATGTTAGGACGAAGAAACGATTTGATCTCGATTTCTGGCAAATGCTATTACTCAACAACATGGGGAACGCTATTGAAAAGTTTGTATTCTTTACTCGACACCCCATGGATATGAGATACGATTATCGAAAGAAGACCGAGGGAACAGGAAGAACACCCGGTGCGAAGACACCATTGATTCCGTTTCGACGACTCGCGAACCAAGCGACACTTGCTCACGTTTCACGTGCAATTCGTTTCAGTTTACCATTGAAAATTAATTGCAAGTACAACGATCAAAGACTCTTACTACATTTTCTTCTCGTTGTCTAATTTAATTTTTTCATGCCATAATCTCTAAATTATTTCCTTAAAAAACATTCAACGACATCGAAACGTGGCTCGATTAGGTCAACGATAATGCGAACGATGTAACAAAGTTAAAACGATATTTTCTAATAAGAAATGCTTCCGACTTTCTCGCTTGTTGCTTGTACGTTTTTAAAAATTATCAACCGCCAAATTTTCTCAGTTTCAGCGATTCCTTCGCAGTCCAAGAAGCATTCGATCTTTAACGTCGTTCGCATTCGCTCGATTCATAGCCACTGGCGTGCATCTCGCTCCCCGGGTGGTCCTGTATATCGGAATGTTTACCCAAGTCATTGTTACGTCTCTGACACTCGATGCGTTCCTTTCCCCGTTTAAGAATCGTTTAGCCCCTAATAGACGTCGAGGCCTCGTCGCCCGGCGCTTTCAGGTGGCCATCGACGGCTATCCCCGTGCTCTATAGAGTGCACGACTCCTGGGGCGCGTTGACTCGCTGATATATGGATCGTTCGCGATCACAGAGTTCACGCACGACGAATATCGGGACGTTTGGTTGGCCGTTTTCAAAGAGGAACGTTAGCGAGGCCGTTATAGAAGAATATTTCGTGAAAAATAAGAAAAGAAGAGACGTACGGGGTCGACGGTTGCAGCTTATTTATTTTAGTTAATTGCAATTTATTTTCTCTGAGCCATTTTAATCATTTTGGTCTATTTATATATTTTAATCTGTTTTATTTTATTTAAACGGTCGAGAATGGCGCGGGTAAATTCACTTCTTCTTTTTCCTCTTCCTCGAAATACTCCTCTTCGCATCTGTTTTCTCCGTGGGAGTCTCCTGCACAGGTTTCATCAACTTCACCTCGTACTCCGCTCTCTTCTTCATCGACCAAGGTCTTGGCGTCTTGAACTCCAAATCGATATTAAACGTCCTGTCACCGTCGTTACTCTTCTTCTTCACTTTGAATATAAATATATTCGGATTTTCCGCCTTAGCGGGCGTTTCAGTCTTGTCGGTAGTTTCTTCCTGACCGGACAATTTCTCGGTCACGTTCTCGTCAGATTTCTTCATTCGTGGATACAGAGTAACCGTTCTACTTCCTGCAGCAGGAGGTTGATCAATTTCGTCCGTGCCCATCGCAACAGGCCGAGACTCCTCGACACAATCGCACGGAGGATCGTATTGCTGTTTCACCTCCTCTTTCTGAGTTCTAATCACCAATCTATTATCATTGATAGTAACTTCCATCTCCTTGTAAGGCAATCCTCTCTCCGCGATCTCTGAACGAAGTTTACCAGGTCTCTCAAACTCTTTGGAATCGGACGGCATCGTGGGACAACACGGTGGAGGTTCTTCGATTTTCGGTTCAGAAGTAACGGGTCTCAACGAACGCTTGCTGCAACAGATACTCTCGGGATAATCTGCAGGACTTTTATGCTTGGCCACTTTTCTTCCAACAGCGGAGGATTCGCAACAGGGTGGACACGGTGGCTTCTTATCTGACGGGGGACATCCACATTTGTAAGTCGCCAGCATCATATTTTATAAATCGTATAATTCGTGCTCGTTGCAAGAAGATGGAGAAGGAAGAGGAAATAGAAGAAGGTTAAAACACAGGGTTTACATGGGGGAGGTTTGATTCACGAGTTTGGTTAATGAGAACGGTGGATGGATGGATCGGTCGAATATTATGAACGTGTCCGATTTCTTCAATGTCTTGAACTAGTTGCGATAAAAATCGATTTTCAAGTCCGTTTTAATCTGTCAGAACATTTATTAACCCCATTCTTCTTAAAAATATCTATAAAAAGTAACTAATATCTAAATTACAAATTACAAGTGTCAGATAGTTATGCTTTAAAATTGATCTTCCGGTTTGCCCAGTTATTTGGCTTGTCGTTGTTAAATTTGTTTATCGAAATCAGAAATGTACGCCTGCCCGCTTATGCCTCCTGTACCCTGTCCACCGGAATGTCCACCCACGAAACCGAAATACGATCCTTCTGCGAGATATTACCGAGAAATCGGGACTGCGGTGATTGGAAATCATTTGATAATTCGTATGGAAAGGGAAAAGGGAAAATCGAAGAAGTTGAAAGGTTGGGATCCTCCGTGCGATTGTGACGTGATAGAAATACAGAGGCCGACGAGCACCCAAGGGCCCAAAATATTGAAGGGGACTGACAACAATCGGATCCTGTTCCGTGTCGAGTCGAAGAACGCTGCCGCGAAAATAGACGACGAAGATACCAAGCCTCAAGCCATTTCTTACGAGGTACAAAGGTTACATAGAAAATGTTAAATATAAAATTGAAATATAGAATTAAACACTTGGTCATTAGTTATACGATAAACTGAAAAATATTCATTATACGTACATTGTGTATGATCTTTCTACAAAGGTTTAAGGGGGTGTCCTAAATTAGAATGTTCTAAAACAGCGTCTTTTAGTGATCTTTTTTTAGAAGAGAAAGAAAGAAACGAAGTTATTGAATTTTGAGGTATGGTTTTATGTATATTTAACGAATACAAAAAGATTTGTTTAAAATAGAAAACAAAATTGTAACAGATTTCTAAGCCTATTTCATGGGCTGCAGTTTCCGATCGGCGTGCAAGATCCACCTCGTAATTCTTGATTGAAATAAAAAACTGAAAAAGAATTAAATTATTATATATTTTTCTTCTCGATGAACTAAACAATTTCGACAAGTTCATTTAAATAATTGTTATAGCACCTTAAATTTTATGTTTCCTTTTTATAAAACACATTTTTTCTTTAAGCCTGCCAAAATTTTTAATTTCTTACTATTCTCTGCCTTTTATTTTTAGTTCATCGAGAAGAAAAATATATAGTAATTTAATCCTTTTTTGGTTTTTCGTTTCAGTCAATAATTACGAGGTGAATCTTGCACGCCGATTGAAAACTACAGCTCATAAAATGGGCTTAGAAATCTGTTATAATTCTTTTTTAACTTCAAAAAAAATTTTTTGGTATTCGCTAAATATATATAAAACCATACCTCAAAATTCAATAACTTCGTTTCTTTCTTTCCCTTCTACAATCACAAAAAGACGCTGTTTTAGAACATTCTAATTCAGGACACCCCCTTAAATTGGAAGAAACAGATAAATTGTTACTTTGCGTACGAGTAAATTATCGTATCATTTTGAATAGGTGATAGGTAATAAAATACTATTGGCTATAATATTCAAGGTACTTGTATAATTACGCACGAATTTAAGATCGATTTTTTGCACAAATATAAAGATGTAAAATCGAAGAATAGATAGAAATATAGTACAACAAACGCTAATGTTACGCAGATTGGCCAATGTAGGGGAGGTCCAAACACGAATAATCAGTGCAGGACGTTCACCATTTACCCCGTTCTCGATGGTTCCAATGCCCAGGAAGTCCATACGGATCGCGTGACCGAAGGAAACGAGAACGTGTTTATGTTAAAAGTGAAAAAGAAGGGTATTTCCGTTGATGAACCGAGAAGAAACGTAGAACTCGAGTTGAGAACGCCTAAACCACCGACACCACCGGCACCACCTCCGGAAGAACCGATACTGAAGCATCAACAACCGCCCCGAAACGTTGGTTTTACGCGAGACGAAAATGATACAGCGAAGACGATGTCGAAAACAAAATTAAGAAAAATCAAAAAACGGGGGAAGATGGGAAAAAAATAATTTACAATCTGTAAGAAACGTTTTATCGTTTGAAAAAAATTGAAAGCACGTAGAGAAGTAATTAAAGGTCACGCTGTTTCGCGTAGTAAAATACATTTAAAGGGAAAGCAATTTTAAAGAATTAAAAAAGCTCGTCCTCTTGCTCGTAAAGATCTAAGAGAAGTTTTCTCCAGAATCATCAAAACCATTGTTACATCGCCAAAGTTTAAAAAGTAAGACGGCTTCTAAAATATCATCGAACATCTAGAAGCTGCAGAAAGTCGCCTCGGAATTATCGAAAATACTACTAACAATTCTATTACTTAAAAAAGCCTCGGTATTAGCATTGTCAACATTTACTGAGTCACTGTTACAACGAACTCGCAGGTACATCGTCATTCTACGTATTTACGTCGTGACTACCGAGCGGTTTCTGAATGAACTTGCAGACCGGGTTCCTCAATGAAGTTCGCAAAAATGTACGAACAGGTCTGTGATGCGTAAAAGTGTGCGAGTCAGCGGCCTCCTTCCTCGTTCGTCTATAGCAAAAGCATCCGTAGAAAATTGTTTCGTTACGGCCGGACGAATCGTCCTCGATGTTTCGCTTTGCCGAAGAGGTCCTTGGATCGTCAACGAGCAATCGTGGATGAGGACGATGGACGATGCGACGCCTCTCTTGGGACCTTATTGTAAACCATTCGAATTAACATTGTGATCATCCTTGTAATTGCCTCTAACGCCTTCTTTCCTTTTGTAAACGTTACTTCACGACGATCGTTGCGAATGACAACGAGTATTCTGCGTAGCGTAGCATTGACAAGTTTGCCAGAGGAATATAAAATGGTATTTTTTAATAATTCTTCTGATTGCACGCTGTGATTACGGGAGATTTCGGTGAATCGGATAGCTTGATATTTTTAGAATATTATTATAATTTGGAATTTCTTGATCATTTTCGCGGAGGTCTTTGGTTTCTTGGTATCTGTACCGAGTTAACGACGATTCATGTGCGTTAATTACATAAGAGTAACAATAGTATCGAATTTTTGATAATCTTCTCGACGTTCCGATGTTTGTAACTTTTCAATATTTCCTACTGCGTATAGAAAAATGATCAATTTCTACGAAATCTCAAAAAAATAATAATTCTTTCGTTGAACAAGATTCGATAACGCGGAGAAAATTGAACGAAAAGGTATGGAGGAATAAGAAAGAAAAGCGTGGAGTGTCCATAATCGCGATCGTCCTGGCAGTTTATAAAACTGTCGTTCTATCCCTGTGGTCTAACAAAAGTTCTGGTCAATAAATTAGACGAACAAGGAGAAGGACGTGCTCCTGATGTACGAAAAATAGCGTGACACGTATGATCGCGGCGGTAGGTGGAAGAGCGAACGTCTGTCCCAGTGGCAGTCTGTCGTAAAGAAAAGTCTGCGGTCACCGATGAATGGAAGGACAAGTGGCCAAGATATTATACGTGGAACGAATCTCTTCAACGAATAGAAAGGAATCTTCTGGAGGGAGGAAATTTTAGGGTGAAAAAATAATTGGAGAAACTTTAGTAATAGAACGAAGAATTTTCGCACGGTTCTACGTAAGTTTAACGCTAGAACTACCGATAGTTAACACGAAGCTATTTCTACCAAAACCGGTGAAAATGACTGGACTTTGAAAAATATGTAATAATAGAATATTTGTATATTTATTGATTTATCACTTTCTTACAGGAGGAATTCAATGTTATGTAGTACATTTTTGGTATTATTAATCCATCTGGGATCCATAAATGAGGGTTCACACATTTATAAAATTGTAGAACCAGTCATTTTCACTGCTGTGGTATTTCTAGTGTCAGCATCTATTGGTATAAGTAGCCTTGATACAAAATTATTTTCAGTTTGAATACATAAAAGACAAAATAAAATTCATTATATTATTCTTTTAGTTATCGTTGAGAAAGTCACTATAATAAATATAACATGAAGTAGGAATTTGAAAATAAAATTGTAAAACCAGTCAATTTCACTGGTGTGGTAGTTCTAGTGTTAGGAATCTTTTGTAACATGTACAAACAAATGTTTAGACCTTCGAGATACTACATGGAAGAATAATTTTTTTAACATTAAGAAGACAATCTAATTACACGAAAAACGATTGTTATAATATCAGACAGTATTAAGAATTGTTCTAACATCAAAAGAAGATAGTAACTAGTTCTGGAAAGAACGTTAAGAATTTTTAAAGTTGAAGTTCAAGTAAACCTTCAGCTTGAGCAAGCTGTGGATAGAGATCAATTAAAAAAGACAAATCTTTTTCTTGATTTTATGAATCCGTCGCTGGATGTTTTCCTCTATATCGTAGCAACTATCTATGGTCAAAGAATCGACAGAAGATCCTTCAGTTACGCCCATAATCGTTCTTTGAGAGCAACGCGGATCGTTTCATTTTTCATCGAATGGAATATCCTTCCCATGATATCCACGATGTTACGCTGAAATATCGTCTTCATTCGGTGTTCTCCATTGTCTGCGGGTCCCCGTATTTTTTTCTTAATTCTCTGACACTGGAAACGGGGCTCTGGTGGGCGGGTGGCTATTCCTGCTGCCTGGAAAAAGAGTGAATGGTGTCCAAGTCGAGGTCCATTCAGACGAGCACCTGACTCCCGACTTTTTCAATCGTGAGAATCGGTTCGAAGATTTTTCGGGGTCGATTCGACGTTATGATGAAAAAACCAGGGAAACCGAGAAGAATCCGTGGCTCCTCTGAGCCCTGCGGACCAGTGTTTAGGTGGAAAAGTGGTTGTGCTAAACTTCTAGAGAGTAAGTTAGTAGAAGAAGATGTTCTTCAGGATGGTCGAAGCTTTTGTGCATTTCACGGCGAAACTTGTACGCAATTTATCAATTTTCGAATTTTAAATTTCAAATTTCGTCAAAACGGAGATTCTATAATTTCTAAAAATAATATACCAAGGGATTTCTTACAATTGAAGGAAAAAGACGTCGCAAGATGATCGAAGCTCTTGCGACTCTTGAAAGAAACTTTGTAATCACGCTCACGAGGCTCTTCTCAATTTTTAACTTTGCTAGATGTTATATTCGAAGATATTATATTTACCGAAAGCAAACTTTACTAAAAAGTTATTCTACAAAAGTTTCCCAAGATTTTCTTTATTTTCTCAATTTATTTTTCTATTACCATAACATATTTTACACGAATATTATTCGGCTCTACCGTATTGCTATTAGAATATTGTTCTTAAGAATATACTTCTTTATTGGTTACCTAATAGTTATCCTAATTACCTTAACTTCTTAGTAGAAGAACGACATACAATTTATTTTACGGTAACTGTTCTAACAGGACAGCAAATTCGTTGTAGCTTGATCTCAGAGGACGTAAATAAGAGTTGTTTTCCAGCCAACTTGTTAACAATTAGATGCTGTAGCTTTTATGATGCTGCAAGTTGGGACACAATAGGATTGTACAAACATACCTGACGTTTTACTGGTAATTATATGTCAACCGAACAAATAGCCGACTTGGACGAATCAATTGTTAAGTGGTTTTCAGGGAGGAGCTGTGAAAATAAATCAGTAGTCCAGGATTAAAACGGCCACGTTCAGAAAACGGCCACCGTTCGTGGGTTCCGTCTGAAGGTAACGAAACTTCCACGGAATATACCTGATCTAGGACAGTGCGTCTGAAAGCTATTTCAGACCTCTGAAAAGTTGTTACAATGGATCTCCCATAAATTTCTTACGTACTGAAATATTCCAGATGCGATAATTAACGAGTTTCCTAATGACCGTGAATATCTTTGAACGAAACAGCTTCCCACTGTCTATTTTCCACCGAATCATGTTCCGCGATTATCAGAAAGTTGCTTAAATTTGGCGAAAATATAAGAGAAAATAGCATTGTTCCTCTTGAAATATTAAAAGTCTTCCCAATAAAACGAGATTAAGAAGATTAAGAGATTAAGCTCGAACGTTAGCTTCGAAGAATATTTCTATCGCGATCCTATTTTAATATTTCCGATACATTTTATTCCAACTTGTGTGTTCCGATAAATGAACAATTTTAAACGGTAAATCCGATAAAAATGAACAATTTTAAACGGTAAATCCGATAAAAATGAACAATTTTAAACGGTAAATCAGCGTTTGGTGATTCGCGCGAAGAGAATTAAACGAGAAAGTGCGGAGGAGTGAAAAATAAGAGTGGTGGAGGCTTTACAATCGCGATCGTCGTGGAAGTTCATAAAAGTATCGATCTCTCTGTGTGGTCTATCTGTCTAACAAAAGCTTTGGTCGATAAATTAGACGGGCTACGAGAAGAACGACGCTCTCGATGTACGAAAAATAGCGTGACACGTACGATCACGGCGATGGAAAAGTATACGTCTTTTCCAACGGGAATCGGTGGCAAAGAAAGATCTGTGTGGTCACCGATGAATGGAACGACAAGTGACCAAGATATTATAGGACGAATCGCTTTTACGGATAGAAAAGAATCTTCACGACTTCTTCTAGAAAACACGTTCGACGTCAAAGACTGGTAATATTTCATGGAATGTTATAATCGAGGATTTTCACACGGCTGGTCGTGCCGAAAAATAACAGCGTTCCTGGTATTATTAACAAAAAATATATTTCTTCTTTTAATTCTCTCTCGTAATTTCTACGTACTTATTGTACTATACTCATCGTCGATCATCCACTACAATCTCTATTCCCACCTGATGATACAATTTCCTCCCAATTTTCTCTCAAATTTAAGCTAAACCTCCCCTATCGATATCTCCCTGCCACTTTCAAACTCCAATTCGCAATACGTTCCAGAATAAATAAATAATATATATGCAGGACGCATAATAGACAGCTAAATGCACGCATGGCAGGTAGTGGAAAACGTGCGATTTCTCCTCGGGTGGTCCGCGCCTATTTCATTGGGAACCGCAACGAAAAGTCACCGACATCCAGTCATTCACGAAACGTAATATCATCATTATAGATCTCGTCGCACAGATGCGTCTCTACAGGGACGCATAGATTTCGTTTTTATATTGCGGTTACCGCGGCCATTGTGCTTGGTCTTGACGAAAGAAATGGCTGCAGGACCCCCACAGAGAAGAGGATCGCATCACTGCGGGGTTGGATCACTCGTTTGCTACCCCTGTCGACAGCTACCGTAATCTGTACACGCTTCCTGCGCGGATTTCTCACTTGGCTTCCCCTCTTCCGGGACCATTACCTATCCGGGACTGTGCGAGATACGCAACCAACGTGTACGAGAATCTGGGACAAATTGAGCTGCTCCTCTTGGAACCAGTTTAACACAGTTCGACAGAGAAACGGTTGGTTGTCCTGGGGTGGATCTGATGTGGTTATTAAGGTTGAGATTTTTGGACGGATGTCGAGATCTTTTCGAACAAGATATCGTCCAACTTTTGTTCAATGAGTTTTGATCGTAGGGCGGAAGTTTGGGGTGAAACGGAATCGTAGGAAATTTGCGTCGAGATGCTAAAAGGTAAAATTGATAAAAGTTAACTGGAAGCGAAGACACGGTTTACATCGGAAAGCTTCAGTTTCGACGATGTTGCGCTATCGGTGTACGAAAATTTCAAATTTCTAATTTAACGAAGATGAGAAAAATTATTCTCAGGGTATTAATTCGTGTCGAAGCCAAATCAAAGTGGCGTCTGTTCATATCGTTACATCGAGTTAATCGTTCGTCGTTTATTTTCGATACAAGCAGGATCTGCAATTTCAGTGTCTTTCGATCGACGGCTGTTTCCAAATTCACGATTCGTCTCAATCATCATCGTCATTGGCGTTGTTAAAAATTCTCAAACTCGATTCCGAGTCCCTATCATGTTGGAACCACTGATCGTACTGACAGTATTAAATTGTTTCTTTATGTTCAGCTCCACTGTCACAACTTGCGCATTATGGTAAACAAAATATCGTAAGCTTTTTCGCTTCTTGCTTCTGTCTTAATGCACGCGTGTTCGGCAGGTGGCAATATCGAACTCATCGTTGCTGTTTCAAGAAAGATCCCATGTCACAGAGCACCAGGTGGAATCCGTCCAAGTCGAAGAATAATCCGTCAAAGAACAACAATTCGTCAAAGAACAATAATTCGTCCAAAAACAGTAATCCGTCGAAGAAACTTGTACACTCGAAACAGGATAACCTTGTAAATTCAGTCAGTCGCAGCAAATTGAATTCAACGCTGAACCACGAGAATAAGAACAGGAAGAACTCGAAGCACAAATTGAAATCGAAGCATCAGTCGAGGAGCAAGACGCCCAGCGACGAACGACTGTCGTCCATGTAAAGAATATTTGTTAGAATTCTGTTAGCGAAATTATAGACTTCAATTAGTGAGGAACTTTTCTGAGTCGACTGTTCGAAATTTGATCAGGATTTCGCTAGAATTCATCTTAAAGATTTTAGAAACTTTATCAACTCTAAAATTATCAACTCTCCAAAATTAGTAAATTATGATTATTCTAAAATTATTAATCGTAGATTTAATACCCTTAAAAGACGACAGATAAAAAGATACAATTGGTTACATTTCAGGGAAATGATAGGAAATTGGGAGCTCGAAGATAGAGCGAGAATGTCAGAAGCGTCGCAGACTACGAACGACCCAAAATCGGCGGTGGTGATGGAATATTCAACGGTACAAAAGATCGTCCAGATTTTAGACAACGACACGGATCTTATTGCCACGAAAATGGCCATGAAAGATCTTAATGCTAAGCAAAACATGGAAGAGAAGAAAGTACCGATTTCGAATCTGATGGAATCGCAATTTGACCATCAATCTATTTCTGAGTACACGCCTCAAGAATAGTATAATTGAATTATGTGAAATAAATCTAGCACACTTCTCATATATTATTATCAGTTTACATTCTGCTATAATCACGAACATATGGACGGTATTTATAAATTATTCGAAACGTTTCCTATTAACTATCTTATATATTTGGAATATATATTTGATCTTAACGAGATTTTTATTTTTACTCTATCGTAACGAGACATTTTAACAAATCCTATCGACGCTATAAATCTTCTAACGGATCTTCACTTATGGATACTCGGTATTTATAATTCTTCTGAAAGAAGTTGTTTCCTCTGCAATTTTTATGGCGTATTAGAGTTTCCGTAGAGGTCAAACAGCATTGAACAAGTCGTGACATCTTTGCTTTCTTGCTGGGCTTTTTCCAACTGCAGCGTTCACTAGAATCGACTTCCTTGAGGCTGACAGAATTTGGGAAGTTGTAATACGATTAATCGATGTTTGTTCGAGGTTAAATTAATATAAGAACACGATACTTTTACCACTTTGAGAATAAACAGCGCCAGATGCAAGCCGTGTAAATGGTATCGCATACAGCGAGACCATCGAACATTTCGCCAGATGTCTCAATATTTTCATTTCGACGATTTTACATTTTCGTTGACATTTAAAGGCTTGTAAGATTTCCAGTTTTCTGGGCCGTCGAACACTGCAAACTTCCGGTGACTGACATGTCGTCTCTGGATGGTTCCAACGATCGTGGTTTGTATTTTTACGATTGTGTATCTTTACGATATTCTCAAGAAATTTGTACACAAACGTCGAGAATAAACGATCTTTTCGTTATCGTGCGATATAACAAATTTTTATGAATTTCAAGAAACTTTCAGGAAAAGATTGGAAGACTATTTCTAATACTTAGAAAATTTTTAATGAAAATAGGAAATAATTATTTCCTTAACTATAGCAAAATTTCGCGAATAAATTGTTAGAAATTGTAACGTTAGCAAAGATAAATAGAAAAATGTGGGAGGAGCTTCGAGTTAACAGAGCTTTAAAAAATTCAAAATTTCTCTCCGTGAGACAATTAAAGACTCTTTTTCGTTACTCACGACGCGAAAACCGATCGCGTAATGGTTAGTTTATATAGTTTCCGTTTCAAATGTTTCGCGTACACAGAGAATCTCGAGACGATAAGAAGAAAGAGAAAATTCAGCGTCTAATTTCTTTTCCATGTGAACCACGTTGCCCCATTGCGCTTCCTGTATTTTACGAAGGTGGGGAACACATGGGCCAGACTAAAGAAATCGCTCTTCTCCGCACAGATATCGTAGTATCTCGTCGACTTCCACACAGGCTGAACACAGCTTAGTGGAAATTTTGGATCTCGTATTGAAACAACACTTATGACGCCTGCTATTTAAAATTCGGTGTGATAATTTGTGGACCGATTTATTCCATTTGGAGAGTAGTTTGGTAAGTAAAACTACCAGTCAAAATACTTCTAACTTGATTTTAAAATTTGTATTTTTATTATCATCGAAAAAATTGGTTTGATTTCTATTACAGTTTCTATTACAAGCGAGTGAATTACGAAAAGAAATTATTTTCCGCGTTAGGAGAATACAAAACGGCGAAAATAAATTTTAGCTGCGCGCAATTTAAATTTCAAGTAAAATTAGAATCGATGAACGTGCGGTACTAATTCTGAAAGGGATATACAATTTTATATTTGTCTAGCGAGGAACAATATCTATTATCTCATTAAATTATCGAGTAACGTCTAACAAGAATCAATCTGCGTGTCTGTTTCTGCAATTGGTATAAACGACCAGGCTCAAGGAACCACGAGAAAAGAAATATCGAATCAATAGAACTTTGACTTAATTACTTTTCAAGTGGAAACTCGTACGCTTGCCACGCGTATCAGCTTCCAACCACATAAATACGTGGTCGAATGTTCTCTTATTCAGTCGAGCTAATGGGAGTTTAACCAGAAATATCCTTTTGCAAAGAAATATCGATTCGTCTTACTCGATACATTTTCACTGATTTGGTAAAAGTCGATTGGTTCCGAAGGATCCATGGTCACGAATGTAAAACTATTCTTTGGAATCCTCTGTCGCCTCCTGTAGCATTTAAAATGGAATTATCGGTTGAAAGTAGCAGAATTATAGATTCTTGTGTGAAATGAATTTAAAAAGCTAAGAAACATATTCCATTGAAGCCTTCTTTAAAATACCAATAAAGAAAGAAACGAGGATAGGAGAAGAAAAACAAAGATGAATAAACACAAATAAAATTTTAGCCGAGAAGAGCAGCAGTTTTTTTTCAATAATCGTAATCGTCCGTGTACGTTTATGAATTTATGGAAGAAAAGTTAAAGATGCGATAATATGGAACGCGTATGCAGGTAATCAAAAATAAGTAAAATATCCGAAACATTGATCACGGATAATCTCGTCATTTTCGTTCTCCTAAAAATACAAATAAAGATAAAAATATGAAGAAGCTGAAATACGAACGAATAACAAGTTCCCTAATGGATAAAGATGTGAAAAATATGAAATACGGGCGAATACGAGATTTTTTTAAAAAGTAAACATTCGCTGTTGAATCGTAAGCAAGTGGAAGAAGAAACGAGTAAGAAGATGTGGAAGAATCGAATTCGTCGATCCGGAATGCACCCACAATTGCCTTCTTTTCATTGTTTACATCGATCGCGCTTTCTCTTCCACTGATTTACGACTTTTCCGATTTTTACACCGATCTAACTAATTTTGCTCACGTTCGAGCGATCTTCGACGACACGGCACTCGATTTCGTGGCAGCTTTCTCCGATCGAGTTACGAAAAGAAAAAATTGGCTACACCCAAGATTCGATAATGATGCAATTCACCGGTAATGTCTAATTCCTATCACGTCGAATTTCTTTTTTCTTTTTCTCGCGTTGTCAGGTGTTCCTCTGGACGATCGTTTCACCTTCGCGATTCGATGGTTTCTTTAATCGACAAGGTCAGAAATCGCGTGCAATTTCCTCGCTTTTCGTCATGTTCGCGACATTAGGAAACGTTACAATTAATTGATCAAAATATTCAGCTGAAGATAAAGGTAATTAAAATTCCAAAAGTCTTATAAATGCTTCCTTGATTCGGATGATTTAGAGAAAACGATTGGATAAGGATCAGGATAAAAATGGAAAGTTAAGAAAATTCTTCTGAAATGCGTTTCGTTTTGTTCAAGGTTCGCGTTTTTTAATTTTACAGTGCACTAGAAATTTCGGTGTCCAAAATATGAGAAGACACTGAAATTAGATAAAACGATATTCTCTCTCTCCCTTTTTGCTAGAATTCCAGAAAGTTTAAAAAATGTATAAACATGCATTTCGCGTTATTCGTGATTATTCAAATTGTACAGTATATTCAAATTGTTAAGTATTCGCCATTATATGTAAGTGTTCAGTATATTGAAAATATTAGAAAATGTTAGAATCACTAGAGGCAAAGTAAGAACAAAAATAAAGTATTTGAAAATATGCTTGGAACTACGCTATGCAGTTAAGAACCACATGCTTTTGAACTGGCAAAAACAATCATGGATATTCATTTCTGATGTTTACGACATAATCATGCTAATTGAAAGTCCAAGTCCGGGGCCAGATTCTGAGTGAAATCAAGGATTCTCAGTCCCACTATAATTTAACAAGTCTTTATAATTGAAAGTTTGTTAAATGCCGCATTAGTTAGTCAAGGACTCTGTCGAATATAATAATTTTACATAATCTAACGAGATTTAATGTTTCGAAGACAGAAACAGAGCGTAGATTTCGTGTAGGATCGAAGGAGCCACAATCAGTTCTGCACTTTGTGCGCAAATATACTTGTCGAAAGAGCGTGACGAATGTCAATATCGATTGGTAATGTGTTGTTCCCGAGATAAACCGTTTCCTCCGCGTGAAAATTGCGTGCACAAGTGAAAACAGATAACGTTCCATGGAATTCCGACTTAGTCAGGTTTTAGCGCGATTTACCATAACATGGTCAAGGTTCGAGATTTCTGTTTGAATAAAAATAAATTTGTTGTATTGTAGCGCGCGATGACGTTGCTACCACCGACTGTAGAACAACAGAAACGGATAAACGAGGCGGTACCAACGGATCCGGAAGTGAAGAAACGCGACGTGGCCGCCATACGCGAGTGGCTGTCGAAACAACCTCATCTACCTAATCATATGGGTTTGATTTTATTTGTATACTTTAAACGAAGCAAGGAAAGTAGATTTTCAAAACAGTGAAAAATATGAAACGATACAATATGATGCAATAGTAAGACGAATTTGTAAATATATTTATCCTTCCTGAAGAAATCTTTCAGACGTTTGAATAAAAAATCGCATCATCGATGCAACAAGTACATATATAGTTTTTCACGTTTTTAGGAATTTAGTAATTTAAATAAAATATTTTAAATAAAATTAATACGGGAATTTTTAATTCGGTAGTATAATACTAATAAGAAAATTAAATCGTGCAAGCATTATTTAGTTTATACTGTTTCTTTTACCGCAATCATTTAAAGTTATGTTACAATTTTGAGAAAAATGTTATTGAAAAAGCATTTCCTTCGTCCGTGATTATAAATCTCTCTAAAGATTACAAATTATTTAAATTTAAAAACTGAAGATTTGAAGATCTAAATTTTAATTTGAAAATTGCTTGATCACAGACGATGCGAGGCTTGAAAGATTCCTATTTGGTTGCAAGAATAGCATAGAGCGATGCAAGATGATTTTGGAGAGATATTTCAGCGTGCGTACCGCCATTCCAGAATTTTTCGCCGTTCGAGATCCGTTTGCGCGAGAAATTCAAGAATGCTGCGAAGCAATGTAACTAATTTAATTATTTAATTTGGAATTTAATTGTTTCTAACTTTCCCCAAGATTAACTTAATATTTTACCAATTTACCATTATTAGCCATTATTTCGTCTTGCCATCATTAACCGACGATGGACACCGCGTAACTATCTTGCGATTAAAAGACGCTAGCATAGAGAGGTTTTCTATCCAAGCTATCTCCAGGAGGATTCTTATGGTTCTGGATACTCGTTTAATGGAAGAACGTTGTCTATCAAATATTATGGTTATCGATCTCGAGGTATTATCTTATATAATTAACATTATACAGTATTCCATTTTATAAATAAAAAATCATTTCACGAAATTTGTATTATACGATATTTCACTATTTAGTTTTCTTTTTATCTTTTGATTTATTTAAATCATCAAATTTTCGATTAGGGATTCAGCATGATTCATTTTACAAAATGCAGTCCAACGCAGAGCATCGTCCGGAAGTCGATGTTGGCAGTGCAAGATAGCATGCCATTAAGACTGCATAGAGTCCACTTTCTTCACGCGCCTGCTTTTATTGAAAATATTCTAAATATATTTTACCCTCTATTAAAGGATCGACTTGTACAGAAAGTAAATGATCGTTAAAAATTACTATGATTTTCATAGATCACAATTTTATTTTGTATTATAATACGGGTGCACTCTTCGTTTTCAAGTTTTGCATTCATACCGGTGGTGGTGAGGAATTGTACCCTTACATGGACAAGGATATACTTCCAAACGAGTGGGGTGGGAAGGCAGGCACTCTGGATGAATTAAATGGTTCGTGAAAGATCTTCACTTTTTACAAATTTCTTGGAAATTTGTTATAATTAGATCGCGGGTGTTTACGGAAATTTAGACAAGTAAAAATGTACAAAATGCAGGCAGTGCGTAGAGATATTCGAAATAAAATATTCGTTGGGATACTTACAGAATAAACAAATCTCTATGCAAATTCTAAATTTTTAGTAATATCAGTTTTATAATTTAGTAATTTTTCTAAAAGTGGTTATGATCCTTCTGTCTTTTTTTTAGACGCATGGAGAAAGAAAATTGAGAAAAACAGAGATTGGTTTTTGCGAGAAGAAAAGCTCAGCCGAACAAACGAAAAAGCCAGAGTTCCAGAATCTAAATCAAGACTTCTGGCGGAACTGGATGGATTACAGGGTTCTTTCAGACAATTAAACATTGATTAAGATCTCTCGAATCAAAAATTAACTTTCTCTATGATTATTTTCTCGTTTGTTCTTCTCCTTATTTTCAATCAATATTGTACTGTATTTAAGGTTGTTTTTTATAACAAAGACTATCTTTTACTTCTAAACGAACAGTTTGGAACTTGTTCGATTTTTAAATTAGACTTGGTGAGAATGCTTCGCAAATTCTAATTCAGATAGCGCCACAGGACCCTTCCGAACTTTGGAACATGTTCCAGTTGGTATATTTTTGTTTGAGTAAAAATTAATATTGCTTATCTTATAGAAGTAACGTATGAAATAATGTTTGAGATGATTAATCGAATGATTTTATCATTGATGCATCCAAAATATATTGTTCTGCTATTTTGTAATGTTTACTCAATACTAACAATAAACTATTTTTTTTACATAAATATTTTATATGGAATTTCTTTCAATGGTATATTCTACTATCTAAAAAATACACTGAACTTTGAAATTTTACAAACGTATTTAAACAGAATTACAAAAAGATATAAATTCTGTAATAGAAGTTAAATTATATGGAATTCTTTTTGGAATTGCCAATTACTACCGTGGCACGTATTATTATGAATAGCAATAGCATTGTTGCAAAGATATTGGATGATAGCCCAATGCAGAACAGAGATTGCTAGGTGAAACGCAACTGCTCGATGCACATCAACTCAATATCGTTTGCAATAAAATTGTAGAAAAACTAAGGCACTACTGACACACGTTTCAAATTTTCTGTTCCCATATATGCCAAAAATTATTCTACATAATCGATTGTCAGTAAATAATATCCCAATACCTATTATCTAACAATGGCATCTAATAATTTAATTATAGGAACAAATGTTCAATTAATATGCCAATAACTCCAATTATCTTAACAAATTCTAAATTAAATTGCAAGATGAATGCTCTAGTGATCTGACACGACGGCAGTCAGATATTAATGCGTTGCAGCGTGCACCAAGTCGTTGCGCTCATCAGTCTATACACGATTTAAATTGTTACTTAACAATTGCACGAACAGCTCCAGACACTTAAGTCCGCCTCGTTCGGCGTCTCTGCCTTCTTTCGTGTCCGTTTAACGGACTTGATGAGCTAATGGTGGTCCAAGCCGAGGCACGGGACAACAGCAATGCAGAAATCCCTTTCGGTTGCAATCTTACGGATTGCTTGCTCGTAGCTGAGACACGATCGCGTCAGGTCTCGAACGCACCATCTGCGGCGCGAAAGAAAAACAGTCTTTATTAATTATCATGTGAAGGTGCAGCTTCGTTTGCCAGGAACGCGTAAAACAGTTTGCTTTTCCGAGATCGACAGTGGGAACTAGTCGGAAACGCGGATAACAGGTGAGTAATTTAAAATATAGAGAGGATAGAAAATCTATAAGGCACAGAGAAATTAAAAAACACAAAAAAATGTCTTTTTGAAAATACAAAAAGATATCATATATATATGTATATATTTTAGCTTTCAAAATTCTCTAAGAACTATTATAGAAAATTTTCAAAGAACTTTACGATGAAAATCTACCTTTGATTTTTTCTTAGGTCCAATTAGAGAGTCGTCACATTTGTGAATTTATATATTTGCTTAACCGTAGAATCGCTGATTTATATTTTTTTAAATATCCTAAAATGGAACAAAAAGATATAAAACGCGTTACCTCTGAGTCATTGGTCATTGAGATGTCCGACGTCAGCATGTCGAATTCGATTACTGTGTGAAGGTGCATCGCGATTAGGTCAGAATAAAGTATCCTACAATTAATAAAACTTGTTGAAATACGTTTTCCAGCGTTTGTTAGCTAGTATATCGCGCAACCTGGGATTCATTTGTGCATTATGGAAAAACGATCGGCGTCCCGATCTTCCGAAGTAACGTCTTGCATTACATAAGCATTATTTCAATTACACCGGCGTGTGTGGTCTTAACGAGGTGGAACGGACAATTAATTAATCGATTAAATGGTGCTGTTTGAATGGATTGCGTAACGAAACGTTTCACGACGTGCAAGCTCTACCTATAGCATCTTATTGTCTTTTTAATCTGAATCTGTTTATTTTTAAAATTAATAGAAATTATTTGAACAAGATGAAATTACTGATTAATTTCAATTTCATAGTATCGTAGAAAAATGTTCAAGTATTTCAAAGAAGTTGAAACATCGTAGTCTTGAAAATGTAATATGTTCAATTCTAATATTGAAATTTTAAATATCTATATAGTAACTTTGATATTACAATATTCAACATTTATGTACATTCAATCATAGTCATCTTCATTCATTATTGAATATACTATGTATTCATACTTCTCCTAAACTTTTCCTAAATTCCAATTTCATCTCAGTACTTTCATAAATGAGTTTACAAACTCAAACTAGAATACTACTCCAATCTTTTATACAACTTCCTTGTGGGACTTCTTGCCAAGTCGAGCCGTGTAACAACTAGGTCTCCCGCTTCTTTCTTTCCGTTTTTCAGTTCAAGCAATCCCAGCCACATTTCGTATATTAATATCTTCTACCTCCATCTCTGAGGCTCTAAAAGATCTCAATCTATAGCTATCTACACTTCTACCTCTTCCTCCCTGAAAACTCATTTCAAGAAAGCAAAATATTCGTCACATTCCAAGATATCAACGATCGACAGAATTCTAAAATTGCAAATTAGCCCAAGGGCGATCGATTAGGCGAACTACAATTAATTCGGCTAATTCAATGACGGTGACCATGGCGGCCAGATATACAACATCCCTGTCTTGCCGCACTGTACAGGGTGGATTGATTTTTCGCTCTCTGACGTCAGGAGCGAGGCTGGCATGCGCGTGGACGAGGTGTCGCCGTCCCGACGCGCTTTATTTCCCCGTCTCGACTTCTGTTTTGCGTAATCCACCGACTATATCCCTTTTGCAATATCCCTTTATCGAAGTCCTGCGATTTCGTTGATCAAAGACAAACACTCCTCCATCTCTCTAATCCGCATCAAAACTACTGATTCGTTGATATAAAAGCTCTAGATTCTATGATATGATTTTCCTAAGAAATGGGAAAAATAATTCTATCTGTTCGTTGTACTTGATACAATTAGGCTGGTAACAAGAAAGACGAAAGAAATATTGGGCGATGCAGTTAATTTGTAAGAGAAACATAATCGTGCAGAACGTCATGTTGTGAAATTAAATTACTTGAGAATAATTACTTTGAAGAAAGGCTGGATCACTTAGAATGCAAGAATACTTGCAATTTAAAAAGAGGAATAAAATGATCAGAAAATTCTGAGTATTCTAAGTATTGTAAAAGCAATGCTGGATTCCAAATTGGATAAAATAGATCAAAGCAAATTCCAAGTATTACATTTTAAATCACCATCGAATTCAAACTTTCTTAATAGCTACAATAATTAAGCTCTGACCATAATCATCGGCAAACATGAAAAATCTCTCGCGATAAAACAGGCATTGCGAAATGGAGGAAGAGGCGGAGAGGTGGTAGACTGGGGTTGTCGTGGCTCGGGAACGAGGCAGGACGAGTCGGGGTCAGAGACGAGTTCATTCAGTCTCACGCGGTTGGCCGACTGCTGATCGTTTTCTCTTGTTCCAACTCTTGCCGAAGCTTACATTCTCCTCCTTTCCTGTCTCGGTGATTCTCCCTTCCTGTGGCGTTGGTGATTCCCTCTTCCTCCTGCTGATTCGCGACGTTCGGAGCTTGGAGGCGCAACGAGTTCGCCGTCGACAATCGAGCTGCTTGTGTACCTCTGAACGAGTACACGTGCATTGTCGGGACGACGGGACGCATTTCTAGGTAGCTTAACACGGTCTAGTTTCGCGACCGCGCTTTCGATCCATAGAAGAAACTGTCATTGAACAGTCGTGTATAGTTTTACCATTTGGTTCGTTATTATTTTGTCAGAATAAAAATTGCACGTTTCTTTCATTTACTTTGAGCAATTTAAGTTCATTCATTTTCTTGATTTTTCAAGTAACCTTTTGATCCGACGTGTTTGGAGACGAGAGGTGCTCAATGCGGTAATAATCACTGTGTACGAATCCACAATATCTTTTGTTTTAATATTTCACATTTTACATTCTGCATATCCCAAAAATAAATTCAGTAATATAGGAATATATTCGTTTGTTAGGAAGAAAAAGAACAGTTGGTGTACCTATAGGCATTCATAGGTGTATTATTAATATCTAGCGAGTGATTACCTTTAACCTTCTATAAGCATTGACTTTTATCACGTACAGGTACCAATGATAGTCAAATGGTTGCAGAACATAACCAAATAATCCCTAATTCTGCTTTCCCATTTATGCTTCTCCTAAAAAATTGAAAGATGTCCGACAAAGTTCCAAGATATTAAATATAAAAAAGAATTGTTGTTGTCACAAACTGTTACTATCGGATGAATTGACAATATTGAGAGAAGCGGTAAGCGTGACGAACCTTTGAGCCACGAGGGCCGATCTAAGTCTATGAGGGCTGTCCACCACACTCGACTGCTCCGTTCCCTCCCCACTTCTTCGATTCGCCAGGACGTCAGCTGGAACTTGCGTGGTGCGTCCTGGGTGTGCAGCGTGCCGCTGCAGCTTCTAGTCCATTGTCACGATCCGAGAGACGATAGAAACAGGAAGAAAGGAGAGAAATCTGTTGTAAAAGTCATCGACTATCAGACTGCGTCTCGATAACTCGTGTCATCGAGCCTGGACCTACGTAACCTCACTTTTGTCATTTCGTTCAGCTAGTTGTTTCATTTCGTCTCGCAGAATCTCGCGTTTGTGAAACGCGAGTTTATGGACTCGTCTTCTGCCAACGAAGACACTATCCGTTCTGAGTATCACAGTGCGTGTGAGTAGACGCGATTTCGTGCATTTATGAGACTCGTTTCGTCTACGTAGTTGTCAGTATACGTATACGTTGCGGACGTAGATGGTTCAGCCTGTTAACTTTCTTCGCGTTTCAATATTATCGCGTGTTTTCGCGTTTCAACGTGTTTAGGGGAACCAGGGTTAATCTTCGTATTAATTGGATTGGTGATCGTTGACAAAACATTGTTCTCGATTTCTTCATGTTGAATTCGTAGTGAGTGTACCTCCGAAGACCTAGAGATAAAAAAGAACACTGCCAGATTTGAGAATCGTTTGTCAAATACATCAACCATCTTCTAACTTGGTAAGTGATACAATTTTAAATTTGTGTATCGCGATGACGTTTAATCGTTCAATCCTTGTCGGTTTAATGAACGCACCATTGATCGTTAATAGTTAACTATCTATTTGATCGTTTATGAAAATTTTGGAAGGATCACTTACACAGACAGAACTTCGTGTTCTGATGAAAACCGATGTCAAGTGAAAACATCGTGTCAACTATTCATATCGGTCGAACGTATTCTCTATGCTTCTCTTTCTAACCTCTGTTCTAACTTATGTAAGAGACCACACTGCGTGCAGCCGTGCAGGCCGTGTCCCTGGCGTAATACTGCTCCAAGTGATCACATGTGAATTTTTCCTCGTTATATACTCTCTATATGATTATCTAATTTCATCTTTTAATATATAAATATTGCAAGAATGACGATACTCTCAAAGTAAATTGTAACACAGACCCCACACTGTTCGTCAACAGCTGATGGGGATACTTATAGTTAGCGACTTCCGGTTAACACGTTCCATGCCGAAAGAAATGTGAAATTTGAACAACACTTTCAATTCGAGTAAAATGACCAATGTAGAAAAATAGTATCTGTGTTAAACTATTGCCACTTTAATCTCTTTTGATTAATTTTGTTTAAATTCAACAATTAATTTTCTTCCATGATTCTTCTTTTTTAATCTTATGTGAGCGTAAGATTTCCGTTATTCTTTAAACACTTCGTGATTGATTATATTCTATTAATAGGCAAATAAATATGTTTGGTTATAAGATTTATTTGCATATGTTTATTTCAGTTTACATTTGATACGTATGCTATGCACGCATGAATGTATGCATACTATTCAATTTCCTATTGGTATAAAACTGTCGGAGAGGAGCTGAAAAATATTTCGAATATCGAGATGTAAGAATTAAATAATATTCATTACGTTCTATATCTTTGAAGCCTACAGAGGTATGGGCAATAGCGGCAACAGAAAGGAAAACGGAGAAGTAAGAAAGATTATGAATGTTTAGCAAAAAATTAGAACAATCGTATTTTCTAAATAATATGTAATATAGACATTCAATACTACTAGACTACAGATACTTATGCGAATTCACATTTTTACATTTTTAGGAAGTTTTATTTTCGTTATGCTGGAAAACCGATGGCACAAAGGCTCTGAATTATTAACCAACTATCATCCAATTTATGAAATATAAAGAACAAACGGCGTCAGAAATAAATTTCTGGATATTCGTAGTGAACGTAATCGCACGAGCGTCGAAAGCGATTAGCCGCTGAAAGAGGTCGGCAATAGGAGCAGCGTTTACTTAATTAATGTGGCCGCTGCGTGGCTCGTTGACCCCGCCGTAATTCTCGGACTCTGGGATCGCCCTTCGACGAAATTGATTTACCGGCCGAGCAGGGACGAATACCGTTCTCCGTCGGTTCAAATGCACCACCACTTTTTTCTTTCTTTTTCATTTTTTTTAACATTCCTTTTTTATGCACTGTTCTACCTTTTTCTCGGTCGTTTTGCTGACCTCTCTCGATAATTTTGTTCTTCTGCAATGCGTCAACGGATCTTCCACACGCAATACGTGTTCATGTCACCTTGGCGTTTACGTTTAAGCATTTCATCGACCGGATCTCGATAAAATTGCTCGAATAAGACGAAAATTAGCATAATTATTGTTATCGTGGGTTAAAGTCAATACGATACTCACGAAAGAAAAATTTGCAGAGTCTAGTTTGAAGAAATAGACGTTTCTGTAGATGAATACTGAATGGGAATTGAACTTCTTAAGAGGAAGTTGAAGATAGACTATAAATAAATTTATAGGCTACAAATCAATCAGACGAATATATAGATATACATCAATTTTTCGACGAACTTATTTAAATACCAATTAGTTAGATCTAAATATGCTAAGCTTTCGTTACTTGAACGAATTAATAGGTTTACTTAAGTTTAATTAATCAAATAAAATTTATATTTTTAAAAGAAAAACGAGAGTAAAGAAGACAAAGAGACATCAATTCCCTAGAATTTTAATTCATAATAAATCAAGTTTTAGGTTCGTCTTTTATCGAGGAAGAATGATAGACGTGTTGAAAGATTTGTCACGAATTTTTCTTTCGTTTTATGAGATAATGACAGCTACACGACCATATCTTCAATTTACTCGAATTTACTCTACCTGTCTGGAAAAGGAATTGTCAGTTTCTCTAAGTATCGAGGGTATTCGAGAGTTTAAATGCTTTTCGGACGAAATCATTTTCTGATACCTTCCGAGCCTCGACCTAGTTGCGAAGTTTCATTCAAAGCCGTCGCGTAATACCCGAAGTGCTCTTCGTCGTGAATGAACCGTCGAAATTAACGTTCACCCTGCTGAGATGAAACGAAAACGAGTAGAATAGTAACGTTCGCGAACTAATGACACTCGTAAACAAATTTTAATCAGTAATATAGAAGACTAAAAGTAATAGGAAGTTAGTACTTCGGGGAATCGTAAAACGCACGTCTCGATGCAAACTAAGTTACACAAAAATTCAAGTAATTCTCGACGAGAATATTTATCGACGTTATCGTGTAATTTATTATCAGGAAATCTGCGTTAGATCAATTGGAAGCTTGACAAAATTCATATTATTTCCTTTGAAAAGTTCAACAAATATACGTTAAAAACGATGATTTTTAAAATATGCTATGTACTTTCATTTATAATAGTGATCTTACGAGACGACAGATTTCACTGATGTCAGAAATGCTATAACGATCCAGTCAATATTTGCATATTCTGTATATCCTTGCACGTTCTAATTTCGCGTAGATGCGTGGATATTTGCAGTCTATTAATAATTAGAATGTCTGGATAAGTCGACGTGAAAATCAATGCACTTATTTCTAGGTCGCGTTAACGATCGCGCGATAAGTTCAAGTGCAGCGGCATCGAGTATCCTCTTCGCCCTATGAATCGTTGATCGTTTCCGGTCGCTCGGTAATTCACCGCAAATAGTGGCAATCTTCGTGTGCCACGTAATCGTCAAGCATCACAGATCGATAAGACCTTGTAAAAAGTCGATGACAATTCACGAGCTGCAACAGAGGAAACGACGTTTAATTGTCGATGCATAAGTAGTCATGCGATTCGCGAACGTTCCGCGATTATCGATCGTCCGACCCTTTCAAACTCCATCTTCTTTTCTTTTTTCTTCTTTCTTCTCGCGCGGTGAAAGAAATTTCTTGGGAAGTTCCTTGACTGCAAAGGCTTGGTTAGCGTGCGTTGGCCGAGGAAAATTGCTTCTTGTCGGAGGAATAGTCCGCCAAGCTGTTCCCTCGAAACGTTCAAACCCCTTGGTATTCACATTTAATCCTTTACACAATATGATTTGCGTTTCATTATCTTAATTTAATTAACAGGACAAGGTTGAGTTTTTCGAGAAATAATTAAGAAAGTAGAAACTTAGAAGAAATTAGTTGATCGATTTGGTTTCTGAGAAGCTCGTTGTATGTACGTTGCTCGCTTCAACGATTAGAATATGTAGAGATACGAGCAAAAGAAAATTAATTTAAAGCTTCAGCATTTGTCTAAAAATAAAAATCGTTTTAGCTCTGTATCGAAACGAGATCATACCGATATTAATATCCTAATTAAAGTTTAACAATAGATTTTAAATGAATTTACAAATTAAGTCTCTAATTTTTCTACGTCTGCGTGAACGCGAGAGATATTTCGTCTTCCGAGCATTCGATTCCTTGGCGACGTTTGATGGGTGAAATGAGATTCTTATTGTCGGAGTAAATTCATTCACAGAGTCGGATCACGAAAGGAAGAGGCGCTCGGCACGGGCCAATGTATCGAGCGGGCCACAGCTTCGACTTTTACGTTGTGACTCATTCTGATTGTTCTGCATACACGTATAGACGCTGTCACCTAGCACCGGTTATCGACGTGTCCGCTTGAAATACGGTTTTATAGTCTAGTCAGAGATGGGATAAAGTTGTTCCTCGCGTCACGCGATAGTCTCACCTGTCAGACTCTCATTTACCTTCGATAGTAATTGTTTCACTGGTAAACGCAGTCTCTCTACTTTTTTAATGCACTTTTTATGTCCGATTTTAATCTGATTTTCTATTCGATCGAATATATGTATAAAAAGCGTTTATTTCGAAAGAATGATTGATAGCATGAAATCCTTGATTCAGCGTATCAGAAAGAACACCTCAAACGTAACGGAGGAAACTAACTCTCGATCGATTCAACGATCTCGTGAATTAACAAATCCAACGATTTCGACGTTCAAATTGATATGCACATACCCGAAACGAACGTCACGCATTGCTTAGAAAATATCTGACTTTGGTGTTGCGATATAAATACGTACTCTGATAAGTTTCGGCGAAATTCGGTGCAAACCAGACAAAACAAAGGTTCGAAGTTCGTTTAAAAGCGGCTGACACGATCAACGACGGTGTCATCCTGTTGTTCAAGCTCGTGTGAACGTGAAAATTCCTAGTTAGTGTCCATGGCTTGGTTCAGGGTTAAGGTGATAGGCGGGGTTGAGGTTGAAGTTACGAACGTTCGATACTAAATATAGAGAAGCCGCTTACGGGGTCAAATCAATAGGCATTCTGCGTATACATGTATATTTACGGTGCCTGGACGTCTGAACGTTGCACGTAAGCTTAAAATACCTACGCCTACGTGACCGATCGACATCGTGTCTGCACGTGTCCGCATCGTTGTCTGCATCGTTATCAGCGTCTTTTTAACTTTCCATCGAGAAGCATATCGTGTATCGAACTGTTCAAAATGTTGAGCTTCGTCGCTCGAGTATTACAGATCCTTAGTTTGTGTTTCGTCGAAGAAACATCTTTTTCTTAGAGGGTATGGTGCGATTTTTAACTGACTAAAAAAAGAACCTGATCACAGAGAACCCGCGTCGAACGAAGGATCAAACGCACTGCAAGCGCGCGGTGCATTACAAGTAGAATTCAGTCTGTCACGCGACGTAACCGGTACCAAGTTTGTTCTCACGTGAAACCTAGCACCTTTCCCCTCATGCCTGCACCATTTTTTTCCTTGCAATTTCCAAGCAACGATTAGATCATTTCTAGAATTCTTCCAAGGACATCGCGTGCGTGAATCCATTGACCAATCGTATGGTTACGATTTTCCTTTACGATTTCAGTTTCAGCATCGTTAAGGGGAACAGACCGCCAGGATCAACGCGGCGTCATCTTTCACGGTGAAGATCGGATGTGGACGTTGTGCCATTCGACTAACGAAACGGTAGCAACGGAGGAAATCGCGTATTCGAACGACCTGGCACGTGAGAGGAGGGCATATTGGATGAACAGGGGAAATTGTCGGTGATGGACAATGAGCAGCCGCATCAGGAACTGGTCAAGTGCGTGGTCGTCGGTGATACGGCAGTTGGAAAGACCAGGCTGATCTGTGCGAGAGCCTGCAATAAACACGTGTCGCTGTCGCAACTCTTGACGACTCACGTGCCCACCGTCTGGGCCATCGACCAGTATAGAATCTACAAGGACGTGAGTTCATGGAGTAGCGTTCGATGTTAATCGCTAGGTCGTAGTCTCTAACTTTAGCATAGATTAGGTGCGATATCGTTCGTTGGTTGTAATTTTTATCTTCCGTATAGATTGAGTTTGGTAGAATTTGTGAATCGTGGCCTCCAATTTGTTAGTAGTAATCATTGTTTTAATTTTGAAAAGACAACGCAAAACGCTTCGCACGCGATATAGCGTTTGACGAGGAGTAAATGTCGAAGTTGAAAATTCTTAAGTTGGGAGCAAATGTTGGCATCGGTGCTTACCCTCGGGTCATTTAAGAGGCGTTCAAATACCTGTACTTTATTTTCACTTTCATCGTGATCTCTGCGTAGATTTCTAGTTTGGTCAGTTTCGTCTGATCGCTTTTGAGAAACGTTATTGCGTCTTTGTTCGGTGCTCAATGGATTGTTCGACGAATTTATATCGAAGTCTCATATTTCGTTTCTTGCACACTGTAGATCAGTCGTTAAATGTAAAAATGTAACTAAAATAAAAAACTTCAACTTGCGTCCATTTTCTAGGTCCTAGAACGTTCCTGGGAAGTAGTCGATAACGTGAATGTTTCCCTGCGACTTTGGGACACGTTTGGCGACCACGAGAAGGATCGACGTTTCGCGTACGGCAGGTAAGATAATCGTCAAATAAATCTTCTCATAAATTTCCACCGTGTTTAGCGTACCATTTAACACACAAACAGAATATTCTTGTATCTTCTTCGATCGTAGTAAAGTTGGCACTTAGAATTTTAGCTTTATCTTACGATAGCTCTAAAAACTAATATAAATTATTTTAACACTTATCCCGTTTGCCGTCATATTTAGTATAGAATTTACCTCTTTTTCCTCTAAGAAAATAATTTCATATATTTTGATATCAATTTTTTATACGTGGTCTATCATTTAAACGCTGTAACTATTCTTCTCTCCTTTTTATTATTTCTTCGCGAACCACTTAGAAGCCAGTACTGATCAACCATAAATCTCCTGAAACTTCATAATTTTAATATAAGAATACACGATTAGTATATTCAACTTTTCAAAGATCAAACAATTAATCTCTACGTATGTTTAAAATTAGATCGGACGTTGTGCTACTATGTTTCTCTATAACAAATCCCGTATCTCTACGGAACTGCAAGGCGATGTGGTACCCGGAAATACGACGATTCTGCCCACAGACTCCGGTACTGTTAGTGGGCTGCAAGAACGATCTACGTTACATGTACCGAGATGAGACTTATCTGAGCTATTTCCGTGACCGCAGTCCGTTCGTGAGGTACGATATTGTTCCTTCAACTACATACAGTCAGTCTCCTCTTTTCCACATTTAGAAGCAACACACCCTTTTCTGAATCGACTTCTTCACCCTATATTGGAGCTCGTTTAAATGCATTGATGCTTCCTCAACGACAGCCTCTTCGACGAAGTATGTCAAAGTATTGATTCCGCGAATGCCTCGTAGACTCGTAGACTCTTTACCGATCGGACGGCTCCTTTGCGCCTCTTATCAAATAGAAACTATCCTTTCTTCGCCATCTCGAGGATATTATCGACGCGGTCCATCGCAGCCAACGAGCTCTGTTCGATTCTTAGCATAGTAAAACGTAACGATCGACGTTCTTGAGTAAAAGAGGTCCTTAAGGGATCCTGCATGGTTTATCGATAGGCAAATTACCGACGGGTACGAAAAGGCACGTTTTGAGATCTTGAGTAACCATCTCTTGGTATGCTAATATTATACTGCTGACCAAAAGTTTGGAATCACTATGGGTTCCATAAAGTTGAGAAATTTAAAAGAAAGCTTGGAATATTTTATTGTAGAAAACTTCTACGATGTTCTTGTCAAAAGTAACTGAAGAAAATTACTATTGATATCTATAGTATTAATTTCGAATTAATCACACTATTATTATTATTAAGAAGTGACTAAAAAATTTTAGCCACTAGCGTAAGCGTGACGGATCGTAGAGTCAATAAATTCCTGATAAAAGCACTTTCTGAGAGGCTTCAGTCACTTTGGAACATTATTCTGGAAAATATGCTTTTAGTGTATTTTTTATTCTATTAAAAATGCCTTTTTATGCGTAAACACAAAGGGAAAACCGCAAGTTGGGAAACACTGGTTTATACGGTTAAGCTAATATAGGATTGACATCTTTCTGTGACCTAAGTAGAGTAGTACCTATATGTGAATATGTATACCAGTTTTAACAGAATTGTAAATTCGCAGGTGGAGAAGTTACTCACGTTGAGATATTTAATCGATGAAATACCGCATTTATACTGAATTTTTGCACCTATATTGCTTGACGGTATAGCGGAGAATATTTTATTTCAATGTGCCACGCGATATAGAATAGGATTGCGAGCCTTGACATATTGGAGACTCCCAAGGGATTTTCGAAGTTCATCGTGACTTTCAGTATCTTCTTTATGATCGTTTTGCAGAATTCTATTACATAAAGACAACTTTACGAGTAACACCCTTTTAGATTCAGATTGTATTAATTTGTATAATATTGTATAAAAATTAAGCTATTTAAATATTATTATTAGTACTTGTATATCATTATACATTTATAAATCTATTATAATTTTACAATATATTAAAATATTTAATATACTAATTTAATATTTTGATAAATTGATTTTCAGAGCCACGAGGAAGAGCGATCTGGTAATGCCTGATCAAGCTCGAGCTGTTGCACGTGAGCTTGGTGTTTGCTATTATGAGACTAGCGTCTTTACGTATTACGGTGTTAACGAAGTCTTCGAGAATTCGATACGCGCTGCCTTAATCGCGCGTCGCCAACAACGATTTTGGATGACGAACTTGAAGAGGGTGCAAAGGCCTCTTCTTCAGGTAAGCTTTGCTAAAAAATTCACATGTTTCTTAAAAAACCAGTTTGGAAAAAGATTAATTTAACAGAGGATAATTTAATTTATTTAAATTAATAGGGCATATTATATTTCAGGCACCGTTTTGCCCACCAAAACCTGTACCACCGCAAGTGTGTCTGGCGGCAAGCACTTACGAGGAAAACATGAAAACGTTGTGGACAAAACCAGTTCACACTGACGTGACTTTGATAGCCGGAAACTGCACGTTTTCCGCTCACAGGTGTCTTTTAGCCGCAGCATCGCCCGCGTTCCATCGACTTTTCTCTATGGAACTCGTTCAGGAACAAACACCTCGAAGCTCTAGCGAATCTAGCATGGTATTCTCTGTTTTTTATTATCCTTTTATTTTTTAAATTATTTTTTATATTTTACTTGCAAACATTTCTAAAAAAAAAAATTCTATTAAGGTGAGTACATTCGGCGAAGCAACGGTCGGTGACTTCAACGATGACACCGAATGCCTCATTCGTATCGATCAATCAAAACCTGCAAAGTGAGTTCAGTGAGCAAATCTGTTCAAATTATAATATACATTATCGTCTAAAAATTTTTAAATGTCTATTATTCATTCTAATATTTAAAAAAAGATTGTTAGCTTTATATTTATATTTTAATAATAACTTTTAAAAGCGTAGCAAGTATTATTCCATATATTATTCACTCAAAAAAGGATTATTAATATCTATCATATAATATCGCATAGTGATACTCGATAGTTGATAAGTTATCTTGAATAATTTCCTAAATTTTATAAATTTCCAAGCCTCTTACGTGGTATTGCAATGACGTTATACACAATTAACCAAATTGTGAAAATCATATTGTAGAGTTTGGGAACAACTGAAGCGACGTTCGAGCTTCCAAGTACTGCCCACGGTGGACAACCAAAAGAAACCACCTGGAGCTACTAGAGAACTTAATCATCCTGCCTTCCAGAACATCCGTGTATGCTTGGTAAGTCTCTATAAATATGAAAACCAAAGTGAACAAATTAATAAGTATTTGTTTATTAGAGTTACATAATAATAAGATCCTAATTAGTTTTCTTCTTTTGTTCAATTAAATTATAGACTGAAAATACAAATGGAATGCAGCAACCAACGACCGTGGTGACGCTGTCTAAACTAATTACACCCCAGGCGATGCAGCAGTGCTTGCAGTTCATTTACATGGGCAGCTTGGATAAACGGTATCACGATCTACAAGTACGTTGCGTCGATACAATTACCTGTGCGGGCAGGTACACCCGTGGGCTACCTAACATTTTTTTTAGTTAATATAATAGCTCCTATACATCCATTTTCCTTTCGACGTCATTATTGCATTAAAAAAATAACTTAGTATATATAATAATTGATAAATAAATCTTACGCGTGTGTTTCTTATGATACAAATGTAGTGATGGTAAACCCATCTAAACAGCTTTCCAAGTAACTGGTTAATATTTTTTAGGAAATTAGATCGATGCTAGGAATTCCAGAAAATTACGTAAATAGAGTAATTATGTAATATTTGTATACCCAGTAGTAGGTTATATTATTTTGGATCGGAGTTAAACCGTAGAGTAAATGTATTTTTTGTCGAAGGAATACTTTATGCAAATAGTAAGTTTAAAGTTTAAACACGAGTTCGGTATGCGGGAACTAACGCGGATCTATTCTTTCAGACAGCTCCTATCGGGCTTCTACTGGTTAGTACAATGTGAAATACGTTTGCTGACACAAGCACACATATCCACACGGACACATATTACACGCACGCTCAACGTAGAGACATTTAGCTAAATGGAAAATATCGATTCACCGATTTCTAAAGTCAATTTGTTAGGTCACTGTCATATTTATCATCAGTTTAGCATGTTTCTTTTCTAAAAAAAGCCTTGATAAAGATATTAAGTAATGAAAATATAATTTCTATACAGTAGTATCCAATGATTCATAAAGTATTATGCATAATTTATGCAGAGGATTTGAAAATACATATTTTTAAATACAAGGATCATTAAACAATTGAGATTTCATCGGTCACAGGTGCATGAAAAACATTATCAACTTTTTTTTCAGCTGACAGTGTAAAAATGGATTCTAAAAATCTCATTTCATGCTTATTTTTCTATTACATAGGAATATCGATTCATTCCTCTTTCTTTCACGTATAGGAGATTAGACAGGCGGCGGAATTCTTGGAGCTTCCGCAATTATTGATGGTGCTTGGAACTTTACAAACAAGAGATCAGTTTAATAATGATCTTAATAATAGGTATAAGCAAGTGGTGAGACAACGTTTGGAAGACATTTGTCTGGAACAAGGTACGGTATTAATGAAATATAATAAGCAAAACATCTGCGGTCTAATAATATTAAAAATTAATGTAAAATAATTTCTTCTCATTTTCGATAACAAAATATGATTTCTTTTAGGACTCTTCGCTGATGTGATATTTGAACTAGACGATGGAAGTGTTCCAGCCCACAAAGCGATACTCACTGCCCGATGTGATGTAATGAAGGCAATGTTCTCCGGAGATTTCCGCGAAAGTAGCGCAAAAGTGGTAAATATCAGTCTCCTGAAGCTTTTTCAAAAATATTTTATCGCAATAAAATTACAATAATATTCGATGAACAGATAGTGTTTCCCGGTGTACGCGAGTACACGTTCCACAAACTACTCTGCTATCTCTATACGGATGAAGTGCCAGCAATTTCCTCTGCCAGGTGCTTGAACCTCTTAGAATTGGCAAATCGTCTTTGTTTGCAACGACTGGTGAACTTGGTCGAGAGCAGAGTGATCGAAGATCTCGGGAGATTATCTCAGAACGAGGGAAACGAGGCCGTGGAGAACTGTCTGAGACTGCTGGAACCGTGCAAGGTCAGCTGTTTCTTCAATGACCTGTACATGATCGATGAATCTAACATCTTCTGATAGCTTACTCGCCAATTTACATGTCGCAGTTGCATAATGCCGATCAACTAGCTGACTGGTGTATGAACCACTTGTGCGTCAATTACAACAAGTTGTGCAAGATGTCTCCGCGAAGCGTACGCCTTCTGCATCCGGAGAACCAGGAATATTTGAACGAGCATCGATGGCCTCCAGTATGGTCCGTATTTTACACATAGAATCTAAAATTAGCGATTAATTATTTAGCTCTTCGAAGCGCAGAATTTTAAGACTAAAAAGAACTTTAGTTTCACAGCAATTTTAGTTCAATTACAATCGTTCTAGATGAGTTATGAACACATATCGATCAAATTAATATATATTTTTTCCTGTGCATCTATTAAAGTTTAGTCATATATAGTCGTATCTGTGACAAAGCGAAATTGCTAATCTAATAAAAATAAAAATTAATTAATCATTTGCTCAACAGGTATTTAAAAGACTACGATTACTACCAAAAATGTTTGGCGGAACGTGACCGCGAAAATAAGCCGACGTTGAAGAGAAATCGCAATCAATCCGGTTGCTTATGCTTCTCTGGTACGAGCAAAACCAGAAGAGAAAGTTCGAACGGTGGTGGAGGTACAGCATCGTCGGCGAACAACGATCCGCAAGCTGAACGACCCCTGTTCGACTCTATAGAGTCAGGTGAACAGGTTGTATGACAAGAGCCCAGCGGCTTACGCCGCTCAGTCCGATTCATTCTGGTCCTACCCGTGCTCATGGTCTTCATATGCACCATTTTTACTATTTTGATACTGCTACAGATTTATACTTAAGGAACGTTAAACACGATCTATGCACACTCGAAGATGCCTATGAAAAATTCCGGATATAGGTCATCCAGTCCTTTACCAGCCGTACGTAATGAGAATGAATTTCTTGGTTCTTCTTCCTGTTTTTCTTTGTCTTGGAAAAGAGTGTCCAGTCTAAGAAAAAAACGATATATGAATTACAATTCCAAGAAAAATTGATGCGATCGTATCTTTTGTACAACTTCAACGGAAATGAATCCGACATCTGTATTGTCATTTAAGAAGTGTATTTAAAACAAATTCTATGCTGTCGATTCTTTTAGAATTTCACACGGGCGTCCGTCGTTTGTAAGCAAATAAAACAAGATGGTGCCTTTTGTTGACGACTCGTCGTTGCTGCCACAGCGACCCTAAAACAGGGTGATGTCGATCACCTGGGACATGTTTTAACGTCTTTTTGATCGTATCCGTAAATATGAATTACAGTGAAAAAGATGAATCACGATATAAGTTGAAGAATATCTTGCATCCAATTGTCCGTCAATGAGCACGGCACGTTTTTCTATGGAGAACGTGAATGCTTCAGATTGCTCATTCACTTTGATCACGTAACAAGTGATTTTTATACAAGAGTTACTTCGGTGGTTCTTAACACCCTTGAGATATTTTCATATTTCTCTGGTTAATATTGTTCATGATTTCTGTATATTCCTAAACCAAAATTTCTAAATTAATTTCATGGTGAATTTCAGGACGCATAAAAAACCGAATTGCATTTTCTACCGAATCGTTGTGCGTCTAAATACTGGGAAATCTTGAACAGTATTTACTTCGATAATTATTGTAATTTCCAGCTTCCCCTCCGCCTCAAATTACAACTTAATTCTACAAAAAAAGGGCAAGAGGAAAAGGGCTGGAAAGTTTTTTAAATCGAGCCACTGAAGGGAAAAAAAGAAATTTTCAAGAGACGATTAAGATTCGTCGTAATTTTATCGATGCGTGTTAGACTGAAGAAAACGAGCAATAGCTTTAGTCCATAGTAGAGCGTGACTATACTAAGGGATACACATAGTTCTATAAGGAATAAGTAACTATTAATAATAAATCGACGCGGATTTTTACATTGTTTGTACAGCATCCGACGACGCTTCATCTCTTGAGTTTCCGTTCGACGAGATTACGGTTTCTTCGAGTGCGAGAAGTCCTCTCGTATTTGTACTATTTTGTAACGATTTACGGCTAAATGAAATTACTATTCTCGTCAATCGTCGATTACTATTAAGTAATGGGGGTGCGTGCAGTTCAATCGACATAAAGTTGGATCGTCCAATAAAAAAACTGCGACATATCGATCACGGTAATGGGTTACTGCTAGAATTATAAATTACGATCACATTGGTAAGAATAATTTAATAGGATAGATAACGAGAGAAAATGGGGATGAATTGATAATTAATTCGTAACGACTATAATTACGTATATCGTAACATTCGTAAGGTATAGAGCGATGATCCGTTAGAATGTATCTCTGTGTAAGAGTGAATCCTCGCGTATATTATATATTTTCTTAGCGACTTGTACTTTGTAAGGCACAAATTGATTCTCGTACGCCGAAGAAACGTAATTATGTATCGTCAAAGTGGGTCATCAGTCACGTATATAAATCCTCGTTTAGATATGAAGTAACTTCTATTATTAGCGATCGATATCACAAATAATTTAATACTTGTTAGATCATCCTTTGGCGTGATCATCGTTCAATCGATTTTTTCATACATCATCGTGCAATGAAAGTATGTTCGAATGAGTGAGCGAATGAGAAGGAACAAAAGGGGAAGAAACAAAATATAGACGGAGTATTGTAATTTTACATTATGTATGTATATCATATACGGTACTATCTTGTTAACTGGCCGTTTATTAAAAAATTAGAATTTCGCTCCTAGAAGAAACTTCCAAGGAATGGTGGGGATAGCAATGGTCAGTTAATAAGGCAGAATTCCAGCCAATTAACAAGACAGTACTGTATCTAAATAAACATTTATGCAACCATGCGTGACAATGAGGGTTCTTTGACTGGTTATTCCAATTAAACAATTTCAATCTAGATATTTGAAAGAAGTTGAGGAAGAAGTAAAATTAAACATATATACAGTCACAAGATGTATTACTGCCTGATCTGAGAGAAATTAACGGAAACAATGTACACGCAAAGAGAATATATTTGTTCTGGCGAGACGAGG
Organism: Bombus soroeensis; assembly: GCA_014737365.1. Lineage (NCBI taxonomy): Eukaryota > Metazoa > Arthropoda > Insecta > Hymenoptera > Apidae > Bombus > Bombus soroeensis. The sequence continues at coordinate 485,780 of JACXIL010000024.1, read as the reverse complement.
GTGAGAATAGCGTCCCATTTGTACGCTATGTCAATTTTAATGTCAATGTTATCCTTCGTCGCTCCTAAGTGTATATTTTGTACTGAAATCAGTAATCGTAGGAATAAGGAATACAGTTACATGTAGAGTAATAGGGGATCAGGAAATTATAATTTTCAAATGCATTTTAGCCAGAATTCTCCTTAAATTTCTATTAAATGTTTTTTCATGCGTACAAGGCATTTGCGGGCATTTAAAACTCTAAATGTGAAGATTGTAAATGTACAGTTTAACGTAAACTTAATTTACGTTGATGAAAAAGGATTATTTTCTACTGTCATTTCCTTAAAAGTAAAAATTTCTCAATTTCTCAAAGTATTTATATATTCGTTTCGTTTTTCTTATTTTTAATTTTCAACTTACCACGCTCGCAAAGCCTTCTATCCTACGCCGAGGAAGATTTTTGTGATTGCGACCTCTGTTTTGAATCTTACAGTAGTGTCTGGTTAACTGGCTATAGCTATCCCCACCAGTTCTTAGAAATGACACCGTGAATTGTCTCTATATAATATGTAGTTAAAATAAATGTATCAGGCCAATTAACAAAGCATTACTGTAATCGATTCGTCGGAATCGTCAGAATTTGGTCGGATTAAGAATTTAAGCTTAGATATCGATTAAGAAATCATAAAGTAATTTTGAACATTTCATATTACAACGTTCTGTATTAATGAACGTCAAACGTATAAATTTTTTCAAAACATACAAGTCAAATCTTATAACTAATTATTAATATTTCTATATTGAAATCAATTCGCCCCAGCACGCTTTACGTTTCAAATTTGTAACTATTTCGTATATTTAACTTTTCTATTGCTTTGATTATATCTTACGATTAATGAATTATTTTCAATCTTTATATTCATAAACATATTTTCAAATTTTAATACTTTCAATATTTGAACATGTCAGGATTTAACAAATATATGATGGACGGCAAGTGGATAGTGCTATCAAACTTTGACAAACATTAAGTTTTGTAATTACCTTTAAATATTATGTTAAATGATATTTTAAGGATCACAGAGAAACTAAAGAAGTAAAGCGATTGTTCGAAGGTCTCAGTTGACAATCCATATTGATTTTCGGATATCTTGATGACCGTTAATCGAAATAATGACATCTATGGCAGATTTAATTTTACTCGACTAAGATAAAAGCAAAGCTGTATATACATATATATCCATACCGCTTCGAGAAATATTATTTTTTATCTTAAGCTAAATTTTAATATTCTATTTTCAAAAATGCACAGGCGATAAATAAATTTAATTTTTAACTAAAATTGGGATTTTTTAGAACTGTATTTCAAACAATTATATACCCTTTTCATTGAAAGACAAAAATGTAATGTCTAGTGTCCAAATTAAAAAATGTTACATTAAATTAGAAAAGTTTTATTTCTATTTCTTTTTTAGATTCTTTTATTCTACAGTGATTTGTGTTTAAAAACTTGCCATCTATATAACAAGTAGGTTACATCATAATAATGAAAGATATTTGTATAAAAAATTGCAGTCTCTGAAACAATACTCTTCTCCCCCTTAAAAATACATTGATCTATTCTATTTACAAAGTAATTAAAGATGCAAATGGTCAAATATATATCTATAGTGGTGTTGATAATGTTATCATTGCAGTTTTAATTTCATCATAGAGTTCTTTATATTCATCGTGTTCCTTAATAAGTACCATAAGACTGCCTCTTTTCACACCCATAGCAGCACCAATGTCTTGTCTCGAAGGTGTGTAGCAGTATGGAATATTTTTGTCTTCGCATACAATTGGTAAATGACACATGATTTCTATTGGAAATACATCTCCAGCAAAGACCACCAATCTAATAAAAATACACAAATACTTTTAAATAAACAGTCTTTTGATTATTAAAATTATCAGGAAATTTAATTACAGTTATAAATAAAAATTTATTTTTTACCCTTGTTCTCCTTTGCGAAGATGCTTCTGAACATCCTTCAAACCATTCCGAAGATAAGATTTATGCTTTGCAGCTGAAATAATTATATTACAAATCATAAATATACATGCTTCGCAAAAAATGTTTTACTATTCAACTGTTTTATAAAAATACCTTTTTTGATACACTTATAAATTTTTTTGGTTAACTTTTTTGGGGCCATGGGTTTGGCTATAAGGCTTGTGTATTTTAATTTTTCTTCGTATTTCATTTCTGTATTATCACCAGTCTCTATTTCTTTCATACTATCGTCAATTTCCTGTTTTACTGTTATTTGTTCCATTTTTTACAATAATAATAACGATTTCCCGTTAGAAAGTTTACTATATCTTGCCCACGTGTTCTTACACTACTTAGAGGTTAGAGACTAACCTTCGGTACTTACAGACTAACCTTCGGTACTTACAGACTAACCTTCTGTACTTACAGACCAACCTTCGGTACTTGCAAACTAACCCAACCATAAACTACATTGTGACAAGAGTAAAGGTTACGCTGTTTTCGAAACAAAAATGAAATTTGTCTTGTGTTAATAGAAAATCTTTGAAGCATGTTGTTATATGTATTTTTAAAGTATAAGAATGCTTTTCAACTTCTGTGATCCTCGTTTAAGACCAGAAATTCAATGCAGTACTGTTAGCACAGAAGGATATGAAGTCACGAATTTAATAACTGGTACTGATAAAGGATTTTTAGCATATGCTTGTATCAAGCCTCCTATAAATATCGACGTTACTTTTATATGTAACATATGTATTAATCACATTTTAATTTGGCCACAAGTTGGCTCTCAAAAGTCATCAGGTTTTCAATTATATGCTAAGACTAGTAACGATGCCAGTGTACCGTACAGTTTACTAGGCACTGGATTTTTAGACACCACACACACTGGATTATTGTTTTGTCCAAGTAAACATGAATCAATTCCTGCGCCAGCAAATTTTTTGAAATGTTTTACAAAATCTTCCCTGAAATACTTAACAACGTGCATAAGTAGTTTAAGAATTTGTATATGTAAAACAAAGAATTCAGTACCTGCATTAGGTAAGATAGAAGTATGGGGAACAGTGTCACCACGTTGTGGTAAAGATACTGTAGCCAGTATTTCTACTTTATGGTTTGAACAATCTTGCTTAGCTGAATCTATGGAAAGGTCTGAAAATGCTGAATATAAAACACCTGTTATTAATACAGATAATAAGTAAATGTGAAATTAAATGTGAAATGTGAATATAAAGTATATTATTTATTAACTTTATATATCTATTATACTTGTTTCAGGGAAATATTGGAAACAAATCTACAAATTCCAGAAAGTTTTTTAGATGCCATTACTTACGAAATCATGACACAGCCAATTCTCTTGCCAAGCGGAAAAATAATTGACCAAACTACATTACTGAAACACGAGGAAACTGAAGCAATATGGGGAAGAAGATTGACTGATCCTTTTACTGGTTTACCATTTAGTGAAGATCGTAAACCTGTTATAGCAAGTGCTTTAAAAATAAGGATAGACAGGTTTTTGCTTGAAAATTGCAATAATGAAGAAATAAAAAAATTACCGAGAGTGTTAGGTCGTGCATTGCCCTCTGATGGGAATGTAACAGATAAAACAGTAACGGAAGTTCCTAATTATTTGTTAAAAAGAAATATAATTCAAGCTCCAAGCAATATTAAGCCAAAGTTTCATTGTTCTATAGTAAGTTCTGTAAAAGCAGAAAAAAAACTTTGCCATAAATTGCCAGTTGTCATAATGTCCCAAAAACGAACTGTTTCTGCTTTAACTAAACCAACAAAGAAAAGAGTGTCTGCCAATTCTTATACTTCAACTATACCTCTGTCTAAAAACACAGAAGGGGAACAAAAAAATAATTGTATTGATATAGTGGATCTAACTGTTGATAGTGAAACAGATTTCGATATTAATATAGCAGTACCTAATTTAAAACGTTTTAATAACATTCCAAAAAAGAATGAGACAAATTCTAAATTAATTACGTGTTCCTGTTGCCCTAATGGCATTTTTTATCAGCTTCCATGTAAGCATGTTCTATGTAGAAATGTCTTAACATCAATTGAAAATAACCAATGTACATCTTGTAGCATGCCTTATAAAAATAATGAAATAGAACGGATTTATGAATGAATTGTGTAATAAACTTATTATTATTAACGTAATGCATTTTATTTAAATAAATTAACTTGTTGGAATATATTGTGCACAATTAATATAACATGTAAATAATATGTAATGATTACTTTTAATAAATATATAAGATAAGAAATATCTTATTGCATCCTGTAAACTTCAGTTCGAAACCTTCTTTGTACGATATTATACCAATTTCCTACATAATTAATGAATTACATGTAATTAATAATTTAGGTAGGAAATTAGAATAATATTATACAGACAAGATTATTGAAAATTAAAGCTTTGATTCAATTTCTGAACAGTTCAAAAATTCACCTTATAGATTGAAAAATTTTATTTTTTAATTTCGTGATAGAGATTAGTTTCATCATTTTACCGCTAGATGGTTATAGTGTTTCATCGTCCATCGATTGATAGATTTTTTAAACTTGTTTAAATCAGGGAGAATATTTACATAAAACTAATCTGAATTGATTCCTTACGCCCTAAACTTTCATTTGAATTCTAGAAAGTTAAAAAATTTCATTTAGGAACCAAAAAATTTAGATTTTTAAAGTTTTATCAGCTGTCGATTAAACATAAGTACGGACATACAAAAATTTGGATAAGGCTTCAAATTTTGTATGTATATATGTTTATATATGGGTCTTAAGGTTGTTAAATTTGATTTTTCACGTTCTACAAGGATATCGATAAAAATATATATATGATTTTATTGAAAAAGATACTGATAATCTTGAAATCCCATTAAAAGAAAAAATGATTATAAAAAAACCTATTTCCACTGTTGCGTGTGATACTTAAAATACTTTGTCCTAAGAAGCTTTTTACACAACAATAAATAAGGCAGATATTTAGATGATCTCATTTAGCTGGAATAATCTGTATATTAATGAAAATGTATCCACCATACTTAAATTTGCACACATACTTTCATGATTTTTCTACGATATGTACATTATATACGTTATTTAATAAACAAAGTTTGTGGAGAATTCTTCATGATATAAATTTTCATATAAAAATTGAAAAAGCATTTCTTATGTAAGAATATTTCTTGTGCATATTTTTTTTCTGTGCAACACATTATAGGATATTTTTATGAAATAAAATTCATAAATTTAAGTCCATTATCCAGAATAAGATTAAAAATGTTACCAGAGATATGTACATATAGGTATCGCATAATTCGGATTTGTTTCGGACATACATTTTTCAAAAAATTTCTAAATTGAAGGCATAATACTATCTTATCACTTTCCATATTTTATAAGCGTCAATCACTGTTTCTACTTCTGAGTAAAGAAAATACTCTAATATACTCTATTTATTCATTATAACACTGTAAATCCGCTACCTTGACTCTGTCGTTTAGCAATGTTAAACAATGATAATAGATAATTACGTGAGTCCGGAGAAACGTAAAATGTAAGTGTACGATCAGAATTGGGAGTGGTATTCTCAAAAATATCGGACTGTACATCGCTATTTGTAGAAACGCTAGCTAAACCAGTACTACTGGTTCGTACATATTCCGCTACTCGTGCTCGCATTTCTCGATCCATCTATAAGAAAAATTTTAAATATAAATATTATACCTAATTATGTAATAGAAAAATATACATATACCTAATATAAATATAAAAATATATCATACCTCGTATGGTGCTGGAGATATAGATCTATTAGTTTGCGTTGTCTCAGGAGAGCAGTACAAACATATTGTTGATTCCAAATGATGATCGGCACTCGTTAGATCTTTCAATAAATATATCCGTTCTACGTTATCTTCAGCTGTATTAACTAATAATAATGCATGCCGTGTTAGAACTAACGTTATAGCACGACTATTGCCTTGTTGGATCACGTAATCTGCATTAGTAACATGCAGGATATTCCCGTGATTATTTTCAAGTAAGGGTAACAACCACCAGGCATATCTAATAATTGCATTATTATTTCCGGACGTATATTGGACTACTGGTCGTTGTCGAGGCTGTAAAGATGCACTTATTATCAATTAATTTCATTAATAACGTCTGAAATAAATTCCGTGAAATTATTTACCGAAGGCAAAGAATTCCAGCCAGCTCCTTGAAGTAATCCTTGTCCTGTCAATGCAACTAGCTCTGCAGCCCCACTTAAAGGTTTTGTAACTACTCCAACTAGTCCAAGTCCAACGCCAGTCACGATACTTTTGGTTGTTATTTCTCCTGACCAAACTTGTTGCAAAGGATGATGAGCCAAACCCGCAACTGCGGCTACAAAAATAAAGAAGAAATTAAACAACATGAAGTACTAAATCAAAAAGAAATATAGCTATATATATACCAAGAAGACTCATTCCAAGCCCTGTCAAGCCTTGGTATAGTCCTTGTGCCATTCCTTGAGGACGCATTCTTCTAGATTCTTCTTGCCGCTGAAGATGTTCCTCATCGAGTGTTAAACGATCCAAATTTCGTGCTACGCTAGATGCTAGTTTCGTTACAGAGTTTAACGTACCTGTGTGATATAAAATTATAAGTGAATTTTGTAGTTATGATAGATGTTTGTATTCATTAATACCTGCTGTAACATGTCTCATCAAACTGGCAGAACCATGCGTTATTCCAACGATAAAACCCCATGGTCCTTGCAACAGGCCTTGGAACGGAAGGGAAATAAAATCTCTAAGTCCTGAACCAAGAGCTTGTGCTAAGCTGCCAGGAGAACCTAATATTTCTAATGATCCTACTACCCAACCTAAGACACGAATATTTTAATATAGTATAATATAAATTAAAAAGTAATATAATATTAAGAAATTTGAATAACCTGCTCCAAATATAGCACCAGATAAGTAATGCATTGTGAGAGCATTGCCAAGTCTATAAGGTGTAGTTAAAATATTTTTCTTTTCAAAAGTACCAAAATATAAAGGAGAATGGTCTAAAGCCACGTATAAACGTACAGAGGTATGAACACTTAATAAGATAGATACCGGATCTATCTTTAAATTTTGTAATCTTAATGGGGCGCTTAATATTCTGGAATAAACCATTATGTAATCAGGAATGTATACTCCAATAGTTGAAACTAATGTTCTCGTCTTTTTCATGTCATCTGGTAGCAAAAATCGAGGTGGTGCCATCGAAGTTGCATAATTTAATAATTGTGTTACGTATGTATCTTCAATGTAAGCACTGATTGGTGCAATTTTTATATGAAGATCTTTTGATGCTGAAAACATTATTAAGAAAAAATTAATATTTGTAGAACAGAAAAGAGTTTGTTAAACACATTTAAAAATATTAAATACCTTTTAATTGCCCTTGATTTTCTAGTATATAATCAATCGCAATCAACGAATTTTCTCTTATTTGTTCTATCTTATTCATTAAACAACTGCTTGTATAAAATGTTGTTTCTTTCACCATAAGCGGACTTTGACTGATTAGTACTACTGGAAAATCGAAACCCCCTTGATCAAACAGCTGGTTATCTAATTGTAGATCTCCTATGAAAGCACGTAAATTTACAATTCTAGATCTTGCATTAACAGCGACTATAACATCGGTCATGGACAAGCTGGCCACTTCAATCTTTTGAGCATTTTCATTCATATCATGCATGATGATAATGGTAACTCCTCGGAGACAAATGGTCGCAGACCCTTCTTTAGAATTACTCTCCTCAGTATCCTTTGTATCATCATTTATGTTAGCTTTTACATTTTCTATATCAGTTATTAACTGTCTTAAATTTATCTGTGAAGGAGTTTTAGTTTCTGTAGCTATAGTTTCGTCTTGTGCCGAGAAGAAGGTTGTTACCGAAGTCGAACTCTCAGAACTCTGTACATTTATGACTGGCTGATCATCTGGATCAGAAGTAAATTTATCATGCATCGTCACCATATCTTTCATTTCGCTTTCTTTTCGTAAAAGTCGACTTCTGATGTCCCTTGCAGATACTTCCACTTGAGATATTGGAACAATATTAATATAGGTAGTGTAACAACGATTATGCATGATTAACTTTACATCTCCATAGGATGGTAGTCGTACATACTGATCCACTGGTGCACTTGATATGGCGGATAAATTTATACCTCTTGACCACCGCAATTCCTTATTTCTGATAGCCTGATCATTATAATTGTTTGTTACAGCAGAAAATAAAAGTATATTCGATACATTAGTAACTGGTGCATCAGGTAGTCTGTTACTGATAGATGGAATGGAATAATGACTTGTTGCATTGCTTTCTATTTCACAAATCCATGTAAAGTGCAATGCATCTGGTATTATCCCTTCTGCTGCTTCATTAGCTTGACCCAATAGTACTTTAAAAGCACAGGTGTTCTCAATCAATAACTGAGGATGATCATCCATATGAATCATTATGTACATTGTACCCTTATCTTCCTGTATTGTAATGACTACCGGCATAGTGCTAGAGCCATTTGGTATAGCAACGCATTTACGACTCATACCCTGGTCAACTCGAATTGGACAAGACCATTTGTGCCCTACACTCAAAGATATATATAGTACAAGAGGTTCTACAATGTCTTCCATGTATAATGTATACCACTGTGTAATCGGAATACCTTGTTTTTGATCTTCAGATGGTGAAATATTAAGGCTATAAGGAGTAAGATCATTGGGCAATTCAAGTCTGGTTGCATCTTCGTGTACCGCCAATGTTGCTATGCATAACTCTTGAGATGTTAAATTACTAATAACGTGGCTACTCATTATACGCACAAGACGCATATCTTCGTGCATACTCGAATTAATGCTCATGAGTGAGACACTTGAGCCGCAGTCAACACATGATTTAATGTTTCCTGTGGCAGGGATGAGTCCACCAATTCGAGGCATATAGAAACTTTGACTCCAATCAGGTCGATCTAGTTGTAATGCTTGGGATGTGTAGAACGTATCACCGATACCGACGCACAAGTGAAATGTGCCTTCCAATTTTGGTGGTGTTACGATTCCATAGTGAGGAATCTGGCAAAGTTCGATGTCCTCTGATACAAGAGATAAATGACAGCCCATGGAATTTAACATAAAACACCAAGGCTGTAATTCTAATAATAAAGTACTCGAAACTAATCCAGCATCTTGGTATTTCACTTGTACATGTGTTTGTGGTTGTTCAGCGGATATCCATTCCTCAAACTCATCTCCTTGGAAGGGCCATTCCGTTTTATCTTTCTCATTCTCAAGATCTTGCAAGATGCTATCGATATCTTCGATTTCCGGTCTTCTAAAGAACTTCCTTTGATCTACAGAACTGTATGATAATGGCACATATGGATTAGATGTAGAAACTCCGGTTTCTAGTTGAAATGTTAGTTGGTGGAAATGTTCAAACGTTCCAGGACAGTATAGTTGCTGTCTTTCACCCCGACCATTTACCATTGTGCATAAAGATATTTTCAATGAAGGCGTATCCATTTGTACCCTAGCTGGCACTGGTAAATGCGAGCGAATCATGTAAAGTGGGCTAAGTACAGCTAGTATCTTGGTCTTATCTTGAATTATTTGCGTTATTATCCGCACCCAAATACTTAAAAATTGGCCACGTTCTTGTAATGGAACTTTTACAAGCCATGGTTGCCCCCACTTGGCATTTGGTTGAAGGGGAATATCTCCTGTCCAAGATAAATTTGGAACATTGGTAAATCGTAGACGTATTGCCATTTTCTTGTTTCCATCGAGTATAACTGACGGTGGTCGAGTTTTACCAGAAACGGAATAAATATCTTTTAATACAGTCACCTTTGATCCCACGTCAGCTTCGTACTTGACTAATCTCATTTCGAAATTGTCTATTAACTGATTTGAAATTACAAATTGACCAGAAAATGTTATAAGCTTTTGTGTAGCTGAAAGTGACGTAACGCTTACGAATGCTGACGCTTTTGTAACAGAATTACTGAATTCGACGGCTTGAATTCCATCTACACCAACAGAAAATGATTTGCTCCATAACCAAATATTTTCTTCTATTGCTATTCGTAACATTTTGTTGCCAATATTTCTCCACGAATAAAAGATACATTGCCTACTTTCCAATAATATGTTGTCTCCTGTACCACTTTGACCAAAGAGGATAGGCACATTGCTATCGTTAGCTATTATATAGCGTGTGAATAGAATAGTGGTTTTATTTTCTTCTTCTAAGGATGCATACCATAAATGCATCGAAACCACAAGCGTATGAGCTATTGTTGGACTTAACTTTAACGCAAATGGACTGCATGTGAGGGATACATCCGTTTTGTCAGATAGCGATAATTGCAATCTTGCTTCTAGAGGATCTAGTATTTCTTGCATTGTTAAATGACCATAATCTAGTATATGTACCCCAAATATTCCGCTAATATCAATGAGTACTGAGCCGTCAATCCATCTATTAAGTACGAGTATGGCTCCTTTATGTTCAAAGGTCATAAAACATTGCGTTTCGGGTATTGTTCCTTTTAAAGTATAATTCTTCAAAGGTGGTTGTAAATTGTTATACGTAATTGTACTAACGTGATTGTACATGGATACATGAATAGTGCCAATATTAAGTGCAGCTTGTATGTTAGGTATAATTGAGGAATTGAAATATGAATCGATGCGTAAACAAGCTGCAAGAATCCGGGCTGAGATTATGGTTTTGGAAAAAGGTCGATTATTGTTTGATAGTAGAACTACGCGCCATATACAAGCCACTGCTCTTGCTGGTGCTTTTTCAGGAAGCTCTAAACGATAGGAATCTGTTTCTGATAAGTAGAAGTCGGCATATCGCTGATAGGACATGTGACAGTCGCTCCAATATTCAAGAGCGCACAGTACTTTATCGACGTATCCACTATCAGAATCTAGTGTCTAAAAATATAAAAAAATTGTTTAAAGATTAAACTAAATCCTGTCTGCTTAAAATATTACTTTTGTGAAAAAAAAAATGTTTTGTTTTGCTTACTTCAAATGGAACTGGAGATATATGTATTTTAGTTAATGTTCTTGGTTGAGGATACCTCCAAGCCATTGATTGTTGGGGATAAGTGAAGAAAATAACCTGATGAGTTAAATAATAGGTTAAAATATTAAATACCCCTTTAAAGATTCTACTGAAGAAGCAAATGATATGAAACTTACTTGATATGGGAATGGTAATTCATCTGCATTTCCGTTCACAAATTGGAATGCACCTGCTTTGAGATCATCTTTATAATGTTGTTCAGTTGATAGAACAATTTGTTTCTCATTACTTCTACATGTCGAAGATGATCTTGTCAATTCATTTAATAGTAGTTGGAGATCATCGATAACATTTTTTATAATTTTTATTTGTTCTGGTCCAAAATCTAAATGGAGACTATCACTGTCTGCTTGTATTTGTATTTGAGGAATAGAATCGACATTTAACCATGTCTCCCAAAGCAAACACACTGTAATATTACAGCACCATGGATTCAAGAGTACTTTTATGTTTCCATTAAGAATTGCAGATATGATAAAGGAGTCTACAGATGTGTTAGAATATATTCTATCAGGTCTAATAAGAGATGAAATATTTCCGGATAACGAAGCTAAACTAGTTATTATTTCGGCGCCAGAATCGGTTTTAAGGGATACTACAACTTGTTTTGTACATATATTCATATCAGGCCAATTTAATTTTTTCGACTTCATTGTTGGAGATATTTTCACATCGTCATGTTGTTCTGATATTGTTTCATACTCTTTTATAAAGCATGACAATATCTTACTTTTTATAATATATATCTGATTTAGCCTTGATAAAGAGAAATAAATTTTTGTAGGTCTACCTACATCTATAAAAAATTGTGGATTCTTCCCTATAGTTTTTTCGTATTTTATTGTTATAAAAGATGGGGGAATGCCTGTATCTGGATGTAAATCTCCATTTTTTGTTTCAATCATAAAAACTTTAAAATCCTTTTCAGTTGGTATTGAAATTAATTCTTGTTTATCCTTATCCCCAAGTGCCATTGTTATATCGAAACAAGATACTTGCACCTTTTGCGATGGATGCTGTTGTGAAAAATAAATATTCGGTTGATTAACCATTATGTAAAAAAGCGGTTGTTTCTGACTTTCACCCTCATCCTCTTCAACTTCATTTATGTCTACTTCATACTCTGTGACTGCTTGATGAATATCATACAGAACGAATGTTATTTTTCCACAGTTCACCAGAAATTCAAATGGTAAAAGTATTGAAGTATCTGCAGATATTGGTTTGCCAACAATTGTGGAATTTATGCTAGATGTTTCAAAGTCTATACCGCTATCCTTGGTGACATCAGCGTCTATGTCATCAGAAGATTGTTTTATCCAAGTAAGTTGTTTAATACTCCCTACAGTCGAAAGAGGTTTCTGTGATGTACTGATATATGTATTTGAACTTTTATGTTGTTCAAAATTTCTCAATAATAAATTTTTAAATTCATTATTTAGGATTGAAATCAACTGAATCTGGTCTAAATTTATTGTTACTTCAATATCTGTGATACAATTTACTTCAATTGCACTTCCACATACTGTAATATCTGGTTTAAATAAAACCGGCGGTGCAATGATTAAGCACAAATCGAATTTCGATAACAGCGGAAGTGTAGAGAACTGCCGCTCTAAACTACTTCCATGTCCAAGTTTATTCCATTCCAATGCAGGATTTTCGTTCATGGTATATAAATATGATTGAGACATTTTCTTATTTATAGTCATTTGATAATTCTTCCAAGTAGTTGTATGGGCACATACACTTTTTATATTAATCTGATATTGTCGATCTTCTACAGCAGAACCTGGTATACTTAAAATATTTGCTTGAGCTGCGAGTTGATATATATCTAATCTTAAAGGTGTTCTGCAAATCGGATTTTCTGCATGGGGTGTGATACGGATTCCGTCCAATTGAATCATTAATAAATCATGTTGGGGTTTGAATTTTGTTATTTTTGAAACTGGTAGCATCAGTCTAAGTCCTTTAAAATCCAGGTATATTAATGGTAACATTTCATTATCAAGACTAGTAATGCTGTTTAAGCGTGTTGTTACATTTTGTTCAGAAGTTTCCATTATATCTTTTTCAATAGATTGGTAGAAACCCGTAAAAGGTTTTATTAATTGCATATATTTACTAACTACGGTAAGCGGTAAAATTATGTCCACCATTTGTATTTTTATAACTACTTCGGAAATATAACTATTAGCAGATAAAGTTGTTTCTGTTATTATGTCTTTCTGAAACTGCAAAGAAAAATGAGATATTATCAAAATATTATTTGTTTTTAAGTGTTAAATACCTTCTGACTCTTATGCCGTTTATAGGTACCCCATCGTGTGTGAACATTCCCCGATTTCGCTCTAGTGAGGGTAAAACTTAAAAAGCCGGAATCGTCACCTTTTTCTAAACTGTCTTCTCTTCCACAAAGAACTGCACCTACATACTCACCGATATCCCAAGTTGGTGAATTCTGTGGTCTATTAAAACATAGATTTTAGCATTTGTTATATAAAATTGCATGAAGTATTTTTCCACATAATGGTGTACCTTGTATAATGAAATATAGTGGCTGTTGTAACTTTATTTTTTAGCTTAAAATAAATAGGTTGCAAGTCTAAAGAAGTAATAATATCTTCCAATTCAAGTACTAATTTTAGTGAAGATAAAGTCTCTTTCTCCGTGACGTATAATTTAATCGCAATTTTTGTTATAGTCCATTGAATCCATGCTGTCAAAACTAATTCGTCGGAGTCTACAAAATGTACGATATTATATATAAATGTACATTTAAATATACAATTATTTATAATGTACCTGGTGTACTCTCATCTTTTGAAGTTGAAAGAGTCGAGTTCGTAGTTGTATCTTCGGGATATAGTAATTGTGTTGGTGTAGATGGAGTTTGTGGTACAATAGGAAGAACTACTTGTGCTTCGGTATTTATTTGAGTACTAGCTATAACACTTTTATTATTACTAGTTGTAATTTGCAAAGCGTTTAAAATACTCGAGATGATTTTACTCGTGAAAACTACCTAAAGTAAATATTTAATTTATACAGTCGTATAACAATATGCCAATATTTTATGTCTTTCGCGAGTATCGGATAAAATGATTTTATACCTGTTCTTCAGAGATCGAAACAATAATAGGAGAATTATCAATGTGAACACAGACACCCAAAGCAGCTAAAGTACTTCCTCCAGATGGAGATGTTACGATTTTTGTTGTAAGAGCAACTGTAGCATTTACTGATACTTTTTTAATAAAGTTTTTTTGCGTCTGTTGTTGTAACATATAACAATGGAAATCAACAAGGCTTAATGTCCATGGGAAACTTTGCAATTCTGAAATAAATCACTGTGGATGTGATTATCACTGTGAAATCAAATAGTGTTTTTTGATGTATTGTTTATTACTTACTATTCGTCCACATTGATTTCGGTAATTTAACAGGTAATTCCTGAAGGTAAGGTGCGAGTAATTCAAAATTTATATTAGATGAATGAACGAGAAGAGAAGGTAATTTTATGATCAATATCTGTAACTTATTATCGCTTTTTAATGCTTTGTCTTTGGCTTCTTCTATACCTAAATTGATTAATGAAAATTAATATTATAAAATATTATACAAATATCTAATTTTATAAAGCTTGTATATATATTTACCATATGCACCAATACCACTCATTGTGATTGATGGTATGTAAATAACAATATGTCCAACACATCCACTTAACACAAGACCACACCACCATGGATACATTTCTGCTAATCTGGCCAATATTCCCAAATTCTGTAAGTTCTATCATAGATTAATTCTTTCTAACTAATAAAAACATTATGCAAATAATTAATAGAAAAAGACGTTAATGTTTATTGGACGTTACTTGAAACTTCGTCATTATCAATCGAAATAATAAGCAATGTACCTGTTTTTCATTTTCGGATTTAGAATCATGTTTTTTTTGGATTTCATCATTTTGTACAGTTTTTGACTTTTCCGTGGCTATGACGGATTTTCGTTTTTCTTTGTCTGAGGAGCTATGTACACTTTCATGTAAACTAGGAAATGTTTTTTTCTTTGTACCAGTATCTGAAGATGCACCTTCAAACTGCTGGACTTCGGGTCGAGTGGTACATAAGGTACCTAAATTATAATACGTAACACGATATTCTAGCCACTTAAACAGTAATGGGTCAAGTGAAGCCCTGATATCTGCCATTTGAAGCGAAATCAAAGGTGGATGCGTTTGTCTTTCAATACTTTGCGGAAACTGTATTACAACCGTTAGTAATGATTTGTTTTCTACATCACTAAAATATAAAAGATATTATCAATTTATTTATAACCAGAATATTTAAAGGATACTAACCTGTAAATATTACTTTCTGGTCCTGAAAATATAAAGGCTTGCTGTGACTCATTGAGTGCAAACATTTTTACCGAACTTATATTTAATTCATTTGATATTGTAACCAAAGATGACAACTTCTTGCAATTTACGTTTTCCAGTAACAATTCTAGATATACAGGGTCTGAAATGTTTGTAATATATAAATATAATGTTTAAAAAGTTATTGATCAATTAATATGGTAGTATAGTACATACTCGTTTCTTGACAAGCATCATTGAATAAAGATGAACAGACAAGAGGATTAGTTGTATCACCAGCATCAAAAATTGAAGTTAAGATAGATACAGCAGCCATTAGCTTTGCCTTTGTTCCGGTAATTGTAATACTGTCAATATGTATCGCGTATATTTCATGTATTAAATCAACATTTTTCCAATACTGCGGATACAATAATTTCTTGATTTCACATTCGATGGAATAGGGCATTATTATTGATGTATGGCAATTTTTCGTCAAATAAAGTTGACTTCTGGTTCCATTTACCTAGTTAAACGCGTATTTTATTATATAATTATATATAAATGAAATAAAAGAGAAAAAAAAAAGAAAAGAAAAATAATCGAGCATACATTGAAGTAATTTCTCCATTACCTGCAATGTAATAATCTTATGACACTGATTAAACATTTCAGTCGGAAGATCAGTCTGTTTGGATGCACAAGCTGCAAGCCTAAATGGATATAAAGGTTGAAGTATAGTTACTATTGCTTCATCACATTCAATACTCATGAAAGGATCGTCTGTAAGAGCAGGTGTTAAAGGTGTCGTCTAACAAAATAATATGAAAGGAATAAATAATAGTAACATAAAAATTATTTATTATACGTCTATGTATATTATTACTTACTCGACTTTCAACTATTTTTCGTTGTCGTGGAAGTCCAGTAATAGAATGATCCGCCAATTGCAATTGAAGTGAGGCTTTAACTATTATTAATTTTGTCTCAACCATAGATACATTTTCTCTTAATGCTTCGTATTCTTCCAATGTAACTGGGGGGAGTTCATCTACGAGTGGATCTGCAATTTATACATGATAATTTTCTAAACAAGTTTTTATTTTCATATAACTGTAATTGAATATATACCTGGTTTTGTAACGAGATAAGGATTGTAATCATAATTTGAAGCAGCTTGTTTTATTGTTTCAATACGATGAAAAACACCCGAACATAATCTAATAGTTAAATCGCCTATAATATATCTCATTACTCTACGTTCGTTGAAATTACTGAAAAAGAAGTATATGTATTTATGTTACATTTTTCTAAGAATGTATGTAGAGAGAGAGAGAGAGAGAGAGAGAGAGAGAGAGAGAGAGAGAGAGAGAGAAAAAGAACTCAGTTACCTATATTCAAAATTAGACCCAAACTCTGCCAGTTTTTCAGGTGTTATGTCATCTGGCAATTCGGTGCAATGAACGTAATCCATGGAGAATGCGGGACATCGTTCTATTAACCGCTCCTCTATGCATGTTTTATAAAACTATTTATTATAAAATCTAAAATTATGAATATAGATTCAAAGTTTTATTACCTGAAGCTGTACATAGATAATAATATATTCCTTGTTTATATTCCCGTTTTCTTCCTTTATTCTCCACTGATTCATCATCAAATAATGAATCTTTTAAGTACCGAGTATTAAACTTGCCAGCTACTAAATATAAAGGCGGCTAAACAAGATAGTTTATTATATTATTCGTCGCAGTTTGAATAAAATATACTTAGAAGTTATAGTATAAAATATTACTTGTGCTCCATCGACTACTTCAAGATGACCACAACTACAACTTCCTCTTGGATATACGCGTATGCAACCCATTCCAATTTGAAAACTAGTCATTGCAATTCCTTGGAGCAATGTATCCACTACCACACCATTTAATCGCAATGTTAAAAACGATTTATACCGAAGTTTACGGGATTTATAAAACAATTGTTCTTTAACATTTTCAGCTGTCTATATACGTAAGAAAAAATAAAAATTATTTACTTATATTTTATTTTCTCCTCTTATCTTATTGTAAATAAATACCTTAAAAGTTAAAGTCGCATCTTGTACATATACGCCTAAATGAATGGTATGTCCAGAATAAGCCATTTGCTGCTCTGTAGACCAGTCATTTTCCCAATCAATAGGTAACAAAGATGACACCATGTTCCAAGCCCATCCACCCCATCCTGTACTGTCTGCAGCAGTTCCACTCACATGATCTGTATCATCTATAATATTAAACACCAAAGTATGTATATAGAAATGATATCATATAGCTGTATCTTGTATGGAGTAAAATGAAACAAAACCTTGTATACTGTCCTCCCTTTCTTCTACAGAAATTAACGATTTTTCTTTACTAGATGGAAATTGCTTTGTTTGCAAAGCCATTATCAAGGCAGCTAATCTAAGTAACATTGGTACTTGTTGTTCTGTTATACTGAATTCCATTTTTTGACAATGAAGATCTAATCGTGTAATTGAAGCTTTTCTTGCAGTATTACTATGGTAGTTTATGATTAAACGTATTATAACCGAACATCGATATAGAACAGGATCCTAAATTACAAAATAGTATATTTTTACATTCTTATCTTATTGCTCAAAATTTGCAGTCAATCGTAATAAGTAGTTAATACCTGATATATTTCTATTTTCCCAGATGCATCCATTTTATCTAAACATAATGTTAAATCTTGAATAGTAATAACTTTCCTAAGCATAACTTCATATGTGTTAACATCTGAAAGGAAACATGTGTCTGTATTTAAAATATACTGTTAGAAACTCTTAGAAACATAATATGGAATATATATACCTGTAAATGCTGGTTCCCATTTGTTATCAACAGTTTGCATGCTTAAAAATCTGACATTGACACTAAGAACAATATCTTCTTCCACATATTTTAGAATTAAATTATTACAATTAATTGTTATGTTATTTACAACTTTTGTTACTATGCTTTTTATGTATCCAGGAGGAGCTTCTTCCCTAGAAATTAAATAGTAACAAATAGGAATGATTATAACACAATATGTGTTTTAGTAATAATAATAGGTTGCTTACTGCGGTATCTCTTGCCTCCTTTGTAAGATGGTAGGATTAGTCTCCACTTTATTATTATCTTTTAATTTTAAAATGCATTCTAAAATAAAGATTAAAGTTTCACTTCTATGTATTCAGTTTTGTAACGAGTGTTAATCATGTTATCCGATACTTACCTATTGTATTAATGGTAATCACAATTGGCTCTGAAGTAATTTTTACCCAAGGAACATGAATAAGTAATTCATGTATATGACCACTAACAAAAACAAAGGGAAGATTTAGTTGTTCTTCCAAAACTTCTAGCCGTAGATCAAGGTTTTGAAATGATGCATCACCACCCCATAAGGAAACCTGAAATATAAAATGAGATAATACACACATGCGAAGAAAATAAATATAGACTCATTATTATATAAATCATATATACGTACCTGAGATTGTTCTGGTTTAAAATTTTTCACATACTTTTCAACATAACTGAGAATCACTGGTGTTATATATGATTCCAATTTGAACATTGTGATTGGTAACTCAATACATTCCACATACTCTTGTAGGTTTAATAAATTTATGTAAATCTAAAACTCTCTAATAATTTATTTTTTTAGTCCGTCAATTGATTAAATACGCTTACCAAATATATTGGTAGAAGAAGTAACAGGTATAATAATAAGAAAAAATTAATATTTGACCACTTATAATATTTAAAAATGCAAAAGTTTATCTGGAAATAGTAAAATTATTTAAAGATTAAAAGTAAAATATGGATAATTATTAACTTTAACATAGATTATGATATATATCATAGATATATATTGAATCTATATATATATATATATATATATATATATATATATATATATATATATAGAAATACAATATAAACAGCAAAGAAAGTTTAATACAAATATTTGACAAATCTACTAACAATACAATTTCATTTTTAAAGCAATTGAATTTTGAACATTTTTATGAGGAAAGTGAAGTAGGGTTAACAGAATCAATAGTCGCTTTGAAAAACATATTTTATTCTTCTTTCATATTAATACGGAGACGAATATTATAATATGCTATTATTAAGTGTGAAGAAAATACATATTAACCTTATTAAACATCGGCAGTTGACCATGCATTAAATTCAAGTATAAAAATATATTTTAAAAATACATATCTTGCATATTTCGTAATGAAATTTTAGTTTAATAGAAAAAGAAGCAATGCCACTTTGAATGATTTACAATTGATTGTTTTTGATCGTAATTTTATGCCTTGTAGATATAGTTTTATTTATGCTGTCTGCTGTAACCTTTCTAATTTGACGTGCACTGCAACTGCATGTGCACAGTAACTCTAATGCGCATGCTTATTGTTTTGAATGCACATCTCCGAATGAAATTTTAAATTGCTTATTTATTTGTGCATAACTATCTACGAAAACTCCACGAAATTTGTATTAATATAAATAAATAAAAGGAAAATATACAAAAATGAATTTTCTTATCTTTTAATATTACGTAAGTTCTCAGATTTCTTATTTTAAATTTACAATTTTGCATGATTTGTATATATTCAGACATTTTTTTATACACCCGATAAAAATTGCTTTTTCCCCTTTATTCAAATTTTTACACATTCTTTGATGTTCACTTTATACCAAATGTAATGGGACTTTTTGTCATGTGTTAAGACAATGGCACACATAACTGCATATTTTGCAGCTCGAGATTATACAAAACCTGCGATTGATCGTCGCATTGCTGAATTATTAAAAAGAAGAGTCGGTTTAGAAGAATTACCTACTGAAAGTTCAAAAGAACGACTTGTATGTAAAGCATACAAACTACTACAAATTGTCAATTTTACTAGAAAATATAAATATTATTTAGTAAACTATTTCATTTAAATTTTAATATTTTATTGTATACATAGGCCAAATTTAAGGAAAATCGAAATGCTAGACAAGCATTGCTTAAAGCAACCCATAGACAGGTCTTGGAAGTTGCTGCTTTTATTTTAAATGTAGATCCAGACACTTTAGAAGAAGGAATCATTGATAAAGACGAATATATCAATGTTCTTGATAGTTTCTTCCTTAAAGATGGAAAGCGTGCAATTCTTATACACTATCAACCAATGGAACCACCTCCATTTGGTATCATAANAAAAAAGAGTCAGGAAGATGGAATCCACAATATGAGCGTGAAACTGAAGTAATACGTTGTTGTGTTACTGATGGTTCTACAGAACAACTTTCTGGCAAATGTGTTATAGTTTACAGATTGAAATCAGACATTGATTTTGAAACAAAGCATCTTCATGAAGTATGTATTCAGTATGGTTGTGCAAAATTATTTTTGTACATTATAATGTATTCTCAACCTGAATTCTTGAACAGGAAGCATATTATGCGTATGCAGAAGTTGACCCAGTATCTCGAAGTGCACTTGCAGCCATATCAGATTTAATTTTAAGGCTAAATTTACCAGCAATAATTGCTAATAAAGTATGGGGTGAATTGTCAAAATGTGAAACTGGCAACAAAGTTGTGAACAATTTTATTTGTGATTTTAGAGACTTTTGTGAATTTCTAAGCAGTAAGAGAGTACAAATCATAGTAATTTAAAGTCATATCTATATCTATACAATGAAACTACTATTTCTATATTTTGTTTAGTGACTAAAATAGATTTAGAAAATACAATAAAATTTTACACCGATTGGGAGGCCTATTATAAGTATTTAGAATTGCCAGAAAATAATAAACAAAGTCTTACTAACCCAGAAGCTATAGAAGCTATAGAAAATAATCTTAAATTATGGATGAAAAGTATGGAACGGGTAAAGTTTATGAGTGTAGCCTTTTATTTTAAACCACTAAAAAATTATATGAATTTGGATATACAGGCCGTTGTCCAGAGTCAACAATTACGTAGAGAAACAGAAACAATGGGGCCAAATGCAGAACTCAGTTACTGGAGAAGATTGCTAGCTCGTTTTTCATCAATTATTGAACACATTAAATCTCCATTTACTCAAAAATATATAGATTTTTTAAAAAAAATAAAATCGAAACATATAAAAGTATGTTTAATTACAAGATATCCTTTTTTATTTAAAGCTTAGAAATTAATTCAGAGTTGATATACAGAAATGGAAATTGTTGGAAAAACACGTTCAAATGATCCAAATTCTCGCACAAGATAATGTAAAATATTTGTATGCACTAGAAAAATTTACTCAACCTTTGTACAGGCTTGATCCAACAAAAATGGGAGAATATTTACCTCCGCTCATGTATGTTATACGAATGATATACGCTACTTCTCGATTCTTTAATAGCAGCCGAATGATCACAGCAGTTTTTGTAAAAGTACCATCGTAGAAACATAATAGAAATGAAAATGTGTATCTCCATATATTCTATAAAATTTCAACGATTTGATTATCAATTTTCCAGATGACGAATCAAATGATTTTAGCGTGCAAAGCATACTTAACAGAGGATGGCAAAATAAATGTTTGGAACGATGCTAAATCAGTCATGATATCCAAGATAAAGGCAAATATTAATTAAACAAAATTCTAAGTAAATCGATTTACTATAAAATCTTTTTATTATAGGATTGTATTAAACTGTGTGAAAAATACTATGAATATTACAACGAAATGTGCAAAGAGGTAAGAGAATCTACCGATGAAAAGCCTTTCGAAGTATCCGAAATGTATGTTTTCGGGAAATTTAATACCTTCAAAGCGAGAATAATAAAAGTCAGTGATAAAATATTTCATTAAAATCCTATAATATAATTATATCATCTTGAGCAAAATCATAAAAAATAAATTAAATATATTTCAGATCATGGATGTTTTACAAACAACTTTAACGTATCTAATTCTTTATAATTCTGCAATAGAGGGAATAGACGTATTCGCAAACAAATTCTCGAGTTTTTTTCAGGAAATTTCGTCCAAAGATTATGATCCATTAAATCATAGAAAACCGTATTTTGATTCTGATTACGATAACTACAAGAAAAACGTGGCAGAGACAGAGATAGAATTACGGAACTTCTTTTATAAAAGCGTGTCGGAAACGCCAAACATAACGGAAGCTTTGAGAGTAGTGGCAAGGTATCATTTTATATAACATAACGTATCAAAATTGAAAATTTTTAGCTGATCTTATAGTTATGGGACGAATGGTATATCCATGTCGATAGTGTCGGCAAAATCTTTAATTTTTTTAATAAAATTTTTAATAAAAATACAAAGAAAAATTTCACACATTGTATTATAATCTAAGTTAGTATTAATCGTTATTTTATTACAAATATACGATTTGTATAGATTCCAAAAATTGAAGTTTAAGCATCTGAGAATCGACAGAAAGTATTTAGAACTTACAGGGTTGTTTCAAAAAGAAATCGAGGATGTACGAGATAGATATAACGAAGACAGATCGGATCCTCCGATACCACGAAACGTTCCACCTATTGCTGGTCGTATTTTATGGATTCGACAGCTTTTCAGACGTATCGAAAGCCCGATGGAAATATATAAAGAATGTAGAAGAGTAATTAGCCACGATCACATGCAGAGATGCATTAAAATTTACAATGCCTTGATCAGTGTCTTTATACACTATGAAATGATATATCATAAATCATGGTATGATTCTTCAGAAATTGTAAGTATAATCGTCGTATACGATAAGATGAATAAAATTATGATTAAATTACTAAATGTTTCAATCGATAGGTTCGATTGGCATTAGCTTCGCCCTTGATAGTAAGACATCCAGATACGAATAAGTATCATTTGAACTTTGATTCGTACATCATAGAGGTGATACGCGAATCAGAACACATGGCTAGGTTTGATTTGGAAGTGCCAGATTTTATACAGATAATAACATTTTGTAAAGATAAAATCTCCTCGTCGTATGAAACTGTGAAACAATTGGTCGATGAAAATAATACATTAAGGTACACTGCCTCGAATGATAGGTACTCTGCTGACTATTAGATCATCTAATCGTTATATTTTCATTATAAATTTTTAATGAAGCTTTAAATGGCTTCTTTTTATATGACATTTTCTCTTTGATTATACCGATAAAATATACCGATAAAGTTTGGATTTAAATCCTTAGCACTCTGTATCATAAATAGAAAATAAAAGCAGTGAAAAACATTTAATCTGTACTAGATATAGGAATATATATATATATATATATATATATATATATATATATATATATAATAGGAAACGACTTATATCGCAGATTTTTCTTCTACGTTTCAGACGAACAATACCAATAGTGTTTTTGACTTTGATAAAAATTGTTCTCGTTAATCTCGAGATTGCATTTCAACCTTGTTTATCGGTAATTACATGGACGTCCTTAAACATTAGCGAAGTATGTGACGAAATAAGGCACGCGCTTACGTCGGTGCAGATTTTTGTTAAAGAGATAAAAGACATGAAAGAAGCAAGGGTCGACGAAGTTTTCGAATCCATATCAGAAGCTGTTTTACTACAACTCGATGACCATGCAAAGACTCCTACACAATTATTAGACGATAATATCGCCTATGGGCTTACAGTATCGGCTGATTTGGAAATTAAATCATCAGCAGCAGAGAAAGCTGTTACGGCTATTATTAATAAGTTTATGGATTTTATAATCGACGAGACTGTTCAGGATGTTAAATATAATTGGATGGATCCGGATAAAATACAAAGGCATATCTCACAGACGAAATTGACAAAGGGAAAATACGAGCCAGGTGTCCATTTTTGATTAATTTTAATTATCTTATTACATAATTAATCCTTTAATACCTCCGTTGTATTCCGCTGCACATGTTGCAACAATTTAATTATCTTGCTGTTGGATCTTAATTGCAAGTAATTATTGTGTTTTTTATTTGCGCATTTCGTCTAAAAGTTTTAAGAAGAAGAACAGGATAGCGAACATTGCGTTAAAATAAATATTAATTTAAGACGGAAATTTTTCTGATAAAAAGATCTCATCTCTTAAGAGATTAAATACAATCTACGTAATGTTACTGTAAAATTTTAGTACTACAGGCACGTAATCTGTGTAGAACGTAACAAACGTCATATTAAGGGGCTAAACATCTTGTATGATTCGCAAGCATAATGATCCATATCTATCAACTAATCGTAGGTTTTGCCCCTATCGAGAGAACACGTAAAGTCCATATAAACAAGGTGCACAATGATTGCATGGAATTATTTGCTTATTTCCATAATAAGCTCGTAGAAGCCTTAGTAAAATGCACCAAGAATTCCCTCGAATTATTAAAGAGAAAAGTCACTAATATGAGGTTCATTCGATTGCATCTATAATTTGCCGATGAGATAACGTTACTAAAAAATGACCTGTGTTCTGTTTCTCATACCTACAGACATCTGATAGAAGATAACGAATCGAATCAGAAATCACCGATACTTTTAACAACATTTGTTTTGCAAATACCAAACATCGTGATAGTACCCCCAATAGAAGAGTTGCAATATTATTTTGGGAAATTAGTAATTAGTTTATTGGAGAATTACAAACGAATTACAGCATGGGGACAGCGTTATGCTACTAGTCTAAAGTCTGGAAGCATCATAACAACTTTCCAAGGTTTGTTTCTCGCGGAAGAAACGAAAATAGCAAATTGAAGACATCATTAACGATGATCGTGATAGTATCATCGTTTAACAAAGTTGCATATTTGTTACTTTTTTCAAATTTAATACTTCTTTATTGCTACAAACTCTTCGATGTTTATAATCTTATATACATTAATGACTTATTCATATAGGAGACATTGTAGATACTGGGAAGAATTATTATCAGATCATATCAGATCACAAAGAGATAGTTCGTAGCGTAATGAGCCTGCAAGGTGCAATTTTCGCTATAAAGCAAGACGTCGATGAAATTGCCAATGTACTACTATTTTTCTTTTCATCCAATTTTAAATATACAAACAAATCTCGGATAACATCGGAGCTACATCGATATTAAATAACATGTTAAAACTTCGAGCAAACTCTCGGAAATTTCTGCATACCTGAAATTTGCACGTATCCTGAGTCTCGAATAACACATTTTAACATCATTAAAGCGATTGATCAAGTTATTCGAGAGATGTCTGTATGTGTATACGTACAGCTGCATAGGATGACACGTGTGACTCAATTTGAGTTATTTAAATCACTTTTCGAGTAGATCTACTTGCAGTACTCCTACATATGGTCCGAAGACAGGGACAATATCGTTCAAAATTTCGTCGATTCCGAGCCCATCACTCAGGTGATTAAAGAGAAGTTTGTGGAGTATGACAATTTAGTCGCTGAAATTCAAAATCTGCCAAATAAACACGTAGTTGGACCTATAGAAATTAGCATGGGTAGTAATCCAATATTATTTTTGTCATTTTTCTTATTTAGCGACGAATAGATAGCGGATCTTTATGTATTTATGGGAAATTTGAATTTTTAGACAAACTGAAATTAGCATTCCTAGTGGAAGCACGCGCATGGAAGACGTTATTGGGGCAGAAGTTATCTGCGACTTATAAAGAGAAATTAAAAAGGATCACCGAATATATAAATGAAAAGAATAAGGTGCTGGTCAGAGAAATAAAAGACCTGGAAGACGTGAGGATTGCAATGAAATGTTTGAGCGAGATACGAGACGATTTCATATCGTTGGATATAGAATTGATCTTGATCGAGGAAACGTATACGTTAATGGGGAGGTTCTACATCTCTATTTCGAAGGAGGAACAGGATATCGTGGACAGTTTACGCTACAATTTTACAAACATGTTGAACACGGTAATAATTTACGAAAAATTATCATTCATCGCATATCGTTCATGTTATTACGCGATAATATTTTAAATAATGAATTGTTCGATATTATAAGGCGAAACAGGTACAAACAAAGATATGCGAAATGCAAGAGCCATTGAAAAAGGAACTGACGGATGGTGTTGCGATATTTAAGCAACAAGTGATTCATTTTGATCTCGATTTTGAGCTGAATGGTCCTATGGTTGAGGGAATACCGGCTAAAGAAGCTAGCGATCGGTATTATTTATGAATAATAGATTATTATAATTAGAACACAATTATATCAAAGATCGGTAGTTCTAGCGCTAAATAAATAGGAACTTAAGTATCATTCCCGGTTCATAACTGCTTTATTATTCTTATTTGATTTTTCTAGGCTCATATTCTTTCAAGGTCTTCTCGAAGAGTTATGGGAGAAGTACGAAACTTACAGTAGCGGGGAAAGTTTATTCGGCATTGAAATAACAGACTACCCTGCTCTTCATCAAAGGAAGAGGGAAATTAATTTACTGCAGAAGTTATACTCCTTGTATTTGCAAGTGATACGAACGATCGATGGCTACTACGAGATACCTTGGTCAGACATCGATATCGAATCTATAATGACTGAATTAGCCGATTTTCAGAACAGGTCGCTACAAGTTCTACTATTTCTTGATATTTTGTTCATTGTTATGTAAGCACAGCACGTAACTTGACTTTACAATTTTCTATTAGATGTCGGCGATTACCAAAGGTTATGAGAGACTGGCCAGCTTATATCGAGCTGAAGAAGAAGATCGACGACTTCAACGAGACTTGCCCATTGTTAGAGATGATGGCTAATAAAGCGATGCAAGAAAGACACTGGGAAAGAATGTCGAAGTTGTGTAAATACCACTTTGACGTCGAGTCGGAGACTTTTACTTTGGCTAGCGTGATGCAGGCACCTTTGTTGAAGTACAAAGATGAAGTCGAGGTATGATTTCAATCTAAACACGTAATATCTATCTCCCCTAATTAATTATTATTTATTATGTATTACATGTATATTACAGAATTATTTACGTAATTAGGTCATTTCATAAATAGAAGATTTTTGAGAATTATGTTTAAAGCAATAAAATTTTTTATGATGAAAATTCTATTATATTATACGAAATATTTAATAGAAAGATGATAGAATGATTTAATAAGACGATGGTAATAATCATGACGATAATAATTAATAGAATTTTTAACTTTTCGTAGGATATATGCATAAGTGCGGTGAAGGAGCAAGATATAGAGAGTAAACTGAATCAAATTATAGCAGAATGGGCTACCGTAGATCTACAGTTCTCCACGTTTAAGCAAAGAGGAGAATTACTTTTAAAAGGCACAGAAACGATCGAGATAATATCTCAATTGGAAGACAGTTTAATGATCATCAGTTCACTCTTGGCAAATAGGTATTTAATCGATTGTTTAAATTAGACGAAAAAATATTTAATCTCGAGTCAATAATATTACTACAATTTATATGATATAATTTAGATATAATGCGTATTTCAAAAAGGACATACAATTGTGGCAAAATAAGCTCAGCAATACCTCCGAAATCTTAGCAAAATGGTTGACTGTACAGAATTTATGGGCTTATTTAGAAGCGGTGTTCATTGGCGGTGATATATCGAAACAACTCCCAGCAGAGGCGAAACGTTTCAATGTAATTAATCAATTCATCTTTAAAAGCTATTATCGAAGAAAATCACGTCTATGCTATTATGTTTGAAATTTCACTCTAATACATTTTAGACATCGATCCTCTCTATTTTAGACATCAATAAAGTCAAGTCTGGACGATGATTAAAACAAAATTTATGTTGGGTGATACTTTTTAAGTAAATTACATTTTAAATATTTCAGAATATCGATAAAGCTTGGGTGAAGATAATGTATAGAGCACGTGAAAACGTGAACGCAGTGGAAACATGCACAGGAGACGAAACAATGGGACAATTCTTGCCACATTTATTGGAACAGCTGGAATCTTGTCAGAAGTCTCTCAGCGGGTAACAACACTGATTCGAACACCTCTATTATTAACTCAGCTTCGTTTCTAAAATCTTTTATGTTTCAATTACCATTCAGTTTCGATTGAAAAATCGACCTTTCTCGCATAATCTTTTTAGCATAAAATTCAGATGCCTGCATATGTTAACATGACTCAAATTAATTAATGTAAAATAATATATGATACTTATACAGATACTTGGAAACAAAACGAAGCGTATTTCCAAGATTTTGCTTCATATCAGATCCCACCTTGCTGGAAATACTTGGTCAAGCAGCAGATTGCCATACTATACAGAAATATCTTGATGGTTTCTTCGACAACACAGCAAGAGTAACGAAACTGTCAAACTATTTTCTCTTCTTCCTACAATTAGATTCATAGACACAACTTAGATTTCCTCAATTACAGTTAGAGTTTCACGAAAAAGAGTATGAGAGGATTGTAGCTATGTATTCGCGCGAAAACGAGAAGGTACTAATGGAGAAGGATGTTATATGTTCAGGGGGTGTAGAGAACTGGTTGAACACTTTGTTAGCGGTTCATCAATTCTCAGTTGGCAGTGTAATCTCTCAAGGGCTGCAAGCTCTCACCCACGAAGAGTTTGACGTTATACAGTTGATAGACAATTCGATTTTACAAGTAAAATTTCGATTATTTGGATAATCTAACTCTCAAAAAATAAATCAGATTTTCCCTCCTGTTTTTCTCGATTGTAAATTATACTACATCTTAATAGGTAGGACTATTAGTCTTGCAAGTTTTATGGACTCGCAACTCTGAAATAGCTCTCAATACAGTAAGACGAGACAGAACCGTAATGAAGCGAACGAATCAATGGTTCCTCGAATTATTAAACAGTCTCATTGAAGTGACTGTTAAGGATTTGTCGAAATACGCGAGAGCAAAATACGAGGCCTTGATTACTATTCACGTGCATCAGAGGTGTGTCTATCGTCGTGTCCCATATTACGAGAAAATTAAAACTATGATTGGAATTTTCGAAGAAATTTAAGAATTCACTTTATAGCATTTTACGCCTTGCTCTTCTTTTCTATTATATTCTTTTGTATCGAAAATATTGACCATTAAAATATCATGAATAATATAACCCGCTATTCGTGTACTGAAGAAAACGAGCCGATAAATATCTTCACAAATTTTCCAGAGACATATTCGACGAAATGTGCCAAATGAGAGTTCGCAATGTGAACGACTTCGAGTGGTTGAAGCAGTGTAGATATTATTACGACACCGAAACAGAAGATGTTCCTATAAAAATCACAGATATAGATTTTGTTTATCAGAATGAGTTTCTCGGTTGTACTGATCGACTCGCCATTACGCCTCTTACCGACAGATGCTACATAACGTTAGCTCAAGCTGTAGGTAAGACTATCGTCGTTAAAGTGCGCGTGAAGCAAGTCTCTTTAATTAATAACTATTTTCCTTAGTCGCAATTATAATTCTTAAATTATAGAAGAATACTTCTTCTCTAAGTATGTCGAGTCTGTTCTAATTTTCAATTATTATCAATCATTTTTTAAACTTGGTACTCCAGGTATGAATTTTGGAGGTGCACCAGCGGGACCAGCTGGGACTGGCAAAACAGAAACCACAAAGGATATGGGGAAAGCCCTTGGAAAGTACGTGGTGGTATTTAATTGCTCGGACCAAATGGATTTCCGCGGTTTGGGCAGAATATTTAAAGGATTAGCCATGTCCGGAGCGTGGGGCTGCTTCGACGAGTTTAATCGCATCGATTTGCCGGTTCTATCCGTCGCTGCTCAGCAAATAGCGATCGTACTCACAACAAGAAGGGAAAGAAAAACAAGTTTCCTTTTTAGGTATTCAGGAATATTAATTAGATTATAGAGTTTCAAGGATACATACGTACAGGATAGTTTCTGTTTTAAGTAATTTTATAATTTAAATTACTAAGGAAATATATGTATCATACAGTGACGGTGAAGTATACAAATTAAACTACGAGTTTGGGATCTTTATTACTATGAATCCTGGCTACGCTGGTCGCCAAGAGTTGCCAGAAAATTTAAAGATACAATTTAGAAGCGTTGCTATGATGGTTCCCGATAGACAAGTATTATCACGGAAAAATAATGCAGCTATAATGTAAATGTTCGATATAAATTATTATTCGTTCGTTTAGATTATTATGCGTGTAAAATTGGCAGCCTGTGGCTTTAAGGAGAACATTCTACTAGCACGAAAATTTTTTACTTTGTACAAACTATGCGAGGAACAATTAAGCAAACAAGTGCATTATGATTTCGGTCTGAGAAACATTTTATCCTGTTTGCGAACTCTTGGTGCGCAGAAACGAGCGAATCCCACCGATTCTGAAGAGACTACCTTAATGAGAGTTTTAAGGTAAAACAAATCCATCAGTTACTGATACTGGAAAACGTTCCAATGGAAATCAAAGCTCTGGCCTTTATCGTACAATAATAAAGTTTCATCTTCACTGTGATATTGCAGAGACATGAATCTATCAAAGTTGGTAGACGAAGACGAACCCTTATTTATGTCTCTCATCGAAGATATGTTCCCAGGAATCAAACTCAGAGTTCAAACATACAAGGACCTGCAGAAAGCAATTGCAAATGCAGCTGTCGCTCTTGGTATAATGAATCATGCAGAGTGGAATTTGAAAACAATTCAAGTAAACTTCGCAACTGAACATCGAGTTGTTCGAGATAATAATACTCCTTATATCTCTAGTTATACGAAACGTCTTTGGTTCGTCACGGTTTGATGGTGCTCGGACCAACAGGATCCGGGAAAACCATGTGCATGTGGGCTCTTATGAAAGCTCTAACAGAAATGGGCATGCCCCATAAAGAAGTCAGAATGAATCCTAAAGTTAGCGTCTTCCTTTACACCGACCATAACTTTAATTACTAGTCGATCAATCAATTTTTTCGTTAATGTCTAAATAAGATTCTGAATAAGCTACCCGTGCAACAGCGGATTACCATTGCACGTATTTTTGATAAATTCTATCACTATTCTAATCGATGAATTACATGATATAGGTATATTGAGAAGTTGAAAAAAATCTTATAAAATAAAATAGTCGAGAATATTCTGCGAACAATGCATTGACGTGCTTAGTAAGTAATTTGCAGCATGCGAACTAAATTTGCTAACGAAAGAATTTCCTTAGGCCATAACCGCGTCTCAGATGTTTGGTAGACTGGATGTGGCGACAAATGATTGGACAGATGGAATTTTCTCTACTATATGGAGAAGATCGACACAGACGAAGAAAACAGAAAATTTATGGATGGTCTTGGATGGCCCTGTGGATGCTGTATGGATTGAGAACTTAAATTCGGTGCTGGACGATAATAAGACATTGACTTTAGCGAATGGCGATCGCATAATTATGGCGTCGAACACTAAATTGGTCTTTGAGCCAGATAATGTCGATAATGCATCGCCAGCCACGATATCCCGCATGGGAATGGTGTTTATAAGCGCTTCTGTTCTAAAATGGACCCCCATTCTACAAGTAATTTCAAAACTACATATTTCTTACTATTTCTTGTATCTAAGCTTTCGAACAGCTTTGTTGTTCATACATATTTTCGGCTGCGTTTTAAGATCTAACAGTATTCGATATCTTTTTGTTAATACCCAGGGCTGGTTCAAGACACAACCACCTGCGCAAGTAGAAGTGTTAAATAATTTATTTAATAAAATTTACAACGATGCTCATACCTTCGTTCAAACGAAGCTTCCGACAACAATGCATCTCTTGGAAGCTCTTTATATAAGGCAATGTATCGATCTATTGGATGGTTTGCTTGGTACAAATAAAGATACGGCTAGTACGTATTTTTTATCCATATACTATATCGATCATATCAGAGTAAGAACAATATTTGAATTTAATCAAAAGTTAAAAAATAATAACCAATTAATAATTAAAAATGGCATTTTTTTATGGGATCGGTAGGTTATAAATTCGAATTAAATATCTATTAAAAAACATGGGAATAATATATTTAACTATTTACTACGTATGTATTATATATATTACTATATTTATTTTTTTTAATTTTATTGCCTGCATTACATCGAATCTTTTTCCATCAGAACCTTCTTCGACTAATTTGTAATTCATAAATTAAGAAATCTAAAAATGAAGTTAATAAGATGATAGGTTTGCCAACTAACAAACTGGTTTTGTAAAATTCGATAATTACATGTAATTGAAAAATCTATCGGACCGAAAACTTTTACACACCTTTGCAAGTGTAGTTTGTTACGTGAAGGGATTTAATTGAAATATACGTGATTCAGAAACACTACCAGAGTATCACATCGAAAAGATATTCCTATTCTCGCTAATGTGGAGTCTGGGAGCGGTATTGGAATTAGACGAACGTAACGCATTGCAGGAGTTCCTACTTAATCATCAATCGAAATGTAATTGGCCAAAATGCAAGGTAGTACTATGCACATGGGATTAATTGATATGGAAACAAGGATAATTATACAGTGAAATAATGGTTATCGTAGGAAGATGAAACTATCTTTGAATATCTGGTGTCAGACGATGGCCAGTGGATGCATTGGTCCGAAAAGGTCCCAGAATTTATCTATCCTTCGGACGAAGTTTTAAAATATTACACTATTTTAGTGCCTAACATAGACAATGCAAGAACCTTATTTTTGATCGATGTCATTGCAAAACAAGGAAAAGCAGTGCTGCTAATAGGTATCAATCATATTACTGTCGCAAGCTTGCTTTTTAAGAGATTAGTAACTTATTAATCGTTAACTATTAAACGACTCTATTAATCATAGGAGAGCAAGGAACGGCAAAGACAGTCATGATCAAAAGCTTCATGTCCCATTACGACCCGGAAGAACACCTATTCAAATCTTTTAGTTTTTCTTCCGCATCAACACCTAATATGGTTCAGGTAATTAACTCGAAATTCGGAAAATTATTATAGACGATAAGTCACGAAGTAATGGAATACGATTCGTAGCGAGTGTTTGAGAGCTACGTCGAGAAAAGGGTGGGTACCACCTACGGACCGCCAGGTGGTCGGAAAATGACCATTTTCATCGACGACATAAATATGCCTGAGATAAATGAATGGGGTGATCAAATTACAAACGAGATAGTTCGTCAACTGATGGAGTATAAAGGATTTTATTCACTGGATAAGCCAGGCGATTTCTGCATTATACAGGATATTCAGTTGTTAGCAGCGATGATCCACCCTGGCGGCGGTAGAAACGATATTCCACCACGGCTCAAGAGACAATTCAATATTTTTAACTGTACACTACCATCCAACAAATCTATGGACACGATTTTCAGTAAGAGCATATAATTAGCGAAATAATATATAAACAGATGCTCTAATTAAACATTGAAACAGCTATTAATGAATTTCTACGTTCCATGCAAATCGCTGTTTTCTTTTCTTGTAATAACTCGGTAATATTCAATTATAATATGCAATATAAATGCAATAACGATAATGGCAAAGGTTACATCGCGTAGATTACATCAATAAATTTAAATTACAAGGCAGTTTATTTTTGATGGAAATGATACGACGCATTGAAAGACAAGAGACTTTATTTGTAATTTTTATTTCAACGCATCGTATCATTCCTGTTAAAAATAAACGATGCCACGTTTATAATTTACAAATTATAATAGATTGACCAAACTGGGATTAATTAATTTCTCTTTATTAATTATTGATTCTGTAATTATCGAAGCTTCGGTTAGGAAATTACCAGGTTAATAAATGTTTTGAAAAAATGTTTAGGAAGTATTGGACAAGGATACTTCTGTAGTACTAGATTCGACGAGAATATCGTGAGCTTTCTGCCAAAATTAATACCTTTGACGAGAGTTCTATGGCAGCAGACTAAAAGTAAAATGTTACCAACGCCAGCGAAGTTCCACTATATTTTTAATTTAAGAGACTTGTCACGAATATGGGAAGGCATTCTCAGAATAGAAAGAGCTGAATGTGATTCCAGAAGCAGACTATTAAAGCTTTGGGAACACGAATGTACTCGTGTGATTGCAGACCGGTTGGTTATCATACGAGTAAACCGAAAAGCTTTTCAATAAACTACAGATATAGTTATATTCTTTATTGTTATTAGATTTACGAATAACGAGGACACTCAGTGGTTCAAAAGTACATTAAGAAAAACTGCGGAGAAAATGTTGGGTTCTGATTTTAATTTCTATATACCAGTCGAAACATATTTCGTGAACTTTCTACGCGAGCCGCCGGAACCTACTGGAGATGAACCGGAGGACTTTGTCTTTGAGGCGCCAAAGATTTACGAAGAGATTCCAAGGTTCAATTTTACTTAAAAAATTTAATTCATCAGTTCAGCTTACTCCAATAACACAAATCAAGGATTCGAATGTTAACGAAATGAAAACCTCTTTATAGTTATGAGGATGTGATTGCGAAAGTTCGGCAAAACATGGATCAATTCAACGAATATATTCGGGGGATGCACCTGGATCTAGTATTCTTTCACGATGCTTTGGTGCATCTGATTCGAATATCGAGAATCCTAGGTGTTCCTCGAAGTAACGCGATGCTAGTAGGTGTTGGAGGATCAGGTAAACAAAGTCTGACTCGGCTGGCCTCTTTTATTGCTGGTTTTAGTTTCTATCAAATTACGTTAACCAGGTATGTAATCGCAGCAAAAGAATTTCTAAACGATTTTCAGACCAGAGTCCTCTTGTACAACTGAATTAATCAAACAAATTTACAGACGTATAAAGTGTAATTATAAATATAATTTACAAACTACTAATTTAGTTATTAATATTATTAATTGGTAAATTGTTGTACGAGAGAAATCAGATATTCTAATGCACTAGCAAGTATGTTCATACTGCTCATGACTATACCATGATGAATCGTGGTATTTTTACTATCTTATCCTTGTCTATTATTGTTTCTGTCTAGGAGTTACAGCGTTACAAGCTTGTTGGAGGATTTACGAAAAGTGTATAGTGCAGCTGGTGTAGGAAGCAAAGGACAAACGTTCATATTTACCGATAATGACATAAAGGAGGAAGCTTTTCTGGAGTATATTAATAATATCTTAAGCGTTGGTGAAGTTGCAAATCTATTTCCAGCAGATGAACTTGATGAGATTTTGACGACGGTGACGCCTATGATGAAGAAGGATGATCCAAGGCGACCACCCACTCCGGATAATCTTTACGATTATTTCCTATCACGTGCGAGAGATCAGTTACATGTGACCTTGTGTTTTTCACCAGTGAGTGATTTAATCTGTAAATTCATGCAAAATATAATGAAACCGTAAAACTTATTAACTCTCTAACAGTATAGCAAAATGACAAAGAATTCAGAATGAACGAGTTAAAAGATAATAGTTTCGTTATCGTCAGGATTTCCTGTCTTTTCTGGTATCAGATACAAAACTTTCAACTTCTTAGAAGAAATAGATATTAATAATTGTATTAGGTACGATGACGATTAAACTGTGAAATTAAATTTTACTATTTTCGGTCTACACTATTAAAGGGTTAATTAAAGAAGGAATACCATTTGTGTGTTCGATAAAAAGTGTATTCGTATATGAATTTCAGGTTGGTGAGAAGTTCAGATCACGAGCATTGAAATTCCCTGGTCTTATATCCGGTTGCACCATGAACTGGTTCTGGAGATGGCCAAAAGATGCTTTGTACGAAGTCAGTGATCATTTCTTAAAAAAATATAAAGTAATGTGCAGTGCAGAGATAAAACAACAGTTGATGGAAGTTATGGGAGACATACACCATGATGTGAATGACGTTTGCATGCAATATTTCGATAGGTAATGTTACGTAAATTAATCTTAATTCATTTTCATATAGATATACATGATCCTTTTTCTAAACAGATTCCGAAGAGAAGTATACGTAACACCAAAATCATTCTTAACATTCCTAAGCGGATATAAAGTACTTTACAAACAACGTTTGGATAATATTAATATCCTCTCGTATCGTATGAGCAGTGGTTTAAGTAAGTTAATCGATGCTGCAGGCCAAGTCGATGAATTGCGTAAAGTTTTGGAGCAAAATCAACAAGAAATCGCTGAGAAGAATGTGCAAGTCGAAGCTGTTCGTATATTTTTATATTAATTATAAAACTATAATAAAATTTAATAATAAAATTATTAATTTGTAGATTTTAGTTACTGTGAATGAAAAGAAGAGCGAAGCGGAAGCGGTGAAAGCACAAGTGCAGGTTTCTAAGGATGAAGCAGAAACTATCTTGAAAGTGATCGCGAAAGAAAAAGCGGTAGCAGAACAGAAATTGAAAGCTGCGGAGCCTGCTTTATTGGAGGCAGAGGCTGCCTTGCAAGTTGGTTCCTTTTGTATAAATTTAAATTAATTAGACACTTTAGGTTTTAAATGACAATTTTGCGATATATTTCAGACTATAAAAGCTGCTGACATTGCCACAGTAAGAAAACTAGGAAAACCACCATATTTAATTACTCTTATTATGGATTGCGTGTTAATACTGTTTGGAAGAAGATTGGAACCAGTTAAACCTGATTACGAACGACAATTTTTAACTCCTTCGTGGTCTGAAGCTTTAAAAGTAATTCCATCGTTATTCCATTATTCCATTATTTAATACATATAAATTCTTTATTACTTTACGTATTACAGGTGATGGCTGATACTAGATTTTTATACAATTTGCAAAATTTCCCAAAGGATAATATCAACGGCGAAACCGTCGACTTAATGCGACCATACTTAAATTATCATTTGTATACTTACGAAGCTGCGAAGCAAGCTTGCGGAAACGTTGCTGGTCTCATTCAGTGGACCATCTCGATGGTTACATTCTACGGAATAAATAAAGATGTTCTTCCACTAAAAGTACTTACTTTTTACTCACTTCTAATTCAAATCATAAGAACGAAAGAAAAAAAATCTCTATAAAGAATTTTTAATTCACAGGCGAATTTGGCTGTGCAAGAAAGTAAATACGAGAAAGCGAATCGAAACTTAATGGAAGCTGAAAGTGTCTTGAGAGAGAAAGACGAAGATTTGAAAGTGGTACAACAAGAGTTCGATGCTGTGATGGAAGAACGTCAAGTAATTTATACTTAAAATATTTATACTGTAAGAACTCCTATGATTTATGTTTCCTTTTGATCTTCCCTTTTAGCACGTATATTTCTTATATTCCCCCCCCCCCTCTTTTCTATTTTTTCCGTCCTTTCTCATAATTTGTGTGTTTCTTAAACAAAATTTATCCCTTCAGAAAATAGTCGATTTAGCAGAAATATGCCAAGCGAAGACAGACACAGCCACAGCAATGATCGAGGGACTTTCAGGCGAAAGAATAAGATGGACGGAGCAAATTGCTATCTTTAAATCGGAAATAGATCGTCTAGTCGGCGATGTATTGATTCTAATAGGCTTCTTATCATATTGCGGGCCCTTCAATCAAGAATTCAGGACTCTATTGCAGAGACAATGGTTTGATTTTATCCAAGCCCGAAAGATTCCGATTTCCCTCGTAATAAATATTACGGCTACTTTGACTGATACTGCTACTGTAAGTGACAAATTAAGTTAACATGTGTTAATTATAGAATTTCGTTAGAGTATGGTATCGATATTTTAAAGATTGGAGAGTGGAGTTTGCAAGGTCTTCCAACGGACGATTTATCCATTCAGAATGGAATTATAGTAACGCAAGCAACCAGATATCCCCTGTTAATCGATCCTCAGCTACAAGGTAAAGCATGGATCATGAAGAAAGAAGAAGAATTTCAATTGCAGGTGAAACTTTTTTTTCTATGTTAACCCTTTCACATTTGATTGATTAATTATTAGATTGTTCGAAAAATTCAATTTCGATGAACGTATATGTATTTGATTTCGCTAAAATTCATCCTAATTTCGTGCAGTATGCCTTCCCTACAGAAAGATCAAGAAAAATGTGTTTCTATTATCAGAAACTGACAAAGTGAATTTTTTTTCCTAAAATACATGAATATCCTAATCTTGAAATGATTTGTGCAATTTACTTATTGTAGAATATTAATGCATTTTGATGTTTGATTTTAGGCAACGTTACTCACACATAAATATTTTAGAAATTATTTGGAAGATTGTGTTTCTCTGGGTCGTCCATTGTTAATCATGGACGTAGGAGAAGAATTGGATCCTGTTTTGGACAATTTGTTGGAAAAGAACTTTATAAAGATAGGAACTTCTTTGAAGGTGAAGCACTTGCATTCAAATTGTTTTAGAAATGGCTTGTACATAAATATATATCGATAAGTTTTATAGGTAAAGTTAGGCGATAAAGAAGTGGATATTCATAAGGATTTTAGACTCTACATTACTACGAAGTTACCCAATCCGTCGTATACTCCAGAAATATTTGCACGTACTGCTATAATCGATTTTACTGTCACTATAAAAGGTAATTTTCAAATATAAATAATTAGATATAATGTAATATAATGTACATATATTTATCAATTTTCTAAATAAATTTGCATATAAATTCGCAGGATTGGAAGATCAGTTATTAGGGAGAGTAATCCTAACAGAGAGAAAGGAACTTGAAAACGAAAAAACACAGTTGATAGCAAATGTAACTGCAAATAATAGAAAGATCAAAGAATTAGAAGCTAATCTTCTACAAAAATTGACGACCGTAGAAGTATGTATCTTATTTCATTCTACTAGTAAATGTTAATAACTGTATCATATTTTGTTCGTTTTCAGGGACCTTTGATAGAAGACGTAGAACTAATGTCTGTACTAAATATCACGAAACAAACAGCTGCCGAGATAAACGAGCAGTTAAGCATCGCAAAGGATACAGAATTAAGAATCGATTTAGCTCGAGAAGAATTTCGACCAGTAGCAACACGTGGCAGCGTTTTGTACTTTTTAATTTGCGACATGTCTTTGGTTAATTGCATGTATCAAACGTCGCTCGTTCAATTCTTAGAACGTTTCGACCTTTCTATGGAAAGGTATACGTATACAGTATAATTTAATTTAATCTAAAGAATATGTATATTTTTTTCAAATATATTTTAATTTGTGAGGAATTATTAAAGTTGAATACAAAATTATTCGATCGATTTAGATCTGAGAAGAGTCCAGTTAATCAACGAAGAATCAATTTCATTATTGAATACCTCACATATGAAATCTTCAGGTACAAAGCAAGAGGTCTTTACGAAATTCATAAATACATGTTCATCTTATTGATGACGTTAAAGATTGATTTACAACGTGATGTTATTTCTCACGATGAGTTCCAGTATTTTATCAAAGGTGGTGCAGCCTTGGACTTAAACACTGTTGCACCAAAACCTTGCAAATGGATTACAGATGTTACCTGGTTAAATTTGATTGCACTTTCTGCCTTAAGACAATTTCAATACATTCCTTCTCAAGTACCAGCTTCTGAAAAAGTTTGGAAGCAATGGTTTGATAAACCTACTCCGGAGGAAGAAGTGATACCTGATGGTTATAACAGTTTAGATACTTTTCGACGTTTATTGTTAATTAGGTTGTCCTAATGATCATTCAATTTAGTTTCATGTATACAGATTAAAAAGTATCGTATGTAATGTATTTAATGAATTTTTAGGGCATGGTGTATTGATAGAACGCTATCACAATCAAGAAAATACATATCAAATTCATTAGGAGAAAGATATGCAGAGCCTGTAATTACTCTTTTGGATGTAATGCACAGTGAATCAAGACCAAATACTCCCATGATTTGCTTCTTGAGTATGGGTTCTGATCCTACACCCAGTATAGAACACCTTGCTAAAAAATTGGAGATTATGTGTAAAAGTATCTCAATGGGACAGGGACAAGAAGTTCATGCAAGAAAATTGATACAAAGTGCAAACACTGAAGTTAGTTTTTATGAAAAATTTAAGAGAGATTAAGTGAAAATACAGGTATTAATGTGTGATGCATTAATATAGTAATTTATAGGGTTACTGGGCATTGTGTCAAAATTGTCACTTAGGTTTGGACTATATGCAAGAATTAGTTAACTTCATTTTGGAAATGGAGGAACCGCATCCAAATTTTCGTATATGGATTACCACAGAACCACACAAGGACTTTCCAATATCTCTTTTGCAAATGTCCATAAAATACACTTATGAGCCTCCACAAGGTAAAGGAAGAATAATTCTCTAATTTCTTGTTTCTAAATTTTCCTTCATCCTTCGTGTTAGGCGTGAGAGCAGGTTTGCTTGCCACATATAGTGGAATGAGTCAAGAAATGTTAGATCAATGTGATGCTCCACAATATATACCAATTATATACACAGTATCGTTTTTACATACTATTGTGCAAGAGAGAAGAAAATTTGGACCTCTTGGTTGGAACATACCGTATGAATTTAATCTATCAGATTGGCTGGCATCTTGCATGTTCATTAACAATCATTTGAGTGATTTTGATGTAAAACAAGGAATAAGTTGGCACACGATAAGGTAATACAAGAGAAAAATTTCTTTTAAAACAATTTTAAATGAAAAAACAATTTTAGATACATGATAGGAGAGGTGCAGTATGGAGGTCGTGTTACAGATGATTATGACAAAAGGTTGTTGAACACATTTGCAAAATTATGGTTTTTAGATGCAATTTTTTCAGAGGACTTTGTGTTCTACAAAGGATACCCTATTTTGGTTTACAAACAAGTTACAGACTACCTGAAAGTAATTGATGAAATGAGTTCCATAGATCCACCACAAGTTTATGGTTTGCATCTGAATGCAAACATTACGTAAGAACATTTTCTCACAATATTCCAGCTGTAACTGTATTGAAAGGAATTTATGAGGAATTTATAATATTGCAGATATCAAGGTAATACTACGCAAGCTGTTTTAGATACTATAATATCTGTACAACCAAAAGAAGCAGGTGTAGGTGGTGGTGAATCTAGGGAAGTAATTGTATCTAGGCAAGCAAAGGAAATGTTAAAGAAATTGCCACCAAATTATGATCCATTTGAAGTAAAAGAGAGGTATACCTCAATAATATTTCTAAATGATTGTTTCCATCAACTGATTCAGAGATATTACTTTATAGATTGCGAATATTGGGTGCCACTGCACCAATGACTATTTTCCTGAAACAAGAAATTGATAGAATACAAGTAGTTATTACATTAGTGGACGTTATTTTAAAAGATCTTTTACTTGCTATAGAAGGTGTTATTATAATGAGCGAGGTAATTTTTTTCATTAATTTCATATTAAACATTATAAATTCATCTCATGCAAATAATGTTTAGGAATTGAGAGATGCTCTTGATAATATATATGATGCCAGAGTACCAAAAGCATGGAGAGCAAAATCATGGGAATCTACCTCTCTTGGTTTTTGGTATACTGAATTACTGGACAGAAATAAACAATTTTCGTCTTGGTTACACACTGACAGACCTGCCAAATTCTGGATGACTGGATTTTTCAATCCTCAAGGTACATAATAATTTACAAATGAAATTTAATTGCAAATAATTGAACTTTAATTACATAGGATTTCTAACTGCAATGAGGCAAGAAGTAACTAGAGCTCACAAAGGATGGGCCTTGGATAATGTAACTTTACATAATGAAGTTTTACGGTATACAGCAGAAGAAATTAAAGTTGCACCTCAAGTACGTTAATCATCTTGTGAAGTCATATATACATTAACGAATAACAATTGTTTTACGTACTAGGAGGGAGTTTACATATATGGACTATTTCTTGAAGGGGCTGGTTGGGATAGAAGGAATAATAGACTGTGCGAATCAGCGAATAAAGTTCTATATGTATTAATGCCTGTCATTCACATCTTTGCTTTATATAATATCCCTGATAAAGATCCAAAATTATATCAGGTAGATATATTTATATCAAAACCTTTAAATTTATTAATTATCTCGTAATATTTACAGTGTCCAGTGTATAAAAAACCACAAAGAACCTACGTGCTATTGGTTACTCCACTTTGGTTGCAAACAAGCAGGCCACCAGAATTCTGGATCTTGCGTGGGGTAGCTTTATTATGCGATATAAAATAAAAGTATTTGTATCTTTCTTCTTAAATTAACGTGCTTCAACGTGCTGAATATATAATATGATGCAAATGATTCTGTGAGATTTATGTGATGTTTGTTATTGGACGATACTTCTTATAATTATTTGATTTTAGAAACTACCAGAAA
Organism: Bombus soroeensis; assembly: GCA_014737365.1. Classification (NCBI taxonomy): domain Eukaryota; kingdom Metazoa; phylum Arthropoda; class Insecta; order Hymenoptera; family Apidae; genus Bombus; species Bombus soroeensis. The sequence goes on along the minus strand of JACXIL010000024.1, from coordinate 442,925 downwards.
CTATAAATAAGGAATCTGATGGCAAAATATAAATTCTATATACATTTCAGAGTGATTTCAAATTTTAGCAGTATAATCATGATAGTTGTGTCTCATTACAGTGGAAATAAAATTTCAAAAGGTTTTATATAACCCATACAATACATACATAAAAATTTTCTACAGTAAATGCACAAATACTTTGTTAAGCTATTGTAGGTATGATTAATACTTACATTTTACATTTGATCGATGATATCTCATAATTATCATTGTTAAAAGAATTACCGCTGGGAATTTATCCATGTCGAGTCTTGAAAACTCGTGGTGGCACCTCGTGTTCTAAATTTTCTGAAATGTGCGCGAGCGCGCGCGTAAATTGTGGATTTTCATTGATTTATTCGAGAAACTTCCGTGAACAGTGTAACGAATAAAAATGTTGGAAACTTTCGAATCGTTGAAAATTTTCAAACTCGAAATGGCTAGTGAATTACCGCCACTTTAAGTCGCAATGAAAGCACTCCTCGAGTTCGTTGGTTTTCGACATTTTTTTTCGATATTACATTAAACAATAAATTAACGATATAATGAGGTACAATAAAATATGTAGAAAATTAATCGAGACAACGAAGCATAAAAGTAAAATAGTTATCAGTACTCGCGGCAGATGTTTACGACATTTCCCGCGCAGCAAGAACTAATATTACAATTGAAAGTTTATTATTTGTTTCCACTAATACGTAACTTATTGTATTTTTAATATCGTGATTTCAATCTGTATTGTCAATAAGAAGTAATTTGAAACTAAATTTATTTACAATTTACATATGAATTTAAATTTTATTATTTTGTATATTATAATTTTATTATTTTGTAATTGGCGCCAATTATTGCTTTAGGAAACGATAACCAATTACACATTAATATATGTTATAAATCACATGTAGATGGGTATATAAAATATGATTTATTTCTATAGTAAACATTTAACTATTTTTCATAAATAGGAAATTAATAAATGCATTAAAATTTTCTAATATTCCCCACTTATTTTGCATCTATTTAATTTTATATTATTACGATTAAAATTATGTTGATTCAAAATTATGTTGAACTGCGCATCCCTCACCTTTCGACCAATCACGTAGCATCTTTCATATTTGAAAATCTTGAAACAGTATCGTGTCGGACGTGTAATTAATACGACGGAATGTGTGGTGGCTTCGTTTGATTTATAATATAATCGTAAAATACCGTAGTTTTCTAAAAGTATTTCAATTTTATAACGTTTGTGTTGCAACTGTTCTGTTTGTTTCCGTTTTATTCAATGAAATTATGAGGTACAATCGGATATTCAAAGTGTTATGTACGGTTATAAATGTTACGTTCGTTCGCAATCATTGTATGTGTGTACGATAGCATACGTGTTACGCGAGTGCGAAAAGGTGCTAATTCGAGAAATCTTTTCCGCGTGCATCCGATTGCATTCGTCGGTTTTCAAAGTATCATCGTGTAATCCGCTCGATATATCTCGTGTCTCTATCCACCCTCGTGCCTCCGTTAATAGCAGGCAATTTCGTGTTCCCTCGGCTAACCCGTGTAATTGAGCCAATGTGTGTTAATCAGGAGGCGCCTCATTTGCCACGGGGAATAGTCCGAATTGCTTTTGTTACCTGAAATATCTCGCTGTAGTGTACGGTTCGCGTATCGATTTTTAGAGATCCTGACGTATTTGCAGGAAGGAAAAGAATCTCGAGAAACAAACGACCAATTAAACAACGTTCCTTTCATCATAGAAATCATCGTATCATCGTTTCTGGTGAGTCGACTTTGCCACCCTTTCTTATTTCGATCTATTTTATCATGTGTTTATACGAATATAGATGCTTCGATCTAAAAAATTTAAGAATATCCTAATTTTAGAAGTAAGATACTCGTATTCACGATTGTTCTCATATCTAACAATTTCCATAACGGTGTGTTTGAATATATATTATTCTAACACACAGGGATAAATTCAAATGCGCGAACCAATAGGTGTCGTTAGTTATTTCGCAAAAACTACGCTAGCTGTCGCCACTTTCTATATCTTGGTTAAAAGTACATACATGGAAGGAAAAATGTACTATATTTGATTCACGAGTAATTGTGATTTACGTTATCGAGCGGCAGAAGATGTAAAACAATTTGATAATATAGAAGTAGCGAGGATTCCATCTATAATACATATATGCTGGCGAGAGTAAAGATCGTTACTAAAATATAAACGATTAAAATATTATTACAACATAAGTTAGTATTATCTATTCGTAAAATATGTACTCTTCGTACGCAATATTATATCTTATTATTAATCATAATTTAATATCTAATTTGAAGGGAATAGAGTACAGCATGTAGAAAATCGTCGAGAACGTTTAACTGCGTTATATTTGATTCTCGATTAACTTTATTAATTATTTTTCAAAATCAGAGAATACTATAAGTTATGACAATGTATCGAAATTAATTAGGACAAGGATAAAACTTTCAAACGACTCTGTCAGATTTATATACTAGTATAGAGATATTTTTCAATAAACATGTATTAAACGTTGTTAGTCATTGAAGATTGCGCGAATATCGCAGAACTCGTGCGAGCTTAAGTTCGTGTCTGAGCTCGAATAATCATATTTGAACATTGAACTCATTACCAAAGGAATCAAATCATACGACTTACCAATCGTAGCACGCATGATTGGATGAGTAGATCTCGTTGCCTTTGATTTGATTGCACGTGCTTCCTCGAATCCGTGAACACGCTTTGATTCCTTGGCTTTGAGAGAACATGAAGAGTTAAATTCCATTCGCAGTCACTCAACAGTGCGCAAGACACTGCGTTGGCACTGATTTTATACGTAGTAGTTAAATAGAAGATGTATTTATTATTATTCCTATAATTAATACAAGATTTATTATTTTATATCGATTTATACATTTTCTTAACCTAATTCTAAGCATACACCAATTATTTATTAAACATATAAATGTTATATGCTTTTACACACGCTACTTTGCAATACAAAATTACGTTAAAGTATTCAGTGTCACGACTTTCGTTATTTTATTTAACAACGTCGGTATGTAATTTTGAATTTAATATACCGATAAAATTCCATTTATTTGAAGATGCCGCGAAACAAACACTTCATATAATAAGATCTTACCGATCTTTCTTATTAACATCACTATACCATTCTCGATATTGTTACTGCTATACTTAGCAAATCGCGGGGAGTTTAGGAAACATGGCGACTTTTTTCGAGGTTGGTATCTCTGAACGTGAGACACGAGATGTCGTACAATCAAGGATCATGTCAATTCTATCCTTAGCGTGTGCCTTACGCATAGACATAGTCAGTATCTACATTTCTTGAAGCATTGTCGTTTATTAAATGTTCACGGAAACACATAGAAATTCCATTTGATGGAAATTGTGTACAAGTTGGTTGCAGCCTCGTCACACGCTAGCCAGGGAATATTAATTTTACTTACCTGGTGCGGTTTGCGTTACGTTGGTGACTCGAACGACGAACTTTAACTAACAGAACATGATTGATATTGTGTCGTAGAACAAGTCCAGGTCCGTAATCCTGGCTTACGGACCGCGGTTGCATTGTCGTCGCAACCGGTAACCGACGGAAGTACGCGTGTTAGCCTAAGACACGGTTGATTTTCAAATTAGACTTCCCGTAAGCGACGAACTCGAAATTGAATGGAAACATGTTGGAATACGAATTGGAATGGATGGGCTTGGCTAGATTATGCGCGGTCAATAGATCCGTATGCGAGTTGCGCCGTACCGTGTTTTGAATCAATTAAATTCCCCGGATCCAATAATCCTCGTTGGTGTTTGTTCCTACGGTAATTCGTAATTCGTAATCTTCTTGTTCGAAATGATCGATACCTGCATCGACGTCTAACGTCTAAGGGGAAATATCAATTTTTCTTCTTCTTTAATCCACACGATTAAGTAATGTAGTCTTTCATGCGTCATCGATATCGCGTGAACACAGCAGACGTCTCTAACGAGTTTAACGATCTTTTATTTTCACAAACAGCTGTAGATTTCCTAATTCAAAGCGATCGCATGTTTCGTTGGACGACGTTCGCTGGACCCACCTTCTCCGGTTGCAAACATCTCCGGTAAATAAGTCGGGTAATGCCGGTGTCCGTGGCGCTTTCTTCCGTCGCACTCGTATCTCGTTCGAGTCTTATCTTTTTCTCGGGCAGTCGTCTCGCGTGCGCCATAAATCTTGGCAAACTTACGTATGCGGGACGACCACTTTTCCGGTCGTTCTCTGTCTAGCGCACGAAGCTATCGTTCGAAACTTCCTCACACACACCAAATACAGCCGCCACGAACATTAGAAAGCGGCTCTCGAGCGAGTTCCGCGCTCTGCTTCACGATATAGACATAGAACTTCTCGAATCCGATTCGAGAGAGGTTTCCAGTTTTCCGCTGGTACGTACACACGGCGAAACAGCGCTGGACAATAATCGTGGCGACCAAGCAGTGCAAACATCGTGCATGCATGCATAGGTCGCACAATGCATGCCACGAACAGTGGACTGGTTCGAATTCGTCGTCAGACGCGGATGTTCTACACTGGCTCGTCAAAGCAAATCCCAGAACTACGGTTAGAGATTCTAAATAGTTAAGCCGGCGTTGATCGAACTTGGGTATGGATGAACTCGATAACTCGCAACGGAGCTGCGGATTATGTCACGTGGACGGTCGGAGTATGCTTCAGACTCGGGTAAATAGATTGTTGGACCGCGTGCGTAAACGATTGCATTTCACGTTGCTGATACTGTCGTGGATCCTAATCCGCAAGTATACGGACACGATGTCGGCTCGCCTCGCTACAGGATATTTGTTTCAAGTTTCGAAACTTCTTGTTTAAGGATTCGTGGAATCGTTTCGTACAACGAAAGACGTCTGCAGACGTAATGGTATCATAACGCGAGTGGATAAGTTGGTTTCAACGGCTAGTAGCTCGAGGATAGAGATCAATCAGCATGTTATTTGTATCCTTCATGGCAGAAAATTGAATTAGTTTGCGGTGCATGGTTAAACGTATTGGTGTATATAGCGATGAGACGAGTTAATACTTTGTATAGTCGATTATAATAGTATTTAAACTTGCTAGAGTTAATCGTCGTTCGCTCGGTGTTGCTCGATATGCGTATACAAGACAATGCTTACGTTCGTTCGACACTTATTCGCTGTAAGAATGCTCGATACCGATCGTCCTAAAGATCGTGTTCGTTTATTTATACTGGTCGGGGGAGTGCCGGAAAGTTTAAATTCGACTTCGGTTGACGGTTGCACGTAGCGGCGATATTGTTTTGTCCGGAGTTCGTTTATCGTTACGTTTCGTGCGTTAAGACGGTGTCCATGTTCCGAGGCAAAGCAACACGAGTCGCTCTCGATTCGCAACGTTCTCCGACTCGCGTGCCGCTACAAGTTCGAGACACAAAAATCGGAAAGAGTTAGGAGCGAATTACGTTGTAATGATTTAACTCGATACGCGATACGATGAAATGAAATCAATTCACCATACCTAACCTAAATCTAATAATTTACCTCTTTCGATCTCAAATCCTTTTCGACGCCCATCGAATTAACAGGCAGATACGATCTAGCAGTGACAGTTGGTAAACTGTTTATTCATGCACTTATCTTCATCTGGAAAATTTGCAAAGCGTATCATAAGAAAAACAGGGTTGAACTGGCAAAGTTTTTCTCGCGGATAACGCTAATTGGCTGGCTGGCCAACAGTGTGTAGAAAAGAGCAGCGAGAGAAGGTTGGGAAGGGGTACGCGTCGGTCCTGCATACGAAACGAGTCGAGATTAACCGACGCTGTAATTTAGCTAGCATTCGCTTTTTAGGAATTAGGATAGACTGATTCAGGAAGCGAAGGCGAACCACCCATCGACGACTGTTCGTTTCTGCTTCGATAGGTCGAATGAATTTTTTCACTCCGCGTGTAGTTCGATTCAACGTACCACGGAGAACACTTTCAGAACGTGGCTGTGCTGTTGGAGTAAACGAGTTCCTTGATTACTTGGATCCTTTCAAAAATCCGTGTATATAATGCATTTATGCGCAGCAACGGTTATATCGTGATTAGCTGAATTTAAATGGATATTCACCTGTTGGTTTACGTAATCTTTAGATCGTTCACGAGATCGTTAAACCTTTAGTACATGGAACTTACTTACCGAAGAAATCGATTTTGTAAGAGGATTTTCTCGTATCCTTTCTTTAAAATATTAGCTCGTTGCATAATAAATGGCATCTTCCAGCTACTATTTTCTTCTCTTATCGCGATAGCCAGCCTTCTAACTGCCATTATCCCGCAACATTCGTCCTAAAAAGGCCATTTAAGAAGTTTATCGGAGGTAATTCTAGGGTTAAGAAGAAGCAAGTAAGAAAAATGCCGATTCTCGTAAACTTTCGCCGCAACCTGGTCGCTGCGAATCTTTTTCACCCTCGCCTCGTTCGTTATCAATCGCAAAAGTCGAAACAGGAACCGGTGTAGTCCGATGGCGAACCGTATGAATGCGTTGCTCTCTATCGTTGCATCTCGCAACGAGCGTTTCTATTCGACTCGTCTACCGTATAAACTCACCGCTCATTCCAACCACCCCTTTCTATCTCTTTCTCCCTGTCGGCGATATGCGAAGTTTCGATGCGGCCAGGGCACATGGAATAATTTTGCAACTGGTAGCAACGTTACCCTCGATATCGGCGTATATACCGGTGGGTGCAATATCAGGTAGGGTGCCGTGGGAAAACGTTTGCCTCTTGCGCGTTTGCACCTATCCTGGTGCGCACTAGACTGTTCATTTAATGCATACGAGCCAGAGGGAGTGTGCATTCGAATATATACCGCTAATGGCCGCATCGTGGACAGTGTTATACGGTTGCATTGTGTTGCCCTTCTCGAGCTTGGAACCAGCTTCTCTTCTTGCTTTTGCATTCTTTCACTATCTTTTTCTTCGTTAGTTCGTGATTTCTTTCGCTAGTTTTACTCGTCCTGCGTTCTTTCGACTTTTCCCCTATTTATTCTCTGTCTCGTTTGTACGTTTGTTCGCTACCATCTCGCTTTCACCGAGCATCGCGATTTTCTCTTGGCGGGTGACGACAACAGGCAGACGAAGACAACCGTGAACGCGCCTTTGACACGTGCTTCCCTTTCCGAGTCGACGACGATCGTTGGTCGGCTTACAAAAGCTTGCACGCGCCACTCTTTAACGAAGAAAGCACGGCGGATACGCTTTCCGCGCGTTGCAGTTTCGTCGACCTGTTTGGCCTGATTCTCCATTTTTGTTCCTTTCTTTGAGTGCGTGTACAAGGCGTACGATGGTGGCCGATGAAAGCGAGTTTGACAATAGCGACGTCAGGATAGGGTAGCACCAACCTCACGTTGTACGAACGAAAATCGTTTTAATAATCGAGCTCGACTGTGAAGCCAATCGATTCTACTTTTTGAATTTTTCTAATTTTACAAACCGAATACACGGGTACCTACGCGAATTTTCTTCATATACTTGTTTTTTTTTTTGCTATATAAAGCCATATTAAAATCTATTTGGACCTATGGGATCCAACTATGGGGAACAGCGATTCCAATTAAAAACTCTAAGATCCTTGATAGATGCACCTTGGTATGTTACCAACGAAACAATACGTTGCGACCTCAAGATACCCGCAGTTAAAAAAGAAACCCAAATTCCACTAGAACACCAAAACCCACTAGCTACTCAATTACTCGACACGACGGATCAGATCCGCAGGCTAAAAAGACATTACCCTCTAGATTTGAACATCAGCGTTACGACCGTTCGCGGAGACGCGATCGCGAGGAAAACGCGTCAGCGAGAGGCGTAAATTCTCGCTGCGATTTTGATAATCGACGCCGCGAAAAAGTCGTTCCTCTGTTTCGATTGAGATAACAGAGGTAGTTAAACGATCTTAACACTGAATCAACAGGGTTAACATAAACTTCTATTTCCAACAATATTAAAATTATAATGAAAACGTAACGACTGATTTAACAATGATACAATTAACTCGTAATTACAATCCGACTCGACTTTATGATATTTTTTGATGTATTCGTTAGACTAAGCGATCTGGATTTTACTCGCCTGAACCTCTGGTGGTATTCAGTTTAAAACCTCAAATGAGACTCTGATTGCCCTTCGATTTTTCCTTTGTCTTCTCTTGGAGACGACCGCCACCACGCTAGGGTCACTCCACCGTTGGCGCCTGTGATCGCATATTCCACCTTCCTCGTTTGAGTAAATAACGGCCGAATCGAAGTTTCTTGAATTATGCGTTTGTCGCTACATTGTACGTATTTTGCCGCTCGTGTCAGGAGATCTATCGGCGATGCTGTGGTACCAAGAAAGACGGTTGGGAGAACTCGGTCTATAGTTAGCCTCAGGGCGTAACAATTAGATTCAGCTAGACTCAAACATACGATAAACGCTTATTATCCACGTTATAGTACCACGCCAGAATAATTTACTTATAACTTTCAATGAAAATCGACTGTGAAATTCCTCCAAATGAAAAAAAAGAACTTTTTATTTATATCAACGATATCTGCTATTATTTAATTTCTTCGATGCCTGGAACGCAATAAAGAACCAACTCGGAGAAGAATTTTTACCGAGGATCTGTTAAACTTTCAAATATTAAATTCCTATTTAACACTTTGCTGATAATTTAGCGACTGCGTAACGAGTCGTTCTGAAGAGGCGACGGCGAAGGTTCGTAACATCCAGCTGCTCGTATTCCTTTCGTTGCATACGAACGAGTTCGATATTAATTTCGAGGAATCTCCTGTATCTCTAACCGGGCCTCTATCCCCTGATATTGAAATCGAGCCTCTTGCACAGCACGAACGCGTCTTCCGAGCACGTGTTAGATAAATACGATATCCTCGCGATACGTTCGCGCTGCCGTAACGAGCTCTCAAACCCTCGCAACGAATGCAAATCGACGAATACAAATAAGCATGGTTGGCATCGTTTTCGTCGATGCAATTTTTCAACTCTTTATAGGTCACGTAGCGTGAAAGGCGCCGTTGCATCGGTTTACTATGCGTCGTGGTTGATTTTAATAACGAATTATGAGAGAAAAATTAACACTACTTAGAAATTTATTTTACCGGTATGTAGTAACGTTAAATATCAAGTTCGCGTTCAAATATATTAGATCGTTGGAAAAGTTTCTTTTGGTTTTATAAGGAAATGATAGACGCGCGATGTTTCTTGCTTTACATTATTTTATCGGATTGCGTTTGATCCGTTCTATTAAGACAAAGTCCACAACGTTTCACAGATCGTATTTCGTGTTTGTATAAAGACGCGTCGTTGCAAAAGACGCATTTGTATAAAAGAAAGACACTTTTGCGGCAACTTGCTATTTTATACGAATACTTTTTTGGCGGCACTCAACAGCAACTACCACCTCTCGACGCCAACTAGCGGTCGGACGACGGTAGTGTCACGTAACAAAAAGAAAAAGATGCAGATTACAAGCTGAGGTTACTGACTAAAGGACCGGGGTTTATATTCCTTTATTACGACTCACATATCTTGTGGGTGGAAATCTGGCTGTTGTCTTTTCTCTTGGTTATCGCAGTGCTAGGTGTTATCGACATATCCGATATCAGCGGATGCTTGACTTTTGGGTGGTCGTTACAATAGCGCAGTGGTTAGCGCCTTAGTTTACGAACGTTCGGGACCCGGGTTCGAATTCCGGCGCCCGTAGTCCGATTTTTCTTCCACGATTTTCTTCTTAAAGGAGAAGAAAAAGCAGCATTTACACCAGCAGCGGAACCTACCTCGGCCTCTCCACACCAGCGGCATCACCTATCACGGATCTACTATCCACCTCACTTTTCTAAACGCGATCTTCGTCAACGTTTTAAAGACTTGCAAGTTTTGGATATACTGTGCATCTTTCGTCTTACGATGCGTCGATCGAAGGGTTTCTGCAATGATGGATAACGTTGAAACCACGGTTACATGTCTCATCACGTTGATAAGATATCCGATGCCCCTTCGTGGACTAGTTACAACATGGGTGGCAACTAATCCGATTAGAATCCGATCTCCGCGACGGACAAGGAAAACGATGGCTACCTCGAGTCACCTCTATCCACAGGTGGCCAATTAATTTACAAGCGCACACACTTTGCGTGACATCGATTGATATCCCTAGCGTGGCACCAAGTCGAGCCCTTCCGTCTATCTACGACGAACAACCACGCTTTTCGAGTGTACCTACAAGGGTTTGAGGATAGTCGACGATGGTAGACGATGTACCGGGACCGGAATTACCTGCTATCGGTCCCGTGTACGGCAAATGCGTCCATTGTTTCTTCGTTGAACAGAATTTTCATGTTGAAAAGGACGAGAAGGGGAAGGGCTTGTCCTCGTTTTCGGGGTGTTTGATTTATCGAAACTACTATTCCGGCTACTCCGAAGAGAACGGTATTAAGTAGAAGCTGAATTTCAAAAGTTTGGAAATTTCCTGAGACACGAAGAGTGCGTTTTATAAATTACTCGAATACAAATACGCGCTGTTGTAATTTTAATCGATATAACGAAAAAAGGAGTTTTATTTCTTGTCGGATTACGTGCACAGAGTCGTACGGTCAGACGTGCGAACATCGATCGTAATACGTAAAACGGAAACAAGAAGAGACTCGAGTATCTGTATAACGTTAAAACGATAAAAGTAGTTAAGAGAATATATTTTCGGTATTGGCGCGTCTTCGACTCTCTCGGTTGGAGAAGTCTGGCGGAAAATCGTCGAATTTCGAGCAGACAAGCACGGAACAAAGCGCATGGAAGGTGCGTTTTGCGAGTTTCTCCCTGCTATTCTCTCTTCTTTTTTTCCTCTTGCCCCTTTATTTTGCTCTTCGCCTACTTCTATCCTCTTTGAACACTTGTTGCACGCGGCATCGTGGGCGTGAAATCGATTTCGTTGCAGCCGATATCCGGTGACAAGAGGTCCCTGCGATTTTCCACGACGCGTGTGCTCGTTTTTCACTGTACCGATGGGCTTCGTTACAGACAATCCTCTCTCGCCCTCTTTCATCCCCTGCCCGTTTCCAAAACCATACCACGACCTCCAACTTCCGAGCCGTTTCCGCTTTTTCGGATTATCTCCGGCGAGTTGGCCGCGGGGTCGACGAGAATTCCACTGAAATTGCATCCCCGAAGCCGGACAACGCGATAATCCTCGCCAACCCTCTGCTTCGCATGAAAAGAAGCGGAATCGAAGTACGGCAGCTCGCGAAGCGACCAACAAGTCCGCGAACGCGATGTTCAACCAGTTCCTACGTTTACATTTCTGCCTAAGGGGGTGCGACATTTTTTTCAGGGCGGATTAAACTATAGCGTTAAGGAATTTTAATTCTTTTCCGATATATTCGCGATACGATGTATTTCGTAGATGGTTCGAGACATGCCAAGGGAAGATTTGCCAGGATTTTACTTCGTACAACGAGTTTCTACGTTCGGATTTCGTAAGTTTTGTTGGCCTGGGTCGAATCTTTCTCGAGACGGACTAACGCGTACGGTTAAGAAGATCTAATTCTTCGTCGAAATTTTCAGGATTTCGTAAAATTTCTAGACAGTTTCAGACGTTTTGGAGAAAGATTCGTCAGAGTTTTATTCCATAGAACGAATTTCTCTGGTTTGATTTCTAAGAAAGTTGGAATTTTTTGAGAATGGTTTAGCGTGTTTATGAAAATTTAATTCTTTCGTAAAATTTCTAGACAGTTCCAGACGTTTTGGAGAAAGATTTGTCAGAGTTTTATTCCGTAGAACGAATTTCTCTGGTTTGATTTCTAAGAAAGTTGGAATTTTTTTGAGGATGGTTTAGCGTGTTTATGAAAATTTAATTCTTTCGTAAAATTTCTAGACAGTTTCAGACGTTTTGGAGAAAGATTTGTCAGAGTTTTATTCCGTAGAACGAATTTCTCTGGTTTGATTTCTAAGAAAGTTGGAATTTTTTTGAGGATGGTTTAGCGTGTTTATGAAAATTTAATTCTTGTTTGTTATTCGCGGTTCGTTGAAGTTTATAGACAATTTGAGAAACGTTATTGTTGGAAGAGCGTGTTAATTAACTGTAATAAAATTTCGTCCGTAGACACGTTTAATTTAGAGCCGAACAACGTATTTAATTTTGCAATTTGCTTCAACTTCGCAGCGAGTCGATCGATTTCTCTGAAACTGCGATCCTCAGCCGACACTGGCAACCGAGCAAAACTTTTTATCAAATTAGCAACGCTACCTGAGAAGGAAGCATAATTCGTCGAGGATGCCAATCGTTCCTTTTCACGGCATCTAATTGCCCTGCTGTAAATTAATCGATGTCGAAAGCTAGATGAACTGTCACGATTAACCAGTGGCAACGAATTATACGCCAAGTTCTGACTATCGATTGAACATATCGCATGAAATTGCATAGCCCGATGATCCCTATAATTGGAACAGACTAAGGATAATTAGAGAAAGCTTTGAACACGATTACATGAATTTAACCAATTTTTAGCCAAATTATTACTCGCTGGGTAAAATATCAGATTATTGTATAACGAAACGGTTTAGAGAGGCACGTATAATATTTTATTAGAAACGATAATTTATCGTTAATTTGTGAACTTTGATCAAATCTAAATACAATTACTACGAATCGATGGAAGCGTGTAAATATTTCTAAAATCCTGCGCGATTTCCACTTGCAACTACTTCGAAACGTAATTTCTTGAAATTTTGGACAACCGAAACGGAATCTAAAACTATCGTCGGCTAAATTAAGAAATTTATCCGTATCTCGTCTACGTATTTTTGAGGTTTCTGGTTACACGATCTCTCGGTCATCGGTTATTTCAACGAACGTCTCTTTACAAATTCGCCTTATTAACGGAACTTGACGACATTTTGTCGCGAAAGGGGGGTAACGAGAGATTCTCGAGTGATTTGCGAGACTGCAACGAAGCCAGGAAGACGTTTTCCGCCAAAAAAGAAAAATACCGGATGGACTTTCATAAAATGCGAATAAAGCTTCGTGGTGGTAGAATTTTATGTGAAAAAATAAAAAGGTATGACGCAGCGACCATGATTTATACCAAGAATAAATATCGTCGCGTGATAAACATCGTTTCTGAAACGAGAGAGTTTCGTTCGAATAATAATCGTCGATAGAACGAAATTTCGCCAAATTCGAGCTATATACAACCAAATAATATTCTTTGCATCCATCGATCGTTCTATAAAAAAAAAAAAGAAAAAAAGATACAAGAAAAAAAGAGAAAAAAATTTCGTGAAATCGATACGAGCTCGCGATATCAATTTCATCTGTGTTCGTTTTCCAATGGGACACGCCGGAGCCGGATATTCATAATTACAGGGAACTACGAGAGACCGTCTGGGCTGTAGCAAAACAAGCCAACAGACACTAACGGAAGTAGCAGTCGCGATCTAATGGACGGCGACGTGGCAAGAAACAAGAATTGCCCCGGCAGGACGACGATCGCATTCCAAGAAGAACGAAATTCCAAATAACCGGGGAGTAGACGCGATAAACGCGAGCATGAAAAGATAAGGATCGAATGAGAACGTTGCATAGTAGCGTAATATCGTATATACGCTATCCTCCGTAGGTATTCAGATATTTTAATAAATTTCTGTTAATTCCGTGGACATATATAAATTTCGTTAACGCGTAGAAATTAATTGTAAATTGTTAAATAGAAGCGGTAGTATCTAAATGGTGAATTAAAATTATATTACTAAAATACCTATTGTGCTGTACGGTGTTTGACATCGAATAGCGGCCATTATACGTAGCAGAAATTTAAATGTTAAAAGGATAAACTATATTATACGTATAGAGGAAACGAACGCGCGCGGTAAGCAAATTGATTTCAAATTTCATCGATATAGTGGCGACGGTGGTGTTTCGTTGCCGCGCGAGATATTTTACATAACGTGAAAGTTGCTTCTGATAATTATGGAAATACATCCGCGAGCCACTGTAAATACAGAAGAAACAGCGACTCTGTGCGAACACGAAGCACGACGAGGCGGCAGGCAGCGGCTCGGCGTATTATCCTCGCGGCCGTTTTCATTTCCGCGTATCCGTCTCTCTCTCTCTCTCTCTCTCTCTCTCTCTCTCTCGCTGTTTGCCCCGAAACGTTACATTATCAGCGGAACGGTCATGGAAATTGCGCGTTTTGTCACGTTGAACGCGGTGCAGCGGCAAAGGACGGGTTTCGCGAACGAGCAAAGGGGGTGTGCAGAGGAGAGAACCGGCGATCAACGGTCATTTCCAGAAAGCCAGGCTCGTGGACGGGACGAAAGGATGATAACTGGGCTTTTCTCTGGTATCCGGGGTCTGCATATAACACGCATCGTGGACGCAGGTGAGACAGCCAGAGGGATGGGTAACGGTAACGTGCATTGCGTGACGTTATATAATGCCCTGTAGCCTCCCCTGCCGCGTGCAAAACTCCAAAACAAACTCCTTTATTCCGCGAATATAGGCGGCGGTGCGCGTCGCGCGAAACCACAATCCCCGCACATGTATCAAGCTGTCCGCGACTCGCTCTCTAATTTGCATTTCAACGCTTGCCTCTCGTCCATTATTACCAGCGGAACAGCTTGGTTGAATTTCACAGACGCATCCCGAGCACTCCTCTCTCTACGGCCCAGCCACCCCCTCGACACCCACCCTTGACGCTCACACCCTGCGGAACTGGTCGCCGTCAGGTTATCCGTTCTCTGCCTCGCTGGTCGTATCTCGCTCTAGCCACGATGTTTCGATGAAACTGCTCCTGACAAAAGCTTTTTTATTCGAAACGAAGAACGTCACGTGCGCGAACCTAATATCGTGCGAGGAATCGAGACGAATCGAAGTCGCAATTTACGGAATCGAAGGAATACCGGAGATCTTCGTCTTCCTTTCTCTTTCCATGAATTTATGGTCATGGTAACGTAACGTGGAATCTGGCTGGCATCGGGTCTTCCGGTGGCCAGGCTCTCGATTTCCGTAACAAACGACGAATCCTTCTCGTCGGTCTGACTGCCGTGAATTTACAACAACGCGCGGCAAACAGCCGCCCTGATGGCTCGCGAATTTATCCGGAATTAAATTACACCGGGCGACGAATGCTGTTTTTTAACACTGGATTTTTGGATGTTGATGTTTTTAACGTGTCGGCGTTTAAACGTTGTGCAAACATTTGTCTATAAAGTAGTTGCTGGAGGCAAAAAGGCAAAGAAAAAAATATCGTCCATTTTACGGGCAGAAAAGCGACGCGCGAGACAACGACACGGAAATGTTACGATACGTTCCCTCGTTGGCGGAAATAAAATGTCACGTTAAACATTTCGCTACGCACGTCCCGTACTTTGCTTTAATTTCAATCTATCGAGTCGTTTAACGTATTTCTTACAACGGAATATCGTAAGAAATATGATACTACGAAATAATAGTATATTGTTTCCGGAAGACAGAAAATAAAATCACGATAGCGGTTTAAGCGTCGAGCGATTCGAACAGTCAATTTTTATGTTTAATTGCGAAGATGTGACGACAGAAATTTTCCGCGCCAACGTCAGTACCAGCGGGACGTTCGTTCTATCCAGTTAACCACTTTCGCCGAGTATCAATCGTCCTTTCACGGGAGAAACCGCCCCAGGAATGTCACTGCCGGTGTGCCGGTGGCAGAGATGTCAGAGGGACGCGGTCGTCTAATTTCTCAACGTTTTTCCGCTTATTCGGCCCGTCCGGTTGTTCCAAGGTTTCGCTCGCTCTCGCGACCTATCCCACGACAAATAAAAGGTGCGTAAATTGCAGCCCGTTTGAAATATGCGACTGTCCGCAAGAAATGCAGACGAGGAGACGGTGGTAAATCAACCGTCTCTTGTTTACGACAACGCGGCATAAACGTCCGGCCCTTTCTCTTTTGTCACCGCGAAAATAAATAGGACGTTTCAGGATGTTTCGAACGTACGAGTCGATGGAGTAGGTGGCGATGAAAGACGACGAAACGAACATTTTTGTCCATTAGATATTCACAGCGTTTCATCACGTTCTAATTTCTAACGATAGGTCGATGCATACAAGATATTATTCTCCCGAACGATTCGATCGGAAATCGTATCGATCGACTGTATAAATTGAAAAATGTAGGTAGAAAAATAATCTTTGTAGAAAGAAGAATTTGTTGAATAGCTTAAGAAAAATTCGATCTTGAAGAAGGTATTAACTGTTGGCTATAGAATACTTGTTTCTGGCAATTTACATTTTTCGATCATTTTAAATCGTTATCACGACGTAGAGGAGAATTTAAAGAGTATCGCTGGTATAGGAAATATGTAAGCTTGCTCGACGTACAGCTCGCGTCGTTTGCTCGACAAATGAGCTTCGTGGATCGAGTTATTGCTCGTAAAAAGTGTAGCGGTTACGAGCGTGTTATATCGGACTGGCATATCATTACCTTTCTTTGATGAAACGCGTACAATCCCATATCGGTACGTTAACACGTTTGCTACCGCGTATCACGTGTGTGTGACGCATCAGTGGTGAATAATGGAAAGCTCAAAATTGATACAGTACGAGTATGCGTAATTTTTATACCAAATATTTCTTCGTTCCTTTTATTAACGTCGGTTGAATTTCTTTGCAAGTTCGCAGTACCGAATACGTTAAATCTAAATTTTTCCCACGTACAGAATATTTTATTTCTATTTTAAAACATTTCGTTTCGTTATATACGCACGTAGATATATTTGATCGTAGGATCTGAGAAAAAGCTGTATTCGTAAAGTCAATCTCAGTTGCTTGCAATATTTCTCATTGTACGATACTTCACTTCCATAAAGACTCGTCTTAAGGGAGGATAAATACTTTCTTAAAGTCAAACTCAAACATCTTAAATACATAGAGAAGCGCTTCTTCTCAGACCTACTGCTTGTAAAAAATATCTTTTTAAGAAAGATAAATCTACCATACTTGAAACACCAACCGAGTAAAAGAGAAACAAGACGTAGCTACCGTTTATATTTTTCAAAATAGTAACCAATACCATAGCAATGGCAAGCTTTTACACTATCGAACGTCGAACCTATGTATATTTTTCTCTCTTCAAAACATTTGCAATATTTAAAAATCGAAGTTGCCTTCTTCCTGCTGCAAACTTTTCCATTATTATATAGCATCGGAGTAGACATGTTTTCCATTATTTGTATATCAACTCTAACCTTCCTAACGACAGGAAACCATCCAAAGAAAGACGAATAAGAAGAAGAAGAAGGAAAGGATTCGTGAAAGTCTCTAAACGAGACGAAGCGTTATGGATCGCGAGGGAAAGAGGGTTGAAAGATTCGATGTTGGAGTAAAGAGGTAGAAAAGAAGAAGGATCGGGATGGAAGAATAGGTAGTGGAAGAAAAGGAAAGTCGAGTGGTATAGCGAGCACGTTGAAGGGTTTCTTCGGAGCTGAAGTGGCATTAAGTTGACACACAAAGAGGAGCGAGCTTAACGTCTGATAAAGCTGACGAGCAAACATGCTTTTTGTGCGAACACGCCGACTGCTCGGTATAATATGTTAATGTGTCGTGAAATACGTTGTCTTTAATAAACGTGCGTGGTCGTTGCGATTTTACGAAGAGATCTGCGACTGTCGTTGCGATTTCACGAAGAATAGAGCGGAGGCGGAGAAAGAAAAGTTGGCTTGAAAGACGCGTGGCGAGTTTGAAGATCTCGAGATTTATTACATCTACGTCGATGTATGATATATCAATGATAGAATATTAAACAAATTTTTGTATTACGCGTGAGTTGAATCTTTTAATCGTTAAAGTCACGAATGATAAACGCTTCGTTTAGAAGAGAGAATTTCGTTGCTTCGCAATTTTTGCGAGTATAAGCTTGGTTTGTTATTTATGGGACAGCGTTCTACCAACGTAGCTACTGTGTCTGTATCAGTCAGCTTATCCACGATGCCTTTACCGAGCTCTGATGAAGTTGGCAGAAATGGCGATGAAACGTCAGTCTAAAAATAATGAAAACACTTTATAGCCTGAAGCCAGAGCCAGTCCGTGATAAGGTAATATCCTTGCGGTTAGGTTCAAGAAGGACTTACATCGCGTTCAGTATGAACCTGACGGAACATTTCGAAAATGTTGGAAATTCTCTCGATACATTCTGTGTTTCCTTTATATCGTATATGATGATGCGAGAGATAATTCGTTTAGAAATTCTTCTTTCTCTGTATAATCATATCATTCTATTAAATATAGGAAATACCTATATTGGATGTATCTATAAATACTAAATACTAGATACGAAAACTGGCTAATCCCTGAAGGACGTACGGCGTGCCAGCGATATCCGCAATATCACGCGTTAAAGTGCGTAACTCGTAACTCGTCCCCGTCCCTTCTTCGCAGATTACACGTTAATTGGCACGATCTCCCCGAATTCGGTGCCAAAGAGGCACCCTCAACCGATGTTAGACAAGCAAACGGTTCGTCAAACGCGTCCCAATTTCTCCTAGCCCTCGAACTCGCATAGGAAGGCTCAGCAGTAACGAATAAATATCAATCGGATGAAAATTATATTCGTAGAGAAATGATCGTTTGTCAGAAGTTTTCCAGTATCTCTATTCGTCGATAAAAAATGTTCAACCTCTAAAGTTAATAAAATTCGCCTAAGACGGCGAAGGTTCAGCGACGACAGACAAACCTTGATTTCGGAATACTATAGTCTGACGTTGTTTATTCGCGGAACCGTATACGGTTGTTTTACTACACAGTTAATTAACCAAAAACGAATGATAGTAGGAGATACTACAGCTCGCGAGATATCTCTCTATACCTTGGCTTCGATAAAAAAGTATTGCATCCCTAAAACGAATGGGAGATGCTGGTTGAAAGGAAGCGGAGCACGAAACAAACAAGTCGAGCATAACTGGTTCTTAGACAGTTCATTAGGCGGGACAGACGGTGGTATCAATTTCCGGCGTCTGACGTTATCCATCGGAATGTAAAAATAACGAGAAGGCTACTCGGAAAGGGAGCGTTGCGCGCTATCGACGCACCGGACCGTTGGCAAAGATAATTTTTCTCGCTGTTAACGAGAGACAAGAGATCGTTCGCTAACGATGACGCAACGCGAGCCTCTGTTGTCGACAAAAAAAAAAGAAAGGAAAAAATAAACACGGGAGAAGGAGTATCGGCGGCGATCGTAGTTGTCCTCGGTTGAAACAGTCGCTGCCATGGCTATTGTTATAAACATCGGCGATATGTTACGGAGAGACTCGTATATATGTGTGCAGGATATTATAGACGAAACAGGAATACTTTATATCTGAGGAATGTAACGTTTGATCTTCTCTGACTTTACAACGATCAGACTTCAATCCTTGATTATGTAATCTACGCGTACACGTGTACGATACATGTGCGTTTCTGCGAATATTTATAAGAACTTTTGGACACGACGTTTTCGTTCGAAGCAGCCGTGTTTGATACGCACTTCTTATGTAAATTGTAAGAAAAGTGGAATATGAAAATATTTTATACGGTGATTCTCGAGAAAGACGAGCGATAACGTAATAAAGGATCGAGGAGAACGATGTACGAGAACGAGCAAGGGATGTTACATGGGGTAAGAATTTCTAAAAAGCAGAGGGTTACATCGTATTTGGTCAGATATTGAAGCTTTCACGGAGGAAACATGGAATGTTAAGTACGTAGAATGGGATGTACGCGTTTTGAACGTTGTTTGAGTTGAATATTTTCGGAGTTATCCCCGGTACAGGGAAATTGAATTCATTAATCAAATTCGCGGAAGAAAGGACGACGCATCTTTTTCTTACGCGTTGCCCCGTAAGAAATCCAGGATGATAAATAGCCGGGTCAGAAGGGACCAAAAGTTATCCTCCTTTGTTTCTCGGACTTCTTCCCTTAACCAGCCAGACTTTATCTTCCACTTGGATATTCACTGTTTTGGAACTTCTACTATTTTGTATTAATTCCGCGTTTATCGCTTCGACGATTTTTAATTTCCCAGTTTCTCTGTTTTCTACGAAAATCTTCTCTTCTAATGTCTATTCGTATTTGTGTTACAAGTAAGTGTCCAAAACGCAAACAACACGAATATATCTCAAAATTTTGTTCAGTAATCGTTCTTCGGATTGTATTATCTATAAAAGACGTAAAAAGTATACGAAGGGAGAAGAAAGAAGAAAGAAAGAAATAAGAAAAAAAGGTATGTAAATAGAAGAAAAGCTAAATTCGATATAAATCTCTTTCGTAACGTCGTGCTACACGTTAAGAGCCTCCTGTCCGAAATATTAAAGATACTTGCTTTTTACTTTTGATACTTTTCTTTTGTACTTATTACAAAATTATTAAACAGAGTTTTCAATATCGAAAGCACGATGAACCGAACGAGAAGAGTATTACGATAGTTACTTCCTGTTCTTTCTCCATTTATATGCATTATCCTTCGACCGAACAATACTAATTGTATGGAACAATTGATCACGAGGCGTTCTCACAGCCGGTCCGGAACTGTTTTCATGGAATAATAGTAACGAAACACTAATCCACTTTTTCTCTTCTCTTCTCTTGTTTTTAATCCCCTTCGTCCAGTATCAATCGAACGCGTTCGGTCTTTTCAAAGGGCGACACGCGAGTTGCAAGTAATAATCGATACGTAGCGTAACAGGACGTCAAAGCGGACGCAGGAACTTTTATTCGGCCTTTGACACCCGCGAATCTCTATTTTCACTCTCTTCCTCTCTATTCCTATTCCTATTCCTATTTAATACGGTTATCGTTTGCTATACGGGTTTTCCACTCGACAAACAAATAATTCTGTATATTTAACACAATAAGATACTGTTACGACCGTTCGCGGAGAGGCGTAAATTCTCGCTACGATTTTGATAATCGACGCCGCGAAAAAGTCGTTCCTCTGTTTCGATTGAGGTAACAGAGGTAGTTAAACGATCTTAACACTGAATCAACGGGGTTAACATAAACTTCTATTTCCAACAATATTTAAAATTATAATGAAAACGTAACGACTGATTTAACAATGATACAATTAACTCGTAATTACAATCCGACTCGACTTTATGATATTTTTTGATGTATTCGTTAGACTAAGCGATCTGGATTTTACTCGCCTGAACCTCTCGTGGTATTCCGTTTAAAACCTCGAATGAGACTCTGATTGCCCTTCGATTTTTTCCTTTGTCTTCTCTTGGAGACGACCGCCACCACGCTAGGGTCACTCCACCGTTGGCGCCTGTGATCGCATATTCCACCTTCCTCGTATGAGTAAATAACGGCCGAATCGAAGTTTCTAGAATTATGCGTTTGTCGCTACATTGTACGTATTTTGCCGCTCGTGTCAGGAGATCTATCGGCGATGCTGCGGTACCAAGAAAGACGGTTAGGAACACGGCCTATGGTAAGCCTCGGGGCGTAACAGATACGAATCTACCTTTGTATCGTTACATTGCGCGATGTCTGATTCAACATCAGGTGTATTTATTTAAAACGCCTCTCGACAATCCCAAGTGTCATTCTGATACTAACATTTAACGAAATATAATCCCTACGATTTCTGAGGAAGTATTAACTATATTTGTATTTTGTTCTAATAATTTTGTATACTTATCGTATGTATTAAAACATTAACGTATAACGTATAGCAAGTAGATTTTATACAGTGCTCGAGAAAGACCCTACGATATCTATTTAGCATTTCTTTCGGACATTGCTCCGATCGACAATATCCAACACGGGTTTTCCAACATTCGAGTCTCGTGTTTTTGTGCTTTCCGCGCGGGAAAGTTTTCGTAGCCGAACGTTTGTACAGTTGTAGCAGGTAGATGCTTTTGTAAGCGGAAACACGTTGACGATACTCAACCGTATCAGTTCTCGAGCGTAAATCGTGTTTCACTGGGATGCAAAAATCGTTCAGGTATTTTGACGAATTCTATGAAACATACACAGTATGTGTACGTAACACGTTGTCGTCACGTTACGCAACTTCGTCGCTCCGTCAATATTTGTATTTAATTTTCATCTCTTGCCCGCGTTAATTGCGTGCGCCTACTCGCGCCAACGACGAGGGTGGGAAACGTCATTGGAAAAAGGTTCGTCGGCCATCCGCAATATTCGGCATTACGGTTCACTTTTTCATCATTTTACGACGTATTTATCGAATAGTCGACGATATGCGCGATCGCGCACGAATTTACACGTATCTCACTCGCGTAGTTACGGCCGCGCTGTTTATCATTTTAGCGTAGCCGTTGTTGGAAAAATCGTCGGCTTACGGGAACGGAGGTTTTTACAGCTACGCGATTAACCGATAGATTTACATCTCCCGCCTTTGTTATTTTGCGTGTCGTCTTTGACTGTCGCGTGTTGATTTACCGTCAGCGTGAATATCGTTTAACTAAACCCGATAGAGAAATTGCCAGTCTCCGTTCGGACGCGAATTGATACCATTTCTCTATAGAAGACCAGTGTGTCGGATACGAGCGAATAAGCAAAGAGCATTAAGCAATAAGCTTTCAAAAATAATATGAACACAGAGACAAGAAAATTTCTGCAACGAGAATTACAGCTACCAAAGACAGCGAAGACGAGATCGCAAAAATGCTTGAAAACGAAATGACGCAAAATAAACGCGCGCATCGGTGGAACAAAAGAACGAATTCAGACGCGCTCTCTCGCGTGCTTGTTCGCGTAATGGCTTTTCTGGACGCGGAACCACGAGGATATCGTTCGTGGTCGAGGGGAGGTAGACCGTCGCGGCGAATAAAGAATTAATATTGTATTTTCGCGGGCGTTAAAAAGACGGAAAAGCAGCCGGGACATACGCCGACACGGATGTGGTCGGAACGAACTGGAACGCGTGGAACTTCGTGCACACGCGTCTGAAATCGTTTTCGCATTACGACAGTGAGAGGGAAATGCATGGAACTCTGCGTAAGCGGATTCGTCGTTGCTTTCGCTCGACATGGAATAGTTTGTCCCCACAGTGACGTGAAATTTTAACGCGGCCCGCTCGTCCTTTTTTCCTTTTCACCCGCCGCGCCACGTTTTTAACGATCCTCCATTTCCGTGTGTCGTTTACGCGCGTATCGGGCATTATATTTCGTTGACACACTGAAATCCGCTGCAGAATGTTGCATTGGAATCTACTGCCGCGAGGATTCGAAATTTGAGAAGGTTTTTCGAGGACGGGTTTTATGGCATTTGAAACGCGACGCGCATCAAAGGCCTTGCAACGCTTTCTGTTTATAATTCGCACTCGTCCGTGTACCGAGAGATTGATAAATTTTACCGTATTTTGTCAGATTCCGCGATAGCTCCGGTATAAACAAGAGCAAGTTGTATTAATGGCGTTGGCGTAAGACGAAAACGATTTCGTTTGATCGAGTTACGTCGATCCTCCGGATACACCGGTCAACAAAGTAGCTAATAGTAGCCGCTATAGGCGGACGGAATTGATCTTCCATTTCCACACTACGTCCGTTCTTGGCGTTGGTCGTCTTTTTTGCACGCAGGTTCGTCGATAGAACGGGAGAGAAAGAGAGAAAAAGGGGAAACAGGATACAGTGGCGAGTAGATCGTGCTTAAGTAACGCAAATATTTAATCCTGTTACTTTGGTAATTCCAAGGCACAACCCATAGATTCAGGTTTACGTGGCTTCAAAACACGCGTTAAAAGCACTCAGACATCTCCGCGAGGTTCTTACGATTACGCTGTTCGATGCGAGAACAAACTTGCCGAATATTCTCAGCGATTATTCGCATTCGTTTCATTCTTCGTTCGAATACCTACAAACGAGCACGTATACGTACACGCAAGGAAAGCGAAATGTAATTAAAATTACCCAGCTCCAACGAATCCTCAGAACCTTTTAAATAAAACCATCGCGTCTCAGCTTCGTATAGTGTGTTCTCTCGTCGATCGGAGTACTCAACTTGCCAGAGCCATGAACCGAGAGGAAATCGCGACGCTATCATCGTGCTCCATCCCGACAGCTTTTATTGGCCCATTCGGAATTCTTCTCTCTTAGAATCGACCTGTACGCAGGGTCGGAACGTTCGCTCTTTCGAATAATGTTTAACGTATAGCCTTTCGACGATGGTTATATAAGACGGTTGCCTGCGCGTTGCGAGATATTTCCTGGCCCGTGCACACGTCCTCTCCCATTTTCCTCCCGCTGGTTAAGGACCGGGATCGACGTCAGGATGCGACGTCGCATTAACCGACCGTTAAATGTTAACGGCGCCCTCAACGGGGATGAAATAAGATCGCGGTGTAGTACTCGGACCTGGTGATAGAGAAAGACTACGGATCGATTCCGGTGAAATGTGGAAACGTGGCGCGTACGCGTCGACTCCAGAAGGGGATGAACGTGATTCACGGGCTCGACGAAAGTCCACGGTTCGTGAGATCGGTGAATACTATTCCTCGTTGAACCACTGTTAAGGCGACCGTCCCCTTTTCTACAGCTTTTCTAGGGCGAGGATGATTGGTCGGAGTCCATGGGAACTCACCAGCGATTTTTCTGCCTGATTAACCCGCTGGACCATGGTTTTTTCTAAGGGATGGTTTAACGGTGCTGAAAGATGGATGATGGAAGATAGAAACGCGGATGCTTCTTTTTTTAAAGCATGTAAGAAGATACGATAAAGTATAAAAGAAAAGCGAGAGGAATAATATCGGTGCAAGATAGAATCATCCAAGTATTTTTAGTCACAGGAACTGCGTGAAACATCTGTCGAAACGTACAACGATGGGTACGTCGCGTTTCGTCGCGATTGTTTCGTCGAACAGGATACGTCGCGACGGTATTCGCGAGGAAATTTGCACCTCGATTGCACGCGCTCTTTTATTCATCGATTCCCTGACGAACTCGATGTCCGCTGTCGCTCTGATTCCTGTTTCGCGAGATTAAATCCGTCGATTACCATGCCGTACGTTCTACGAAAGTCGTATGGCCAGAGAAGCGAATGTTTAAAGCGCGAAATCGACCAGCCTGGATTTCGTTTTAGGGTAAAAAACCAGGCCAGCGCGGTCCAATGTTTTCTCGACGCGAACGACATTCGGCGATTTTTACCCAGCTGCGTCCTGTCAAGCTGGATCACGTCGGATGATATTGGATTATTTCAAACGGCCGTATTGCCTCGCTCTGAAATATTCCCTGCAGACCGACTCGAATAAGTTTCCAACTGTTAAGCTTCTATCGTTTACCGGCAGATGCGTCTATAATCATCCTGTCGATGGAATCAGTCGATGAATAAATAAATTTCTCTCTATAGATCTATATCGTCGAATAAAACACTCGGGTGTCTATCATCGACCGACTTGCGCGTATAAATCATTTTTATCTCGTTTTAATGTAATATCGACTAAGCAACCATATTCACAGCCAAATACCAGAATCGCGAGTAACTTCTTGCCAAATATTTATTTAATCCTTTGCACAATCTCACCTGGCGATTCATCGAGTTCTAGGGCACGAAACCAGCAAACCGGCGCTCGTATCACTTAACCGGCGCGTGTAAACGTCCCGCGTTTCCATTGTAATTGTTCCGAACAATTCCAAGTTAAATACTCGCTGTTTTGTCGACTAATCGGTTTACCGTCAAAGGGGCTAAGTTAACGAGCGATTTTCCGATAGTTGTACAACCTGATGCACCTCTGTGTATGCATGTACGCTTGATTCATAAACCCCTGTCGAAAACTCGCATTGTTCGAAACGATTAATTAAACCATTGTCGTGAAAATTTGCCTGCTATTGCGATTATCCTTTCTTCTCGATCTTTCTCACCTACCCTTTGCGTCTATTCTTTTCTCGCGGTTCTATTCTCCTCAACTTTTGCCTGCAGGGCGTAAATAAGAAGTGGATGCTGCCCAAGCATCTCGTACTTGTCATATACATTTTCCAGACATCTTGTAACTGTCACATGTATTTTCCGATTTGTTTTGAACTTTGCTAATACAGTTATGGTAGTCTCGTATCGGTTCCAGCGAGGACAGTACGTCGTTTCGTACGTACGTTCGTAAAAGCGTCTGATACTTTCGTCCAAGTTGCGTATATTTAAAATAAACTCGAAGTACTACCGCGTATAACGAGAAAAATGAGCTTCAAACGACACTTTTGTACGCGAACTGTTTTCATCGCTGTCTCGAAACCACCTTTTTTATTTGTATCCTGTATATCACGTTTCCGCACCATCGATCCGCATCCATTTCCATGTAACTTTTGAAGTTGATCGTGTTACGCCACGTCCTGACTTCTAACCTCGGCAAATAAATAAATATTTGCGCACGGGTTAATTAAAACACCCTCTTAGGACACGGGGTTGAGTTTCGCCATCGGCGTACCGAGAGTAAGCAGCACACCGCTCGGAAAATGTCTAACTGACGTATCAGCGTTTAAAGGGGACCGTCTCGCGTTTTAGACCCGCAGGCGTTCTCTATTTGTCCGTCTTCTATCCGTGTTGCTATAAACTTTGCTCGTAGTCACGCGGACCCGCTCTTTGGAATCATGAAACTTTCACAGCCGAATATCCTCCAACTTGCTTACCTTCGTCCTGTTTAAAGTATCCACGCAGAGACTAGAGATTTCTCTTTCTTGTCCTTATTACGTCGATCGTCTGTTCGAGTTAAGAATTTTCTAGAAAGCGCAGCTGCCTGGGTTTACCCCTATGCGTTTTTTACTCTATTTTATCGTTTAATTTTGGATGGGCGTTGCTATAATACGTGTCTTTTCGTTTCACAGTTCTAAGAAGCATTTTAGATTGCGTTCTAACTTTTGAACGCTCGTGGCATGGAATACCGACGAGTGGTACCTTATCTTGTTTTAATACGACTGTATCGGTCAAATAAGCACAGGCTACTCTCAACGTTATTTAGCGTATCGTTCATTCTGCAAAGATCTGTCGCACGCGATAAACGCTTTAACATTTTGAAAACGATTATGGAATGGTATATGGAAGTATGTGTGTGCGCGGCGTCTCGAAAACAAAGGAATGTAGACCGTTCAGTTAACAGACTATGGAAGAAGGCGAGACAAAGAAACTGCTGAGACGCGTGTAAATGTGTATCGACGAATTTTCTTCAAATCGTTTATCAAATAAATCTGTGGTGGACGGTGTGACGTGTTGTTGGTTAAATCAATAATGAGACGAGTTAATTTAATTAACTACATGTACAGGTATTTTAAAGTGTAGAATACAAAATTAGTCGCAAGCGTCGTTCGCTTGATGATACTCGTTATAAGATTGATTCGTAATACTAGTTCGCTTTTACTCACTGACTCGATGCCGATATGCTGACGCTCGCACTACTAATAGTGATGATAATGACTGGCGGCGAACTTGGTCGTCTATTTATACCAGACGAGGGGGGTACCGAAGGGTCTGAACTTGTCTCCGTGGTAAATTCCAGGTAGCCGTGAAATATACATATGTGCGTCGTACGGTGTTAATCCTCTGAGGCAAAACAACTGTGTAAGGCATCTGCGTATCCCGGCGTCCTAAGGCGTATATACCGCTACAAATCTATAACTATTGTTCGGAATTTTGAGTGGCAGTCGGTTTATGGCACGGACAGCCCCATTTCTTTCTTTAGGAAATTCCGAATTACATGTCCTCCGAGAGTTATAAACCTAATGACACCGAGGCCAGGTAAAGAACCCCGGGAAAGGACCAGCCGGGAGGGCGCGATGGAGGAAGAACCCAACGACTGGGAGGGAGAATCAGCAACGTAGGAGGACAGTTCATATTCAACCATCGTACAGTACAGTTCAAAGACTAGACTCACTTCGTTCGTTCAAGTTCTACAACTAGTGCAAATAAAGTGCTGGATGAATCTAACACTCGATCTATTAACACTCCTCCACCTTGAACGTTAAGTCATTCAAGGTACGCGATATCGACCGATCGCAACAACTATTTTAATATAAATTCTAAATGTAAACTTAGTGTTCCTTTACATTATTTTTGGATTATTCCGGCCGATTATTCCGGCAATTAAGATCCAAGATTATCAACAAATATGTACGAACACCCATGGTTCCCCAATATTAATGCGCCTGTACCAATTTCCCCTCGAGTCGCTTAAACATTTATAATCGTTATCGTCACGGCAAACATGTTACTATTTCTTCCGATTGCCGTTTGCAAACGTTAAATTCATGTTAGATTTTTCTATACACGCGACACGAAGGTGAGCCATTTTCCATTCCGGGTATTGTCATGGAAATAGCGCGTCGAGCCAGGAAACAGACTTCATTTACGCGTTCTTAGCCCCGGCATCGCTTCGAGCGAGGATTTTCGGTCTCGGACAGAGTCGCGCGATCGCAGTTTCGCGGTTACTATTCTGAATACGTCGGCTTGTCCGTTATTTACACCTGTCAAGAGCGTCACTTAACACACTTCCGGCGGTTCTTCTGCGTCGCTGCGCACTCGACGCTAGCTCGTCCACGCTTCGGTCCGTTTACTTTTCATTGTGCCACGTGCATATGGGTCACGTACGTCGTCGTGCGAAATTTTTCACGGAGAAATGACGGCGAAGCGAACGCGAGCAGAGGATCACGCGGCGCGAATACGATCGAGGTGGTCGATAAAAATGTTAGTTCAGTTTACGGAGTATCGATGTGATACGGTGGATTCCAGGGAAATTCCATGCCTTGCGGTCGATTCTACGTTTCACGCCGGCTGTTTTCCTTAATTAGGATGGTTCGAGCGCTCTGACTGGCTTTTGAAGCAAACGTGGCGGATTAAAGTGGAAATTCTGCGAAAATCGGGCAATCTCGCGATCATCTGAACGTTTGTAATTCCATTTGTAATTCATCGAGTACTTATCGCGTAATTTTAAGCGAAATATTCGTCGAGTTTCGTGAACTTTGTACGGCTAAGTTTCCACGATGATTTAAATTATCGATATAATTGAAATGAAAGGAGAGAAGTAAGAGACGGTAGAAAATTTCTCTTAAAAAGAAAAATGCCGATTTACTGGCAATTTACCAGCGAGTGTCTGACAATACGCGTGAAGTTAAATACGTAGTTATACCGTAATAATGTCTGCCTGTAAACCGTGTACGTAAAATCTGGCTAAAAACTCTTTCGTAATACTCTTGTAAAAATGTACGTGATGTTGAAGTTAAAAAGGAGCACAGCTGTAGCAAAAATGTTCCAATAAACTACCTCCTTTTTACACGGGTAGACACCACTCCACACGTGTTTAACGCGTCTCACCATATACAGACCGTTTTTACCAATTTCACTTATTTTGTCCTTTTCCTCATTTTCCTTTCCTTTCGAAATTCTCTCTATCTTTTTATGCCTCTTGATGTATAAATCATGATGACTCTTTTTTTACGACACTCGATGCGTATTTTACGATCTTTTTAAATAGCCATAAACAGCAATAGCCACGTTCCAGTATTTTCACGAGAACAAAACCGGCTGGAACGAGCAAGTCAAATAGGACACCCGATACAACAGTTGCTTTTATCGCGACTAGTCGTAAAAAGCTATGCTGTAATTGTCACGACTTCACCGGTTCTCGCGGAAATGCCGTGTAACACGCGGCGAATTATGCGCTCGCATGTTTTCGCGGCGCGTGTTCACACGCCGATAAGTGTCTATCGCTATGAAAATCCCCGTGAATACTCTCGCACGCCTGATTTCCTACAAAATATTCCAACTGCGTCGTTCGCGATATCGACCGCTGCTTTTCGATCGGTCCTGTTTTGTAAGTGCGCCGATCGAATTACGGCTATCGCTAAAAATACATTCGCCTGTGAATTTACATTCGATGATGGCAACTTCTGTCTCGATTAATATTCCAGTCGTTCGTTGGTACCGAATATTACGTAGGGAACTCGACGCTTTCTACTGTGTTTCGGAATATTTGACGAGGGCGAAGGTTTAAGTTGGAGGATTTAGAAACTTTCTCGGTAAACTTTTCGTTTCACGCATTTTTTTACGAATTAGCTTAACGAATTGAATGGTGCACAGAACGAACATGCAAACATTTAATTATACTCCATTATCTGAATCCTTTTCGTACATGAAAAGCTACTCATTTGGCCAGTACATAATAACGGTCATCAAAACCGCACGAAAACTTCGGTTTTCATTCTGCGTGTGGAGCAAGCTAGTTTGCACGCTGGTATCTTATGGCATTTGCATTTATTGTCCGTTTATTTAACAATAAAACGAGACCGACGGTACAACGTATTCGGCGGTATCGCGGGACGCCGTAAATTCGACCGAACGCGGCCGGCTCGCATCGGTGGGAACCGCAAGAACGCGCGTTACGCGCGATACTAATTTCCGTTTTAATTAACATTTCACTCGGGCAATTAATTAACGTCGCCAGCGTTGGATCGCGCGGCTCGCGCGCCACAAAGAGACCGCGATTCATTCATCGAGCAAACGTTCGGAGAACTGCGAACGAAGCTTCGAAATCGTCCCGCGATCGCGTTCCTTTCTCGCTACGTTTTCTATTCGCTCGATTAATCGTCGAAGTCGTGGCGATGAGGCCGAAGACGCGCGCGGCCACGGAACACCGATTTACATACTATTAATTAGAGGCTAGCACGTCCTATGCAAATTCCACGTAGCTGCGTATTGTATGTAATTAATGCGGCTTCTCGGCGAAGTGCGCGGTGATTAATGCAGGCTTGGTCGAACGTCGAGGGTTGGTTCTGTGCTCGGTTCCGAGGGAATTGTTGGTAGCTTCTTTGTGCACCGAGGGTTGAAGCAGAGGGAGGGTGGGACGCTGGACGCGTAATGCGAGTCTGTGTTGCTCTTTGGAATTTGAAATCGCTCGCAAGTTGCATCGCGTGCGAGAGGAAACCGAGAGGGTGTTTGCTTCTCGAACACGGTGATTAACGCGCAATTTTTCATCAATTTTTGGTTTTCTAAGGATTTTACGATAGGGTTCGAAAGGGAAGAGACGATGTCGATCGCGGCGAGACTGTCTTATAGTAAGCGACGTAATGACAAATATTTTTCGTTCTTCGTTCTCTCTATGTGTGTAGAACGACGAAGAAACACGGAATAATATATTTTAATGGGAGGATTTGGTATCGCGAATATGGAAAATACAACTAAAAATGGAACGATAAATATGTAGGTTGATTTACAACGAAAGGAAGAACGATTCTATCAGAACAATTTTCTAGAAAGCAAATGATGGTACGAAAAAATTGATGTTGTACGTTTTTCATTCGTTCTGTCATGTAAAACAACTTTGTTCTCTATGGTATCGTTCAATTTTCCGGAAAACAATGGCTCGTTTTAAAAAACTTTATTCTACATCTTTTATTCGTTTTGATACGTAAAGTTTCATGACGTACCATTCATCGTTGAACGCTTTCAACTGTACGTTAGTACACGATTTCCGTCAAACAAAATTTCGTCTTTCACGTACTAACCGAGTTTCATTTAAGCATAATCAAATATCGTAAAGTTTCCGAAAATTTGCAAACTGTAAACGTTTCGATGTTTTCGAACGAGCGATGAAAATTCGCGTAAAGATTTTTAAATATTCATTCGAAGCGAACAAGTATCTAAACTAAACAACTATCAACTTTCCACTGGCAGGAAAACTTTAGATTTTCAATAATATCCCCGGTTATCGTTGGAGGATTCGTTGCGCAGGGGATCGGCGTCGAGGCGTCCCGATGACACCTCACCCTCTCCAACCCCAACCCTCGGCAACGCTGTCAGAAGTAGCAGAGTGTAGATATCGCGAGAGGAGAAGTTACGCGAGAAATTAACTCGCTGCTTGTTATTTCAGTTGCGGATGCGTTGCTTCTCCCTGGGTGAGAGGGTGGAGACGACTGAAAGGGGGTAAGAGAGGAGAGGGTGAAATCGAGTTTCTCAACAGTTGCATGTCGACAATCGGTAATGCTTCTGACGTGTACCAGCTTCCTTTTCGCTCTACGCTCCATGTGCTCCTTCTCTCTGTCTGGCTAGAACGGGGTTACGTCACTTCGCGTCTGTATCTTCATGCACAGAATGTATTGTATCACGATCACCGAGACACCCTGTATATATCTGGAGCTGCTATGCGCGAACGTACACGTGTACCGTTACTGCTCGACTCGACTAGGCCAAGTTTTCACTCTTTGGAAACCGATGGCTGCTGTATTGACGGGCTGTTTGCTTGAATTTAACCGCGTAGGATAATGGTCGTGAAGCTTTCGCTAGGCTTCTCCACTACGCGAAGCGTAGTTCTTGAGCCCGAGTATTGTCGCGGCCAGATAAACGAGTTTTGAGACAATAGGCTTCGCGTTTAAGCCGACAATGGTCCGCCGCGACATTGCAGGACATGGGTCGGGTTGGAAGATTATTGGAATTTGTAAGGATTCACGGAGCCTGTATTTACTTATATAATAAACGACATGTACGTAATGGCGTTAAGAAGATGGCGAGGTCTGTTGCTCGTTGCGAGAAGATCTATCGCAAGATAAGTTTGTTAGCGTCAGCCATTAATTCGCGCGACAGATTCTCCCACTTTATGAATCGCTGTTGAATCGTAAAATTACTAAGCGACACCGAGCTGTTATTTCGAACGACAGTGCCACGTTGAATATTAAAACTCGAAATGGGCAAAGTACCACAGGTTCATTGCGATTCAGAGCGCAAGCCGGCCACGTGCGTTAAATCTCCCGAATGGTCCGTAAACTCTTTCGCGGTAAGTTACTCGACTTGGTCCTCGGTTGCTTAATTAACTGGTAACTGATATCGCGTCGAGATACGTTCTCCTATCCGTTCTTCGAACCGATGTCTTCCTTCTAATTTCTTTATTCGCCTCTCTGTTTCTTCGTTTTCCACGGCGACGGATATTTAACACGGAAAGAAGGATCACGGAGAGACGGTAAGTTCCGAGGGAGTTAAAGAGTGCGTACCGTCGAAGCAACCACGTATTATTAGCTGGTAGCAACGAATGATATTGCTATGCGGTGTATACTTACTAGAGTCGTGGATGTCGGAAAGTTATGGAATGGCTGGCCCTGTAATTTACCTACTAAGTGTTTGCGTACCTGGGGCCGCGGCAGTGTGCAAAGTTAACTAATTAAACACTTAGCCGAAGTTTCGAACAAATTAAACGAATGCCTCCCACTCACCCCATTCTCCCTCTCTCTTTCACCCTCTCGCCCTCTCCCCTCTAGCCGCGTCATTAAACATTCCTCGAAGTTTTTATTGCCCTCTTCTTCTTCTCCTTTTTCCCCCTTTATGCCCGCTATATTTTTTGTTTCTCTGTACCACCGGTTATACGGCTATAGCCTGGCGTTTACCGGGTTGCTTCAAACGCCAAGCTTTTTCGGCACGGCGAGTCCTCGTGCAATTGAAAACACAGCGATATCTTCTCTAAATTCCTCTTAACGCGGAACAGATTAAAATCGAAAACTTTGCGAAAGAAAAAGAACGAAAGCCACGAAAAGACGACGAATCGTCGGTTCAAACGATTTTTCACGAGCGAGACGAAGAAGAGCGATGTGCCACGACGAACAATTTCCATGGGAAATCCTTTGCTCCCCGCCTCTTTTGGACAGAATCGATCGGCTGAAACTTTAATTGGCCGACATTCAAGGTAAATTGCCGGGCCACTACGTCGTCGATACACGGAACCGTATCTGAGCAAATATTATACGTGACTTCGATACGAGGGCCGGATAAATTTCCAGTAAATTTCACGCGATCTGCTAACCCGGCACTGCTAACGATCGATAAACCGGTTATAATGCTTTAAATTTTAACGCTGATCCCTCCGGCGTGCCTGTAACATTATTATCGCCGCGTAGCCGGTGACGCACGCGTATACGGAACGCTTAATAATAAAACAGCCTTCCGGAACGCATACATCCTCTTTCACCCACTTTCAAACTGTTCGCGACGAGTAGTCGAAGGCGTCCGATCGCGATATTTCTTAGCAACTTCCGTGGCTTTCGCCAATGTGTAACCGACCAATTCCACGCATTTTACGTTCTTTTCCAGCGTATCGACCTTATCGCCAAGCCTCGTCGTCTCTCGCTGTCCGTTTACAAGAGTCCTTTTTTACGGTGTTGCACGAGACGAAGCAGCAGAGGCTTTCGATCACCGAGGCAAAGGACTCTACGTTGCTTGGTTTAGTGCCCTACATTTCCTTGTACTTTGCCTGGGATATAGCGTTCGAGTAGAAAGATCGATTAAAAGAGAGGAAAGTGGAATCATCGTCGCTCTTCATCTTTCTTCGGTTCAGAATTTTAAGCAACTCGGCGAAACGAAAAAGTTGTCCGGACATCGAGACTTATTCTGTGCATTTTCGTACTCTCAAATTTCCTATCAACGAATAGCACTACCATCCTCGACGTAGTTGTTAAATAATTTAAAAACGAAGGAGTTAATTTGAACGACGAAATTAGATCTTCAAGGCAACCGGTCAGGTAGTAGTCGTAAAAAGGCGCGAGCCTCGATCGTGGCCGCGGTTGATCAAGATTAAAAGTTTCAGGAGGTCCCAGTACGGCCAACGAAACTCCTTGGTTACGCTCGTTAAAACTTCCCTTAAGAAAGCTAAGACGTCTTAACGCATATAAATGGATCCGGTTCCATCGTTTGTCCGTGGGGGTTCGCTTAATTCCCCTGGGAACGCGTTAACGCGGCTTTTAGCGCGCCTCTGGGACATTGTTATAGTAGCCCTCGCGATATAACGATATAACGAGGTCTTAAATTAAAGAACCGAGTAGTAATATCGACTGATGCAGCCACGCTCTTATAGTCGACCACGTTGTCTTACTTTTTATCGATACGGGCTAATTTACGGTTAAAGTATAATTCATGTAATCTTAACCGAGTTCGAAAGTCTTTAATTTCAGAGAATTCGTAAGTACGTATAATTCTTCGTAGCTTCGATCGATTCGTTTATTAATTGTATCTGTGGTGGACGGTGAGACGTGTTGTTGGTTAAATTAATAATGAGACGAGTCAATTTAATTAACTACGTTTACAGATATTTTAAAACGTAGAATACAAAGTTAATCGCAAGCGTTGCTCGCTTGATGATACTCGTTTGAAGATTGCACGATACCGATACTAATCGT
Source organism: Bombus soroeensis (assembly GCA_014737365.1). Lineage (NCBI taxonomy): Eukaryota > Metazoa > Arthropoda > Insecta > Hymenoptera > Apidae > Bombus > Bombus soroeensis. Next base: position 407,716 of record JACXIL010000024.1, on the reverse strand, counting down.
TATGCCGATTCGCTAGACTGATTCGTTATACGTGTTCGCTCGATTGACTGACTTACCGACTCGATACTGATATTAATTCGTGCGACTGATCGTGTCTGGAGGACATGGTCCTCTACCGAAAGGTTCGAACTTGTCGTCGGTGGTAGGTTGCACGTAGCAGCGAAATTGTTTTGCTCAGAGTTTGTTTATTACGTTATGCGCGTCGTATAGTGTTAATCCTCTGTGGCAAAACAAACTATGTGAGGCATCTTCGTATGGAAACGTCGTAAGGCGCATATGCCGCTACATATCTTTATCGTAGAAGAAATTTGGTAATGCGACAACGATTAATTTGTATTAAACGTGGTCGTTGGAATGGAAGATCAATGCGGTTGCAATAATTCGTGCAGCTTGCAATGACGTTGAGACTGTTTTTAAAACCGACAAATTCCATCGAGCATCTTGTACAAGATACTTCTCGTATCTGGTTACTTCTCGCTCTATCTCTTCGACTATTATTAAATTACTTCTGAATCGGAGATCCCGTGGGACCTCAGCTCACAGAGTATCGATGACCCGTGTCGGGGTCGACTGGAGTTTTAAATTGTTTCTGAACTATCGACAACTCCCGGCGCAATAGACAATCATCCTCCACTTACTAAATTGCTTAAACTACGATAGAAATTTATAATTTAATGGATCCGAAGGACTTTCGAGATATTTGATCTGTTCGTTTCTTTTAATCAAAGGTTTCGCTGGAAATTGTAGGAAAGCATCGTGAATTAACCATCGATATACATTCTCCATCGTTCCTTCGTTATTTAGAAATTAACTTTCCAGTGTTCAACTCGTAAAATCTCTGCGATTATATACAATTACGTGTAATTACGTATCGCACGTAGGCAAGTAACGTAGAAACACGAAACGAGATTCTCTCGATTTTTAAGAATTAACGTGGTAGAACGACGACAACGTATAAACGCGTTATTGATTACGAAAGTGTAAAAATACATCCATAGACGTGGAATCATTTCTGAAAACGACACCAAAAGTTGAACCGGCTCTGCGACCCTAAACAATTCGCAAAACAATACGAAAAAGTTAATCGAAAGAGAAATTGAAAAACTCTTAAATAATGTACGAACTGAAAAGGAGGGGAAGCACGATGAAAAGAAAAACATCAGCATTAAAATTATGGGGGACATTGGAGCAATTTTTCACGGCGTGCCGGGCTGTTCTCCAAACAAATACCTGGCAGCACCGCGAGCACCCATAAAAAAGTCATAAGGCGAGCGTTAACAGCGAGAGCAGCAGCGGATCCAAGCGGAAAGAAACACGCGTGTACGTGTCGCTAAAAATATCTGGCCGTCAGAGCTGTCGGCCCTGTTGGCTGAGAAAACGAAGAAAATATTCGCGAACCGTCCACGAAGGGGAAGGGCCGAGGTGAAACGCGACGAAAACGGAGAACAATATTCCGCTCGTGTTTCGCTCAGCTCGCGCATTTGAAAAGATATTGAATCCAAACGTACCTACTCGGCGTCGGCAAAAATTTATTTAACGCTGGCGTTATTCAACGTTGGATCGGCGGTGAAAGCATCTTCCACCTTCAAAGACCCTGAGCTTCTTATTTGATAGAGTAATCCAAAGGAATCTCTCGTCGATGCTTACCAGAAGGGGAAAAACGAGAAACGAGAGAGAAAGAACGAATAGGGAGAATAAATATAGAAAATAAAACAGGGAAAGGCGGATAGAAATTCGTACGAAGCAGTTACAAGGGGAGGACCGATGCTCCGTTTCGAATAATCACGCGAACTCGTCTCGGAACCAGAATTCAGTGGGCCGTTCCTTTCAAAAAAGTTCGCTTCTGCATCGCGATCGATGCACGTTGCATAAGTTTCCTCCTCCACTGGATACATCTGCATGGAGAACGTTTCGTGTTACTTATGTAGCCTGGCATTCGGTTTGCGAGGCATTTTTCGAAAGGGTGAATAGGGTGTGTGTTTGGTCGTTCGGGGTAGTCGACAGACTCGCGACAGAGTTTCGTAGATACTTTAAATGCTCGGAAGGGGAAAACACGCGACGTAAATGGAGAAAGTTCAATGTTGGGTGCGTTTCGATATTTATAGATGTTCGTGTCGCTAATGCGTGGTTCTGCGCAGAAGATATACGTTGTGTCGTATATTTGTAAAACGCGAAGCATTAATTTGGATCAAATGGACGATGAAATACGAGGTTGCGCGACGCGCCACCTCTATCTACGTCGAACCAAAGGAAATGTTAATTTATCGCGAGTCGCTGATAACCTATTATAGAGGCTGATACGATTGTAAACGATCGATGGAAACAAAAATAAATTGCGCGTTTACAATCGATAACTGAGCAAAGAAAGTAGCGTGTATATGTATGGAACGTAAAAGGAAGTTGCGGTAATAGGATCGGAATGCTCGGAACGATCGACTCGTCGTTTAAAGTCACGCTGATGAGATCGAACGTTTCGTTGCCGCGTTTTAATATCTCGTATATAAAATTTACTCGGGCCAGCGCCGAACGTATTAATATCGGCTCGGATTTACGGTTTGATTAACGACCGCGCGAGCATTCTATCTACGAAAAGCCCTCGAAAACGTTATTCAAAAGTGCTTTGACGCGTTACCAATTTCGCTCTTCGTTTGACTCCTCTTTTCCAATTAATTTCGCCTGCTCAGCCCCTGGCTGGCGTTCAGATAGTCAAAAGAGGAAGGGGAAAAGGGAGGAATGCTTGGAGGCTTCCTCCGCCAAGCTGATTCGATATAATTACTCGAACTGCTATTTTTATCCGTGTACGCGTTTATTCGATAGGAATCTGTAGGATTCGTTTCGCCGGAACGAATTAAACCCCGTCTTTCTTTGTAGTCGCGATCGGAAATGATATCGCGATCAATGAACCAGACCGATCATTTTCCCCCGCTTCTTTTTCTTTTATTCTCTGTCTATTACGTATCTCTTTCTGAAGCTTGTTTGCGTTTAATCGCGCGACCCGAGCGTATTGTTTCTACGGTTTTACGAAGGAGCTACGTTATAGAATTTCGATACGTTGGGGATTTCATAGGTTGTATACATCTCATTATAGAATTCAACGCGATCATCTCGGTTTTTTAACGCGAAGAAAATCTCTATCAGATTTTTGTTTCGCGGCTTACGTAAAATGGGAGAAAACGAAGAATCTTATAACATTTTTAGAATATTTCCCAGTCGGAGGATCGACTTTCCTCGACGAAAAGAATCTTCTTTGAATCCATCGGAAGGAAAACGCAACAGCAACAACAGCGACACGATGTTTGCCTTATATCTCGCAGAAAGAGCGCCGATGTAATTGGCCGAGGATAAAAGCGCGAGACTCACGGTTTCGCGTCGTTCATCCGGTGCGCGTCATCACACGTCGAGAACCGCTAAAGAATGTTCCCGGGTATCATGAAAATTTCTCCAACTACGCGGAAAGTCGTTTAAAAACTAATCTCACTGCCATTAAAAAGTTGTAACGAGTCGTCCAACTTTCACGCCCCGTCCCTTTTCCACCGTCTATCCGTTCCGTTGATCTCTTGGCTGGCCGAAAAATATCTCCCCGTCAAACGTACTCGAAATCTCAACTTTTCATTGCACGCGAGAGAGAGCGAGAAGAATAGAGGAGAAGAGAGAAAGAGCAAGTGGGTGAGAGAGGACCCGGCATCTCCGCACGCCACGACCGTTATTCTTTCTATCGTTCACAGGCACGACTACGCGCTCGAGAGCGCGCGATATTTACGACGAAAGCGTTTTTTAATACACCTAGCACGAGCTCCTGTGCCGATGGATATTTACGAGGGGCGCAGCGCGAAAATTCGAAACGCGACAACGAAAATTAATCAGCGTTGTATATGGGATGCGCAGGGTATGGCGCTTTTGTGTGGCAAGCTTCGATATGTGGTGAAATCATGAAAGCGGCGAGCGATACGGATGATAGAACGTATCCAGAACAACACGTTTGTCCAGTAAACGTATGCTGTATCTCGTTTTGGTTTTTAGTAATCGAATTTCGAAGATGATAGGAGTCGCAATTGCTGTACGCGTGTCATTTTTGTTTTCGTGTAAAGTATCGTCTAGGACGAAGTAGCATAGTATTTACGTTAAGTAATATTAAATTTCCAATTTTAACGGTTTATAGAACGCTCGTAAAAACGCTTTATTCGCGGTAGCTTGCTGGTTGAGTCGCGCTTCCATTCTCATTACGTTAGTCTCTTCTAGCGGGACACGCGTCTAGCGCGCGATGGATTAACAAAGACTAACGAAAAGTTCAAATTCCACCGAGGAAAAGGATCCTTGTTACGCTAAAATTGCCCATCTATCGAGCGAGCGATCTTTAAGAAACAAAGTTGCTTCTCGTTATTAAAAAACAAAGCGGGCGCTCCATTTTTGGCTTTGTTGTCGTGGTAAACGGTTCGTCGATAGCGTCGATCGTCCGCTCGTATCGACGGGGCATTGTTGTTCCAACAGGACCGACGTCTAATCTTTATCCGTTCGCCATTAAGGCGAAAATGTCGCGGGCGACAACAAGGAGACGAGTCAATAAAGCAGAGGGACAAAGAACGTAGAACAAAAGAGTTTTCCCCGAAGGACAAATAAGTTCGGTTATAAAGCAGCTGCTCGTAATATAAAAGACGACCGGCGAATGAGTTTGTGCGCGCGTAAACGTCGACTTGGAAACAGAGGTAGAACGAGGAGAAAGAACGGGGAAGCCGGTTAGAGTAGAGAGCACCTTGTCGAAGTAGCGAAAAACTAACAGTTAAAACGGAGCTGAAGCAACGTCATAGCGCCATATTATATCCCTATCTCTTCGCGACAAGAAGCAAGAGAGTCTTTATGCGACTACGAGCGAACCTTCGGCAAAGTCGAAACGTTAGAAATGTCGTCAAACGAGCAGAAAATCGTTAAAGTCGATGTAGGTAAGCGAATAAGTAGATTAGAAATTTTTATGATCAGACGAGGCTCGCTAGATCTGGCACGCCTTCGATATTCTCGTGAATTTCTGATTATCTTCGCGACGATTTAAATTATTAGAACAGTCAAGATGGTCAAATGATACCTTTTTATAAAAATCGTACAAATCTACGTACGGATATATCGCGTATATCTTTGTTTGGACGTTAAACATCGCGAAACAAATTTTTCTCCGTGTTCGAACGTTTCTTTTTCGTTCGATTCCCTCGCCTCTGACGATGGAAATTGTGATGGCGATTGTCACCAGTGGTTCCTCCGATGTCAGTCTCAATCTGGTTCGACTATCCGCGGTATTAAATTACAGCGAGCCGTCCAGCACACGCTTCTTGCCAAAAGCTCTGGCCGCATCGATCGGTCCGTAGCTAATTGTCAATTTCCTGACCGATAAATCATGCAGGCTAGCTCGCGACCGCTCGTCCGCGAGATTGCCAGACACTGTATTATCGGTACAATTGTTGTCGTTAAAATTGCAGCGAACAAACACGCGGATCGCCTCGTTAGATTGTTTCGGTTCAACTTTCGTTCGACATACCGTGCCACGAAATTTTTGTTGTAGCGTTCCATCGTTGAAGTATCGTTTAACGCAAGGAATTACTTTTTGACTTAAATTAATTATAAATTATAAACTCATAGTGTGGTCAGGGTTAGGTTTATGAACGTCGGACGTTGGGAATTATGGTTGTCGCATCGTTGAAAGATCGTAGGAAATTTCATTGTGAATTTTATGCGTCGAGTTTGTATAAGGAACGCAGGATTGAGGTACTTCGATACTGACGCTCGAAAGATACGAAACTGATAGTTTGGACTCGGATGCATCGATCGACGAGCACGTCAAAAGCGTCGAGAATGTTTCATTTTTGTCGCGAAAAGGACATTTTTAAACAATTACTGTCACAGCTAGATGAAGTAATCGTTTCATACCGAAACAACCTAGAAAGTAATTGATCTACATATCAGAGGAATTAAAGTACGTTCTACTTGTCTTCCTTGAATTTAATCAAGAACGATTTCGAACACGACAGATATTAAAAGAGACAAGCTACTATTCTCCAAGTGGTTCGATCGAGTTACTCCAAGAAGTTTAAGAGTCCTTTATCATCGTGAGAAGTCGTTCCAAACCCGTTTGCGGATCGATTAATCGACTAGTGGAATCCATCTATTTCTATTGAAACTTCACATGTAAGTCGGACATTGCTTTAAATTATTGGATACCAGCGACTTTCCTAAAAAAAGTTATAATTTATAAATATAATATCGTCGAGGTATGCAACTGGGATAAATGAATTTAATATGTCCAAGTTAGAGTATACAAGAGTCGATAAAAAGTACCAATACCACGAATACATCGATCAATTTCTCCTATGTTTCTAATTTCTCTGATGAACCTAGTTTGCTTCCTTGTTAATGGATTAGTTCTTGGCTGCACGGAAACTCGAGTTTCCGGTCTAACGAGACGTTGAATTCACAAAAGTGAACCGGTGAAAAGTGGCGTACTCGTGTGACGCGTTAACGATTGTTTCGTTAACGATCGTTAATAACAGACTCGCGGTACTTTTTCTTCTTTCGTCCTTTTTCTTTCTTTTTGTTTTATCGAACCATGCTAACGAACGCCTGTTTCTTTTATTTTCTCCCCTTGGTGAGAAAACGCCTCGACCATCATCCGCAACGATTAGCGTCGTTATCGTCGCGTAAACAACGCCTTTACGGTCGAGATGCGCGAACAATACCATATTGCAGGTCTAATGGCCGCGTGTGCTTCGAACACGCGTTAAATATCCGTGCCAATTACTCGAAACTACTTTTCTTTGCGTCGAGATGCTGTTGTAATCGTCGCCCGTGTACGCGCGAAGAAAAAATTAGGGACAAAGGTGACGGTAAGACAAAATGTTTAGTTTCGCAGTTGCGATAGAACCACGTTATCGGAACACGTGTCGTAGTTAACAGGTCAAAGCTCTAATCTGGTAATAAAATTTTGCTATCGTACAGTTCCTTGTACGTTCGATATTTCTAGCGACTGAAACAAATAGAACGTTGTCCAGTCGTAGGTCATCGCACTTATCCGAGATTCGCGATGAGGCGTAGCGTTTCGCTCGTCCCGAGTTTCGCCCATTCCCTCTCTTTTCCTCTTCTTCTTCTTTCTTTCTCTTTCGACGACGGCACCAAACAGGTTTTCGGGGGCGAGCAAGCGAGATCGTTTTCATTTGCAAGCTGTTACGAGTGCAGCATCTGCTGCTAAACGCTATAAACAGCTTTACTCGACTCGTAATGGCGGAAGGTGGAGTTTAACTTTGGAATAGGGTAGCCATCCATGCTGGCAGCTAGAGAGGAGGCAAGCGGACCCTTCGTGCACTCGTCGCTTGCCGTTGCTAGCCAACTACGGAGTGCTGGTCCTCGGTAATAGAATGTAAGTGCAATAATAGAGTCGCCACTTACTATCTACGAAAACCCTATTTCGTCTTCCGCGTCCACGTCCCCCTCGCCCTTCTTCGGGACTTCTTCCACCTCTCCGCCAACCTACGACGATCTCGTCCATCTTTAACTCGGTCCATTTTCTCCTTTTTTCACGCTCCTCTAGTTTTCTACCTTCTCCTCGCTTCGAGTTTGCCTTTTACCCCTACCACGACCACGCGTACTTTACACGTACCGTCTATTGTCTTTTGAAAACTACGGACGAGGGAAGAAAAGTCATGCAACGCGAGAGAATGCGACTCTGTGACTTTGGTTTACGGTTAATGGGGCGAGTACTTACAGGGGTATTGGAATTTTTAAAACGATTTTTCTATTAATTATTCGTTAAATTTTCATACTGACCCCCGTACTGACTGCATGGAGAAGGATATTTCACGTTTATCGTTTTCGAGATAACATTTACACGCACGGTCAATAAATCGAGACTAAGACAATTATAATTATAGAGACACGTACCTTAATTCCTACTATTTACCGTAATCCACTCTATCTACCTTTTTCTTTTCTTAAACTCTTCTTCTCCGGTCTTTTGTTTTATTCCGTATGAATGTTGAACTTTCGCCAATTAACTCGCCGCGTAACGTAGCCTGGGTCATTATCTGCCGTTTCCACACCCCCTTCGGTGCAATCGTTTACACGGCCACTTATGTCGGTTCCCTATGGCGCTAATGCCGTAAAAACGGGACGAGGAACCGGTTAAAAGCTAGCGTGGCTAAGTGGAAATTAATTGCCAGAGCAAAACCGATCTGCTCGATGCGCGATAAGGCTGCAAATTTTCTTTTTTCTTCAAACTGTTTTGTTTCGTGTAATCGATGCTTTTTGCGCCTATCGAACGTGAATAATTCGATAGGTCGGAGGTACAGGATGGATATATTATATTCTGAAATTTTTCGCCACAATTTTTGCCATTTTGAAAATTATAAACGCCGATGTACGTAATTAAAGAACTTGTATTATTACGTCGCTAACTCATTGGCTATTACAGCCACGAAGTAAATATTCTTTTTAATTCAAAAAGCACGTACACGTACATTCGATATCGCAAAACATTTTTTCAATTCGTAGAAGATCAACATGTAGAGAAATTTAATTGAAACATCTATATTTTACGATAATTTCAGTGAGAAAGCTGAAGGTTCATGAGTCGATAATACCCACATATACGTCGTTTGACGTTACATCCTCTTGTCTATACAACTCTAACTAATTACCACGTTTGACCTATAGAAAATATTTCTTAAACGAGTCGCACGGAACGAAGCATCATTCGCTATTCAGAGTCTATCTGAATCAGTAATTAACGGAGAACCGGTTTCTTCATCCGTCCGGCCTTTCGCGAGCAAAAAGCTAACTTCTTTTAAACAGATCTTAAAAATCACTTTTCGATAATTGCCACGTGCTGGTACACGGAAACGTGTGCTTTCTCCGGATAAAAACGCAACGATTCAAACGAGGCTAATCGCGCTTTTAATTGCGTCCCATCTTCCAGTTGGTTCGTAGACCGAAGGAAGCCTCTTTTCTCGTCCGTTTCCGTGGCAACAGAGCGGAAAAGAGCCACGGGAACGTTATCATTTTGCGCTGGCAAAAAGGTGTTCACATCGTCTGGCCTGGTTCTCACGTGGCTGATACCTCGCTGCAGAAAAATTTGCCCGGCTTCGGAAAGTTGGTTCACACGGCCCGCTAACGGATCACAACTTGTGTATTTTTCAAAATGTCGTCTACGATGATATTTTGCTGGCGACCACGGTGAAACGAACGATCGAGGACAGCGTCGATCGAGGATTTGCCTGTCCACGTACGCGATTTACTTCGTAAATTGTTTTTATCGGTGTTGTTCTTTTCTTGATTCGTGACTCGTAATCGGATGTAATCCATTTGTGATTTGCGATTTTTTCATCGGTAGATTAAGAATGAAAAATTGCGCGAATCCTAACTTTTATGATATTTTTATCGATCGTAAGCGGAGAAAATGAAGTCTAAACGGAGATTTGTCTCGTTTTTTTTGGATATTATATCGCGTGCTTTGTGTATTCCGGATATTTGATTTACTGTTCGTCGTATGTTCGTTGTATACAGTTTTCTAAAATTTAGAGATTCAGAATCCATGTGGTTAAATATATCGTTATGCGAGAATACATGTTTATTTGTACGTTTTGCACCAAAATGTAACGAGTACTGTCAAATTTATTCGTAACGGTACGGACCAGTTGCTTTCAGTGGTCTAAATATTTCGCGTCGCATTATATATTCAAGCGAAATGTTGTACGAAGAATAAACGTTTACGGTTACAGGGTATTTTTTTCTTTTTTTTTTTTTTTTTTTGGAACGAAAGAATCGCAAAATTGTTAGCATGCTGTAAAAATAAATGGAAAGTTTGTTGTTCACAGCCCAGGGATACGAGAAATACCGTAGATTGTGTTTGACTTTATACCTGTGATATTTTCAACAGGACAGGAGAAAAATGCCGGTGTAATTTAATATTCTCACTGTTTTCAGTGCTTTGGATCACGTAAGTATTAACTACGGTTTCGTACCATGAGATTGTTTTCTCTCTATACAATTTTACAAAATGCAATTTACGCGAGGTTTCGCATTTTCATTTTCGAACCGTGCCATGCTTTATTACAAGACACCGACGCGCAAGTAGCGTGAAAAACGATTAAACGGCCACAAATACCTTGGCCGAGTATAAAAAGCGTTGTTCTCTTGTTTAATTTCTCAATTTCATTTTCACGATACCAACGAGTCTTGACGATATAATATGAAAATACCACAGCACCTAATTAATTAGTAAGTGAATACCAAGGCTTCTTGTACGTTATCGTTCAACTATGTGAAAGATATTTTCATTGCTATAAATATGTTCATAAAATATACGCCATATCCCAAAATAAAACAAAAAGGATAGATACAAAAATACTTACGCACGATGCTATACGTAACACGTTCCATTCATCGTTAGAAGTACAAACAGTCAACGACTTAATCGAACATGTTGTTAAAACTTAATTATTTTATATTAATATCAATAATATTGAAGTATGTGTAATTTTGTGTGCTAGACTAGATTGGTGAATATGAGTGTGTGTGCGTGCCACCCCGAAAACAGACGAATGTAAACTGTTCAATCGGTTAAGAGTCTAATATGGAAGATGCTGAGACAAAGAAAGCGCTGAGGCGCGTGCAAGCGTGTATCGATGAATATCTTTGAAATCGTTTATCAAATAAATATACAACTATTTTAATATAAATTCCAAGTGTAAATTTAGCGTTCCTTTACTTTTATTTCGGCAATTAATATCCACAATTCTCAGCAAAATGGTATGGAAGATGGTGAGACAAAGAAAGTGCTGAGGCGCGTGCAAGCGTGTATCGATGAATATCTTTGAAATCGTTTATCAAATAAATATACAACTATTTTAATATAAATTCTAAGTGTAAATTTAGTGTTCCTTTACTTTTATTTCGGCAATTAAGATCCACAATTGTCAACAAAATGGTGTGGAAGATGGCGAGACAAAGAAAGTGCCGAGACGCGTGCGAGCGTGTATCGATGAATATCTTTGAAATCGTTTATCAAATAAATATACAACTATTTTAATATGAATTCTAAGTGTAAATTTAGTGTTCCTACACCATTATTTCGGCAGTTAAGATCTATAATTCTCAACAAATAAATAATAAAACTTTTCGCAAGATACGTCCACTTGGAGATTGAGACTCGTCCCACGCGCTTCTACCGACGAATCCTATAGTACAAAGAGAGTGGACGAGGTCATCGTATCACGACTGACAGATTAACGTGGAATGAATCACAGGAAGCATGACGTATCCGAGGGATAGCTACCCCAGTCTTGTCCTCCATCGTTAAACGAGTCGCGAACTTTCTTAATTCCTCGGGACGAATTTCCTATCGTGTAACTGAATGGAACATCTCGAAAATTGCTTGATACCGAAACTCGCAACTACGTAGACCGAATGAGAGAACTTTCGTCTGCGCGGTCGAAGCTTTGAGCTACGGAACGAACATCGTTTCTACGCGGTCCTAACAACTTCCGCTCCATCTTCCATTGATTATTGTGGCAGGATTTGAAGGGCCAATTAGAGCGTGGCTTTCGCGATACGAAATATTTCTCCATAAGTTGTACATGCTGTTTCAGATAGTTGGTGGTAAATTTTAGAAGCACGCGGTGCTCGTCGAAACGAGCATCCTTCGAAAAGGTCTTACGGTGTAAACTATACGGTACAGACTTTGATTTCTATGAGAAAAACGAGGGAGAGTACGAGCTTCTCGTACGATCAAACAGATACAGGAGATTCGAATAGCATAGGATAGTAATATTCATAGCGCGAGGATTGGAACACTTTTAATCGCATCCTCTGGATGTAGCGCGATGAAATCTCTTTCGCCGGAAGGCGACAAGCCGCGCATTTGCTTCTGTATTGAGCGGCGGAAAATACCGTGAAATTTAGAGGGTCGAACGTCGAACGAGAATGCGATTGTAACGCGATCGTAAGTTGGGAAAAAGCGATCGTTCGATTGCTGATTCTCGAACGAGCTGGCTTTGATAAGAGAATAGCGATATAAAGTCTTGGACCTATCTAATCGCGCATCTATCACGTTTATTTATTATTTATTTGTAATTTATTACTTACGTTTACCAACGAATGAATATATTGGAAATTATCATTAGGAATGTTAGATCGATGACGATGATGTATCTTCGAACTTTATTTCTTCATTGGATTCCTATACTTTGGATCTTTGAGTCTTTGTATTGAATTGTTCCAAAGAGAGATAAAAGATAATTCATAAAATCGTTGGGCTCGACGATGCGATAAATCCAACGCCGCTTCGATTCTTCGTTCGATGTCATAATAATCGCGTTCAAAGAATACGCCGGATGTCTTCAAGCATCTCTGTTTCTATTTCCCTTCTTACTTTTTTCCACGCCGGGCCCGTTGGCGTCGTTTATTCTCCCACCGAATTTCAAGCCGGCGCAAAATGAAGCGAAATTAATTTCACCGACGGCGTCTGAACTCATCAGGAAAATCAGGCTACCCGGCGTGTTCCGCTCGAATCGCTCTGCGACACGTTGAATTTGATACCGAAAGAGCAGAGCGCAGCAGCGATAAAGGGAGAAAGAGAGAGGGAGAGAGAGAGAGAGAGAGAGAGAGAGAGAACGTTTGAAACGAGTTACACGAGGATGGCGGTGAATCCGAAAATTCTCGCTATTAAATCACGGTTAATTTTCTCTTCTGCAGGCGCGATAACTCTCCTGTCGCTGTGATTGAGCCATTGTACATCCCTTTTTTCCCTCTACCTCCTCCTTCTTTTTGTCTTTTACCTTTTCTTCTTTTTCCAGCGTTTTCTTTTTTTATTCGTTCACGATCCATTCGAAATTGCCAGGGGGTGAAATAATCCATCGAACGGCTGATTCGCCCGGGTAAAATTTGTTTCGCTTGTGCGATAAATCGTCGGCGACTCGTCTTCGCTGGAAAATTCTCGTCTCCTCGCTCCGTAGCAGCAGGATCGTGTCAATTAACGAGCATTCAACAGCTTCTCTCCACTTACGTCTCTTTTTGTTTTTTTTTATTTTATTCTCTCCTTTTCCTTCCGCTCTCCTCGATTTCGTACAGTGTTTCGTCTTGAATTAAGGAATTTCGAAGAACGTTTCTACATAGGGTCGTCATCGATCGGCGTTTTGTTTTTCTTTCGACCATGTAATTCGTAGGAACTTGGTAGGGCACCACTTTACTAAATTGAACGCGTAATTTTCTCGACGCACTCACACACCAGCACGCCTGCCGGAAGTCGATCGAATACCGGGATATCGCGAAGACGCTTTTCTTCGATTTACGACGAGACACTGTGTGTAGAGAAGCATCGACACCGCGATAAACAGCAATGATTCGACGAGGTTCGTGCGTTTATACATCGACGATATTTCCTTCCTCCTACTTGACGTACTTTCGATCGAGAAAGTGGAAGAGAAGAGCCGCGTGCTGTTATTAAATTGATTGCCCGCGTTTATGCATTTTTATATTTATACAAACACAGTCGGTTTATACTTGTTTAACGTCGAACTTCGTTAATTCAACTTTTTTTTTCTCGAGACTCGCAAGGAAAATGAATTTTCCGCCGGCAGCTGTATTTACCAAGACCCGATACCTTCTTTTCATCAGTTAATCTACGAGTCGTGTACTCCTCGCAATTACGTTCTTCTCTATTCTCCTCGTGTACACAACGTTTCCATAAGTGAGCACTTAGTCGCTTAACTAAATTCTAAATCGCGAGCCTCTTTGCGAATTCCACCGAGTTACGCCTCGAAGAAGCAGCATCTTCGCGAGAAGCAGAGAAAGGAAAGGATGGATTCGAACGATGCATTCTGCAGAATATTTAAATGCGCGAACAGTCGATGAGCAAGAAGACTTAAAATAGTTGCAGCCGATGGTACTTCAAGTTGATCCCTTAGCCTTCTGTTAAATTTTCATTAACCTGTTGTGAGACGACAGTAGATAGGAACCTTAAGATCCTTTTTTTCTTTTTCAATTAAATAGTCGTTTCGAAAGATACAAGGAAAGCTATCGCGAATTAATGTCACCGAACGTATAGAAGGAAAAGGAATGGAACAGACGTTAAATAAAAATGAAGAAGCCGAGAAGATACGCGTTAGGGTCGGAATAAGATCCAAGCGATTCGCAGAGCGAGTCGGATCATCGATTCTGCTGTTCGGTAAAATATACGGTAGAAAAGGGGGCGGTGGTTCTCGAGGAATACGTTTTTCCGATGAAAAACGACTGTTTGCGTTTTTAGCGGCAGATACGAATCTGTTTAGAGTGTCTGTGGGAGAAACGGTGACGCGGTCTCGGTTCGGTCGCTATTATTGTTCCGCCGGGGATGAGAGAATTTATGTTTGGTCGATAAGAGAAAAGGCGGTAACGAAAGTGCAAAGTTATTCCGGTATGGCCGAGATCTACGATAGTCGACTTGTAAGACTGACTGGCAGTAAGCGGTCGATTTTGATATCCCGTCGAAACTTTGCCAACCAAAACGAAGTCGATCGATCTCACTTGGTTCTCTTCGTTGTGGCAGTAGAATACAAGCTTCGGACCATTTCGTTAATTCGATATCTGCGATCGATGTTGTCGTGGAATTCTTCGTTTTCATAATTTTTCGCATCTCCGTTTTTCTCTTCGTAGCGGAATCCAACTTCAAAGACAACGTTAACGTGGTAATAACTAGATACAAATCGTTGCATTTACATTATTTAGTAATCTCTCTTTTAATTTATTCGTAGAATTCTCGCAAGAGATTCAGTTTCTACGTTCGATCGATTATTTTCGTTGCAGACCGTTTCCCTCCTCTTTTCCGATCTTTTCTCCGACCATAGATTACGCTCGTCTCTATCATCGAGTTTCATGAATTTATCACCGATAACATTCTCACGACGATATCCAGCTAATTTATATCCCGCCACATTTCGAGGGAAACGTGGACATATCGACGATAAAGACACCAAAGATCGAATAACGTCGTTATCCAGACAATATCGAGTTTCCTAAGGACGTAAGCGCGGTGAAAAACAAAGCCACGCCTATCTCGATCAGCGAAATACACGAAACTCGATGAAAGGGCGGAAAAAGTCATGTAAGAAGTTTTGGGAATAGTGGCCTGGGGTCTAGAGCCAAGGGGTGAGCGATATGGGGAAGAATCCGGTAGGGAGTACAGGGTGTCTTAGAATAAACGAAAGCTCAGCAATCTTGGAAAACATTTGCGAAAACTAAAATTTCGTTAAGAGAAAGTTTCACTGATTTTTGTGATACAGGTCGAAGTAAAAGTTTAATTTCTCTGGGGAATAAATTGCTTTCAGGTGTTACTCAAAAGGCTATTCTATAATATTTTATAACGTAAAGTGTAGTGTGTCCTCCCAATTGTCCAGTCTCTTAATTCCTAAGTTTACCGATTAATAAATTAATTCATCCTGTACGATTAACAACTAAACGCGACTTCACGAAAAATCTAGATCTAATAACCGATAACGTAGCAACTTGTCTTATCTTAATTAAAGGTTTTGAACCGTTTGTAAGGAGAATCTACTTGGCGATCTTGCGAGAGCTTAATGTCAGGCAATAGTGGAATAACTTAGCTTATCCGATTTCCAAATTACATGTCGTTAGCTTCATAAAGATTCAGAAAGAACGGAACAGTTGTTGCACCCAAAATTTCTAAAAATCTCCATCTACTGTGTCATTTCCGCTTCCTAAAATGTGGTTATAACTTAATCGTATATAATATTTTTAATATACTTTCTAGTAAAAAGAGTCTGTCATGCGAGTTGCGGGGATAAAATTACCGCTGCACGATCCCACGATTATTTTTGATATCGGCCATTCAGTTTTGACAAGGACTGTAGAAACATCGAGCGGAAGGTCTAGACAAGATGACGTAAGGGACGACGCGAGCCCTCCAGACAATTCTATTCCCTTCGACTTTTATGGCGATTCGTTTCGCCTTCGGGTTCTAGTGGCAGCGCGAATTGATGTTTGCTTTCGTTCGTGCGAGACCCTCCGTTTTTGCGCCATTTAAGAGGAAACGCCTTTCGACGGGTGGCCTACAAATTTCCTAGACACTCTGACTGTTGGCGAGAACCTTTCCAGATTGCAAGAAACGGGCAATTAAGCTAGCAGTCAGCCGTCGAGTTCGTTAAAGCGAAAGTCAAAGGAGATACAAGTTAGGCTTTCGCTGGCATCTTTTCTTTTCCATTCTTCGGCCAGTCTGACTCGCTTGTTTCCGCTCGTTTTCGTCCGCGGAACGCTCGTCCAACCTCCGCAGTTACACGTTCTGGTAGCAAACAAATTTATGCGCCCTCCGAGGAACGCGGGGAATACCAAAGATCCAGGATAGGGGAAAGTTTTTACAACTCTTCGTCCAAGCGTCTCCTCCAAAAAAATTCTACGCAAATGCTCTGTCCTTTAGTTTCGACAAATCTTATCGAATTTCTTCTCAAATTCTCCGTGCATCTAATTACACACGCAATTCGTATAGTTTGTTTCACGCGCGAATAACGCACTCCAAGGATAAGTTTCGAATATACTGGTATGTATGTTAGCGGCAACGCATTTTCCTGCCGATATAATGGCAGATAGCTCGTCGTTAGTTGGCTTTACCGTAATTTACGACCGACGACTCGGTAAGGACTTGGGTAGCGTGCTTGAGCCAACGTCTGGGAAGTACGACGGCTCCAAGTATCGTTTATCGTTAAGACGCGATTCCTCGAAATTTCGTGATACAGGTGAGAGGATAAAACAAAGGAGGTCACCGCTGTATGTGGTTTTCGAGAAAATAGAAACGGAGGGCCTTTCGTATTTCGCAACATCGCGTCGTAACGAATTCAGCAGGCGACTACATGTAGCTAGTAGAAAGGGAACGAGAAGCGTGGAAATAGTTGGACGTTCCATTTTTGCAACTTCTGTTTACAGGCGGTCGCTTGTTTTCGTCGGCCCGCCGCTAACTCGTTCACGGTTTAAGTCACGAAATCTCGAACAGAACGACGACATGCATAAAATCCGCCCTTCTTTCGACGTGACTCGAGCTAGAAGTAAGAACTTCCAGCGAACCACTCCTAACCAGAAAAAGAAGAAGAAGAAGAAGAAGAAGAAGGGGTTGGAGCTGCTCCGAGGAACAACCTGGTGTCTGTTCGAGATTGCACGGTGATCATTGAATATGGTACCGCATCAGAAACGCGTAAAATCTGCAAGCTGATCCGTTTCGCGGTTTTACGACGATAAATGGAGATCTTGTTTCGTTGCTGCAGTTTCAATACGCTGATCTCACGCAGTCGTGAAAAAGTATCTCGAATTTTGCCAGAACTTTGTTCCAACAGGTTTATTTTGTCTTTCTTTTCCTTTTTTTAACTGCGTTTGCGTAGAGCTGTTCGTTTTGAAAATTGGCTATTTGGTAACGGGGTAGCAAGTTTGGATAAGCTAATCTTTTTCGAAGTTTCTTTTTGTTAAGGATTTCCGAAGAAGATTCTGGCGTTTGGAACGTAGGAAGATTTATTTTTGATCATTTAAAGTTACAAGGCGAGTTGAAATACGATATACGATTACGATTAGAAAAATATTTTAATAAAAGAAACGATAAATTTTGTAGCGACAGGATAAATTGTCAGATAGTTATAAAAGATGATGGATGTTATATCAATGATTAATATAACCATTCAATCGTTAACCTACAAATTATTTATAGCCACAAGTTTAATAGTTTGCTTATTGTAGCTATCGACTTTATATATTCAAGCCAGAATATCTTCCAATAAATAAATTACCTATCTAATAAAATATAAGCGATCAATTTATTCTTACCGTTGCTCTATGTTCTATTCTAAATGAATTTAACTATCAGCTGATTATTATTTAATGAAATTTATTATTTTTTCTATCAAACGAATTTAATACCGGTAAATCGAGGAAGCTCGTGCACCAGAGGGTTGCTAGACATTTCGATGTGGAAAGCGCGAAAAAAAAAGACTACAAGATCTTTCGATGAACCTAACGTCGTGCTACGCTTGTAACTCTGCACCGATCGTTCTCGCTTATTGTAACTCGGCTGATTACACGCTTCGGTATTACGTATTCCGTACGTACCGCAGCTTATTACCAAACGAAATGCAATTCGGTGTCAATCTAATTCAAACTCGGTGCATTTGCGATGCTAAGCAACGCCTCGACGCTTCTCGTAGACCTAACAAAATCCTGGATACCCGCCCTCAAATTTGACATCACATATTCGAAACCTAATCGTATCTGGAACCTTATCAATCTCCGTTCGAAAGCCAACGAAATTCAAAAGCAACCCGCTCGCCACCCCACGTAGGTCGAACAAATTTCCCGCCTGTACCATCGCACGAGACGACTCTCAACCTTCGCCCTTTCCCCACGGGAATACAAATTCCCGTAGGTTGCCAGGCCAACACCGACAGCCTAGCCATCGTGCATAAAATTCGCAGTCAACCGGCGTCCGCTTCGTCACTCGGTCGTTCGAACGCGATTTTAAAGCGGCGCTGTCGGCCTCGTGATTTCAACCGGGCGGAATCATGAATATATTCAAGAGGCGCGAATTTTCGTCCTGGTAACAGGGGTGAGTTAGTTCCGACGGAATCCCTTGGCAGCCTCTGGTAAACAATTTACGTCCTGCGAAAGCGCTCGTTTAATTTCACAGCGAGGATCTCGTCTTGTCTTCGATTCTTCCCAAATCTCAAAAATTTTCTCT
Source organism: Bombus soroeensis (assembly GCA_014737365.1). NCBI lineage: Eukaryota > Metazoa > Arthropoda > Insecta > Hymenoptera > Apidae > Bombus > Bombus soroeensis. Next base: position 388,980 of record JACXIL010000024.1, on the reverse strand, counting down.
CTATCGTCCGCTGTGATATTTTCGTCGACTTACAGTATGGCGCAAAACATCTCCAAAGTTTTCATTTTCCTTGTCATTTCCTATCGGTTCATGTGCGACGAGAAAGAAGAAGCGACCGGAGACTTTGATACTCGATCGGACAAATGGAACAACGTTCAGGACGATGGAAATTATTATTGCAATTTCTAGCGCGGATGTTTCTTTTAAGAGACTCTTTAACAAGATTAAAGTATAGAGAGGATTTGGAGAGAACAAAAAGTTGAAATTTATTTGCAAATTATCTAAATTTAGCTCCACATGTAGGAAGGACTCTCTGAAGGACTCGACAACACACTCGCTCGCTTCTTTCTTTTCCTGTAATCGCTCTTTTGTCTCAACCGAGACCTGGACGTCCTGCGACGCTCACATACACTCTAGGCAGGGGGCACGTACGTGTGTCTGCTCGCTCTTCGCTCCCTCACTCTCACACGTACAATATAAATGTACTATTTATTTAACAAATAGGTGAATATCGGGAGAGAGCTTGTAATTGAGCGAACGATGCGCATGATTTTCGATTGATTTATGTTCTCGTGTGGGATATTAGAATTTGCGAGTATAGGTCATCGTGGATGTTTTTGAAATTTATTCGGGCAATGATAATACGAATTTTTGGCAAGATATCGACTACCGCGAATTTACGGAAAAAGTAAATTTCGAAATTTTACTCTACGGTGCCGTCTTTTATATATCTATTTATTTTCCCAACACTCTACAAACTTTTTCATGAATATTTTTTCGGTAAATTTAAGATTAAATTTGAAAATTCGAAATTGCTTTAGTTTCGCGCGACCCACTAGTTTCGCAAATTAACAAGCAAAAACTTTAAGGACGTGCATACCAACCCTTCCGTGATCTTTTACGGGCTAAGGTGGTTCCAGGTAGCTAACGGTTTTTACATTTTCTCGAATACGGGAAATTTCGAGCGTTTGGACAAAAAGTTAACACCGGTGGGTGCACCTGGCCAGAATCGAGCCCTGCCTACACAAGCTGTCTCGTTGTTAGCGAACTGGGTCAGAACGAGTTGGAGTAAGAACTCCGAAGAACAATAGTCGTATCTGGTCGAAGAGCATTCTCTGTTGCACCGAGTCACGCTTGACGCGCGGTTTTATATTTTTCCTCGAGGTTTTCCCGGAGGTGTGTGAGTGGTTTCGATGTAACGAGGAAGATTTTTGCGTCGTTGAAAAATTGCTAGTATCTGGCACGATAGCGTAACAATATTTTGTCGAAAATGTGCGTTTCTCTTATCCGTTGTTCTTATATTACCGACTTTATAAAATATTTCTAGAAAGTCCTCTGTAACACCGAATACTATCTTCGAATAACTATTTAATCATTGATCTAAAACAACTGCATTAAATTCGAAAATTTAACCTTACAAACATCCATGTGAACGCGAAAAAGGAAAAAACAAAGCCAACGAGAAGGCTGGCGTAGTATAAGAAAAAGACGTTGGAAAATTTTCCGGTGAAAAGAGAAATAATTCTGTCTTGTAAAAAATACACGACTAGGTGGGACAGAGGCGGATGTTTGCAGGAAATTGAATTTACAATTTCACCGCCTAAATGCCCTCTTTTGTCGGATAAAAGCTGCCAGTCCGTAATAGGCCGGCGTGTCAACAGCTCGCTCCAGCTTTTCTATAGAATCTTTACCCTGCAACGTGACGTCGACCTTCGTAAATGATGTCACGCCACCTTTTCCCTTTTCCTCGTCCCCTTTCTACATTCTCCTTTTTACATTTCGAATCTTACAAAATTCCAGAAACTTTTATTCTCCCTTCATCCGTCGTTGATAATCGAATTATTATCGGTAGCTGTTGTTTTTCTTCTTTTGAAATGAAACGAGAAATATAGGGGCGGCTAGGGGTTGGCTCTTTGCGCGTTTATGCTCCATCGAACTGACAAATGATCGATCTGCCGCGTGAATCTCGTTTTTCCGGTATCTGTAGCGTACTACGTTTGGCAGACAATTCTTTTCCATATTTTCGAACGTCGGACGTAGAATTAGAATATCCGTCTTTAATTTATCGAATAAATTTGTTTCGTTGTTTGGAGGCGAAGTTCGCGGTAACGATATCTGTGCCGATTAAGTATATAGAGTCTAAACAAAAATTGAAGTCAAACGCGGAAGACAATAAACAAGGAGAACGCGTTCATTGTCGTTGTCGTTACGAATGGCAGCATCTATTTGGTCGGAATTTAAAATAAATTGCTCATGCTCTGGACGACGACGTCATTAGCGTTTGCTTTTCGTTTGTTTCGCATAAACGCGCGATACGATGTTTACGAATTTCCTGGACGATTATTGCTGGATTAATTACGGGAAGGCGCACGGTTCTTCCGATAATTACGCGAAAATGAGGACGCGGGCGAATTTAAAGCGCGACTTCACCCCGCCCATTCGAGAATTTAATTACGCGGCCAAGTTGTTTTTCACCGTCCCTTTCCTCGCCTTTATGTGCTCGAATTCCACCGCCGTTCACGGTGAAAGTGGACGCGTTCCCAACGACTCTTTTTACGTCCCTCGATCGAGCTTTAATTGCGATCAGGTCGCGATACATCGACTTCGAATTTCTCCTCGGCTGTGCTTCAGGTTCTTGCGATCTCATGTCCTCTTCATCGAGTTCCTCGATAAAATGACGTTAAATTTACACGGAGGTAGCGACTGTATTATCGATGAATCAACCGTGCCGTGTTATTTAAACAACGAGTGTATGTAGCGGTACTGTAGCGATGAACTGGAAATAAGAACTTGGTCACTATTTTCTCGTGAAATCGAAAGACTGCAAATTTTAATTGCTTCTTACAAGATCTAGGAATAATGTATTCTATTATCTATCTATATATATATGTCGTGTTATCGTTAGAATTTGGGGCGTGTAACAAATCTTCATTTGGATTAGCCATTGTCACGTAAAATAACAAAACAAAGTAAAAAGGAGAAATTAAAGATGAAAATAAAAAAAAAGGAATTTATTTTTTCTAACACAGTTTACGATTTACTTCCGAGCTCCTGGCGTGACTTTACAAGACTGTCTCTTACAACTCGACTTCCGATCGGATTCCATTTTTTTTCTTTTGTCACCTCTCAATATCCCCATTATCCTCGAGTTTGTTAGGCGCCCGCGACCGCTGCCACGCACGCCTTCCTCTCGAAATTCGGCGGAAGGACCGTTGGGATATCGATGGCTCATTAGACACTTCGCTTAGGCGATATACATTGCTGCCGAGTACCGCCACATCTTTATCTCCGTTGTCAGCCCATCGGTTTTACAAGGGAGCCGGTCCTGACACTGTGACATCAACCACATCTCAATCCGCATCAGAGACGAAGCCACACACACCGGGAGAGATAGCAACCAGATGGTTAGGGTTCCTCACTGCGTACCATCAATAGCCTCAAGGACCCATCATAAATCTTGGCATTTTCACACATAAGGTCCTTCAGACCAAAAACAATCATCTTTCATTTCCAGCGTTATTTATATTTTTGTCTACTACGGGATGATAAGGAAAAGTTGTTTTCTCACGTTACTCTTTCAACCTTCTTAATTAACCAATCAGAAAATCAAATCATCGCTAGCTTTCCTCCGCCACAGCATCATCACTGAACTTCATTTATTCTCTATCTTTAGAACAGTCAACATCTTTACCAAGTTTCTACCCTCAGATCAGTCGCGTTCTTAACTTATCGGTGGAATTGCCTTTCATGTAGATTTATTGAAGTAAACTGTGATTTATACGTGTCAATTCGGTGTATATCCAAGTGTATATTACTGAGTTCATAATAAAAGGTGATAAAAGGAAAGTTAATAGTTGTGCTACGGCTCAACCTTCTTGTTCTTTAAAACCTACGTCTCCAGTTTACGTGACAACACCATCGTTGTTGTACGACAGAGATTATATTTACAGGTATAAATATGATTTTTGCAGAGTTTGACAAATAACCGCGGTGATTAGACACTCGAGATGCTAATGACAATGTTCGTAGGTCCAATAACGAATCCACTGTCAACGGGATAACTCTTTGTTAAACGTAGAATACTTTGAAGCACAAAATACGCTTGCTGGGACGCTCGGTATATACCGCTCGTCGAGACGATATGTGACTTTCCAAGGTGATCGCACGAATAATAGACTGATGAAAATTTTCCTCTCCTTACGATCGCGTTCGTTTGTTATACATTGGTTGGAAGTATCGAGAAAGTTCCAATCGCCGTTGTTAGGCAATTTCTTCCTGGAGTTTGACTATTAATACAACGCGTGCCCCATTATATTGACACTTCTGAGGCAAAACCACACGTGGCTAGATTTGTTCTCGGACCCGTATGCCCCTACAACTATATTTCTAGGGAGAACTATACAAGTACTCCATACCTCTGTTAGGTAAAACGTCCATTCCACGTCCGTCCCAAGACCCTGGCTACGTTCCTCGAGCACAAGCTCATTATCACAAATCTCGGACTAATACGACCGGATTTAATGATAAACAATTACTTAAGTACATCTATGATAATCTCTAGACTAAAGTATTGGGGATCTTGCCAAAAATTCCGAAAGAAAGGTCTCCATGTCCTTTCATCTCCGACATATATATATATATTATTTTTGGAGTTGGATATAATTCAATTATTGTTGTTATATATATACATATTTCATTATATTCCATTTTTAAAAAATCAAGCAAATTTGACGCTCTTAATTAATTTGTAACGTTCAGTTTCTTGTCTCGATGGACTTGATCAACTTGCAGTAGAAATTTACGTATTCGTGATACGTTTAATCAATCTGACTTTTCAAATCTCCACCGTGAGCGTGGCTACGTTCCTCGAGCACAAGCTCATTATCACAAATCTCGGACTAATACGACCGGATTTAATGATAAACAATTACTTAAGTACATCTATGATAATCTCTAGACTAAAGTATTGGGGATCTTGCCAAAATCCCGAAAGAAAGGTCTCCATGTCCTTTCATCTCCGACATATATATATATATATATATATTATTTCTGGAGTTGGATATAATTCAATTATTGTTGTTATATATATACATATTTCATTATATTCCATTTTTAAAAAATCAAGCAAATTTGACGCTCTTAATTAATTTGTAACGTTCACTTTCTTGTCTCGATGGACTTGATCAACTTGCAGTAGAAATTTACGTATTCGTGATACATTTAATCAATCTGACTTTTCAAATCTCCACCGTGAGCGTGGCTACGTTCCTCGAGCACAAGCTCATTATCACAAATCTCGGAATAATACGACCGGATTAAATGATAAACAATTACTTAAGTACATCTATGATAATCTCTAGACTAAAGTATTGGGGATCTTGCCAAAATCCCGAAAGAAAGGCCTCGACGTCCTTTCATTTTCGACATATATATCCATATTCCTACTAATCCTAAGCTTGTCCAGGATGTTATACAGCATCAGATAGCAAAGTTAGATACGTTAAATAGTAAAATACATCGCTGGTATGCGTCGTAGCAGGCGATTAAAATTTACAGTCTTCTAATTTCACGAATTTTCAATTCGTCATTGATTTCTCCATTGAATTCAAATTGAAATATCGTTACAGCAAACGATCAGAGTGAACGGTAGAGTACACATGCACGAGTACAGAGGCAGTATCGAAATCTAGTATTCGGTATTCCGATGGAACAGCCAGTCGACGAAAGTTTAACAAACATGGTGTTTAGTTGGAGGAACACTCGCGTAATTGTTCGTGTGCAACGATTACACGTGTACTGAAAATAGTGTAGCGTATATAGCAGTGACAGATAAAGCTCGGGAACGCGTTGTCAGCCGCAGCCGCAGCCGCGGAGTCGTGTTTATGCGAGCTCGCGTATCAGCTCGTTATTTCGCTAGGATAACAAATAGTTGATATGCCAGCCGCAGCGAGTGCCTGGATTTTACTGCGCCGTGGAATCGAGGCGGAAAGAATGATTTGCAAACTAGGGCCGGTGTCGTTACACCGTAATGACCGACAGTCACGTGGAAAAAGAAGTTTACGACGTCGTTTCAACGATTGTCCCTCGGGCTCTCTCGGCGGTCTTGCTTTCGTGTGGGAATTAAGCAAACCTACCTGTGTCGTTACCGTATCGTCAGGTACTATTTTACTTTCGAACAGTTCCTTGAAACGGATTTCAGGAGGAAAGCACGAAAGAAATTTGTCAGAGACCACTGTTTGAGGTTAAAACGCGGCAAAGTTTTAGGAGAAACGGAATGGATTTGAAAGGAATCGTCAAGGATACTCCGAGTGTTTCGTTGCTACTTTGATACTTGGGTATGACGATCTTCCGAGGTATTTGTTAAATCTTAAACGAACAGCGCGCTGTTTGATAACGTTGCTTATATTCTTATTTTTAACAGAATACAGCTTAGTTCAAAGCTAACCGATACGCGTTAAAATTAATCGGTTTCCTTTAAAATGTAGCGGTTAATACGAAAAGATCCCAGATTCAAAGACTCGATCCAATCGTTCGATATCCAAAATCAATGGAAACGCGCGATTCCACCTTTCCCCGGCTACTCGCTCTCTAAAGATTCCCATAAATTCTGTTTACCCCCGAAGAGCTCGTTTGTAAAATCGAAAACGAGTCGGTCCGTCTGTCCTGACCGAATGTTCGGCTGCGCTGGATGTCTCATGACGCATTTGCGAAGAGCGGTCGAATGGGCGAATATGGAAACGAGATTCGGGAAACGGAGGAGGTAGACCCGTGGCAGACGATTCGGCCTTAAAACGAGGACCGAGATTAGCGAGACCCGGGCAGAGTGGCGGCTACAGATAAAGTGATTACTTTCGTCGGCCGCGGTCTCATTCGAATCCTTTCTTTTAATTTAGCCTGCTTGTTCAGAGGGCGCGACCCTCTTCCTGGCGGAAGCCTGCTCCGTGACGCCGATAAAGTTAAGCCAGGAAGATTTATGCGCCAGAAGGAAGCTACTATCCTCCCCTGTCCGCGCGTTCATTGTCCGTTTTCCCCTGGTTTTCTATTAAAAAGCACCTCCTCTATATACCGTACTCTATTTGTGCATTCGAAATAGACAACGTTTTGAATGGCACGCGTTCTCGACGCTTCGTTCTGGTCGTAGTGTCGCGTCAGTTTACTTAATTAACTCTGCCTAGACGGCGGACAGTATTTTTGCTACAAATTAGAACCGCTGATCCTGAATTTAATCGAGTCTAATTAACGCGCGCAACTCGGCCCACGGTAAATATGGCCGCACCCTCCACTTAATTCTGATTAAAAAGCGTTCCAATTCGTTTTATCTCGTGGTAATTATTCACGAATAGTTTGCGCTCGCTGCGCCACAGATACCGCCCAGGCGGATGAAGAACGCGGATGGAAAAGCTTTAAAGACGGTTTTGCCTCGATTTCTGTCGTTTACGAGTGTCTTTTTACGTCATACGGTATAACTTATTACGTATGTCCCTTTACTACTGCCTTTTAGCGTTGCGAAACGGAGAGTGGTTCGTTAATAAACAATTAAAACCAACAGGTGCTTTAGAACGACGCAAGAATATTTCATGTTCCGTTTTCTCTTTGTGTTTTGGTAACGAGGCTCGAAAGACGCGAACGACGCAGCGACTCGACGTACGTCGATCGTTTCTTTCAGCAACCAGTCATTGCGCTACTTCTTTCGGCTTACCGGTAAAATCTCCGATACGGAATTATAGTGGGACGTAATCCACAGTTACGTAGTTTCGTTTTTGTATTTAAGTTTGACTTGCTCGAGGCTACTTGATCGAGCACGATCGGTGCTTGTCGTTTGTCGCGTTTATCGTTTGCATGTTTCGAGCCTCGTTACCCAGAGACGACGAAGGAACGCGACACGTTGTGAAGCGAAGATCACAGCAAAAGGTATAAAGTACGTCTTTGTTGATTTTCTGATTTGAACGCTGCTCTGTGATTGAGCTATCTATCACGTCGGAAGATGATCTTGTAAAAGTAGCTGATAACTTGACAAAGTTTCGCCAGAGATCAAAGAAATTAATAGTCGAGAAACTGAATAAAAAGAGAATTTTAGTAGCATGCGATCGATTGACAAGGTACTGATTTTTCTTTTAATTGAAACTATTTTCCTGTGCAAAGTAGGAAATTCGATTCGTCGTATTCTTTCCCTGTAGTCTCCAAACCCGTCTTCCATCGTTCTCTGGCACTTTACTAAATTTGAATCTATGGATCAATTATTCTCTATCTTTCATCGTCAAACTATGACCTGTCGACTACAGAAAGATTTTTCTAAATGACAAGGATCGACGTTTCATACATCCAATTCTGTATATCGTCACAGGTTTGTCGAAAGCTCGATAGTCCTCGAGCTATGACAAAACAAACGCCGACATATCGACGAGATTTTTTAGTTTTTTTAACACGAGAATATCCTCCGTACCGAGCGAGAACTATCAAAACCAGAGGAAATCGTTGCAATCGTCCTGTGATCGATTTTGCAGGCGCGATATTATAAGTAATATTAGGCTGTTTATAGTCGGACAGTTGATGTAAATCATCAGCACATAGAAACCATTGTACATAGCAACCCTAAGTAACGTCAAGTATGCATAATCAGGTACCATCTCCATAAATAGCACGAGGAAGTAGACTTTAAGTAGCATTAGACGCTATACAGTCAGGCACACCATAGACGCTATCGGTAAGCAGAACTTCAGTAGTATTAGACCTAACGTAATCGGCCACTTTCTACGAACGATTGGTGCAAACTTATTAAAATTTCCAAACAGAATTCAAGTTGTAAACGCAACGCATAAGACGTATTTTCTTCGAATTATACGTAACGGCACACGAGTCAGAGGACATTCGAATCATGCTGTTTTCTCGCCTCGGAGTATCAAAACCGATAATAAAATAACCGATAATAAAATAAACTCCGGACTGAACAGTTACGAACCGTTACGAACAACCGTCGAACAGAGACGAATTCGAATCCTCTGACTCTCCCCCGACTAGTATAAATAATCGGACGCGATCGAGAGCGAGCAGTGTGTTACAACAGCGATCTACCGAGTGTCTATTAGTTACCGAGTATTTTCCGAGTTATTACATTGCCTTTGCGAATACGTTTAGACGAACGACTTTGGACATTGTCCGTATATTTTATAATTTATTTAATTTATTCAAATACATTTTTGTCGGTTTGCATTAGCATTCGCAAGTCTTTATCATTTAACGTCGATCTTCAACCACTCCTCTACATATACAAATTTTAGGATATAATCTTTCAAGGGATTTTTCTTTTTGGTTTTTAAATACAAAGATACGTTTGCTACGAAACGAGGACAGCGAAGATCGGATGGAGTCGTTGTAGTTTGATTCTGTGGATCGCAGCTTAACGAAAACGAGGATGAAAACATCTAGAATTGCATCAATCACCTGGAATAGCGACGGTAATCGGTTTGCAAACGCGGTATCTCGAATTACTCCACGATCTCCGATCTAGTTACCGAGAGCTGTTTGTAATTGGCATAATGGCGAGTTTACGCCGATCGAGTATTGTTCCTGGCTGGGTAACGCGATCCGTAGGATATTCCGGTGATTCTATCCGTTCTTCGTTAACGCTGTCAGGTATTAATGTTACCGTGCGTTCAGGATGGTTGGCCGATGATGATTTTAGATAACGTTAATCGCCGGGATTCGATCATCGTGATTCTGTCGTTTTAGTTAGCGATTCGATGATATTAATAAATCGGTAAATTCAGCTTGTTATGGCGAGAAGGCGAATAAACTTTGTTCGTATTAAAAATGAAAATAGGAGAGAACGCGAGAGATTTCAAAATTATTGTATTTCTTTTTATTATAAATTTTTGCAAATTGCGTCAACGGATGTTTCGTGTTTTCCTGGTGATTTTCCTTGATAGTGACGCAAAAAAGATTCTAGGTAATCTTTCTAGAGAAAGCCTAGAACCTTTCTTCTCTCTTCCTTGTGGAATGTCATCGTCTCGTTTCCATTTCCATTCACGTTTCTATCTCCAGTTCCACCTTCTTTTTTTTTTTTTTTTTTTTACGTGGAGGAAATCCGCACGGACGCCGCGTCGCTTCTGGGGAAAAGCGGCGCGGTAGTGTCGGACTCCAACCGACTAAAACCTCCACGATGACCTTCTCTCTCTGTAGCGGTCGAGGGAGGCCCAGGAACACAGAGCCTCTCCCCGGCGCGAGTCATGATTCGTCCATTCGCTGGTGACACGGTGTGCGGTCATGTCACAACCGTTGCACGTCGCAGGGGCCGTCGTGCAAGGCAGTCTGGATCCCCAACCGGACTGCTTGTCGGGCCCCTGGGCGCTAGTTTGTCAGCGCCTAAGATTGGACACCACCGGATCTCGTCGAGGCGCGTCCACGGCCTCTGCCGAGATCCTCTCCGGGTGAGAGAGTCCCCCCGCTCTTCCTCACCCGCTCTGCCGCCCTCCTTCCGAAGCGTAAACCTGTTACGCACGACGGCACGCCTGCCGCACTCGCTCGTCAGCATCGCATTGAAGATCGCTGACGGCGAGAGGTCCGACGACCCCGGCAATTTTTTTTTTGGTTTCTTTTTTTTGTTTTTGTTTTTTTCTCTTTTTTCATGTTTTTCTTTTTCCTTTTTTTTTGTTTTTTCTTTCTTCTTTTTTTTTCGTGGAAGAAATCTTCATAGACACACCTTCTGCACCCCCTCGCCGCCCCCGTCAAGGGGACACAGGACAGCAGAGGGGGTGTGCCGGATTTTTACCGGCTAAACTTCCACGAGCGGGACAGTGGATCAGCGTAAATGATCTGCAGGTACTTCCAAGCACCCCCCTTCTCTATAAGGATTCTCAGAAAACACCACCACAGACACGTAGCGGAAGAATTGCTTCTCTGCTGTATTTTCGTCCTTTGCAAATAAATCTGCAAGAACGAGGATCGAACTCGGGAACGCCTGGTTTCCATCCTTAGTCTCAACGAGCGTAGCTGACTGTCCCGCCATGTGCAGTTCCATCTAAACCGAATCTAACGGAAACCCGTCTTAACTAAGCAAAATTTCCCTCAAGGATACGTTCGGAACTGAGTGTCGAGTATGGTAATTCCGTCACGTTTTTTCATTTTTCGTGGGCCCATTTTCAATCCCATTTCCAGTTTCATGAATCGTTTAGCTTCGTGCAAATATATTCGTATAACGTAAGTTCGCGCGAACGAGCAATACATTTTTCTTCGCAACGATAAACTACTATAATCATGTAGTGGTTAGTACTGAATACTATAGAAGAAATTGTCGTCCAAGAAGCAGCAAAACTACTTTGGAGAAAGCCGCTAGCTCCCAATAAATAACTTTCTTCGGGGCACGATTCATTAGAGTATTTCACAACGGTCTCAATAGCAAATGGCTGGTGTCATAAACCCTGGATTTCCCAAAGGGTTCGGCGACTCCAGGCCAGGCGATCACGATCGGTCGCGTTACGATCCTCTGTCCGGGCCCGAAGGAAATGCCGCTACGTCGCAACTTCCCCTGGCAACGGTACCCCTGCCAAACTCTAATTCAAAAATACGCGAAGTTTCGGACGGAAGAAAAGTAGACAAACAACGCGGATCATCCTAGCCCTAACACCCTAACCTTAACTTTAACTTTAACCTAATTCTAACTATGCCTTCAATCTTATATATGAAGTAGATGTAGTTGTAGCGATGATAGTTGGTACTGTTGCTGGTGTAGAGGCCGAAATAGGTTCTGTTGTCTCCTGCCGGTGTAGTTGTAGTAGTGATAGGTGATGCGGCTGGCTGTAGATGGCGGACGCCGTGGTACTGCTGCTTTTCTTCCTAATTTCGATGCGTGGAAGAAAAATCGTATTACAGGCGCCGGAATTCGAACCCGGTTCCGAACGTTCGTAACCTAAGGCGCTATCGTCGTCCGGTTGCTAGTTGGTGTTGAGTGGTAGCAGTCGCTTGTCGAGTGCCGAGCTATGGCCACATGTACTGCTAGCAACAATTCCAATATCTTCATAAAAGGTGTCATAAAGTTGCAACTTTTATAACGTCTCTCGCAGAAATCGCGATTCTGTTAGTCGATCGACGAGACTCACTCATGGACACCCCGGCGCCCTCTGGGTGGCGACGGGGTAGTGTCGGACTCATACCGACCATAAACCCCACGGTGGTCTTCCTGACGAGCTTCTCGGGGTCTCTCTCGAACTCCTGCCGGGGCACTCCTTCGTCTTCTCCTACTGTTAAGGGAGACATCCTCTACCGGATTGTGCCGCTAGGGGGGGGGCACACCCCCTAACACCGCGTTCCCTGGACCGTCGTGCAAGTCCGAGGGGGGGCCCAGACCCTCCTCGGCGTAACGGTTCCTTTAAAGCACCCAGGGCGTCGGCGACGACGCCGCAGCCCTATTTCTCTCCGCTCGCTCCTTCGCGAGCATGACTTGTTCACAGTAGGAGCGAACGGCGATGAACTCCTGGTGCCCCCTCAGCATGGCCTCGATGACCGCCTCGGGGGCCAATCTCTCGCCGATGGCGAGCCGCAAGATGCGGCGCGGTTCTTCCCACGCTGGACAAAACTCCAGCGTGTGTTGCGCCGTGTCTTCCTCCTCCTCCTTGCAGTGGTGACAGGTGGAAGTCACCTCCCTCCGGATCCTTAGCAGGTACTCGCCAAACGCCCCGTGACCAGTGAGCACCTGCGTCATCCTGAAGGTCAGCGGGACTCCGCCTCTATCCCTCCAAGCCTCCCAGTTGGGAAGCACAGCATCCTCCTCGAGCAGCTGAGAGCGCCACCGCTCCCAGATCTCCAGCTTCGCCTCCTCCCGGACGTCTTGGGCTGTATGGCCGTCGGACGGCGCCCCCACGTCCGAGCCCCGGCCCCTCAGGTGCTCGTACACCCGTCGGAGTGCAAGGGCCTGTAGCTCGAACGGTGGGGACGCCGCCAGCACAGACGCCGACGCGTGGGACGCGGTCCTATATCCTCTCACTATGCGGATGGCGACTGTCCTGTGTAGCCTCCTCAGCAAGAGTAGGCTGCGACGGCTCGCTATCAGGTCTTCGGCCCATACGGGAGCCCCGTAAAGAACTCGAGACCGGATCACTCCCTCGTAGAGTCGGCGGACTCCAACTCCTGCCCCGCCGATGTTCGGTAATAAATCGCATAAAGCGTTGGCTGCGGTTATCACCCTTGGGACTAGGAGCCCGAAATGCGGCCTAAACGTCCATCGGCTGTCGATGGTGAGACCCAGGTATCTCATTTGGCATCTCACCGGGACCTGCTCTCCGTTGATGTTCACGTACTGCCCAGGAGGAGGAGCTCCTCTCCGGCGACGGCCGAAGAACCACAGGGCCTCGGACTTGGTTGTTGGACTTGGACTTGGACCGAGTCGTAGGCCACGATCCACAGGATGGGACCCAGCACTGAACCCTGTGGGAGACCACGCTCGACCGGCCTCCTCTCTTCTTCCTCTGACCGTGGTAGGGTCTAGCACCCTCGCCAGGCGCGTCGCAAGCATTGACGCCTTCTCCCTGTCCTTGACTCCAGGGACCTTTATTAATATGGCGCCTGTCATGGCCCTCTTCATGCCCACGGTCTCAACGCCGATCTCGGCAAGAGGGATGTTCTGCCTGGCTGCCGTTATTACCTCGGCATAAGACATCCTCGATCCTTCGGTCAATGTTAGGGTCACCGCGGATGTTCGCGGTGTGCGGGGGAGCGCGGTCGCCTGTGATGCCGACGTCGGCCCCTTGTTTGGTGCGGCGGGGCTCGGTCTCGGCGTGCCTGTCGCCCCTGTTTGGGGTGGCTGGCCTCTCACCGGTGGAACCGTATTCGTCCCCTTCTTCGTCGCTTCTTCCGCGGCTGTCTTCCTCTTCTTTTTCTTCTTCCTAGAGTTTACCACCCTCCATTCCCCACCCTCCTGCTCCCTCGGGGGCGGTGGTGCTTGGGTGGTATGGCGAGTGGCGAGGTATTCCGTCCTTCGCCGTGCTTCAGGGGTGCGTTGTCGGTCCCCAAATCGCTCTTCGATGGCCCTCATTATGGTGGGCTCGATCGTCTCGACTCTCCTCTCAAGGGCGGCGTATCTCCTCTCGCTCTTACCCTCCAGTATGGTACGGCCAGACTCGACAGCCAAGCCGCTGCACCGCGGGCACTCGTGAGCACAAGCAGCCCTTCTCGACAGTTCCTTGCGAAGAACTGCATTTTCTTCCTCCAGCGCAGCCAATCGTGCTTCCGCGGGCCTTGTAGTCCCAGTGTTGCTGTGTACTAGTCCCGCCTTCCTCAGCGATTCGGTCATCCATGCGGACATGTAACTTGCCGCGGCCTTAAGGGATTTTATGTGTGTCCCCCTAAGGTTGGGCGCTGTCATCGCCACCTTCATAACCTCGGAGAGGTGTCTCGTTGCCTCGGCGCTGGTGTCCGCGACCGAGCTCGTCCTTATTTGCAATGCCAATTCTTCGGAGACTTCCGGCGTTGTGTACGTAATTTTTTTCCTCTTCTTGCCCCTCGACGCCGTCGAAGCCACCGATGAGCGCGACGCGAACGAAGCAACCGACTCTTCGCCGTCGGATCCCGCTCGCGCCCGCGATCCCCCCGCCCTCGATGGCATGGTGTCGGTCACCAAGGCCGGAACGAGAAACGCACCCTCCGATCGGTTCGCGTTTCTCTGCGAGCCCCTCGTAGTTCTCCTTGGAGGCTCTCTGTCCTCCTCTGCTACCTCCGTCCTGTTGTTTGCTACCTCGCCAGACGCAGAAACACGTCCGGGGGCCTGGCGGTCTACCCCCGAGCGGCCGTGATAGTAAAATGACGACGCAGTGGGGCCCACTTGACTACCCACAACTGCACTGGTACTGGGGTCTCCCTCTCCTGCACCGTATACGTTCTTCCTTTTCGGTTCAAAATCCATCATGTGTATGTATACGTATTTCGCCTAGTCGACAACAGTAGTTCCCGTCCTGGTGCCACTCACTCTTTCGCACCACATACCGGCCGAGCCGGTGCATGGTGACAGGGAGCCCCACGTGAAGGTGAGGTGAGTGGTCTGGGCAGATATGGGCCCACCAACTTCTCCGAAATTCTCCGCACCGGGGCGACAGACTGAAGGGGTGCCAGGGGCATCGACCAGCTACCATCCGACTATAGGAGGATATCAGGTTCATCGGGGTTTCCCAGGACATGGTCCTACGTCCTGGGAACCCATACCCGCCTCGTGCTCCCCGCGCATGGACACTGTGCAACTATAAATCGTCGGGGACACGTCCGATTATTGGTACATGGTCGACGCTATTTGCGACACGGAGTTAGATGATGCACGGGTTCCTCGGGCAGGATTTATGAAGCAATACCGTGGCTGGCGTTGACCCAACCGGCCAACAACCAGTTCACGACACGTGAAATAAACAAATAAGGAAGGAGACCGACTTTGAATTCTCTGCTCGTCGCGTCGAAACGAGTAATTTCCGGACTGCCTGTCGGCCCGCGGATAATCTATGCTCCCGTGCCACCAACAGCTTCCTTCGGCTTCTTCTCTCTACCAGCGCGCGATCCTCGCCGAGGACGCGAACAATACACCGTACGACGACAGGGTAGCTACTCGCGAGTCTGGCGTACGAAATTCGCCCCTGGATCTTGGCCAGTTGTACTCCGACATTGTGCTCCGTTTTCTCTTGCTACAGGAATTGCGAAATCCGACGAACCGAGGCACAGGCGTTTATCACGCGGTAGAGATTGAATTTTCGAAACGAGATCGTTCGGTTAATCGCAGATAGACGTAGGAATATTAACGATCCTAGACGTCGTCCGTTTGTTACTATAGCGTGACGTCAGTAGCGAACCTGCAACGATACTAAATTTGAAAATAATACTGTCACTGAATTTTATTTATTCCATCGAGTATATTACGACTATGGCACGCGTGGTGAATTAACGATTACGTTTTTCCACGGAGTCGCAGAAATAGAACTGTCCGATAAATAAGTCACTAACGTGGAACATTTCGACTGAATTCTGCTTTCACTGGTAATTTCTCTCTGCAATGAAATTTCGTAAATCGCGTTCTCGAACAAACGCTCCAACTCGTTCAATAATCCATCGAAGTTGCCAAGATAGAATTTATTCAAAACTCCTCCTCCCACAGTGAATTTTAAGTTTAGAAACGTACAGATTACAGGATGTTGCATTTTGGTAACGGCTGATCAATATTAACGAGTTAATCAACGTACTCCGGCTTTGAACGGCGCTGCAATCGGTGAAATCTATTAATCGGGAATCAGGTTGCCGCTAAAATATGTATTCCGCATAAATGGTGTGTGGATGCTACGGCTCCATGTTCGTTCATCTTTTTTATTCGAAGCGGTATCCAATCTCTTCCCATTTCTAGTATGGGACTGAACTATTTTGTCTCGCGTCGCGTCTTGCTTTCGAAGCGCGTGCGTTAAATTTCGAAGAATGGAAAACGCCAAACAAGACGACTTGACCGAGGAAAGCGGTGTTGTCCGACGCACGATCGAAATTTATTAAGAACGTTCGTGCATAGGAAACGTAAAGCACAGATGGCTGCGAACACCGCTTCATCCAGCGAGAGTTTACGTTCCACTCGATTTTACAACAGTGTCCACGAATTAATTTTCCTCTTTTTACTTTTCTTTATTCCATCCCTTTTTGTTCGCCACAGAGACCGAGTGGATCGTATAACTTGCGGGGTGAAAGAGCGCCGCGTTTTACGGCGCCGATTCGAATCGATCCCCCCTTTCTCTTTGCTTTTTCTTCCTTCTTTTTCGAAAGGGGCGCGACTCGCGATCGAATATCGCGATACGCCGTTCGACCCGTAAATTTTTTATTCGAAATTTTATTCGGTCGCCCTTTCACGAGAAATATGCTCTTTTATCGGGAATCGTTTCTCGGAGCTAGAGATTACGAGCTT
Organism: Bombus soroeensis; assembly: GCA_014737365.1. NCBI lineage: Eukaryota > Metazoa > Arthropoda > Insecta > Hymenoptera > Apidae > Bombus > Bombus soroeensis. The sequence goes on along the minus strand of JACXIL010000024.1, from coordinate 372,071 downwards.
GCTACCTTTGTGCTTTGCCTGCAGCTCTTATTTCTCGCCGTTGCTTTTCGGTTTAAGCACTGAGTAAATGTGACTTTGATAGGCGATGATGACCTTATGTAGAGGCTGCCGTAAAGTACTTAGAACGGCGTCGAAGCACAGAGAAATTGTCGAGCGTAACGGAACGAAACAATCGTGTCGCACCTTTACAGAATTTCAGCTCGCCGTACAGTCGTTCCGCGTCGCTACCCTCCGCTCTCAAAGTCGCATAAATCAACCAAAGAACTTGGTTTAATGGTGTTGCCGCGAAGAGAAGAAAAAAGGGGGGGGGGAAAAAAGGAGAAAAATGAAATCTGTAGCCCTAAATCCGTAGAAACAGACGACCTCCTATTACTGAAAATCGTCTCTCTGGAAAATAAATATAACCGAACCGGGAGCTCGTCAAAAATGCACCAGATGGGCGAATAATCAGGCGTGGGGAATAAATCGGAAATTGAACGAACATGAATATTTAATACGGTAGCTTTTATGAATAATGCAAGGGACGAAGATAGCAGACGAGAGCGCGTCGGTCACGGGAAGCAACAACGGTTAGCAGGGAATAGAATTTAGCCGTCGATTGGGGAGCACAGTTTAACCATTAATCGGGATCATTGATTAGTCGACTTATTGGTGAGACGATATTACGCGGTAACGGAAGTGAACCTAATGTATAGAACGGTGTAACGTGATATTAGGATAATTAGTTACGATATAAGCTAAGACAGCAATTATCGAAACGCGACATAATCGCGCTGTCGCCAGACACAATGGCGGTGGGCCGCTTTGATTAACCACCATCGTTAACCGACATGTCAATACGCGTAAGATCCTACAACGATAGTCCCCTGCACTTAAGTGGAATTCTCACGTACAGCGACGCGACATAATTGAGTCTGCAGAGGAAGATCGATTCCTGTCACCTATCGTGAATTGCAGCGAACAGAATATTTAGCATTAAAACGTTAAAGATTAAAACGTCGAAGCTCCGCGATACGAGAAAATTTCGATTTGTAAAATACTCGTTGGTAGAACGAACGCTGATGCGAATTTCGCCAATGATACGTTTTAAGAACGATATAAAATAAATAATTTGACGTCGATCTCTATTCAAATTTCAAGACGAGTTATATTTCCTAGCTACGTTAGTTCTTGACGTACGACGTAGTTCTCGGTTAGATTTTCCCTTACGTTTTAGCTAAACGACGAATACGTTTATTAAGCAGTAGTCTCGAACTCTTTCTGTATTTTCGTCTGGCCGTCGAGTTTCGACATTGAAACAAAGTATTCGGCGTACGAAGCCAGCCCTTATATCAACGATCACACGCTCGAGCTGATCTGGTCCTGAAATCCGTTCGAGTTAAATTCCGCGTACGGACGATAAAGGAAAGAAGTCGCAAAGTAGAGTTAAGGGGCTCGCAAGCGGCCAAAGTCCTTCCGTCTTTCGACTAGTTTCTCGAGTCACGGCCAACCCTTCTTCCCGGAGCGTATAACTCATCGAGGGGACTGTGATATATTCGAGAAACTAACTAGGAGAGGAAAAAGGCGGAAGGAAAAATAAAGAAACAAGAAACGCGTGAAATTTATAGCGGAGATACAGCGAATTTTCGCCCGTGATTGAGTGACAAATATAGAAGTAGACAGCGTCAGAGGAGATATGTAAAGAGTAAATCAAAGGAGAAATCTAAAGAGTATCGTAGCTTGTACGGTCGAACGATCTCTACGAGCAATTCGTGTAAATTTATTTAAATTTCCACGCGCGAAAGATATTTCTTCCATCTTCGATTTTGTTCAAATTAAAAACAGGGTGGAAATTCCACGATACGATCGTTTCGGAATATTTTTCACGTTCTCCTTTATTTTTTGGTTGGACATTTCGATTCTGCGATTCCCACCATTTTCCGTCGGTTTTTTCAACGTAACACAGCTAGACACTAAGTGCATATCGAAGTATTTTTAATTGACGACTGGTTTTTCCACGGCAGTCGATCTATCGATTCGTGCGAATGCTTTCGAGTTTACTGGTCGGGGCTGGCGACCAATCTGAATGTCAGCCGTTCGTGGTATCCTGGCGTCGTGATGCCACAGTTATTGCATTACTGGGAACGAACATTCCTCGGGTTACGCCGAGTAACGTCAGAGGGTTGTGACAGCGGCGCATTCGATCGGATCCCGATGGTTTTCCTGCTAAATACACGGCCTGGTCCGATGAAAACGTTCTTGCACCGACTGACCAATCCGACCGGTCCCATAACTCGTACATCGGATAGCGTGGATTAGATTTCTAATCCGCAGCGATCCGTTTCTCTGGTATTTCGTAATAGGTTCGCAAATATCCGGCGAACTAACAGGCAAAGATATTTTCGCGAAGGAAAGTTAACGGATAGGCGCGAAGACGTTGTCCGAACAATTGGACGATAGTTGCGAATAACGAGACGAGCGCGTGCTCCACTGTCCAAATCGATTTACGGGCGAGGATATTGACGAACAGGGGGAAGTACTCGACCAGGTGGCCGGTACCAACGATCGAAATAAATTGCACGGCTATCGTCGAGGGAATTAAAGAAGAGCTAACATCTACTTCGTAGGGGGAACGGACGCGGTCAAGAAGGGCGGAAGAACGGTCACGTCCTGGCCAAGAGAAAAATATCCTGTTGAATTACAAAGCCAACACACCCGTTTCTTCCTTTCGATACGACCACTTGGGATATCTGGTGTGTGAAGCACCAAGGAGAAAAGTACTCGACGCAAGAAACTCTATCTTACAAGAAGAAGATGGAATGCATACGCGTTGTGAGAAAGTTTCGATGAAAATTAGTCGATATATTAGAGAGTAGAGCTTCGATCAAGATAAATCTGTCGATCGAGTCGTTTATGAACTAAAAATCTCAATTTTCCAGCTAACTCCAAAGCCATCGGAACTTTTATCGCGCGAACTCTCCAACCTAACATCCCCGAATTACCTTCGAAAATCACGCTACCTACGTCCCAGAAAATATAAACGACTTTTCAGTTGAAACATCTCTGACGACACGCTTCTTCCACGCGAACAAAGACGCAAGACAGTGACTGTGAGCCGGGAGAGATTCGTGGACGTGGAAGGAAAAAGAAGAAGGCTGGATGGCGAGGCTGCGTGGGCAAAACGAGTAGGAAGAGAAAGCTCGTCGACAGGAGGACGAGGGTCGGACGAAACAGACAGGCAGAAGGCGCGCAGACAGCGAAGCTGGCTCGTACGCTACGTATATTACGAAGAAGCTTCGTACGTACGTAGCCGAGGTTTGTGTATCCATGGATAACGAGCTTCCTCTCTTGCTCGGATGCCTGTTACCGCTAATGAGCTACCGTTCTGTTTTCTGCTTGTGCGTCGCGTAGAAAGAGCCACGGCTGCCTCCAGCTTCGTGTCGAGAAACGCGAAAGCGACCCACGTCTTTATATTGGCGCTCGTTGAAAAGCGAATTCGTATCGGGCTCGCGTCGCAACTCCTATCGCAGACGGTTTGCAACCACCCCATCTCTCTCTCTCTCTCTCTCTCTCTCTTTCTCTCTCTCTTTCTCTTTCTCTCTAGCGATGTCCCGCTATGTCGCGTCGTTCTTGTCGTCATTTTTGTATCGTGCCATCTCGTTAACGCATGTGCGTGCGACCTGTCTGTCGTTAGGCCCCTTTTGTCCACCAGGATCCATCGACACCTACGTTTCAGAGAAATCAGCTCTTCGGCTGGGGCTGATCATCGACACGCGGCCGCGTCCTCTTCTCTCACCGCCGTCGACCTGTCAACAGCTTTTGTTCCTGATTTCTGCTCTGCCACGCGGACAGACCACGAATGCTCGCCTCTCTGGCTGAAACGCTGATTATCAACGAGTCCTCGAGCGATTCTAGCTGGTTAGACGAGGACACCGTGTACGAGGGATCAGCGACATTTAGTTTGCGGTCCGATAATCATGGGAACAGGGTTCGATTGTCTTTCTCCCTTCTTTCTTTTTCCGTGGCATTTTTCGAGCTGCCAGGAAATAGGAATGAACATTCAGAAATGTTTCCTGTAACACGTGTAGTATATTCGTCGTAGGTTTCTATAAATGTTGGAATAGTCTGGCGAGCCTATATAACTTGTTTTATCGGATTTGTGCGATCGATTAACCAATATTTCACGATCGAAAGGGTAGACAATTCGGACTACGATCGAAGTGGAATAGTCGCACCTGACCACCGACTACCTATTCTACCAGCTTCATCGCCAGTTTATCAGGGTATATGCAGTTGTTTTGCGGTATCAGTTGCTCAAGACGTGATTTACGCTAGCTGGTTTCCGTTACTCTGCCTGGTCACGATTCATTCAAATATTCAGAACACCGTAAACACCGTGACGAACTGTGATTGGAGTGGTTCGCCCGATATTTACTTATTCCCGTTCGGTAATTCTAAACAAACAACCGGAACCGCTCCGCCGTTGGAAACAATATTTCGTTAGGAGACTCGTCGACGATATTGCGACCGCCGCCACCGTGGTTTCATAAAGCCACCCGTGCGACTATTTGTATTTTAAACACCGGAAGTCTTTTATAGCTGCGCCCGACAGCCAACAATTTTTCTCCGCTTGTCGTTTCCACCTCGTGAAACTGCACTACCGAATTTCCTTCCAAATCGTTTCAAATTATTTTCCAACAACTCTTTCCACTTTATTCCTATGTACACACCTTGTCGTTTCGAACGCCTACAGCTCGCCACGAGACGCTGTAATCTTTCCCTTATCTTTCCAACTTCGATTCGTGGAATGTATTTGCGACAAACGGAAGTAACGAAACCGAGTCAGGAAAATGCGCAATTAATTCGAAAATTACACGAGCAGTTCTCGATCTTTCGTCATCGTTGGATAACGGCGTTGTTTGGCGCGAAAATTCACCGTTTGTTCGGCACGATACGTTTGAAAAAAAAGGCGCACGATCTCGCGGTACGCAAACAGCTTTCGGTGTCAATGAAGCGCCGTGTCAAAGCATCTCGTAGCCAGATGCAGGAATTTATCTCGGTTTTCGGCGAGGGGAAACGACCGCGTTTTCGCCGACAGCTAAACTGCCGATGAAGTCCGCTCGAAGCCCGGCAATTAACACCGTTTCCAGACTTCCCTTTTCTCTCCCTCTGCCTCTCTCATTTCTTTTGCTCTTTCCGAAACACGACCGGATGGTCTCGCGTTATAGCTTTGAGAAATTGAAGCGACTGCACAGCACACACGGCAGACGTTCCACCGCTTGAGATAAAGCGACGTGTGTCAGCCGCTCTCTTTGTCCTCCTTCGTCCTTTCGTTTTTCAGACTTTCGACTCTTTAAAGCTGTATAAATTACCGTCACGGGTAACGGAATAAAATACAAGCAAAATCCTAATGGACCGTGTAACGATACACGCAGGTTCGTGCAATTATTCCAACGCTCGCAGATATCTTTTACGCGAGTTACGCGAAACATTTTGAAATTCCATTACGATTGTTACGAGTGTAGTTGGTTGAAACGATATGACATAACGATTATCAATGTTACGAAAGTGACGCCACGGTATAGCGGATTAATTTTCCAGGATCGATTCGAAGGATCGATTGAAACGTGGAAGGCTCGATCTTCCAATTAATCGGTGTAGTTTAACGATAGTAAGTTTCAACGATAATAATACGAAACAATGGCAAGCTATAGTTTCGATCGTTACCATCAATTTCGACGACAACCGCGCGAACAAACACAAAATCCAAAACCATATCACCGGTGATCTTTCGTTTCCATTCGTTTATCCCATCCTGACGAATCTTTCACCGCGGCAGTTCCATTCATTCCAAATTTTGTACCTTGTAAAAAAGGAAAAAAACAGATAGTAAAAATAAAGAACCAAGGATAATACAAAAATTAATAAATAAATCGCCAGTTGTATCGTTTACCTGGCCGTTTATATTGTTTAATAACAAACACACCTTCCTAGGAAGCTCGTAAATTTGTAGGGTGTGTACGTGTAAAGGTGTGCTTTACGACGCGACGTTAGAGTGCGTGCGACTACCATCGTTACAGTTGGCATAATGCCAGGAGGTTTATTATTAACCGCAAACTGGCGAAGCTTAGAGTTTCCTCGTATCCTACGAACCCCTGGAACGTTCCTCTACCGCCGAATTAAGAGGACACGACTAATCCTTGGGTGATACGTTAATGCGAGGTTAGAGGTATCAACGTTGCGTGGAAAATTTATCTAACCGGTGCCCGTGCAATTGTAAAGCTCGAGGTAACACACTTCGTGGCACAGCCATCGCGGTTAAACTTCGTTAAAGAGTACATTTATCGCTCTGCGTCTTACTTCGAGTGGAAACGCGAAGATGTTTGAAAAGACGAAGTGAAAATGCGAAGATATGAGAACTTTGCTTATCGAATTTTATGTTTGATCGTGGGCTGTGAAGAGGGATGGATGGATTTTTTGAAGCTTCAAGGACGCGGTTATTAGTTGTTCTGGCTCCTGAGATCAAAAGAGCGAAGGGTTTAGACGTAAGAATTTCGTCGACCGAACGAACGACGCGTAAATAGGGGCGTAAATTATTTTCACGGGCTTTGGGATCGACGCTTTTCGCGTTCGAACAACGGCAATCGCACAAAATTTTCACGTAGACGATTGATCTCGTATGCAAGCAATGTTTCGTATCCTCCAGAAATTCTGCAGAATCTTCAGCAAACCCCTTAAAGGCAGCTGAGAATCTCGCGGAATTCTAATTTATATTCTCTCAACTTAATTTACTTAAAGACCCAAGATTCTTGAATTTAGTGCAAAACGAAAGGCCAATTGAGGGTAAGGGAATTGAGGAAATTGCGCGAGTGAAAAGCTCCGTCATTGGTTTCGCGATCGCTCGTAAATAGTCTCTCGTTAAGAAAGTTACCCGCGGAACACGATTATATTCTATGCTCGCCTCCTGTCCTGAAATCTCGTTAGAAATTTGTTTATAACGGTCTCGATAAAGTGGACGTACAACGCTCTCCTTTTCACGAGAAACTTTGTACCGTACGCTTTTGAAACGCCGCGCGGTCATTTTTCCACCACCACGTTCGACGATTTGTACGCGTGGCTGCGAAACGATTGCTGCAAGCTGGCTGAAAACTTTCGTTGCGTTTCCTTTCGATTAATGGAATCCCGGAGGGTCAGTCTCTCTCGTTTAGAAACGCTGCGTTTAGCGTTAAATGCACGATATATCGTAGATTTAAATCTATTGGTTTCCTGCTTGAAAATCGAGGGGTGGTGATGTTTCGGCCTTTTGTCTCGTAAAATTTCCAATATCTTAAAAGGCGACTACGTATTATATTATTTCAGACTTTTCTACGCTTTTTCTCAAATTCTCTGTTACGCGATCTTTTATTCCGATTTACTTAAAATCCAAGTGGGATCGATCGTACAGATGTTATCCCTGCCTTTCATTCAATCAAGTTCTCTTTTCAGATATGAGACGTACACGCGCGAAAAGAGAATCATCGTTCATCTAATCGCACCAAGTCCACGAGGTACAGCGATCGACGGAGAGTCTGCGTATCGGTGAGTGCATCTTAATCTTTGCTCTTAACTTTGGCAAGCATCTGGCTATCGAATCAACGCTGTCTATCCGTTTGATTCGTCGAAAGTACGCGGCTGACTAATTATAATATCGATCGATACGCGTGATATTACGTACGCTTTCCGCTCGAGATCTGCGCACCGTATAAATTACGAAACTGCAGGCTGAATTACGCCTGAATTATTTCCTTGCGAGTACTTGTTAGTAATTCTAACGTTAAATGGATGCTAGTTTCTAAAGCCGGGATTATAGAAAATCTATCCCGAAAGTGGATACGCGATCGTGTCCGATGGTTGTAAGTCTGGCGAGGGACTCTTTGTAACAAATTGATTTCGAAGTAGCTTTAACTGCGAGCGATTTCGCAGCCCGCGAATAGCTGAAGTGTCTGTAAGTAACTGAGTGAGTAACTACGCGCGATTAAACTCTCCGGCCAGCTGGGAACAATTGAAGTCTCTGAATGGCTGTAACTAACTGACGTGCCTGGGAATTAGTAACTCGATTTAGCAATTAGGCGACCGGAATTAGCTGTTAAGCCTACTTCCGATCGCTTGTTCGACGTGTCCTCGTTTCGCCCTTATCCGAATTTCTTTTTGATTTCTTTCCCGTATCTTGCGCTTCTAAAACGCGAATTATTTTCTAAACGCGAAACTATTTTGTTGGAAATCAAAATTAAAAATGGTTAAAGTAGTGGACGAATAAAGTAGATAGAAATTAACCGTATTTCGTGTCACGAGGCGAGGCAGTTTCGTTTTTCTCCTGGTGGTTAGTCGAGGGTAGGAGATTGGGCGCTAAACAAGGCCGTTGTAATTAAATTTTTGTCCCGACCGTTCTTTCTTCCCTTCATCTGGCGTAGAACACGAGCTCGTATAATTAGTGACGCCGTAAGGTTCACGAGGTGCCTCTTATGTCGTCACTTCAACGAAACACCGCTGGCCCGCGACTTTTTTCCCACCCTGAAAATCTCCTCTCTCCCCTTACAAGGCAGTGAAATGGAACAAACGGAGGTCGTTACGAACGATGCAACTAACGAACAGCCTGGCGAATTATTCGGCCAGGAGAAAGAAACGAGCGCAATTTCACAAGAGCAGACGATAAGACAACGTGGATCTTACGAAATTTGTAAGACGCCAGCAATTAATCTATATGGATTTTTACGAACCAACGACCAAGATTGATAGCTCTCCGCACACAAATTATCAGACCGTGATTTTACCTTAAATTAATTTATGCGTAAACGAACGATCGAGATTATCGTAATACATGCAAATAGAATTTGTTATGCGTTCTACGCATTTTTCAATCGTTCGCTGTTACGAGCGATTATCCGCTAATAAGGGTAACAGAAAATTTAATATCATCCGTGTCTGTAAGATAAAAGTATCATTTTTCGTGGGCAAAAATCTCGGGAGAAAAGGCGAACCTGTTCATTCCAGCCGCAGATATAAAGAATGGTTGCCCGAGAACGTTGACGTCAACGCATTAAGCGCGCATTTTTCATCCTCCGCTACATTCCGATTCGATATTTCCCTTTAAGCATTCGACGTTTCTGGGTCAACAGGGTCTTCGCGGAATTCTGGACTTGTTATCAAATCAGCCGCTTCGTTAACCACTTCCTTTCTTTTCGTCCGAGCATCTCCGCGACCTTTTGCTCTTTCAAAATAAAAAAATTCTTTCGCCAGTCATTCCTCGCGGCACTCGCATCATTGTTGTATACGTCTTTATTTTCTTAATTTTGTCTTTACCACCTAATGACAAAATTCGCTATCACCTAGTTGCCAACCCAATAGAGTGATCTGGACGATTTACTCGAGATCGAATGCCTTTTTTTGTTTTAATTACAGCGGAAACTCGATTGCTTCGTATTCGAGTTTCTCGTTCGCACACGTCGCCCTAGTTTTCCGTTTTTCTGATATATTTTACGGAATTTTAAACAGTTCGTCGACTCTCGAGGGAGACGACGAATTAAAACAACGGTTTCTCTCTGTCTCGCTCCTTCGTGCAGCTGAGAAATACTCGCCTTTCAGAGATCTCGCACGCATCAGTTTCGCAAAGGAATGGTGATTTACTACACAGACTTTTATTAAGCTTTTTGTTTTTCCGTTCTCTTATTCCCTCCCCTGTCTTCTTCCTCTTTTTACGATACCGTTATTCATTCCTATCAGCGTCTCTAGGTTGCTTTCTTATCGTGCAAGTACCTTTCCTGGTAACCTAGTCATTACTTGTTTCGTTGGCCTTTTCGGTATCCTCGTTCTCTTGCGTTTTATCGCCGCAATTCGCATAACGCGCAGTTTGATTCAATCTCCGCTTAAAAGGGAGCGCAACGTTATATACGTGTAATATAATCCGGGCTGTTACTATAATCGATGCCGCAACTTGACGCTTTAATTTAGCACCTAGGTACATTGGACAGGCTACTGTAACCTCATCTGCATGTGATATAGACCTAACTCAATCTCATATATTCGAATCCAAGCTCGATATGGATCTAATTGAAAACTGATCCCTAGTTAAACTTGGCATAACACAATCTCGCGGTAACTTAATGTAATCCTAACTCAATTTCTAACTCACGATTTAACGCGAAATTTTAATCCTATTACTATCTGCTCTTTAAGCTAATACTTGGGGAAAAAATTACGTTTATCAATACGCGATTTCTATGTGCCAACATAATTGCGGACAAAGTAATTCGTTCGAATTAAAATTGCAGAACTAGTTGAAATCGAACAGTTGATAAAAATGTTGCGTTTCACGCTCCATTTTTCCTATAACAAATTGTTCGAGTAGAGAGAGAGAGAGAGTAATCTGTTACGAATAAGGAAGAATTATTGCGCCGATAAAATATTCGAGTAGAATAAACGTATTCATCGCGTCGCATAATCATCGCCTCATATGGGATCGCGTAACAGAATTATGGGATCGTGAATATTTTTGCAACTGCCGCGTACCAGCGAAATGAGAAATGACAATCATCCGTCATTAAAGGATCAAGAAGAATCGAGCGTGTTATTAATCGACGTAGGTATGAAAGCTCTGCTTGCAATTAGGGAAAAATTCCCAACGATTTCTAAAACGATCTGAAACATCCTCGTGTCACTTTATACCATTGTATCCATTGCGGAACGACGTTTTCGCCATCGACGATTACAGAATCAAAGTATCGATCGACTCTAAAAAACTGTTACAACGAACATTCAGGCGAGAGATTAATTCTTTGCGCAAAAGTAAACAAACACGTTTATCTCGTCGATATGCAAATTTAATTTTGTCCGAGTAAATAGCAATAAGCGATAAAGTTATAAATATACCAAAGAATTGTTTGAAATTAAACTCGTTTAATTTATTATCGATTAATGTTTTATTTGCATATTTATTTTACGTAACTTTGCACGTATACAACTGGACTGGCGTACAATATTTCCGGGAAAAATGTGCGAATGGAGAAACTCGAAGAAGCGTTGTTTTAAATAAATATTTACGCGAAACGAATCGACCGATGTCCGACTCGACGCCGTCGAGCAGCTCAATTTCTAAATTGCCTCTTAACAAATTCTAAGCGAAGGAGCAGCAAATTTTTACATCGATTGCACGAATCGTTATCGAAGTCTCCGGTCACGTAACAACGGCCAAGCGAAACACATCGGCTGTACAAAGAGACACGGTCCCAGAAGGGACCTTTCGACCCGTGGCCATCGCCTCTGATGGACACCGTCGACAAGAGGAGCTATGGCGTCCCAGGAGAGGCCACGAAAGGTTGTTCAGCGCGAAAGACCGACTGGAACTTCGTTCGATAATTTGACGTTTTACGAGGGGCACAGTCCCTGAAGGAAGAGAGACTGCCCTACAAAGTCTTCCATTCTCCTCTCCCCTCGATCCTTGTTCCTCCGAAATCGTCGCGAAGAAAGAACCTTCTCTTCCCACTCGCGTTCGCCGTTCCTTTGTTCTTTCTTTTCTTCCTATCGTTAGTTCTGCTCCTGATGTTCCAAACAGTCGATTACGTTATCGAGATTTTATTGGCCCGGTGAACGATCCTACACCGGAGAATATCCCGGTGGAGATGTTTTATCGCGGACCATAAATCGATATGAATGTCACCTTGTGCTTCCGAGGATTTTAAAACTGTTTCTTGACCACGTTATTCTTTGTCTCCGATTTTATTATATTCGCTTAGTTATGCGAAGAGTTCGGCAATAGATATCGAAGCAGGTGATATAGGAGATAAGATTTAAAGGGCGAATACGTGGCCTGATATTGCTTACAATTACGTTCTGTTCGGGTACATACCGATAGTTTGTATCAACGGTTTATGGAGGTTGTCCGATTATACACGGACTTGTGTTACTTTAAATTTCCTTGGCTAATACTGCAATGCACAGTCTGTCCGACTATATACAGCCTGATACCGCTTGAATTCTGTTCATCGACAGTTTATATAAATTATCTGACTAGGTAAGGTCTACTACAGCCGCTTGGATTTTGTTTGTTAGCAATTTATATATGCCGTCTAACCGCGCACTGCCCAATGCTATTTACGTTTCTCTTGCTCATAGTTCCGACGGGCTACGTATAGTCTAATATTACTTGGGTTCTACTTGCCGAGAATCGAGATAGAATTTTATTAACGTAACATCGGCTACACCATCTTTTCGACTATATCGCTAAAAATACGAAATAACAATCCGTGGTCTGATCGTTCGAAGCGACGACTTAAAATTTAAAAAATTTCCCCAAACACCGTAACTTTGTGCCGTTTTCTCTTACGAGTTTCACCGTCGCGATGCTTCCGTTTTTCCAATTTCTCGGTTATTCCAGGGACGCGTTGTGCAACGAGCACATTTTAATTAGTTACGAAACATCTGCGTTACGCCCATTGCCCTTGCGTTCGTATCCTTCGCCAGGGAATGCAAACGGTCGCATCGTTTTCACGTACGCCGTATACACGAGTCGCGATAGTTTATACGATCCGATTTACACGATTTACACGGAGATTCATAGGTGTGTAACGTTGCGTTACTGTTCATTGGATCCGCGAAATGTTCGATACATTTTTCCGCTGCCTCCTGACACGTCCCCTTTAAATGAATATGCATGCCGTGGTTAATCGGTCACGAAACACGTCCACGTTATTGCGCTTCCACCTGCTACATGAAAATTATCCGATACTTTTTCATCGAAGTTTTCCTCGATTGACCCTATTAGCGGATTACGTGGCTTTATTTTATCGGAAGATTAATTTCGCCCTTTCGTAAGTAACGATACAAGGAGAAGCTCCTTCCAGTTGCCAGGAGATTGAAGTGATTTCATATTTATTAAGGAAGACTGCTACAGTCGGATAATTGCGAAGTTTAGAGTTTCCTGAAATTGCTTGCAACTCGAGATTTGTAATAATGTCTCTCGTAATTTGTTTCCACGAAACATACATACTCGTTGTTGCAAGTTTTAGTACTCGTTCGAAGATCGCGTCTCTCCGGTCCTTTGACGATAAATTTGCGTGTACGTATCAGACGGAAATAAAATTCGCGGATAACGCGTTGCCGTCTCATTCTCGATATTTATTTTTTGACTTACTTATCAAAACGTACACCCAAGAACCGACAATTGCTACATCTTCTCTATTCGGTGCAACTCCTTACGAGTCTTTTACGTTGACAGCCTCGTTTACCACGTTGCGTCTACCGTACGCGAAAACGTATTATTACGTTGACACGCGTGCATAAACTCGATTTCGCGAATACCCAGACACGTAACTTCGCGATACATAGTCGACGACGACGCACGCCACTGTGTACGGAACGTGGGTGTGTCCATGTACGAAGGTGGAGAGGGTGGCTTTTTTAGGTGGATAGGGTGGCGCGCGAGCGGCTGTTGCCTCGGCCCGCAAGCGATCTCAAAGTCGTTTGGAGAGGTCTTGCGTTTACATGAAAACACGGCGAACGTCGATTCGTGCTTGTTGTTAGCGCCGGAGCTTGGCAGAACCAAGGGGGTTGCGAGAGAAAAGAGTGAAAGAGGGGCGTGTGGAACGGAAGCAAAGAGCGTAGGACGAGAACGAGAGGGGATCGGATGGAGGAGCGCGAGCTCTTGGCGGGTGCGAGAGGCTTCGAGTTTTCAATGCACGTTATTCTACTATAGGAGCGAGGGTTTATTCTTTAATCGTGCTCGGTGTACACGCGCGACCGTTAGCGAGGCTACGCCGACCCGCTAACGATTTTATCGAAGGTATCTGGTTTTGAACGTTTTCTCGTGTGCCTGGTATGCGGCGACGTGCCGCCTTGTTAAAAGGGTGTGTCTCGTTCAACTTGGAGAGCGACTAGGCTGCGATTGATTTGAATAGGGGTGGCTCCGAGGAACTTGATTCGCCGAGGAAATTGTTCGCGCGTTTCTTTTTATTTCGATTTCGAGAGGATTCCGATCAGAAAGGTTTAATATTCCCAAGAGACAAAGAGGCTAGATGTTACCTAAGTACGTAACAAGTAACTTCGGTCGTCTTCTTATCTGTTCGCATAGTACGTAAGAGGAAGAGGAGAGAATGCGAGAATGCGAGAATGCAAGAAGAAAGGAAGACGAAAGTCGGCTCGAAGCGACTACTTGCAGCAGTCAAAGCAGGGTAAACTATCGGTTTGTATCAGTGCATGAACCGTGCCCATAACTTTATTTTATCCTCCGAGGTTATATCTAGATTTATTGGTCGGACGTTGGACACGCTATTTCGGCGTTATTTATGGCTACGTCACGCCGCCACTGCGCGGCGCAGTAAAGTTGCAGCGTCGAGCTGCGCTCGCGATCCCACTTGCACGAGGGTAGGGGGTTACAACGGTTTCCCATGGAGCGAAACTATCGAAAAGATCCGTCGATTTATCTATCCTGGACTCCACGGTTGCCCGATTGCTGACTCGCGATCATTCCACGCCGGAAATAAGCATTCTTCGGGAAGCACCGGTGTTAAATGCGTTCGCTTGCCGGCGAAATCGATTCATCCGACGTATTTGTCCGGGATCCTCGAAGATCTCCTGTCTCGACTCACTCCCTCTTTGTCCAAGATACGGTGACAATTTCGAAATAGCGTCGATATTTATTGTTGCTCCGCGGACGACGTTTCTCATCCTCTCGTCGAACCCGATTTTCGTTCTGTTTCTACTTGATGCCGCCGACTCTGAATTTATCGGCGATCGTACTCCCAATCTTTCGTTTTACGTTAAATCGATTATATTTTCCGATACGAGGAATTGCATTTTTTTACTTACTTACTTACTTACTTCCGCTGATTTTCATTTACGTCGATTACGTCTTTCACATCGAGGTCAGGGTTTTCTTTTCCTAAATAAAATTCAACGTGACGCAGTTTACGCGATACGCATTAGGCGTATTTCGAGTCATCGGTTCGACGCTCTTGAATTTCTTTTACGTTTAAACGCTCGCTTATCGGCAATCGTTTATACTCGAGGGTGGAAAATTGTCGTCGAAGCAGGCACGGCAGACACTCTCCATCAGATATCGTAGTTATGTTACGGCGCAACGAGTACACAGCATCTGGAGAATTCTTAGAGCGAGTCTCTCAGCGTTAGGGTCACAATATGGTCCCTAACTCAGACGAGACTGTGAAATATCGTACGGGAAAGTGGCACCTAAACTCGAACGACCGCCTAAAATACTACGTCTCCGAGACTACTTAGGTCTACCGCTAGGCATATCGCCGTACCATCGAGAATTCTGAAAACTCTTGATGCCGGCCAATAACTTGTATTCCCTTCTGTAAATCGCGTTCCCTATGCTCCATAAATTACACGCGCGCGCGCGCGCGCGCACGCACATAGATGAAAGTATCTTTTGTCTTTACTCGTAACCTCCAGTCGTTGGATTCAGTTTCTCCATCGATGGAGACTGATTAAACTCAGAAATTTTTACCGAGCTGTAGCCTCTGCAGGTCGTCTATATATGCAAAGTATGTATGAATAATATATGCTCGACTAAGGTAAAAGAGGTCTTCACCCGCGTTCGTTCGTCCCAGTGATCTTCTTCCGACCTCTTCTCGATCCCACTTTTTCTTCTTTCTACGCCACGTGGATTCGCAAAGAAGAGAAACGCGTAACTCGGGCACTTTAAAGCCTTGACCGGTGGCGCGTGAACACGGAACCGGCCGACACAAAATGATATTTCCATGCCTCGTCCGTAGAAATCGATGGTTCGATCTACGTTCCGAGCGGAGGCACCGTGTAATTTTATCCGTGTGGGCCGGAATCGATCAACGGACCCTGCGAATTTCACGCAACGCGCGCTCGTAATCTCGCGTAAGCCGCGTAATAGGCGGAAAGAAATTCTATCTTCCGCTGAGAAAAATTCACGGAGATCCCGATCTCCGTCGTTCTTTCAGAATCTTTCTATTTAAGCGAATCGATCGAATTTAATTTATTTAATCTGTACACAAGCTCTCGCAAGCACTTGCACACACTTTCTATGATAAGACGAGGGTCGTTTAAATATTAGCCGGAGTGACGCGTCTGCACAGTCTCGCTTATTCGGACGCAACGACGTGACAATTGGAATAGACGTGTCTCAAACGCGTTCCACATCACGGGATACTCCGTTTACCGTTTCTTCGGTAGACGACACAACGTATAGTTGTTACGTTTCTACTCGTTGACGACAGAAAAGCCGCTGAAATTTTGCATAGATCGGTATTAGGTTGGGAATGCGACGAAATCTCCTCGGAAGTTAATATCAGTCGTGGAAGCGTAGTTTTCATCATTCGGGAGGAATTGAAGTTGCGCAAAATCGCGACCACTTAAAGAGGAATTAGGAGCGCAACGTTCCAACAGCGACGAAGGAGTAGAGCAGTTCGTGTGCAAATCGGACCGGCAGTTCTCCACTTTCTACGGAACTGGAATGAAAAAGTTACTAATCCGGTAACCAAAGTGTATAGGGAGAAACGGAATATACGTAGCAAAATAACTGAATCGTACCTTTTGGAATATTTTGCCGAAACGTAAAACTTACATACAATTCGATGGTTTTGGTTCGAACTTTATTAATATAACCGCGATAGTCGTGTTTTGTTATACCGTTAATGAAATTTCTACACGTTATATGTAACACGAAAGTTTCCCACGATAGATAAATGTGCAAATAATTTCACGAGCCACTACGCGTCCACAATTTTCCTCTCAATTTACTCGTCGATCTTTACGTTTAAAAAGTAAACAGTTCGCTTTAGGAACGAACTTCTGCGTTAATCCCAACGCGCGCGATCGGTGATTGCGCTGTTACCGCTATAACCTTTAAATATCCGGTTTCCTCTCTTCGATTTCCAATACGCTTTATTACCTTGCCTGCAGCCGTGGACAAATTTTTCGCATTCGTACCGACGCTCTTGAGGACGTCGCGAGAGGTGCCAGAACCCCAGGGTGCGCGTTAGTAAACACTGGCACGGAATAGAAAGGAATAGAGTACGTGGCTGCGTGGGGCCGCGTGGTACGTGAAGAAAATTCAGCATTCGGTGCCGTGCACGTAATCGATTCGGCGTACAATTTGGCAAGGAGATCGGATTTCCAATAACGACGCGACACTGATTATCATGCGATTGCCACCTTATAGTTGCGTCTCTCTTGGTAGAAGCGTTAGAGAATCGAAGGAGAAGAAATAGATAGAGAGGCGTAAGGGGGTGGGAACAGTGATATAGAGAGATAGAGAGAGAGAGAGAGAGAGAGAATCGTGCCTCTCCAAAAGTGACTCGATCTCCTTAGAATCGAGATCCGACGGCGAAATTGGCGTCGGAGATTCTCCATGAAAATCCATGAAATATCTGCTCGAGACTTCGCCGCCTCTCGCTGCCGTTATTACCTCATTATTGCCATCGGGCTTAAATCGATCTTCTCGTGCGCCCATTCGAAAGACTGGCCAGCTACGGAAGGCGAGGAACCGTTGTTCGTCAGCGTTCTACACCCGCGTCGTGTTCAGGTCAGTGGCCCACGCGCCCACAAATATCGCCCATTCCCACCATCGAAGGAAACAAATTTTCCTTTGTTGCAGCTTTTGCAATATTCCAAACTGCGATTGAACGTTCCAAAGATATTTTAACGCGTGGCGACCTCCTTACGGGTTACCTCGTTTTGGAAGATCGAGCGAATCTGGGTTACTAACGAGGACGATCCTTCGGAAGATCGTATTGGACAAATTTTAGTCGAGGTCGCAACTATAAATTCTAAAGGTTCCGCAATCTTTAATTTCTAAATACGTGACGTACACGCGCATAGCCGAATTTATTAAAATCCAACTTCTACGAATCCAGCACGCGGTCGATCCACGATCGAAACTTTGAAAGTACGCGGAAAAGCCGCAGTCGCGAAATTCGAAGCATCCCGTGTTTTCGCGTACGTGCGCCGCGTTTACGCGACACGATTCACCGAGCGAGGGGACTCGCAAGTTCCAGCGCCTCGGGAGTTCAACTCGGAGAATGTAGGTCCCCGGCTTCTACTCGCTGTAGTACGTGACAAGTAGGCGTTCCGAGGGTCGAGGTGAATAAAATTAAGTGTTCTTGGTAGTTGGAGAGGGAGGAAAAAAAAAAGGAAAAAAAAGATGCGGAAGGAAGGAAGGAAGGAAGGAAGGAAAAGGGGTAGTAGCTTCCGGTAGTAGCGAAAACGAAAGTGAACTCGTTGGAGTATCGAGATCGCTGACGCGAGCTTTAATCGTGTTGTTAGGCGAAACTTTATTAGATCGTATGATATTATTGCCGCTACGTGATTCCGACTATGAGGAAAACCTGGTTTGTTACTCCGATCTTACTTCGCGATAAAGATGGAATATTTGCGGGTTCGTCCGTTTGAATCGTGGCCGTTTCGTTTTAATCGTTTGCGGAGCGTGGTCGAATTACCGTTGTCAATGCACGTACATTGAAAGCAAATTTTCGCGATTATTCGGATTCGTTTTGCAAAGAAAGAACGATCGTTCGATCGATTCGCCGTATTTGATATTTTTAGAGATACTACGAAATTAGTTTATCGAATCGCGATCAAAGTTGAAATATAAGATGTAAACGGGACGCGTTAATCCGAAGCAAGTGCACTAGCTAATTAATCGTTATTACTGATTTTTAAGTAAATATGTAAGAATCGTTCCTGATGATTCGGTTTCGTTGGTGTCGTAGTCGAAGCGCGTGTAACTTGGCCATAAATGTCCGTGGAATGGGAAACGGAGAATATACAAATTTGAAAGTTTCGAAAGGTCGACGTGGAAATTAGTTTTTAACAGTTTTTTGATATCTATGTCGAGGACCACAACGTCATCAAAGTTACGTTTACAGTCGACTGTAAGAAAACTGCCGTTATACGTAGAAACTTTCTTTTCCCACAGGTGTCGGAACTTAGCATCGATGAAGTAAAATAATAAAATAATCGGATCGTCGACAACTCGAATTGAACGTGTCAGGCCTTGAAACAAAGTTGGTCATCGATCGTGGCAAAAAGTTGCAGCCACAGGCGCAAATCGACTCACGGAGTCAAGAGGGACGATCTCTGGAAAAGTTGTTCGCACGTCGACGGCAGGACGGCGACGTAATTCGAAAAGTTGCCGATTGGATAGAGCAGCGTGGCGACTTAAATGCTCGACACACACTAACCGACACGTAGCGCAATTAGGGTTGTCGGCGTGCACACTTGGACGCCACGTTCGCAGTAGGTTTCCTGGCGCAGCACCGGTTTTATTTCATTTTATTTTTGCAAAAATTTCCCCGGACCGGTCAGAAACTGTGCCAGAATTAAATTCGCGCGTGACCGGCACACGAACTAACTCTCATCGCCAGCTAAAAATTCGTAATCTTGTTAGTATCAATTTTTTTTCACGCCTCTGCAACTGCACCGGCGCGGCGACGTCTCTGGGTCTCTTTCCCGCATTGGATACGCGTCGACCGTACCATTACACGCTCGTTCCAGGTTTCTTTTTTGCCAATCGAGACGAGGTACAACGACGCTTTTCGTTTAATAATCGTGGAATATATAATCGATCGGAAAAATCTTCCTACAGCTCGCGATATAAGGATACTTTTATTTAAGTAGTTCCCACGATATTAGTTTACTTAATAGGGAAATGAGTTTGCGTCGGTATAGGTTAAGAGGTGACGCGAAGAAGTTGTAGGAGATAGATTTTTCGAGAGCGAGGACTTTGCTTAAAATTAAGAAAATTCTTGGCGAGGTCTGGGGGAAAGTAATATTCTTATGGAAAGCCGATTATGCAAAATTTGGAATGGCTGCTGAGAATAAGGAGGCATTATGCGTAAGCTAGGAACGAGAAATCTTTACAAGAAGGACGTCATTGAAATGCGAACCTTTGCTTTGTGTGCGTGGCTCTTAGATGGAAATTCATATGCTGATAATGTACCGCAACCATCGTCGAGATCTCAACCCTAACGCTGTACTTTCAACCGTATTCTCAACCCTCGTCGGAACAGCATCCACGGTTCAAGTTGAAATTCTTTTTATCTTCGTTCGACTTTACCTTTTTTTATTCCGCCATCAGTGATTTTCAACTTTAATTAACTTCAGTTCGCGTCAATTTTGTTCGCCTTCCATCGTAAATCTTTAATTTTTTCAGCTGTAACGTTAAATATACGCGTGCACCGGCGGCGTTACATTTGTTCGAAAATACCAGCAAATATCGTTTTATTCGATATTGAAGATTTACGACCGATTCTTAAAATTCGTAGAAATATCGAGCTAGTTTCGACTTACTTGGCGCGTTATCTTCGAACAATCATCTTTCTGCTGGATCCAGCTGTACAGCTTTGTTGTAAGATCCTTTTGTCCACAGCCCGCATGGAGTGGAATATTAATGGAGGAAACGCGATAAAATATTAATTTAATTAAATATCTCGTATCATCGACTCTACGAATTCAATTTAGTTGATTAATAACCAAAATCGTTGCTGACTTGTTGATCGATCCATTTATCCAGGCGCGTCATTTTCAGTAGTCGGGATCCGTAATGTAAATTCCATTAGAACGAGTACGCTCGACTCGGGTGTACAATCGTTGTTAACGAGTAATCGTATCGTCCACGGATCGCTATAGTATAATTACATTTTCTACATAGCAGACCAAAATAAACGTCACTTCTCTGTCATCATCTTCGGTGAATGTGCACTATCGTTCGTAAGTATCTGTCCACTTTTGTCGATTTGCCATAACGATACGATACGTGGAACGCTGTTAAAGCATAGAAATTAACGATGTGCCGATAATACAAGAAATATTCATCGTCGTAACACGTTCATAAAACGTTGCTAGATGTATGTATCCAAAGTTGGAGTTAAGCGCGTGATTCGTTGCGATCTTAACTTTAAATATCGCTACTTCGATCGCGGTAATAATTCTACTGGTTTTAATCTTGATCTATCGGTTGGCCCATAAATATTCATTAAAGCTAGATAGAAGTAGCGCGCAACGTAGACTGCAGTAGGAATCGGTCTGGATATGAAATTTCCCTGAAATGGTTAAGGCGTACTTATCCGGCCGGCACAAATTTCAACGGGGCTCCTCTTCAATTCCTTTCCATTGGTTTCTTCATCTCGCGCCGCTGGAAATTTACCGAGGGATCAAAGCACCTGAAAGAAGCTCACGCGCTTCCCGGCTCGTTCGCGAGCCGGTCTTTTCTTCTATTTCTACAGGGTGTCCTGTTTCTTCCGTTCTTTGCTCCAACAACTTCTTTATTATTAATAACACTTTAAACTTTCGTATCTCGACGAATAGCTCGGTTCCCTTTAATATTTCACTCTTTCGAGATCAGCGTCTCGCTCGTATCGACATCTTTCTTTTATCCGGAAACGAGGTACGTGGCATTTATCCATTTCACACGATGTCTTTACGTTATTTCGGACGACGAAAGCCTTCCGTTTCCACAGCCTGTAACGCGTTTAGTACTTGGAAAAATTAAGGAAAACGAATACAATTGGTCGTAATACGTTCCATGTGATTTTACGTAAATGATTATTAAATTGCCAAGTTTATCAACGCGATTCGCTTCTGCAGTGTGTAGATTGTGCTGTATCTTTGGAAGAAACGGAACACCCAGTGCATGAAGCTCGTCGCGTCGGGAACAGGTATTGAAATAGGTGGCGGCGAGTTCTCTATGGTAGAGATGGAGATGCTCCCGGTCCCATTTCCCGATACAGAAGTTCCTCTCGATTTCACATCCCAAATGCAACCTTCGTTCTTTCCATATATTTTATAATTTAACGGGTATTTCTTAAGCTGGAATTCGGTTTTACCATCTGCACCGAGGGAATAATTACATAAATCTCTTAACGAATCGACAAAATTCCATTGCACAAATAAATAAACGTCGAAAATCCCATGCAACCCGTAACAATAATTGTGTCTCGTTGACTCATCCTTCTTCATCTTAGAAACGTTCGTAGCGGCAATACTTTCTACGTTCATAGTCGATATAAAAATCTAATACGATTATATTAACTTTCCGCGCAAATTCGATCTTTTCGCTTCTTGAAAAGCTCTTATAAAAAATTCAAGAAAATTGTAGAACAATCGTCGACGTCTTTACCATGCTATATGATCGTCGTTTAAATCAGATGTTTGAAATGCGCAGGCCTATTTAAACGCGATAATTCCAAGGATTCTGACAAATAGATAGATAGATCTGAGATGGATGTAACAGAATGTAACGCAAATATATCACATCGTGTAATGTAAAGGGTAGATAATATATTGTAAGCAAAGTGTAGATAATACGATATCCGTTAGAAAAAGTTTCTAGAAAGGGCGCATTTGAAATCCGTCCGAGTTCCCTGCAATTTCACAAACATAGAGGCAGCATCCTGCCTTTTCAACGCCATTCATTGGCATCCGAATACCAACTATCGGTTTCCGTAGCGGCGATACGTGGAAATTTTACAAAAGAATCGAGGCATCCAAGAGAGAAGCATGTGGCCCCATGTGGTATGCGCGTGTTATCCGCCAAGAGTTGCAGCGCTATAGAGCGACTTTTCCAGAAGAGCGCGTATGCAAAGAGCGATCTATATCGGAAACGGATGGAACGCCTTCTCGATCGTTGTGTTTCGAATTTTTAAGCGGCGATCTGTCGATCCGACGGTGCGAAAATGCATCCTACTCTCGATTCTCGTTATGGCCGTATCGCTGGCAAAAATTGCTCGTACGTTTCAAGGTGAGAACACTTTGAATCTCTTTTGAAAATTCCATCGGGCACAGCGAAGTAGATAGCGAAGATGGAATCGATCTACTCTCGAAGAATACTCTATTTTTTCGAGACAGGTTTCTACGTTCTTCTCTTCCGCTTTCTTTCCTCCTTCTTCCGTTTCACAGATTCCAGCTTCGTCTACTTCTTGCGCGTTTCTTCGATCGAGAGGTCACTGGGAAAACGAAACCGAATTTCGTTGTCGCGCGCGTTTCTCTTTTCTTTTCTCTTTTGCCTCGTCCCTTTTTTTTCCCATAGAAAAGCCGCGTAGAGGAATTCATGAGAATTTAATAGGGCGCTAACTCCCCTCGATTTTGAATTTAACGTTATTTCGCGTAGTCGCTTATGGATGGTTTGCGTTGTTTCCTCGTGCATATCCTGCTTTGTTTGTAGTTTACCGTGTTTTAGTTTTCACAGTATTTTCAATCCTGGCGAGCCAGGAAAATTCGTAGCCGATCAAAACTGGTCGAAGGAAATGTGAAACAATCCAGAATTTGGTATTTGCATGCATATTTCGATTGTTGTTAACTGCCAGGGAAAATTCATTTTGAAGTTTCTCTTTACATAATATATACGTATATAGGTATATTTTAATTCTAACTTATTATTGAAAATATTTCGAGAAGCATACCGAACGAAAGTAAATACTTTCGGAGTTTTGCGTTAGATACATTTTTACGTATTAATCAGTTACTATATATATATATATATATAGCTAGGAGGACCGAGAGAAGCGTGAAAGGTAGGTGCTTAGAAAAGTAGCTGGAAATTTTTCTTTGAAGAAAAAAGGATGAAAGTTCGTGGATCCTTCGTAGAAGACGCCTCTGCGTCAACGGTCTCACCTCGGAGCCAGGAGAGGAAGCTTTTGAAATTATGAAATGAACTGCGTTTGACACGTTTTTTGTCCAACTAACCCGTTCGTGGGGGGGAAAAAGCGATCATGATTCATCGTCTCTGAGTGACTCTTTCCGTCCGCCACTTTTCACATGGGAAAATCTTGCTGCTCGGTGCAAGCATCTATATCAACCACTGTCGATGAATTTTCGCGTTGATTTTCGAACACGGTAAACGTCGACGATCTTAATCAACGTTAACGGTAACATTCCTAAAATAAGCTTTCTTTCTTTTTTAAAAATACGAATTTACGTAAAAATTGCCGGTTCCCTTACGAGTAATAACTTTTTGTTACTATAGAGCAGAGTTTTTATACGAGAATAAAAGGTAATTTCATTTATTTTTATACATAGTTGAAGCATAATATTTTAATAATTATTGTTACTTAATGATTTACATTAATACAGTTAAACATCTGTTTGACAGAAATGAAATATTTGACTGGAACCAATTGCGAATGAAAATTACAATAATAGGATATTTACCTTGTGTCCATCAAGAATGCAACGGAAATAATGAAATATTTACTTGGAACGACTAAACGAAAATTTACATTAGCTATCGATATTTATTTGTTGTACGGAGGAATAATATTTATCGTATATAATACGTTACATATAGCATAACATTTGTAAACGGCATATCGGTTTTATCTGATAAACTTCCTTTGTCTTTGCGAATAGCGAAAGAAAGGCGGTGACATACCGTAGACATCGAAATATTTCCTTTATTAATGAACAGTTCTGTGCCGAATGTGATATACAGATAACGAATGAGCCACGGGGTACGACTGTCGAAACCAGTCCGGATTATTTATGGACTTCTTTTTTTACTTTTCTTTTCCACCCTCCGGTCTCTGCCCCGTCTACCGAGTTTCGCCGCTATTCCCGGCGTTTTAAAGCGACGAAGAATCGCGTGTCTCGCGCCATACGAGCGCCACGAGCGGAGAAGAAAAATATTTCTTCGAGACTTTTTCCGACACTTCCCAGTTGCCGACGTCTTCGCGAAGAAAGCTTTCAATTACGCCTGGGATTTCCAGTCAATATTCTCGATGATTCGCGTCACCCTCGTCGAATTCCTCGAATTCCTCGCGACACGTCGGATTTCGCACTTTGTTTACGCGTACACAATGTTCGCCGGCAAAATATTTTTGCCACTTTCAGATTCGTCGAACGATAGTGTGGAAATGGCATTGCTTCTCGTGGTTTTGTACGAGGCGAAACTGATCGATCTTCGTTCTTCTTCTCTGCGAAGCTCTCGATTTCATCGGGTACGTAATTAATATTCAACGTTTTAACAAATTTTTAATCATCATTTTCGTGCAAACTTGTTTGATATGTCAACGCACAAAAATATACGTTGATATATTAAATATTTCTACTTCTTCAACAATTTATTTATCACGAAGAGACACAGCTACAAAAGTATTTGACAACGTACTATAGAAAACTCGTATAGCCAGTACACGTTAAATAAACTTGAAATAATAATCTTGAATAAACTTGAATAATCTTATTGAGATATATCCGCGACTCGGCGAAACAGTATGCAGTATCATAAAACACATTGAAGCACAATGGAGGTTGCTACTGGCGCAGCTAGTCGCAGACTCTTCCTACGTCGATCGTTTTAATTAGTCGATGTTTCACAGTTAGCTAGACGAGCGTGCTGCTCGCTTCAAAAATTTCATTAGCATCGAACGCAGGTCGCCGGCCGATCGCGAGCGAGTTTTCTCCTACGGTCGGTGATTAATTAAACAATTTAGATTACGCGAAATGGTCGACGGGAGTGCCTTAGCCACCGGTTAACTGAACGTCGGTCTATTTTAATTTATGCGATTCGTTGGCGTTCTTCTTCGCGGAAGGGCCGAGTTTCATCCTCGCTCGTTCGCGGAAATTCTGTTTCATCGTTTCGCCGGCGATCGTTAATTATAACGCGCCGGAACATAATTGCCGCCGTCGTAACGCTCGGTTTTTATCGTCCGCGTGGTTAGATTAATCGAAAGCCTGTCGAAAAAAGGAAGGAAGATTAAATCGAATGGACGAGGAATTTCGGTAATTAGCTCACTTTTCTGTCGTTTCTCTTCCCGACTTTAGCTTTTTATTTTATTTCGTACAGTAGATTTCTCGATCGCCTTTTCAAATAATCACACCGTTAATTAAAAATCCACCTTACCACCGTCCATCAAAATGCGGAACAATCGAGCGGATCTCGGACCAGGACGAACAAATATTTGTCAATGGTGGTAAACGAAACGAGTCATAAATAATCGTGGTTAAATCGTCGTTATCATCGTCGTAACCGTGATCGTCGTCGTCGCGAGGATTACCTGAAATTCGTGGGCGGTCCCGTATCAACGTTCGTACGATAGCAGAGATGGACGATTGCGATAAATGACTGCCGAGATGCAATAATACACCGCAGTTACGTTTATAATTCCGTTAATTATTTCTCGTCACGGCAATAGCCTGGATGTATATCGACCGATCCGTATAATCGAACGTCGAGCGTTCGATTACCTGGCGAAACGTTAGTTAAAATGTCGTTTCCGCTTAATTACTTATCGCGAAAGTGTCGCGAACAGTTCGGTTGATCGCGCTTTAATCCGGACGAATCGGTGACACGGTGCCCGATTTCAGTTTCGCCACGGCAAGCTCTCCAAATCGAACCTGTAATCTGACTTTAAGGTTTGTTGCGACGCAAATTTGCCGATCGATACTTGAAAGATTAGTTTTACCCTGGCAGTTTCGAGATTAGTGTACATCGAAATGTAATTCCGTGGTTAGAGAGTTTTATGGCTGTTTAGGAATTTTTCTCGAACGCCAGCTCCGCGTGAAAAAATTTCACTCTGCGTCTTCGACGTTAGCCGTGCACGAGGAATCGCCTCTTTTCCGATTTCCAAAACAGCCTGTATCGTTTCAAATTCCTCGCCCGCCTGTTTCTCACCGCCTCGTTATTAGCCATCCATGATGTCTTTATCGGGAAACTATTTGCAGTTACGATCGTTACGTTAACGAGGCTTATCGCCGCGCTTCCTACAAGGAGAATACGTAATACGGCTGCTAATGGGTTCGACATGGCGCCACGGCAGACACCGGTTCACGAGCTCCACGGTTCTCGCGTCTCGTCGTTTCCTCGAGGAAACGAAGACCAACCGTCGCGCACATCGTTGCAAACAACCACGTCTCGCTTTTGAGCTGGTTTTAATTTGTCGCAGGCGGCAGCGCGAGTCCCGCGTTAATTCGTCGAACAAAGCGGCGTTCGAGCTTCGAGAGATCGTCGAGCGTCGATGGGAACCGCGTATTGTGTTACCAGCGTGCGTATTTTCAAGGAGTGACACCGTTTGTTCGTCGAGTGACCGAGGGGTTGCAGTTTGTAGCGTGTTCAAACGAAATGTTTTACAATTTGCGTACTACGGTTTACTTACAATATCGTGTTTTTTATCTTTATTTTTATTTTTTTTTTTTTCTGGAATTGATCGGCGACACGATGTTTGCGAAATAATGGAAGAGGTGTTTGAATTTTCTGCTGGACAAGCGTGAAAATTGTGCGAATATTTTTTGTTCCCTCGTTTTGCGACGATTTCGTTGCGAGGTGTCGTTCGAGTTAACTATCACAGTTAAATCAGGAAAATTTATTTTTGCGATTCTGCTTTATTCGAGCAACTTCTTCGAATTACCCATTCAAATGCAGACGAATATAACTCATGATAAAACGATGCGCGTATTGCTTTATTTGCACGGATTTCACAATAACGTTACGTTTACGTAACTTTCACGCGTTATTTCACAGTTTAGTCTTTAACGCGTTAAATCCAACGTGCCAGAGTGTTCGCATTATAGTCGAGGGAGTATAGATTGCTATTAAAGTCCTGCTCGATGATCTTTGCTTAATTAGCTGTATTTTCCCACGCAAGCGTGTTTCTCGAGGCTTGCTCCATATTTTTGCATATCACCGAGGTTTATGGTTTTATTAACGTTCAATTATCCGTCCGCTTCTAATTATAAGGACGATGAACTCACCATGGAGTTTAAAAACCTTTGATCGAGTGAAACAGCTTTTTGAAATTAGATATGCAATTATGCTCATACACGTGTATGTTATACTTTAAACTCGGAATACCTTCAATGAGATTTAACATCACGACGAGGCACTAATTACAAACGATTAACCATCCGACATCGATAAAACAAAATATCATTTTCTAGCTTCTATCGTATCTTTCTCTATCGTTAAGTATACTTATTATTAAACACAATGGTAATTTAAGTTCTTCTTCAATTTTGTCACAAATCTTTCAAACATTTCGATACAGCAATTCGAATCCTGCCTTTTGTGCATATTGAAATATGTGTAATTTTATGTGCTAGACTAGATTAGCAGCGTAGTATTGATCAATGTATGTGAATATGAGTGTGTGTGCGTGCCGCCTCGAAAACAGATGAATGTAAACTGTTCAGTCTAGTACTAGTTAAGAGTCTAATATGGAAGATGGTGAGACAAAGAAAGTGCTGAGACGCGTGCGAGCGTGTATCGATGAATATCTTTGAAATCGTTTATCAAATAAATATACAACAATTTTAATATAAATTCCAAGTGTAAATTTAGCGTTCCTTTACTTTCATTTCGGCAATTAATATCCACAATTCTCAGCAAAATGGTATGGAAGATGGTGACACAAAGAAAGTGCTGAGACGCGTGCGAGTGTGTATCGATGAATATCTTTGAAATCGTTTATCAAATAAATATACAACAATTTTAATATAAATTCCAAGTGTAAATTTAGCGTTCCTTTACTTTTATTTCGGCAATTAATATCCACAATTCTCAGCAAAATGGTATGGAAGATGGTGACACAAAGAAAGTGCTGAGACGCGTGCGAGCGTGTATCGATGAATATCTTTGAAATCGTTTATCAAATGAATATACAACAATTTTAATATAAATTCCAAGTGTAAATTTAGCGTTCCTTTACTTTTATTTCGGCAATTAATATCCACAATTCTCAGCAAAATGGTATGGAAGATGGTGACACAAAGAAAGTGCTGATACGCGTGCAAGCGTGTATCGATGAATATCTTTGAAATCGTTTATCAAATCAATATACAACAATTTTAATATAAATTCCAAGTGTAAATTTAGCGTTCCTTTACTTTTATTTCGGCAATTAATATCCACAATTCTCAGCAAAATGGTATGGAAGATGGTGACACAAAGAAAGTGCTGAGACGCGTTAAGATCCGTAATTCTCAACAGTGCAATTATTACCATGTCCCATAATTGAACAGAACGTTGGAACAACGAGGTTTGCCATTAAAATAATCATCGATCCGTCCATACTTCGCGTTCGAATGTCGAACCAAACCTCTTTATTCTGTTATATTAACTCGAACAACGTTTCGCCAATTGTCTCCACTCTGCTATCTCTTGCGGAAATCCGATTTGCCGGCTACGAGATCTTGGTTCGTTACGCGGCGCGGGATTATCTCCGGGCTCGTTCGCATTTCCGCGAAATTTACGCCATTGTTAATCATCCGCGAACGATCAAGCGTCACCGTGACGCGTGGTAACGCGATTTATCGAGCATTTAACGGCTCCAGACGAAAACGTCTTCGTCGTTTAAATAATTGAGCGAGCACCGAGTATGCTCGAGCGACGTGCACGCTCGGATGTACGAAATTTTGTTTCAACTCGTCGCGATGGGTGTCGTTTAGGAACAGATTCTCGGCCGACGATGCCTGGCTTCGTTTTAAATTGCAATTTTAATATCGTCGTGCACCTTGGTAGGTCTTGACGACGACAGACTATGGTCTCCTGAGCTTATTAGCTTCAAAGCGAGTTGTATCAATGCAATGCGCGTGTTTCCTGTCGACTTTGATACGCTGGTGAATTTTGGAGAGGAGAACGAGAGTGAGTTAAGCACTCGCTAAAGAAGATTTTAAGGTAGACGGCTCGAACGCTTCAGCAATAATTTACAAGAACTTGTCGAGTTTTAGTTTACATCCACGTCGACCATACATAAACGCCCCCCGTCCTCCTTGCGAAGCGTCAGTTATCTGCCTTCGTTTCTCTATAAATAATAAACGAGACAGTCGTTAGGCTCGCGAATTGGCTCGTTTTCCACGTCGAACCGTCGACACGCGTGAGAATCGCGGCCTACGCGTGTCGCTTTAATCGTGTCAGTGGGAGATATCTTTATCCCCTGTCGGGTATCTAACGAGACGGGTTAAGAAGGATGGCCGTGTTACACGGCCGCAGAACGGGCCAAAGGAAAGAAGAAGAGAAACGCTATGGAGGGTTTTCGGGGCGAGCGCGAACGAGCGTTTACGAGAATGTCCCATTATTAGGGCCAATATCCGGGATGCTTGACAATCCCCTAACGACCCTCAAGTAACCCCACCCTCGTCGAGTATTTCTTTGCCCCTGTCGGTTCACACGGATTCTTTCCTTCACACGGGTTTTCGTCCCCTCGTTTCGTTTCGCTAGAGTCGCAACGCTCGTTGACACGAAAGATCGGGAAGATCGAATTCGTTGTCGTCGATATTTTTATAGGAACGATAAATAAATGCGATAGCGTCGGTGCAATTTTTCCAGTTAATGTACGTTGATTCTTCGAACGCGCTGACCATCGTAACCAAATATTTGCGAGATAAAGTTCGAAGAGAGAGGTAGAGCTGAATTTTTGTTAAAATTTGTTGAAGTTTCCTTTCGAATACAAAAAAAGAGGACTATTTTTCGTAGCGGATACCAGTTTTGTAAAAGGATACACTGTTGTTATTTGTACGTTCGTAAACAACACCCGATAACAGCTGGTAAATGTAACGAGATAGGATTGGGCGTGCGAATGGAGAAAATGGGATAGGCGCGCTAGTGATAACGGTCCGTCTATAGTCAGACACGGTGTGTACCTTGTAACGGGGAACATCGGACGAAACAAACGCGAGCCAAAATTTTGACAATCAAAGTTGGTCGCGTTTTTTAACTTTTAAAACTATCGCGCAATTTGTAACTTCATTGTCTATCGTTTAAGTTTCTCTCAATTGCTCGTGGAGTAGCCGCTTCATTTTAATATTTTATTCCTTTCCCACGAATGTACATGACACGTTCGAGTTGTGAATCGGAAAGATATCGTTAGATTTTCTCAAGCGCGTCTATGCATATTCAGCCCGAAAAGGTTACGTTTAACGTTCTTCCCGGTGCGTGAAAACTCGAGCTCGGTTCGTCGAGATTCTTCGTTAAACAATCGCAGCAGGAGTTTATCGAGTTCCGTGGTCATTGTCGTAACGGCATGGTTTCCGAATAAACTAACGTTAATTATAAGCGGTCTGACCTAGCCGTTCTCTTACCCCTTTCTATCTCTCTTATCACAGTCCTGCCGACTAACCCCATCCATTGTCTTTTCATCTCCCGTTCTATTTTCCTGTCCCGGATGATCCTAGTTTCTTCCTTTCTTCCTTTTATCCTCCGCTTATTTTCTTTTCTTTCCTTCCCTTTGCCTTTTCTCAAGCCTTTTTTTTTTCCAACGACCGCTTCTGTCAGACTTGCCGGCGTTCTTGTATCTCATTGTTTAATTTTTCTTCGTTATATCCGTGCTCGTTCGTCGCGTTGCCTTTCTCGGATTTGCACTTGGAAAATAGCGGAAGTCGCGAACGGATAGACCGTCTTCTTTTGTCGCTGGCTTTTGTCCCCGTGGCTCGGGGATGTATCCACCGGCTTATTGTCCGCCACGAAAAGTCACGCTGCTTGCTCCTGAATCGGCAGTTATATAATTGATCGTCACGTCGAGCTGCTACGTTAATTAATTAGTTACGTTTTATCCGACGCGACACCGTTCTTTCTGCTTGAATTTCCGGTTCGATGCTCGCGTTTCCATTCGATTATACCATCTTTCCTCTTTCTTTTTTTATTTCATACTCGAGAGATTTGGTCTTCGTATATTGGCACGATAATTGAGCAGGTTGTTTCAGAGAAATTTAAATACACAGCAAAGTACGGAGTATTATCCGTTACGACGGTTGATAAGCAATTCAGTCGTTCGTTCGACCATCTACTTTTCATTATTTTCTTGCGTATTTATTACGCAGAGACCTTCGCCGTAGTAGCGTAATCGCGCTTTTACTTCGTTGTGTTATCCTTGAAGGTTGTCCACGCTCGATCGTAGAGGAGAACGTGTTACGTATTATTTCAACAACTGCGTCAAAACTTTCATTTGCCGAATAAGTAATTTATAAGCAACGTTTGTAGTTCCTACTTGTTATTACTTATTCGCTAATTCTATAAGTTACCGACAATTATTCATCTTTCGCAAGCTCGTAAATCCAGATGTCTCGACGTTGAGTAGCCCATGAAGGATATCAGTAGCCCGAAGAGAAAACAGTAGGATATCTCAGACAAATATCTCGACAAACAAATCTGTCTAGCTG
This sequence comes from Bombus soroeensis, assembly GCA_014737365.1. Taxonomy (NCBI): domain Eukaryota; kingdom Metazoa; phylum Arthropoda; class Insecta; order Hymenoptera; family Apidae; genus Bombus; species Bombus soroeensis. Next base: position 339,983 of record JACXIL010000024.1, on the reverse strand, counting down.
TTGTTTGAGAAATACCCGTTCCCCGACTAGAATAAACACGTATGCACACGCATCCAATGAATTTGTCAGCGTCAGCAGAAGCCATCCACCGTTTCCTTTTATATCCTTCGTCGTTGGCTCGAAACGAAATACACGCGAAGCACCCGTATAATACGTTCGGCGTGCTAAAACTACCGCAAAAATCTAGTTAATTCGATTTACTAAAAGGACACGATACATTTCTCTTCGTATTCGATGGTCGATCGAATCGCGCTTCCGCCTCCCTTGTTTCCCTACACACGCGGCATTGTACGATAACAGTTTCGACATAGCCGCATTCTTTTCTCTTTTTCACCCGTTTGTAATATCGATTTTCCATCAATTCGATTTAATCTTCCGCTTTATGCATATGACGTAATTGCTTGTTTTATGCCACGAAAGGGAGAACGAGACTCGACGCGACGCCAACGGTGTTTGTTCCCTTGCTCCTCTTTATCAGGTGACTGCGAAACTAACCTGGATTTCTCGGTTTAATAGATTTAGGTTGGGCTGCGGGTTAAATTAGGATCGCAGTTAGAATCGCAGATGGGTTTAGGATAGATATACGAGTTTTACGCGATATCCAAGTTCATCTTAAACCTCGGAAATCCGAGATGTAGTATCGAACAAATACGAACAACTTTATTTATAATCCTCGGAAAGAAACACTTAGTACTGGACGTAGAAGTCTCCTCGCGAGAGGTACGCGAACTTTTCTCGTTAATTATTCGGTTTCTTCAAACGCTCGTTTCACCTTGTCGATATTCGCCAAACGGTGTTACAAGTAAACGTTTACCGCTGTGAAAATTATATTCAGCGCGTAAACAGCATCGCAGCGAATGGAAGAGAAGAGGGAAAGAAGAAAAAAAGGAGAGATCGCAGGGTTACGACGAGGGAAACATCGTTCGTTGTAATTCAGATAGACAGTCCAAAACAGATTTCAACCACGTTCCGCTCCCTTAATAATTATTTTTCACGTCGGCTCTTCTTCAACACCGGCCACCGCCCGTTGAAATTAATTCCGCTCCTTCCCTGTGAAACGTAGCACGCATAAATATGCGATTAAACATAACGGACCACCGACGTTCTGTTCCGGACAGTTTTATGTCACGTCGGGACAAAACCGAATAAATAAGATGAAAACGAAAGAAAGAAGGACGTTACGCTTGGCAAAAATAAAAGGAACAAAATTTGAAAAAAAAAGAAGAACCGTTTTGTCTTCTAGGTATTTTCACGGAAAGCGCGTTAATCGTAAGACTGTTTGGTCGAAAGAAAAAATCTCAATTAACAGCCGTATCGTCGGTTCCTAATAATCGAGTGCAAAATTATCGGAAATTTCAATATTCCTGGACGCAACAAAGATCGTCATCGTCCCACGTAGCGGTCCGTGTTTCCCAGCCTCGATCCCATTGTACGTCTCGAGATATCCAAGCAGCGCCTTGTATCTATTTCCATTACGACCCTCGATAATCCTAATTCATTGTCGACGAAAATCTTGGTGCATTCGGCACGGACTCGGTTCAGCGTTGGATATGGACGCAGTGAAAAGGTTACACGGAACATCTATTTTTCACGTTCCATCGATCCGTGAAACGCGTATCGTCAACCAGGCGATCCTCGGGTTTAGATATTTGTTGTGTCGAGGGGATCCCGTGGGTTCCTTAATAACGGAGACGGTAGGCTTTCTTCATTGAATTCGTCTTGATACTATTATCCCGCGAAATCCGCGTGGGGCGAACCGTGCGGAATACATTTCGTTCTCTCTATTCGCATTCAATTCAGACTCGGCGACGCATCCAACGAATTACATTACCCTACCTTTGTGCGAGATCGATACCAAGCAAAATTATGTTTTCAGCCATCGTTCCGGTTTCGAAACGATTACGAGCCTCGAAAGTTGATCGGTTTAGGATAGTGGGTTAATCGGGTTAATTTCAGAAAGAAATATGTTCGAAGAATTAGGCGCATGTATATTTCAAGCTATCGTATCCTCGTGATCTTTAAACGATCGTAATTTAGAAAGAAGAGTCGTGGAAGAGAAAGCGAAGTTGGTCAGTTTGGCTCGCGAGAGACTCGCGTGATTTTCAAACGACTGTATCGTCGGCGACGCTACCTTTACAACGCTCGTAATCTTTAAACAACGTCATTACTCGCTTTACGGTTCCACGGATCGATAAAATATTGTAAATATTCGTCATTGAACGTTAAACTCACGGGGCCGCGCTGTAAAATTTGTCCTGAAATGAATCGTACGTCGGACGCGACCACTACGCTTCGACATACGTCCATGTATCGCGACGAAGCTGCGAGGTGACGGGATGACGAGGCGATAAAAGAAGGATAAATGGCACGATCAAACCGATCGAAATGAATTTTTGAGCCGGGCCGAAAGTCCTCGTCGTCTCATTGATAGCTTCGGCCACGAATTACCACGCATTTTTGTCCGTTCTATATACATAACCGTGATAACAATGGGCGCGAGCGTTGTGAAATAATGGCGAAAAAAGAGTGCATTCATCAAGCTATACGCATCGGCGAGTCATCGAGATTTGTGGCCGATCACGCGCAAAGAGGAATTGAAAACTCAACGAGTATACGGGAAATTTGTAAAGCTGACTCGGCTTCCATGCTCGATCGCCCGTGACTCATCATAGTATCGAGTGCAAGCTCATAAATACTGCATATCGCTCCTGCTTTATCGGGATCGCTGTTGATATTATCCTAAATCGCGATAGAAGTGGGTTCCGAAAGAAAACATTTGTTTTTCCGTGGCCTTTTAATTGGCCGACTGAAAATTAAAACGGTTCGAGTTAAAATTTTATGAATTTTAATCCGATCGTGTATTTCGGCTTTTAAAAATATCGTCTTTTTAATTGCATTGTTAATTAAGTTCAAGAGAAGAGACGTTTACATAACTGGGAAGATTTAACGAATTTCTTATAATAATATCTTCATGCTCTGTGAAACGCCGAACGGTGTGCCCGTTTCACTTCAATTTCACAGTCCGCTCTAGGGATCTCTCGTTTAAAGATTCGTAGACAAAGACTCTTTCTCGCGCTTTACCAATTCTCGGATAGGAAAATCATCTTAGAAGCAAGGTATCAGGAAATCGACTTGTTCGTTCCAATGGAAACTTTCGTAATCGATATCAACCAGCCATCGAATGACAAACGGCTCGCATATGGAGAGTCCGATCGTAACTTTACCTCCCACTTCGTTCTTTTCTCGTCGATTTATTCCACCAGTAAACTCCATTGATCAGCCGTGTCGTAAACTTCTATCATCGTGGTTACCGAGTCCGTTTCCGACTGCTCGACTTTCGTTCTTCATCTACATATAGATAGTCTCGATCTTTTATCCTTCTTTCTTGCCGCTATAATGGACTTCGTCATACAGCGAGAAAATTAAAGCATAAATCGGATGCAGTCACATTCCCCGTCGCGCTTCACTATCTTCGTTAAAGAACGAAGCAAGGCCGAAGCGTAGTTGCTGAAAAAGTATAGTTTTTATAGCATTCTAAAAAAGAAGAAAAAATTCTCTGATCTAGCTTCCATCATCCTCTGTTCGGAATTTTGAGTACGTACGTTTATGGCACGGACAGGCCCATTCCATTCTTTAGAAAATTCCAAATTACGTGTTCTCCCCGAACTGTAAACCTAATGACTCCGAGGCAAGGTAAAGAACGCCGGGAAAGGACCAGTCGGAAGGGCACGATGACAGACGAAACCCAAAGGCTGGTAGGGAGAATCAGCAACGTAGGAGGACAGTTCATCGATAGACATCGTACCGTACGGGTGAAATACTTTAGTCTCAACGAGATGTTACCACCGCCGTGTTCATCACGTCACGCGTTACGTTTATACGAGTTGGACACAGTGCTGGATTACTCTAACACTCGATCTATTAACGCTCCTCCACCTTGAGCGTTAATTCATTCGAGGTACGCCATATCGACCGATCGGTTTCACCTGACCGGTTGCTCTGTAGTCGATAATTCGCAACATCGTCTATCTAGAAATTCTTCTCTCTTCCGATTCGCATCTCTCTCGTTGTAACGCTAGTTACAACCTAACTCGGGCTAATAAAAAATGCAATCTGAATCGCGATACCTTGGCAATGCGCGTTCGGATTCTGTCGCGTCGTTTGTTCGGGTCGATGGGTCCAGGATTCGGCTGTCCCAATATTTAGATGCATTAACATGCTATGCGTGCACGTGCTACCGGTATGCATACGCGTGTAATGCTCACGTGTGCAGAGATTATAGGCGGCAGTGTTTGCGCGGGTACTGCGGATTATCCGGCATATTCATACTGGGTGTCCACAGAGTAAGGATATAGGTTCGTTTCTGGAGTAAGCGATTTTCGAAGGGAGCGGCTCGTCCTTTGCCTCGATCGCGTCGGTAAGCGATTTGCGTTTCTTTCAGGATGTTACGACTTTGACGGATCGAGGATCGCAAGCGACGTTACGGAACGAACGATGTCGTACGTGTCCGCTAATTGTAGCTCAAAATATAAAACCGATAGATCGTATACCAAAAAACCTGTACGATTACATCGCGAACCGTGTCGAACCTAACGATCATCAGGACCAATAATTAGATAACCCGAAACGAAGCAAAATTCACTATGAAATAACGAAACGCGTGCAAAGACGAACGATGGTTCCTATTAAAAGATCGCAAAGACCCCGTCAATGATTAATAAATCAGCTGTCAGTCGGAAATGGCGAAATTCACCACGACACGTTTTACCGTCGGAGAAAATCGGTTCAACGAATCAGCCGAGAGAGAGTCGCCTTTAAATTTCATTTCCGAGCAGCTCTTTCGACCGACCGGGCGTTCTCGAGATCCCTGAGTCGACTCGCGTCAGTGTCACACGCGGACCCGACTCTCCCGTAAGATATTAAAGCGGCATTGTGTCCCCAGGGTGGAAAGTCAGGCGACGGATGCCAGCGCGGGAACGTCAGTCTCGATCGACCCCGAACGCTCTCGGGACGGATTATCGAGACTTCGTTGCCGTCGCAAAGTCGACGTGCCCGGTCAAACCAGACTCTCCTGGAATTCCCCGTGCCCGACCATCTCTGTCCCCTCCCAAGGATACTCACGAACGCCAACCCAGGGAATGCCAACTGTCCGATTCGGAGAGTCGAGCGACAATTAGCGGCGTGCCACCATCGGACGTCTTCTGCGGTCTCCTAATTTCGCGAAGGCTATGACAACGATCGAAACGAGTCGAGGAATCCAGGGACTGATCCTTGAAACGTTGTCGTGGCTACTGTTTTATGGCAGATTCGAGGGAGCAAGATTCTTGCTGGTGATGGAATAAAGGGATTTGTACCTTTGGAATTTTCTTTAATTATGAAGATTCTGAGATTGAAATTGCACGTAACGCACTGTTACGTCGGCTGACTCTCTACCTAATCCAGGCCACACACCGCGGACAAGACGGCAGCCGGACGTCTATGCATCCTCACTGTATACCCCATAAATCTTGTTACCTTCACAGTTAAGGTCCTTCAGACCAAATAAGCGTCTTTGTTTTTTACTCTATTGTCCACTAGGGGTAGATCTCGTAGTCTCTGGAGGGCGGTTAAGACCCTTCCTAGTCCACCAACCTTCTTATTAACCAATTAAGACCAATGTCTATTACCCTCACTTTCCCAGCAAAAGTATCCTTAACGAATCGGCTCATCTCTTACGCTAGTTACACCCATCACGAGCTTTTCTCCGCCACGGCATCGTCACTGAACTTCGCTTATTCCTCATCCTTAGAATAGTCAACAAGTCGCGACAACTCCTTATACAGTCAAAGTCTCTTCCTCGATTCGTATCCGTCTATCGCTCTGTATCTTACATTGTACGTTAAGTTGTTGGAAATATCTATATCATTTATAACCTGTTAACACCTGTTAACGGAAATCAGGGGATCGATCAACTCGTGGTGTCGATTAATATAATCGTAGCGGGAATTTACGACTCCCGTTGACGTGATATCTCGCGAACGCGTCTCCCCGCGGCTGGTCGAACATACACGCACAGTGGAGAGATTTGAAGAGCGATTGAAAGACAGAAGGTTTGAGATTAGGACGAAAGTCGCAGGTACAATTTATTAAGTTCTTCTTTACCGTTAAAGTGGTCACCAGTACTAAGAAAATTCTACATCTGGTCTTTTTAGTTTTCTCAAGCACCGAAGCCATCGATAGCGTATGGACAATATACTGGGACGAAGCCAGACCATAGACAATCGCAGGCGACGATGGCTTCGGGATTTTCAGTTATAGGGTAGCACTGCCAGCGTGCGGATCTGGACCAGGTCAAATTATATTCCTACTTGTACTTACGCTTCTCTATTAAAATATATTTTCTACTTTACAATTTATCCACGCGTTCCTCTGTTCATGCATCTAATAATCTCAACATTTACGAAAGAAGTTTGAACGAGAAGGAAGAAATCTCTTACGCTTACCGTATAATACGTTTCGTTTGTTTGCCAATTAAGATTCTTGACAATTTTCTCGCGTCGGAAATCAAGATTCCAAGAACGTGTCGTGTCCTGAACCTCCGCATAACCTCGAGGAAGCGTCACGTGACATCCATAAAACCGAGCGCAACCAGAACAACTCGCTATCCACGCATAATGCCCATCAACGACCGTCTTACCGAACAATAACGCGAAAAAGCCCAAGTACTGTTAAAAACCAAGAGCAAGACCGATCCATTGTTCGAGTGGCTATCAAAAGATAGAGCTGACAAACGAGAAGCAGCCTCGCTTTCGCGTGACGACAATAGGCCACGCCATTCTACACTGCAATAAGTTTCTCGAATGGTCGATTCCGGGCCAGAGATGGTCTTCCGTCGTTTCATGCTCTTGCAACGTCGTTTCGGTATTCTGGTTAATCTTGGACCGAACCGTCGTCCCGTAAGTCGGAGACAAAACGACTCGAATCGCAGAGGATGGAAAAATTTCGCGACTTCGCCATTGTCGATCTCGCGTTAACTATTCTTTGATTTTCTTTTAGTTTCCAACCATTTGATACTTCTAACGTTCTTTTTTTTATCTCTACGCTATACTTCTCGTACGATTTTTGCTAGTTTTTGCATGCATTTAGCGAAACGCAAGCTCCATTACCTTCCTATTCTTCCGTAGTTCGTCTCGATTTTTCCTTCGATCCGCGTTATCTTCTCGCGTTCTCTGTCTCCGATATTTTTGAACCGTCAGAGAACGTTTAATAGCTTTCACGTATCTTTGGTTCTCTTGTGTTCGTTTCGCGAGTCCGCTATCGCCGATCTAATGCGGTTGTGTTTAGAATATACAGAGAAGTCGCAGGATGAATCGGTTTGGAAAAGATCTCGCGAGCAACCTGAGTCATGGTTCGCGATAATAATACATCAGCTGGGATAACCGAACGCCCAGGACTATTGGTTTTTTGCCGACGCAATAGATTTCCGGCGAAATATAAATCGGCCGATGGCACGGTAAATTAATCGCGAATGGAAAGGCCGTTACATCCGTATGACACGAACGCTGCGATTCAGAAGCTCCTGGTCACTCGTACATCTTTATGGGTAATTTTTCTTTTGATGGAAAATTCCTGGAAAGATTTTTTTTCCTCGCACTGTTCGTTGACCGTGAAGGATGTTCGTAGGTACAGTATCGTGCAAAACTTTTCAACCATTTATCGATCTCTTAGTAGAATATAGCTAAATGTATTTAAATAAAATGTTTTCACGCATCGTTACGTGAAAAGGAATTTCAAGCTGCTTTCCGCGTTTATATCTTTTACTGATACTCGAATTTTCGTTACCGTTAGAAGAAACAGAATTTATGAGAATAAGAGAAGAACGCGAGCATTGTACAAATATGAGCGGTCGAAGCACTCGCTTTATCAATGTACAGGTTGATTTGTTGAAAATAGCTCGTTTAGTTGGCTTTCTCGCCATCGAAGTTACAAAAGAAAGCGTCAAGGATATTCTTTCGCGGAAATGAATGGAGGAAAAGGATGGTATGTATTTTATGGAAGATACGATTCAAAGGATTCTATATTTGACGCATCACCCTGTAGAGAACAGAACTGAAGGTATCGCAGAGGGAAGGATACAGGCTTGCAGTATGCAGATGCACATGCACCGATCGAAGATAGATAAATACACAGACATATGCGTAATATAGGCGCGTGACTATGTACACGCGTAAATACGTTGATATCGGTTAATGTACAGCCAACGGCACGATGCGTCTTCAGCTTTCGGCGAAGATGATTTTAACGACAATTGGCTTCAGGAACGGTCTTTCTTGGAAATTGCCCGTCTCGCGTAATGAAACTTCCTGTTTGTCATGGAAATTCGATCGAATATTCCTTCTATTCCTTACGATTTTGCAGCAAGGAAATATTCGCGCTTTGCACGATAGTTAAACTTTAGAACACAATACCAGAGTTAAGTTATCCGTGTCTTTTGGGTTTTCATCAAACTTCTTTCCTATTTATATGTCGGAGATAAAAGGACATCGGGGCCTTTCTTTTGGAATTCTTGGGAAGATCCCCGATTCTTTAGTCTAGACTATTTATTATTACTGTACTTAAATAATAAAACTTAGAAGTAGTTGTTTATGATTCAATTCGATTATGTTTGTCCGAGATTTATGACGGTCGACTTGGGCTCGAGGTGACACAACTGGTCACCGAACGCAGCCACGGTCACGGGATGGACGTTTTTACCTAACAGAGAGGTGTCGGTGTTACGAGACACGTTGTACAGGTAATCAAACTCCAAGCAAAAACAATGTCGTCGCTACGCAGAACTGCCTAGCGGCGACGATTGTATACAATTTGTACGGCAATCGTAAGGAGAGGAAAGTTTCGATCAGTCTTAGTCTTGCGGTCTCCTTGGAGAGTTACACATCGTCTCGACGAGGGGCATATACCGAGCGTCGCAGCGAACGTTTCTTACGCTTCAAAATATAATCTACGTTTAACAAAGAGTTATCCCGTCGACCGTGGATTCGTTATCGAACCTAACACCATCGTCGTTAGCGTCTAATCACCACGGTTATTCGTCAAACTCTGTTCGTTAATCCTAATTAAAACCCGACATATGTAATAGGTAATTTTATAGAATAAATTGCTAGGAAATTCTAGATTCCAAATATATCGAAGCGCGAAGAGTAGGAAAGAATTGTCAGGCAAAATTCATATTTAAATTTTCATCGTCGGAAGATGCGTACCGTCGTTTAAAAATTCTCTTATTACCACATTTTTTATTTCGCGTTGCTCGTTTTCTTCTTCAGCAGTTCTCGAGGAATTTATGAATACGTCAGATGGTTAAATTCAACGTAGAATTTCCGGTTGCGTCTTTTCCTCGTCCTTAACTTCGTTTCGGCCGTTCTTCCGCGCGAATGAAAATTGCAGTTAGGCTAATTGCCGGCCTCCTTTTCCCCCTCGTAGCAATGAATTTTTGTCTCAGTCTCGTCAGGATTTGTCGCTGGCTGCGCGTTGAACGTGCAAAGTAAATAAGCCCGGCCGCAGCAACGTATCATTATGGAATTAAGTTTGAAGCACGTCGTCTCTCCGCGTTGCTGTATGATATTATCCAAACGTGGTCTGCCATGCTAAAAATTCTCAGGTAAATAGACAAACGTTTCCATATATTACGCATGTATACATCCGCATTTCGCGCGCATTTTTAATATTTTGGGAATTGTAAAAACCTTGAAGAGTTATTGTTTCATTGGAACTTTTGAATGCAAGAAGCACATGCTTATTTGGTACGGTATGAAAATCATAGAAAGAACATACATTATGTACGTATATTACGACGATTGCATCCAATCTCATTGATTATCGCCTATTCGATCGATAATTATCTCGATGATTCGTGAAAATTCACAAACAAGCTATATACGTGCAAGTAAAATCTCAGTTGTACGAGTAAAACACGCGAGAACTCGGTTTGTCTATTTCATTGTTCATCTTGTCACTATGTTACGAGGCTCGTGGCAACGCTTTTCCAAGGAAAGCAGCGACTTTCCGTTCACGCTTCGACACGTTGCAAAGTCTGGCTCCATTGATCGATCCTCGGTCCAGCCTATTTAGATTTCACACATTTTCTCTTTCCGCTTCGATCGCAATTCTTGTCAGTCGGCTAAAAGAAGCAGAGTTTTATGGTGGCAGCCAGGCTGGATGGAAGCCATAAAGCCTCGTGTCACTGTCGGTCGTGGAAACCAGAGCGATAGGTCGCGTCTGACGAAGAATGAGGTAGAAGAAGAAGAAGAAGAAGAAGAAGAAGAATAAGAAGAAGAAAAAGAGGAAGAAGAAGAAGAAGAGGTGACGATCGAAGGAAAATCAAGACGTTCGGTCGATATTAAACGATGAACGATAGATTTTGACGTAACCTAATTCGCTAACGGACGAGTAACTAGGTTGTCCAACCCCTTTCCGACGAACTTGCGGGCTGCGTACACTTTCGAGGTCGAATCAGATTTACGCGACGGTTAACGGCTAACCAGGTAATTCGGCCTGAAGTCCTGTCGATTTGCTTCCTTCCCAGATGGAAGAGATCGTAATGCGATTTTCCCGTTCCTAGCTCTGCTAATTATTCGTCGATCGATCCATCTCTGATTACTCGGTTTCCAGATGATTCGCCCTGCTCGATTTTATTCCATCGTGTCGTTTTATCACCGTTACCGCGGTCTCGTTTTATGCACGGACCGTGTCGATAATTCTGTATTATAAATAAACAAAATAATCGTGGATCCTCGACGTCCAAAAAATAAGCAGGATGTCTATAATATCGTAATGTACGATCGATAAAAAAAAGGATAACGATAAACGAATAGATAAACAAATAAGCCGAGAAGGTAAACAAACGGAGGAATATTTGTAAACGGCAGATCAGCACGGAATATCCGGTAAAACTCGATTATCTGAAAAGACGTTGGAACACGGCTTCGAGAGGCTGAACGCTGTTGTTTCCGCTCGATTCGCACGATCCCGGGGCAGATTTGGCCGCGTTCAATTTACGAACGCGGCAACGAGCAGCATACGTAATTACGGTGCAAGCGGATTTTATATTATCTCGTATCTCTAACACGGGAGTTACGACGGTGCTGTTGTATCGGATACAGAGTTGCCGCTCTTTATGAAAGGGATGTCGCGATTTACATTTATACGAGCGATGCTACGCCAGAAAAAAAAAGAGATATCCTCCTCGCGACAGGTGGTATTAATTAAAATGTTAATAACAAACTGCGATGAACAGCCACGTATTTTCATCGTTAACCTATCCATAGCTTGTCCGTTAGCTGGATAAAAGTAATAAGACGATCAGCGCACGATTAGACGGAGCGATGTCTCTTTCCAGTTGAGAATTTTTCTTAACGTTTTATTTGACAAACGTCGCCTTTAAGAATTAATTATCGATGTCGTATGTATTTTTTTATGGTCGAAACGTCGGTCAGTCGGTGGAGAGAATGCAGCATTGGATAGATGGTTTATAGCGTAATGGGATCGTAGGAGCTTCACGAAAATTTGGAAAATAGAGCGTACTTATTTCTGTTACATGTACAAACTGTATTTCCTGGTAATTTTATTTCCATATACGTGTACGTATACAAGTCCAATGAGGAAGAAAGAGTTATGACGCGAATTAGCTAAAACCTCGTAAACGAATTGAAAGTCGTTTGGCAGATTCGAATCGTTTCGGTCGATGGCGAATTGGAATCCGCTGGGCATCGTGGATCGCCGCGTTCTGGATCTACGGTTCTGGACAGAAAAGACTCGAGAAATTATTGTTCCCTCTGATCCAATATCGAGGCAGGATAACTCTTTCCTTTGAAACCGGAGACGTCGAGTTATCGAGGTATGAAAGCCGATGGTTTCACTGGACGTCGCAATTACGCCTCCTCTATCCGTATAAGTCAGATCCTTCCTTTCTCTTCGCAGGTTTCCGTCGTGATCCTCGCTGGAAATGTCGCCGAACTCCTATAATAGTTTGATTTCGAAAAATCGAAATGCGAAATCACTTTCTTCTACGATTCTCCTTTTTATCTCCTACGAAATATCGCGTACGTTTTACGAACGAAACGTTAACACGTCCGTGTTCAGCGAATTAAGGAAAATATTAAATTACTATTTCGGAAATTAATTAAACAGAAACGGTGCTCGTCATTCTTGTTGATGTTCCCCACAGTTTGCTTGATTTTATTCAATGAGCGATCGATCGGTGCTTGATATTCCTGGAACAGATGTTTTTTCGTGCGATAACTTCAGACAAAGTATTCGCACGGTTGTCCCGAGGGTATGCTGGAGATTTTTCATCGTGGTTTCGGCTTCTCCGCTCTTCCATTGGCGTTCGACCACGTAAACGAGACAGAGATGGATCGAAGGACCGACAGTAGCCTGTTAAACGTGCCTGGAACTCTTCATTAACGGTTTCGTAAATGGTTCGTGGGGTAAACTAGCAGCAATTTTCGGGAACAGCAGCTTCGCCTTACCGAACCGAAACTTTCCGAATTAAATATCGAACGTTGAAAGCAACACTCGTGTATGATAATTCGACAGAGGAACGCAAGGTACGAAATTAAACAAATACACTCTGCGAACCAGAATTTCCACTAAGAGTTGCTCGCGCGAGGAAGAGATTGAACGTTAAAAAGTTTGGAGAAAATAGAACCATTGGGCTGCGAGTTTGTCTACGAATCAAACATCAACGACTGGACGCTAGCAGATGTCTATGCAAATTCGTACATTTACGAAGACAGCCGGAAGTTAGACCCGAATAAAAATACGCTTTGCCTATTTCCCGAGAAGCAATCGGAACACGCGATTACTTAAATTTCGACGATAGGTAACACGAGCTGCGAATTAAAGATATCAAATTCGATAGAGCTCGCGCGTATTGTATCGCGTGAAATATCAGATTCGATGGAATTGAGCTGGAATTGCGCGCAGCTATCGAGCAAGATCGAGATTATATCGACTCTGGCAGGTGCGTATAAGCAGTTTCGTTGGATCGGTCGTTTCTAATTCGTGCTTCGTTCGGCCTTGACGCGCGTGCATGCGCGACGTTCGCGAAACGAGAAACGTAGCGTCGGTTCGGTTCCAACGATCGACTACGGTTTAAATGGACGCGAAAGGAACGCGTCTGGAAATTTGCCGAAGAAAAGAGTCGCAGGCGGTCGAACGATCGCAAAAGTCGACGAAAGGAAGCTGCAAATGGACCTCGCGTAAATCGAAGTCGAAATGATTTTATCGATAAGCAGGATAGGGTGTTGGTTTGGCAGCTTTCATCGCGAGCTATTAACAGTAAGAATAAGCGATCGATAGCACGAAGGATTTTGCGAATGTGTCGCTCGATCTACTGGATATTTGATTGGTAGATACGGAAAATGTGATTGTCGTCGCGTATGCTTCGAGGTAATTTCTTTATTTTCGGACAATTAAAAAAGGAGCAGAAATTTGCATCTCCCATCTTCCGTATATTACGGCAACAGAGCAATACGAACTTGCTACGAACGTTATTACGTTGCCACTGGTATTTATACGGTAAATCAGCAATGGACCGGCAAAGTGTCTGTCGGAAATCCGTAACCGCATTTCAGCGTGATAACCGCGGTTTCTACAGGACGACGTTGATGCAATTCTAACGAGCGAGGATGGACCCGGAAAACTGTAATTGCAAGTCACTCATCATTAGCGATTAGTAAGTATTTAACGTTATGCTACGTTCGAATTGTGTAAAATTTATGGAGATATCTGGACATTGTCAATGACATTAAACAGATTTCTGTCCGATTCCTCTGATCTTCGTCTGATATCGCGTCGAGCGTTTTCGATGGTTTCCAAATAAAATAGAGATTGACAAAATTCTAAACAAGTTAACATTTCCCTCTCTTTCTCTCTCTCTCTCTCACTCGACGACGACGACGACGAAGACGACGAGGACGTCAGCTCGGTTGACAGATTTGTAAGGGAAATCTGGCTAAGTTTCTTATATACGTTGAAAGAACCTTCAGTTCCAAAGATGAAATACAGTTTTTAAGGAAGAGAAAAGGTATGTTAAGCGGCGGTGACGGTCCGAGCAAACTGCCTTTGCATAAATTTCCCTTAATTCCTTGTTCTTCTTCTCACGGTTTTCTTCGCGGTTCGACCAGTCTCGAGATCGTTCCGACGAAAAATCAGCAAGTAGTCGCGTCTGTCTGGACACGCTGCAACTTTTCCGTGGTTCCCGGACGAAATCTCGCTCGTTAACAGCTTCTGTAGCGAACAGCATTTCCATAATTCTTCCTCCCTCTTCTTTCTTTTTCTTCTTCGCTTGTCCTTGATATTTCTTCCTCGTCGAAACGTTTCTCCTTCTTGTTTCGTTACGTTTCTCCTCGAGGCGATCCATATCACCGATTTCGTTCGTTAATCGCCAACTGTAAATCCTTTGTTCGATTACCATCGTTTATCGTCAACGTACTCTGTTAATCGTCAGTAGCAGATATAAAATTGCGAACGCGAATTCCAACAACAACGTAACTTGGTCGTGAACTTGTCGAACAACCTAACAGTTTCGCGAATCACTGTAACTAAATTTATTACCTCTTCGCTCGTTCTAAAATCATGAGCCGTGTTCCACTCACCAGGAGTTCATCCTAGCATCGAGCGACGAGACGCTCTTTCTTGCCTCGAGGTCGTTGAATAAATTTTCTGAAAATTTTCCCGCTTCCGTGGACGTACGTTGCATACTTACGTATGTGTACAATCGGAGAGGAAAAGGCAGATAGAGAGAGAGAGAGAGAGAGAGTTGGTACCGGAAGAGTCCTCTCTTCTTGCCTGTTTGTCTTTTCCCTTCGATGCAACCGCTGCGCTGCCACGTCGAAATAAGCGTTCCGCCGTCGGAATATTTTTGGATGGCAGCCACTGTGAGCCCGCGGGGAAGCCGAAGCGTCGTCCAAGTACCGTGTACTCTTATTTATTTCCGGTTGCCTCCGTTGTCTCTGCAAACACACCGAACTCTGCCCGCGACTCTTGATCGCGATTCAACCGTGCCAAGGGAACTCTGCTTCTTACCAAAAGTAGGCAAATTTTTAGTATTCTCGTGCCATTTTTATTTTTATCTCGTTGCTGTTTTCTTCCCCGTAGCCTGGAAACTCGGTTCGTTTTCTTCGTTTACGAAGTTTCTCTCGTTAAGAGATCGTTAGAAAATTCGGCGTTTTCAGGTCATTTTCAGGAACGTTACGTTCGCGGGATTGCGACTACCGATACGGTAACAAAGTCGATCTAATTTCTCGTAAGTGTTCTAAAATTTATGAATGCGAATGTAAATGGTAATCAATGGAGGGATTACGCGGGATTAATTGAAATGTAGATTACATAATTTCAGGTAATTAATAATAGATCCAACAGAATCTACCGTAGAAACTGTACGATATAAAATTCTCCGATCGCTAATTCAACGATGCAAACTTAATACCAGTCATTATTAACCCATGTTTCGCAAATCTGACTATCCACCGTCCAGAAATCCACGCGCAGAAGCGGCAATTAGCAAACGCTAATTAACCGTGGCTTAAAGATACATCCGTGCCGAAGAAAACGTCGGTTAACTCCAACTGGCACGATCGAATCGTCCAATATTTTTCCACGTGGCCGCGAAGAACGATCCGGCTGTAATTTCTCTTTAGAACGTCTGAGGAAACGTACAGGGGGTCCACGATATCGTGTCCTATACAAACTAAAATTCGGCATTTACAAAGGAGGAATATGCCCGGGCCACGCGACGCATAACCGAATGAACACCAATATTTTTCGACAATTCCAAAATATACGTTGGCCGTGCTCGCATAATATTTGCCTGACGATGTTTTCGCCAGCGAACGTTTACAATAAACGTCGCTGGGTAAACTTTCTCGATATCTGGCGGCCGTTTCATTCTCTACCGTGCTCTTGCAACGCGTATGAAAATCGGCCCTTCGATCGTTTCTACCAGCCGTGTGCCACGTTGCTGTTCCAAGATTAATTAACGACTATTTTTGTCGATCGGTGCGAACGTAACTGGTGCGTAGTAAATCCTTGGACGAGTAGCTGGATTGGCTCTAGTTGCGCAAATTAGAATGAAACGTAAGTTTCTTTTGCAACACCAATCGCGCAAATACTCGCTGAAACGAAAGAGTGTTGCGTAGAAAGAAGATACAGAAGACGAGTATCACCGCGTATGTTTAAGAAGAAAGCGATGCTCGTTCTAAAGACGTTGGAATATTTTGCTCGGTTATTAGGAACGTCGAAGAATATTCTTTCGATCGAGTGGAACGCGTGAAAGATGCAACGAGCGTGACAAGTTGCCTTCGTTCCGAAATAACCGAAATAACAAACGGAAGCGTGGTTGGTTCGCGAGTGTTGCAGGTGTAATTACGCGAGCAACATCAATTAGCAGAGGCGTTAATTATCTTTCCGGAGATGACTCGTTTTTCCACGGCTCGAGGTTGCAACGATCGCGATTACTTTTTGTGTATGAGCGTAATTTGTCGTTTGGTGGAGGGTTCGGGGGTTTGCTGGGAAATCTCACAACGCGGACGCCAGTCGTTTCGTTGCAACTTTTTTTCTTTTCTTTTCCGGAATTCTTCTCTTTTAATTTCTCTTTTGTACGTAGGGAGAATCGATCGAATAATTTCGGGACGCTTGAATATCACCGCTACGAGTAAAACGATCGTGTGTTTTTGGTGCAGCTTTGTCCAGCGAATACGTGGCCGGACGTGAGGTTTTTCGAAGGTTTTCGTTCGAAAAAGAGAAACGACGAAAGAACGGAATTGGTATCGCGGTTAATTGATTTCGTTGACGTGTTTCGATATCCAAGGGAAAAATAGCGGAGACCTATTCCTCGCGTGAAAAGCAACCGACGGATTAAGAAAAAGGAAGAAATAGGAAAAGTGGAATATCGTTTCTTCGTAAAAATGAGTGTAAAAGAACGGTCGAGTATATTAATAGGAAAATTTAATAAATCGTATTCCGAGCAGTCTTCCTCTCGTACTTTGTGACATCGTGAATGCACGTAGAACATTCTTCCAATTTTTGTTTTCAGTAATAATTAATTAAATAATAGAGAAATAATAGACTACGATGTAAAATATTGTTTTGCGACGAGAACGAGCGCAAAAAATGGGGTCGACGCGAAAAAGCGGAGGAGAGAACTATCATTATGGAGCGCGTTTAAAGTGCGTCTGAGAAGCGGAACGTTAATCGCGCTGGATACGTGTATAGGAACGTCAGGCGAATTTGGGTTAATCGCGTTTCAGCGAAAATTGCAGCAACGACCACGCATAATGGCTTAAATACGGCCGTGCGTAATAGAAATATAATTTCATGTTAACGGGACCATCGAAATAGCAAAAGAAAAAAAAGGGAAAAAAAAGGAAAAGGAAGGAAAATAGAGAGGGAGAAGAGAAATCGCGAAAAACAGGAGAAAAAGAAGGAAGAATGGTAAAACGAGAGGAAAATGATGGTACGAAGAGAGAGAGAGGGGGAGAGAGAGAGAGAGAGAGAGAGACAGGCGGAGAGAAAGGGAGAGCGATAACAAAAGGTGGAAAAAGTTATGTTGAGAGTGATGAAATACTTTACTCCGTTCTTCGCCGCGGCTCTCGCTCTAATTATTTAATGGCGATGTTCAATTTGCACCGCATTTTGCCCTGCTGCCGATAATTTTCCTTTTTTTATTACTTCTCCTTCCTCTTTTTTTTCGCCACGCTTTCTTGCTAAAATACCATGTAGTCCTATTGTTAGCGAAAATTTGAGTTGCTCCGTGCCGTTGTTTTCACCGCTGCAACGGTAGTCCACGGTGAAGATGAATCGTCGAATTTGCGAGGACAAGATTAATGGTTTTTTTCCATCTCCTTTATCCGCCTTCCTTTTTTTCTTTTTACTTGCCTTCGACGCGATATTGCCGCCTCTTGCCGCAATAAAATTCAAGCAGCTACGTTTACAGCTATCCGCGTGGCTATTTTTTCGACGAGCAACGGGGTAGAAACTTAAATAGTCTTCTTCTCTATTTTGTATAAAAAGTAAGACGAGAACGATCAATTTCGAAAGTTTCGCGCAACATCGACTTAATCGTCGAGTCGCGTCTATGAATATTGGGCGAAACCGTTCGGTTGGCCTAACTTCTTGTCGATCGGACGACGAACCGATGATCGTAATTAGCGAGGGATTTCGGGCGATGATCGCGGGAGGATCTGGCGCGCCGCGTCGCCGTAGGGTTTCGCGCCGCGAGGGCGGATACGCGTTGGTCGAATGCAGATTTACACGGTGCATCAACGACGGCGTGAACCGGTGGGACCGGATTGTTGTTTACTCCGTCGCATAATTGCCCACTCCATTTACGTATCAATCGGCGCATTACCGTTGCGCCATAGCCAATTAACGTACGTGCTCGCGTACAAGCGCCAGCATAATACATACGTACGCGCGATCCAGCTTCCGTATGCGATCGCACACGCGTCATGCCTATTCTCTATGGGTTGTTCCACAACTGATGCGCGACACGGGGCGATTATATTACCTGTAATTCGGATTTTAAGCAAAGTTTCAGATCGAATACGAGATTTTGGTTTGATCCGAGTTCGTAACAAATCGCGCGTGTTTTTATACGGATTAGTTTGTATAAATCAGACAATTTACATTTTTCCCGCTGTATCAACGTCGTTGTTTTCATAAGCATCCGCCTCGTCTCGGAATCCATGTACTTGGTACATTTAGGGATGATTATATAGCACGTATAACTCGCGTCTAACTCGCTTCAACCTCTGCTTCGTACACACACAAACCTATTCTAAGAGCGCTTGACGCAAGTTGGAATTAACTTAAGAAGCTAACTCTATTTCAACGTATCCAAACCAGCCTCTAACTCCGTTTAATTAAATTCAATTTGTGCCTTAACAGTCGATAGCATTATTTTAAATCTGAAATTACGTAAGAAAATGAATCTACCAAGCCCTTGAGTAACTTTCCAACTGTAATCGCATTGAAAATTCAAAGCAGGCTCGCCTTACTTAACTACCTCATCTCCAAATTACCCAACCTATATTTCAACCTGCCCCGCCTAACCTCTCCATTGATCATCCTCGGCTTCGCTCGATTCGCAGATAATTAAAGCGATAACAAGAGACTTTGAAATTCCCTGCGTCTCGCGCTATCTTTGAAAGTGCTTCGGCATGTTTACTTTCAACCAGCCAGTCGATCGCCCTCGTTATAGCTACCAATTATAATCACGGGACGCGATACGTTGTTACGTTCGATCACCTCGTCGGATTTACCTGCATCTACAGTCGGTTGCAAAAGTTCGCATAAACTTCCCTCCATAAATACGAAATATCGTACGCAGATCGCGAGTATTCGCGCAATTTTATTTTCGTACGCGTGTAACTAGCCGATCGAAAGGAAATAGAAGGCGATAATTAGCAAACGGATGTAGGATGTATTATGGAAATATCGTGGAATGGACGCATCCTGCGCGTCGGTAGAATCGGACGATCGAATGGACGAGCCGTGCGTGTTAAACTCGAGAATCTTAAAAAATATTCAAAACGGATACTTTTGCGACCGACCGTATATGTATATTTCCTTCTTCTGTTTCTTTTTCCTTGTATCCTGTGGTTCAACGGTGGTACCGTTTAATCGATGAAAATGGCTAGCGATTCCCGATGGCAAAAGGAAGAGAAGGAAGGAAGAGCGACAACTTCGATTGAAATTGCTCGCTTCGGCGAGGGGAATCTTTTTCAAAGCTCTGCCCACAGCCCCTTTATGCAGCGTTCTAGGTACTCTATCCTGCGTTGGAATTATAATCACGGCGATAAAGGGCTAATGAAACGTCGATCGAGCGTATCATATGTTGGCGATAAATTCGATGCATTGGGCGCGGCGTGCATCGCGCCGGAACCATATGCATCCGACACGCTCTCAGCCGATGCGCAACGAGAAATTTATGTTGCCCCTGGCGGAGTATCGAGAACTAGAATTCCGTTATATTCCGCTACCTCGTCCTCTTTTTTCCCCTCTATTTTTCTCCGACTAGATTTTTTTCTTTCTTTTTTTATTCCCTTCTTTTCGAAAGAGTTCGTCTAC
This sequence comes from Bombus soroeensis, assembly GCA_014737365.1. Classification (NCBI taxonomy): domain Eukaryota; kingdom Metazoa; phylum Arthropoda; class Insecta; order Hymenoptera; family Apidae; genus Bombus; species Bombus soroeensis. Next base: position 319,874 of record JACXIL010000024.1, on the reverse strand, counting down.
GAGGAGTACGTCAGCCGGTTTAATAAAGTCTTTGAGAGAGGCTAGTTCGTAAACTTTTCATAAATTAACCTTCGCATTTTCGTCGACGAGTGCGGTACACGTATACGCATCGGTGAAATTAAACGATCGAAACGCGTTGGTAGAAGAGAAAGCTATTCGCGGCAAACGCTGCAAAATGTTATTTCATCCTCTACAGAGTATCCTCGAAGAAGCTTGGTATTCTACTCGCGAGTACCAAAAATTTCCTTCTATGATCTTCCGCTCTAATCCTCTCTCGAGAATATTATCGCATTCGTGGAAGAGCTCAAAGAACAAAGTGGCTCTCGTATGCTCATCTCACTGTCGTTATTATGAACCATGCTGTAGGTGTCACGTTTTCGCTATACTTGCCGCTGGACGAAGGTTAACAACGTCCGCATGAATTTTAATTGCCGATACCAAGCTTCCTGGTGCACGTCGCGTAACTGGCCGTGACTGCCTGTTCGGATAGTCCTCCGCACGGAATGATAATGATAACGGTTATTACGAGGACCGTTAACCCGAGTAAGACCGCCGTCTTGTTTGCTGCTCGCCGTTAAATGTCTCCGAGGCTCGATCGAAACGAACGAGCTTTCGGGCCCGGGATCTCCAAGTAGATTGGGATGGTCGTATCGAGACCTGTCGTTGGTTAAGAGACGCTGAAAGCGACGGTCAGTTTATGCATTCGGTTAAGTTCAGGTATTATGCGTTCGCCGTGAGATCGCACTGCGCTTCCAAATTATTAGCAACCTCCGCTGTTTCCGCACGGTTGTAATTGGTTTCGACGAACCAAGCCGATGGAAGAAATTGAAATCTCCTGATTCGTTGGAAAAATAAAAAGCGACCGATTGGTTAATTAGGAGCGATAGGAATTTTTATTCTGCAACGATCCGAATGGATCAGATGCGAGAAATTTTATCACGGATATTTATACAGATTGAAAAACAAAGAGAAAAAGAAGTAGAATCTAAGCGAGGAATTGTTAATACGCGCAAAATTCCACCGCAAAGAGTCTAACGAAGAAGAAGATCAACATCCGTCAACCTCGATGAGACGACTCGGACCAAATAAACGATAAAATTAAAGAAAGCAAATAAATTCGAACGGTAAACACAGCCGAGGAGACTCTCTCAATTTGGCACGAACGAAACAAACCACCACGAATAACCCAATCAAACGTGTGTCCGCCACTCCGAAAACGAAACCAGCGAAGTTGATCGAAACGCTATCTGTTTATCAGGGATTCTTCGTTAGACGAAGTGGAGGTAATCAGTTGTGATCGAAGGCCGTGGTCGGTGAACGTAGAACGTATTTCGCAGCTGTGAATCAACGTCGCGTTAATACCAAAATGTCCTGTTAGCCGGCTAGCAATTCCGCGAACGGTTTCACCAGCATTTATCGTTTCGTATCAACGCATCCCCGTGGGCCTACACGCCGCCACCTGGATATATCGTAGCGTTCTCGTTGCCAGAAAATTATTCCACCATCTCTCATGGATACGAACCTGCAACTTCGTTATACCGATGGGATTACCACGAAAGAGAACGACGAATGACCCGGAAGGTGCGAACATGGTTGGTCCGAAATTGTCCTGAAAAAATTGTGATCTCTTCGAGTTTTATTCTCCCGGTAGCTTTAACGTATCGTGTAATCCTGATCGAGTAAATGGTTAATTGTCGTAATTGGTAGCGCTGTTTATAAATTTGGAACGGCAGAGATTGGATCGTGGTTAGGTTTCAAATGGATAGCGAAACGAACTCGTTGGAAAGTTGGTGAATTTCGGACGCTCGACGACGATGGGATTGATTTTGTATTTTGGGAATTTAGAGCGAGCGATGAAGATTTGACGTTGAATTAGTTAAATTTGTAATTTTTAGGGTTTGAACGGCTCGGTGGATAGGAATTTGAAATTTTTGTTCGTATGAGAAAGATTTTCCAGATTCAAATGTAATCAAAAAAATTCCGAATTCGCGTAATTGGAAGTTCGAAGAGCGCACGTCGAGAGAGCCCATCAACCGCGAAACGGTCGGTAAAACGAGTTTTCTGTCATCCAGCCGGTGAAACTTGCGACGACAATTTTTACGTCCTCGCGACGTAGATACGGTAAAAGTTACAAACTACTGTTTTTTCCGCGCCTGGCCGGCTCTGATTGTTCGTGAACGTCGGCCGGAAACTCTGGTCCGCGTGGTTGGGAAATAATTTTCCTAATTAACACTGGAACAGCTTGCTAATTAAGATAGACGTTTACTAATTAACAATTGCTACCGGTTATTTCTCGCATCGTTGAAACGTCCCACTCTTACAATTTTTTCTCATCCACCATCAGTATGCAATCCTACCTAACCATCTGAATTTCTACGATATTAATCCTGGAATTACGCAATTATAATATTTAGCACGTGCAATAATTAAAAAAAAAAAAAGAAAAAAAAATGAATTTCTATAAATATCCACAGCGTATCCGTATATCGCTTTTAAACGATTACGCAAATGCCTATTTTGTGTATTTTTTAAAAACTCTTATTCTTTTATTCCAATTGCAGAATTCCAAAATTCGTTGATAATTGCCAATTTAATGGCTCAATTTAACGATTCCGTTGATTCCGTCACATTGCTAAAGAACATTTTCCAAGATACTTTCACTAGTTCCGCTAGTCGAAACAAGGAAAACGTACAACGAATCAATTATGCAGCCAATCCGTGTCCATTCCCTACGACAGCAAATTCTTCAAATAGAATGTGCAGCATGCAGAGCTGCGCTAGCTTGCATGATTAATGCATGCGGTCTATTTGGAAAACTGATCGTGACTGGGCGTAGTCGAGACTCGATTTTTCTGCACGCTTTTATCTTTTTGCAAGTTTAACGATAGCACGTGTAAACTGACATCGAACGGTCCGGTTTCGGACGATGAGATCTTTAAAGTCGTGCAATTTTTCTGCTGTCGCCTAAAGTGGATCGGCTTACAGCTCGATACGTATCAGAAATAGTCGTTGAAAATTTTATAGCAAGCTTTTTCGATCCAAAGAGTTAGAAACGAAAGCGAGATATAGATTTCTACTTCTTCTTTGAAAAGAAGCCACGCGACTCGCGATTATAAACTAACTAAATCGCGCATGTTAATGCAAATTCACAATAAAAAGTAGACATTTCCTTCGTGTAATAAATATCGCGATGCGTGGCTTACTTTGCATATTTTCTATATTTCTGAACGTTGTGCGCGTTCCGAAAACTTTTGCATCTTGAAATTTTCCATAAATGCATAAATATCATAAATTCACGAACACGTTCTAGTTGCAACTTAAATATCGCGGATCTTTTTACAAAATTACCAATTTACATCCGTATATCGCGAAACAATATTTTGAAGGACGAAAATTATGTTTCTCTATGGGATTGGTTATTTCCCGGACTATACTCGCTGCAACCAGAAGCAGCAGGATCCACGGCGATCATTTACAATCGCGAGAAACATTTCGGGGCCAGCCAGCAAACAGCTGCACAATTTACTGCGGCGTCGCACGAAACTAACACACCGATTCCGAACCGAATCTCGCACTTTCGCGCTTCGATGCGGTTTATAATAAATTACGCGTACAACCCGTTACAATTCCGTGTTTTTTTTTTTTTTTTTCGTTTATTTTTCCTCCTAAATAGTTCATCGTCCACGTACCGAAAGCGAGCTCTCGAGCGTTTATCGTGGTCAGTTGGCGCGTCAACGAACGTTCGTCGTCGTTCTCCATTATCAAATTTCCTTTAATCGAATCCTTTCATTGTCGATATTATTTATGTCCTCCGAGAACCATTCCCACGTGGTTCTTTTTATTTTATTTCACGGCATAATTTTCATCCGTCGTCGAAATTTCGAGAAATCGTGTTCGCGCGTGGAAAATGGAATTTATTTTCGGATTCATTTACTTATTTTACATATAACTATCTTGGGATAAGTTGTTACTAGATTGCGAGTGTTTGTAACGTTACGCGAAATTTAAAAAAGTTGAAGTACGTTATAATTTGTAATATTGTACGTAAAACAGATCTCCACTTGATATGGAAACGTTAAGAGAGGATCCTGAAGCGAGACTTGTTCTCCATTTTGCGGAGGGATGAAAGTTCGAGGATTAGTGGGATTAAGGTTTTAACTGTTCGAACTTTACTTTGTGTTTTAACCAACTTTGCTGCTTCGATAAAGTAAGAGGTTAGTCGTTTAAAATTGGATTAATTAAAATTATGGAATTAAGATTCTACCGAATGGAAATTCGTCGACGATGAAACTCGCGCTGTACGTATATTCTGAAAGAAACGTATCGTGAGCTTGAAGATTCGTAGATAAAAGTTGTTTATTCGACTCGATAGTTGTACCGGACGAGTATGCACAGGTAAAATTAATTGAAATTGAACTAGAAATGATAACGATAATAATATCGTACAACAATGTATTACTTTTTTGTTATAAATGCAATTTTCATTTATCTATTACGAGGAAATATCAATTTTTATAATTACCATCGTATTGGAGCGATATTAAATTTTATTCTTATTAGAAAATAATATACCCTCCTACTGTCGAACGCTAGAAAAACTAATTATTAGCAATGGCGCGGAATTGTACACTTGGCAATAGCATCTCATAATTGTACGTACGTGTTTCCTCGCGAAACGTGTTACGCGTGTTCGTAAAAGTATACAAGTTGGAAATTCCCAGTCCTATCGTCCCATAAAAATCCAACGAAATAAACTATGCAATTCATGGCTACGAACCACGCGAGCTGCGATCAATTTTCTTCCTCGCGGTGGTTCTTTTTTCAGGATGGCTCCTTTTTGAAAAATTGCTCCACGGAAAAATCGAGGCGGTCGCGGCGTGGACTCACGCCAATTAATTACAGCCCGCTCTGTTGCGATGTTTAATTAAAAGTGCGAACGAAGGACCCGTCTCGAAATTCTCGCATCGCATTTTTCCGCCAACACACACACACACACGCGCGCGCGCGCGCGTATGCACACGCCTTCGTGTAATTAATTAATGGATTTTGAATCCTGTTCGGAGGATGAAAACTTTCGCCTAATTGGAACAATTTCCTGCTTAGTCCGCTATTTTTTCCTCGCTTTTCTCTCCAGTACTTTTTTATCCTCTTCGTTTTTTGCGTTAATTTCCTTGGTCGAGGAAAGAGAATGGTTGAAAAACGGATTAATTCGAGACGGAAAAAGCGTACATAGAAGGCGGTAGAAGCGATCAGGCAAACGAAAATGTAGATTCGTGGATTCGAAAGCATTAACGACTACGTCCTTTTTTTATCGAAGCTTATCCCCGATTGAGAGTCGTACGCGTTTGCATTCTTCAACAGTCGTTGATTTTTTTAACGTGTAGAAGCGATTCCTGCGAGGAATTAGCCCGCATTTTCGGAAGGAAGCTATTGGAGTAAGGAGGAAGAACAAAGAAAAGTGAATCTTTCGGCGAACTTATTGCTTTCTTGTAATCTTGTTGACGTAATTACTTGAAGAAAGACTCTACACCTTTTCTTTTGTATATCTGTGACCTGCAGACCGCTGTAACGAAGAGAATAGAATTTAATGAAAGAAAAATTTCGAAACAACGAGAGGTCCATCTTATTGAGCCCTTGAATATAAATTTTCTTTTGGGTTTCGAGGTCTAGAAACAAATGAACTATAAGTAGATTTCTATTGCCGTTTCTTGTAGCCTTCAACTAGAAAAGGTTAACTTTTTGGTAATGTCCTTTGTCCTAAATATATGAACGTGCTCCGTATCATTCTTATTGTATTGTATATATTATATATATTATATTATATTATATTATTATTATATATATATTGTGTATATTATCATATAGCAGCTTCTTCTTATTGTATTGTAACACTGTAAGAGTGAGGATCTGCAACAGCATACACTATACTTAACTTATATTTATACTTATACTTTTTTTATTTTACTTTATTCGGATGCACATTACAATCAATTCCCTCATTGAGAATTTTAGATAAGTTTTTCTGACGTGGTACTATAACACGATTAAAAGTGCAGAGTGTGTTTGATTCTAATCGAATCTAGTACTTGTATATTTTTCTAACACAAATTCATCCACTCGTTCTTCTATCAGTCAACCTCAACAAGTCTCGTGCATTACCGATTGATGTCTCGTTATGATCGTTGATTCTTTCTATTTTTTATTCGTTTATTCGTCGTAGTCTTTAGGGAATATTTCAAATTTCGGAAGAAACTCTTGAATTGAATTTGGGGGAAATTTTGACGACTCGCGTGTTAACGTAGAAATTCTAGACTTCCTGCTGGAACAGTTTAACTCGAATTCTGCATCCGAGCCTTCGATTCGTCGGCTGCTTTTCCTTCTTTAACTCTCAGGCACTAGCTAAACTCGGTTGAAAGCTAAAACTTTGAAATTCGCAGCTCGGCTCTACCGCAAAAGCGTATTCACAGCCAGTTTCCACGGGGAAAGCGAACCACGCTTCTTGACTACACTTTACACATTTTCCATGTTATTTCTTGGTACTTCTCGTTTGTATTTAGCACGTCAGAATTCACAGAGTTTCTCGAGAGTTACACGATAAACCAAATAAATAAGATGGCAAAGGAATCCGGTAACTTTGTTTATGTATTTCCTTTACTCTGTCTCGTTTCTTCCAGGACGTTCTTTTAATATCGATACGATAGTTCACGAAGAAATGTTAAAGTTCGTACATTCAAGGTTCATCGTAAAACGATCCTCCCCTTAAACCGTTATTTTCCAATATTTATTGCCTCGTTCCTGAATATCCGCAAACTATATCCCGTTCACCATTGTTCCACCACTGTATCAACAATCGAATTACATCGAGAGCCGTTCGTTTGGAAACTTTCGAGAATACGTGTAAAAAGGTAGACGCTTGGAAAAAAGTTGTTTCATCTACCAAGTATAACACGAGACGCTACACTTTGAATACTTTATTCTGTTTTTTCGTATTAGGTGCACTCTGTGCGATTCTACGTTTCCAGAGGTTGTACGGACGCATGAGAGTTGCCGGTCTACTCATAATTCACAATGAAATATCAAACAGCAGGACGAGACTTAGAAAAACGTTTCCAGAGGCAAGAGAAATCTGTCGAGTGTACGAATCGAGCTGGTTCCTTCGTTGTCGACGAGGGTTTACTTTTCTTCAACGTCTAGAATCCACGGAAGCTTAAGGAAAACGAGAAGTATCGAAGAGAAACCGGGAAAAGCATCGAGGTCGGCGGGGTGGGGTGGGGTAGAACGCGTTCGGTGGGAAAAAAGCGAGAAGACAAATATTTGTCGTAACTCCGTCCGGTTTATGGAGGCCGTGAGTTATCAGTCGCTAACTTTGGCAACTTTGCCCCTCTTCCTCTCCCTTCTTCCTTCACTTTTCACGTTCTTGCTCGCGTTTTTCTTTCCGAGCGAAGTTTTTCACCAGCGCGCAAGTTGCGATAGAAAATTTCCAACCCCGTCTAAACGTCTTCGTGGCCGCGTTAATGCGAATCTTCCGACATTTCCGGAATAAAGAGCTGTATTCTTTATCTTCGGACTTGATTGGCAGAAAATTTTTTGATTTTAGCGTGATGGGTTTTGTTTCTTTCTTTTTGTTTTTTTTCTACATAAAACTCCTAGCCAAAGTCGCGCAATCGTCATATCGGAATGAAAATTTTGTACGAAAATTATGGTAATCGCGGGAAACACGTATCGACACAGATAATTCCACGGTTAGAAACTCTCGTTTTAAAACGGGTCATATTTATTCGGAGACATTCGTTACACAACGATCTAATAAGAGAAAATTATATTCAAAGAAAAATCTGTCACGCGATTGTAGCTTCGAGTGCAAACCTTTATCGCAACGCTGTAAAGATTCGATACAATATATTTAACTATGGCTCGTTTGGTCTCGTTAAAGTCTTTGTAGCTGTACGAAACCCGATACAAATAATTCTCCATCGCTGGATTCGGGTCGAGCAGGTAAATCGAGACCGTACCCACTACCTTCCAATAATCCATGCTTCCTAATTCTCGTCGAAACTTTCCTATTGGTAACACTCGTCGATAAAGAAGAACACGCCTTGTTTCCTACCTTTTATTCGTCTTCCACGACCATTTCCATTACTCCTTCTCAATCTACGATACAATTTTTCTTCTTTTTAACTCGCCTCGTTCCCCTTCGAACCTCGTTTCCTCGTGTTTTTCAACGGACATCGTTACAGTTGGTCGATCCTCGATTCGAACGACCAGTCATCCAATTATTTCGCTCATTCCCAACGACAAAGCTACTCGATGTCAATTAAAACCTTAACGAATTCGTTTTGCCGTGGCTTACTTGCAGCTTTATTCATTTATCACCTTTATTCTTTTTTTTTTTTTTAATTTTAATCTTGTTAGAGATATATTCGTATAGAGGCGTGGAGAGTAGTCTTGATTCTTGGCGATCCTGTTACGAGCTGTTAATTGGACGAAACCTCGAAAATCGTTCTTTCGTCCCGTTTTAAGAAGTTTCTGCTTCGAATCCGATCGATAACGATCCAAATATTTTGCAAATTCTCTGGGAAACCATCGTTGCTGCAGATCGTCTTGGAAGTTAACGTGAAACGGAGATCCGGCTTCCTCGTTTTTTAATTACTATTCTTCCAAAATTACCTCTCGCCATATAAACGGGAAGATGAAATTTACTATTCGGATATTCCATTTGCCTTCCGTTAAGAGCATTTCTCCCATGATAAGAAGAAGAAAACTTGTATCAAAAGATAATGCTTGTTATCTTCAAACTAATCGTAGATCCTTGTTATAACTTACCGATTTTCAAGTAGTAATTTCGTTACTTTTATATTCTATTTATTTGCCACAGAATAAAGTTTTCTTATAAAAGGAAAGTCTCGTAAAGAGGAAAGTAAAACCTGTTACTCTTTCTATCCGGTATCAAAAGAATTTTTCTTCCGAACAAAGGAGAATGGTTCGTATTAAAAGATACAATTATCTTGCTTTCAAATTAATTCAAGATATTTCCCATACATTCTTTGTCTTTGATGGAAAAATGTTACATACCGTTTTACATGCTAGTACTGCTTTGTTCGAGTCAAGACTCGTTTCAGTCTTCTAGGCATTGGTGCTCTAAGAACGATTGATAGTTCTAGTTGGAAATAAACTTTGGCCCCGTTTCCATATTCCAAAGCTTGGTTAAATTGATCGGAAACGTAGTCCGCGATAAGTCCTGCTTCGAGGTGTTCTAGGCTCGTCCTTAATACCTCCGAAGAGATATTAATTCGCCAATTATCGAGGAAACATCGTCCACCTGTAATAAACTCTCTGTCCAGATTATCGTAGTTGGCGTAGATAAGACGTAGGTGGCTGAACGGAACGATATAAAGGGGTGACTTTGCGAAAAATTCATCTCCACCCAGCAGATTATTCTTCGAATATAAAAAGTAATTTCTCTGCAATTTCGGAAATTATAACACCAAAAAGAAAAAAAAAAAAGAAAAATTATCTCAGTTCGTTCTTCTTCTTCTCCAGCCAAAATTACGGAGAATTAACATACCGAAAGAGAACGTTTCTTCCTTTCGAATACTTTAGCCGGTGAAATTTACAGCGTCGACAAATTGGTGGCGACTTGAGGTCATAATACGGGAAGAAAAAGAGCGACGTCGACAAGGTGGAGAAAGAAGATGAAAAGGTAACAGGGAAAGACCACCGCGGAATCGACGTTAATCAAGAGCGTAGAGACGGCGGTAAAAAAGAGAGAGCGAGAGAGAGATAGAAGCCATTCGGTCCATCTGGCTTGTCGGCGAAATTAAAAGCTCTCTCGCACGTGTTCGCAGCACGTGGTCTCTGGTCGTGCGCAAGCTGACGTGCGCGGACGCTTAAAGCTTGATTTAGACCACTGGCGTTTCTCACTCACGTTCCTTTCTACGTGGACGATGCTAAGCTCGCCCCTTTCGTGCACTGATAACATCCACTGAATTTTAATGCGGATATTTACCGAGCATTCGGACCGCCACTGTATTAGGCGAGTCCGTTAAATCGTCCAGATTCTGCTAGCCTTCGCGTGATCGTATTAGGAGATGCTCGTTGCAATGGCAACTGTGTTTTGCCAGATTTTCATGGAATGGAGAGGAATCGAGAGGAACGCGTGTCGAGAGTGGATCAGTTCAGGTACGATCGATACGATTTTTCGGAGAACCGATAGCATTACGATCGGATAACGATATCTGTTAGCCGCGATAGCTTTAATTATACCAAATAATCCTTAACTTCGTATTATGAATCATCTCTACGTAACTACGATAAATTATCCATTCTCGCAATAACTCTGCGCAACGCCACGTCAACTCTCTGTTAAACTGTAGGAAATTAAAGCAGGTTCGAATCGATCGTCGTCGACAACCCTTGAGAATATCGTCGCGTCGCTAACAAACCTAATTTACGTACGTCTATACTATATGGTTGTTCCCATATGCGCTCTGTATAGATGTCTCTGTAAGCTACTCTCTACTACACATACGTATATACCATTCTACGGCATTATTATCGATTTCTGCTAGTTGAAAGTCTCATTCTTCCATTGCCGAAAAGAGAAATCGGGGTTTATAAGCGATTAAAGTCAAGATCGGCCCAATAAGAAGGGACGGTTGTTAAGGGAATGGCCCGGTCGTAAACGTTGAAGTGCACTCGCGTTGGCCAGACTCGACGTCGAAATATATCGGCAAAATATGAATTATGTCGGTGAAACGTGACTGTTTGGCTCGGCGTAATTGCGTCGAAAGAGTTTCGGATCGGTGGGGAGGTTTATCGGCTCGTTAAATCGAATTTACTGGATTCATCGTTTAATTCGCTGTGCGGCCGCGTGCACGTACCTGTTCGCGGTATTTACATAAACCGATAATCGTTAGTTCGCACGCCGCCGGCTCCAGGAATTTAATAACGGCGTTCTCGTTGCTCGTTTCACGCTCTCGTTACCTGTTTCCTCGACGATCGGAGATCGGCTCCACGGAGAGGCTTTCTCTGGCCTAAAGGTAAATTCCACGCTCGAATATTTACGGATGATTTGGAAATATTAATTAAAAATATATAAATATTGCTTCCTTTCCTCCTTACAACGCTATATACGGTTACGCTAATATTCGGAACATAATAACAAACAACACGATACACAGAACACGATACTATTTCTGTATTATCACGTTACTACAAATATCGTGTCGGTTATTCTACGAGAACATAGACCATGTATTTGTAGCTTGAAAATACGTAATCAATGTCTTCCTAACGATAAAGTTTCATTGTACTGTAGATTTTTACTAGAAAAATGTATATACACTTACCTCGATCTCTTGTTCCACGATCCTCGACTTCCAGCTATATTTCTACAGAAAGGAAAGGACGAGAAGAAACGAAATACACCGGTGATCGAATCGTACTTCGTATGGTAATTTATTACAATTTGTACAGATTATAAATCGGTACCTATGGTGTCGCGTTCCTCGTTAGACATCTTAAAAGGAGCGGATATTGAGCAGAACGCCGTTCGTCGCTGCGCTAACGTTATTCGTACTCGTTTAATATTAATTTACCCCTGTATGTATATACCTATATATCCTCGACACTCTCGGTGAACACTGGGGTTGCTAAACGAATGACGCGTGCAACCCGATCGAAACGATCTTTCACCATGAGAAATAAATAAATGAACAAATAAATGTGGATCAACGACGACGAATACCGTAGAAAATCAACGAATAAGCCGGAATAAAAACGATCGATTTGAAAAGTACGATCGTCTTTTTACGCGTGTCTCAGGGGCGTGTATCATATACAGGAGGTTACAACAAAAATTCTCCGTGTCTTCTCAGATCCATGTTGTTTTTATCAAATTCAGCCACGTGCCACCGCGTATTCTTCTTCTTCTCCTTCCACCACTATTACCTCTTTTCTTTTTTTTCTTTTTTACATTGTATAATTCGAGAAAAATCGATGAATGAATGGCCACGAGTCAACAAAATTGGAAATCGTCTGCGTCGCGATCTCGATTTACTTAGAGACGAGCTCGAAAATAGGACAGACGCGTGCTGGCCAGAAAAGAAAAACTATACCTGGGCGAGTATTTTCCTCGTCGATATTTTTGCTCGATATTCTTCTCAACGTCGTCTCGACCTCCCGCTTAACACACAGGCCCACTCGTGAATAAAAATCAATTGTTATTCAAGCTATCTACTCCATACATAGTAACATACATAACTGGAAGCCCTAGACTACTAGGTTTTACATGGACGATGTTTTTTTATTTTCTTATTTTCCTCTTTCTTCCGTTTCTTAATCGGGTCGAACAGTGGCAGTGGTGTACTTGCGGGCGCGTACGAGCTACCTGCTGGTAGGAGTCGACGTCGACGAGGTGTAAGGCGTCACGGTTATCGTCGTCGAGGAGAACATCAGATACATGATCGCTGGCAGGGTGAGAATCATCGTCGTCGCTGTAGTCCAGGTCGTGCTCGAGCTCGCGGAGTTGCTGCTACCTGTAAATTCAAGAGAAAGGTGAGAGATCAAAGCGAACAAGATTTTTTTTTAACGAATCACCCGTTATCCTTTTTTTTCTCCGTTTCATATTTTATCGATGAAGTAGGTTAACGGAGAAGAACGAAGCTTGATAATTCGAGAAACTATTTTTCCTCTTTTCATCCGGTCCTTTTAGATTTTATTCTTTCGTTTTTTGAGATTATGATTCTGGATATAAAGAGGGGGATGAAAACTGGTAATTAGGGAAATTGGTAGGTGCTTTCGTATAATGTATCTGTCTTTTCGTTTCTTTTTTCGCGTGGCTCTTTTATTTCAGCATACCATTATTAAAAACGGCAAATGAAAATTGGTAATTAAAGAAATTGAGGACGATCCTGGGTAGTTTCTTTTTTGTTGCTTTTTACGCGAGCATAGAGATATAGATATTAACGTGAACGAATATTAATAATTCCAGAAGTAGATACGATATTCTCGTTACGAGAGAACGTTAGAAATACTATTCCTTTCTTTTTTTTGTATCTTTTCGAATCAACGTGAAGATTTTCGAAAATTCTAAACCTAGCGTTTCCTTCCACCGTCTTAGAAAATATTTAATTTTTGCCAACAAAAACTGTTTTTTATCTCTAACTGCTAGCTTCCCGAGTAAGCTCTTAAGGGGTTGAACTTTTGTGAGTGATTTCACCGTTTAAACTTAAGTTACCGTAGTTAAGGAAAAATACGTGTCTTTTATTTTTGCCTGTTCTTCTCATCTACAAAGTTTCGTCTAAATCGCAGGCGGATCGTTCGCGGCGTTCCCTTGTTACGAACCTTGAAGCGTTTCACGGTATTCAATAGGGATTGGCACATCGTAAACCCGCGTGAACGTCAGATTTCCGATAATCTGGCTACAGTTGGAGCGCAAGATTGCAAGCTAGATTTCCCGCGGGTAAGCGTGTCTGAAATGTCTCGGCATTTAATACCTGTAGTCTCTGTATGCGTCAGATTTGTACCTAGCGAATATAAGTTTAAGATACCATCCCCGAGACATTCTATTTTTTATCCCTTTCTTCTTCAAACATCTGAAAATCGTTGATCGAATTACGAAGCTCGAAGAAACACTGGAATTCCCATTCTGTTTCTTTCTCGTTTTTCTGTATTTTTGTTTCCTCTAGATATCGACGAATCCACAATATTTGGTTACCGCATATCAAAAAGATACGAAATGTCGACGTATCGTTCGAACAGCTTTGCTCACTGGACACCGTTCAAATTATACGATAAATAAAGCTATCGATGGGAAGCTCATTCGAAAAATACATCATATTCGTATCATTTTCGTGCGTTCGATATATCGTCGAAATGCTCTCGTGTTGATTTAAAAATCGAAAATAAAGGTTTTATGTATATCGAATGTCTCATATGAGACCAGACCGAATACAGAGAGCACTGTAGCTCTTTTAATTAAAAAGCTGTGTAATACGTCGATATTGAAAAACGTAAGTAAATTGATGGATATATTATTTCGTCAATAATTATTTCGTCGGTTGAGCACGAAATAGTCGAGTGTCAAGGGAAGAATTAATTCGAAGATTCCTTGGACTGGCAGCGCGCGGCAATATCGAAAATCCATTTGCCACAGACTTCCGGGAGCGTGTGGTATTAATCAAACTCTGTCGCGGTTCCATCGGAGGTCAGCGTGTTACCGGCCACCCTCGTCCGAAACCAGAGGTTTTCCTCTCCAATTAGAAGCTCACCGAAACGATTTCACACACGCCACCCTCTCCACTGTCCTCTTTCTTAATTACAGTCGAATAAAAAGGATCTAAAAAAAAAAAAAAAAAAAAAAAAGAAAAAAGATATTCCACCAGGGAGAAGGAGAGAGAAGACAAAGAAGTAAGTGGTCGAGGCACGTAGGTAGTCCAGCTCGTTATTTCCGGTGAAAATGTAGAGTCTGCCACTTCCGGCGCGGTTCCTTTGCCAAGTCCTCTCGGCCAGAAACCTGTTTCCGTAAACTTTGCTCCGTACTTTTAAGCCTTAATCCTAAATTATTTGCGAAAGGGCGCACCCACTTCTGTTCTCGGTATAAGGTCGTTTTCTTCCCTTCTCTCTTTTTCCTCCTCTTTTATTTTATTCTTCATTGGCGAAACCGCGATAAATTGAACAGTTGTTGCAGTTAAAACGATAGAACAGGGCTAGCTAGGAAGGACCAATTAGGAGCCACGGGTCACTCGGAGGCGAAATAAAATATCTTGCCCTCTCGGACTTGTTAAAACGTTCGAACGTTCCGTTTAAAGTGCTCAGCCAATAACCGCTTCTTTCGACATTAGTAGAGGATCTTGGTGAATTTTTTCTGTGTTACGAATTCGATCTTTTCGTCGGTTGAATAGTGTAATTTTTAAACGCCACTCTGTCTCTCCTCTCTCCTGTCGTCGTCTCTCTTTCCATTTTACGATGGAATTATCGAAAGTTTCAAGAATACGAATTACAGCACGCTGGGCTGGTTACATTGTTCGCGGAAGGGTTCACAATATTTCTTCAATTTACGAGGAACCTTGGAAGTTTAAAGGAAAAAGGGAAACGTCTGGATTATTGAAACTCCGTTGCCATTGTTCGGTCGAAACATTCCTTGCTTTTCTACATTTTAATTTAGTACTTGTTCAGTCGTCGCTGCATTTTTATGAAGTACTCGTTTCACCGTTAAATTTTGACAAAAGTGGCATTGTTCGCTCTTCCTTTTTCACAACGTTTGCAATGCAAATAATAGTTGTTATTTATGCGTAGTATTTTTGTTCAAGTTTTGTTGAATTTTGTTCGTACTTCCCGTTCTTTGATAACATTCTATGACACTGTGCGATTCGAAATACATAATTAACATACGATTAGAATTTAATAACCTACAAATTCGTACAAATATTCATATTAATACAAATATTTATTTAACCATATCGAACATGTTATATCCTGCAAGATGTTGGAAATATATATTTATATATATTTATTCGTACAATATTTTTCATCGTAAATATTTTTCTACTGCCTATATTGATTTATTAATTTAAATATTTACGTATTTACTATTTCTGTCGCGATGAAACGACGCTTTTTCCATGTTTCAATATCCTAGATTCGTACGGAACTAGAGGAAACTGTCTCTGGTCTAGCACAAAAAGTGATCTGGCACGAAACCGTGTTGTTGTCGGGCCGTTTTTACGTCGTAGTTTGTCTTGGGAAGATTTTGCAACGCCGGGTGTGAGACAGCGTGGGCGAAGGGAATCGCATTAGAGGCGGTGCGGTCGCGGCGATTAAATTTTCAGGGAACAAGAAGAAAAGTAACGGCCAGCAGCGGAGCAGCGTGCCAGTTCGCGAGCAAGCGAATTAGCCGCTCTTGTTTTGGATAACGTAGCAATAATGGAGACAATCTTTAGAATTGCCGATTGAAATCTCTTTAAATGATACATTTTGCTTCTTTTTAATCTTGAGATTTGCGTTTCAAATAATTTTCTGTGATACGATTTTTTTCTATTCTGTATGCTCCGTGTTAATATCGAAATTTGTTTCCTTTTTTTTTTTTTATTTTATTGGTCACTTAATAATTTTAATTGGTCGTCTGTGACGTATACGGGTCTACGTGATACATCCCCCTTGACATTTTGCTTATTTTATCCATCGATACGTACGGATTGAAGTTTCCCTATCTCTTATATTAAAATATGTAAAATGACGGATGTACGTAAAGATAAATATAAATTGATCCGATAGATTTATGAACAGTTTTATTTCTATCTTTTTACTGTGTCTGATATAGAGGTTTGGCGGTAAAGATCTTCCCTATTTATATACTCGACATAATTCAAACGAAACTTTTATTTTGGAAAAGCTACTATTTTCATTTTTACCAACTTCTCTCATTACAGAAAAATCTAATCGCTTTTTCAAACAGATATTCCATAACGTTTCTACTACGCACGTGGTTTCGACAGATGTATATTGTGGATTAAAGTTGCAAATATGTTATCCAACAAAACGAAAAAGATTTCTTTATATTTACAGTTTGTACATAAACATGTTTGATTTGCTTGTTCGTATATATTCTCCACTTGTTTGTTTTTGTTCTGGATTTGTTTGTTTACATTTTCTGTTTGTGCTAGATACAGAATCCTAGTTATGATTCGTTGTGGAAACGTTCGACGATAAAAGATTTAAATGGAATTTCTCGAAATTCTTCTTGTTTACCCGCACGTGTATTATGTTGTTATATTCTCATGAATCTTTCGCTTTGCGGTCTTTTGCTTCCGTCAACGTTGCCATTGAATATTTCAAAATGATTTTAAAAGCAAGAAAAATATTGCAACAAGTTAATTTGACATCGTGCATTTTCCACGACTCACTCTTCGCTCGACCATTGCTTTGTCGTTCATCGATTCTGTGTCTCATAAATATTCTTCTATTTGCGTTAAGCATTGTTCAAAAGACCACTAGAAGAAACGATATAAACAAGAGTTTGTCGTAGACATTGCGTGAATCTGCTGTCAGCCGGACAAAGTCTCCTAGTTAATTGCTTCTTTGATTACTTCCCTATCGATGGTGGAAAAAATATATGTATATAATTTGTCCATTTTATCAGAAACCAAAGTAGATCCTACGTACCTTTCGTACCATTTTTACCTGCAACTTTCGACAAATTCCTTAAAGACGTAGATTCTTAAAACGTAGAAAAACGACTGTAGCGGCACACGAGTGAACGGAAGATTCGAATCTGGAGAGACTCGTATTATTGTGCTTTGGAATACCAACGTTGTTTTGGTTTGCTAGGTTCGTCGTTTGTAATCGTCAACCGGAGTCGCTTTTTATAATAACACCGATCTATACAAAGACTCTATAAATACTCTAAGACGGACATATAGTCGAATAGTCGAACAGTTAGAGAGTGGAATAGCAGTAGTGTTGAAGTGGTCACCACTTCTAAGAAAACTCTACATCTGGTCTTTTCAGTTTTCTCAAGCACGGAAGCCATCGACAGCGTATAGAAAAAAGACTGGGACGAAGGCGGACCATAGACAGTAGACAGGCGACGATGGATTTGGGGTTTCGGTTATAGGGTAACACTGCTAGTGTCACAGTGGTCTCGGAATACAGCGATAGGATAATCATATTTTGCATACCATAGCCATCAAAACAATAACTAAGCAGTAACAGCATACCTATGTAGTATCTTAAACCTGTGGTCTAGAGTAAGGATAAGGAAGAATGTTCTATTTAAAGCGAAGTTTAATTCTATTTTAACAAGTAATACTCGATACAAAAACTGACTACAATATCTTCGACTACGTCTTATTCTAACACTCGGCTCACAGCTTCTGCTTGCCAGGTCAAAAAATGCCGACCCTCAACCCCTGCACTCTTCTCCAACTCCTTTACTCATTTAGCTTTTACGTCACCAAAACATACACTCTCACTTACACTCTCTGTCTCTTTCTCTCTTTCCCAGCACTCTTAGGACTCTTAGTTTATACCTTAAACTCTAACCTAAATATATAGACCAAGCGTATACCTCCCTTTTTCGATATTACACCTGTGTAATCCAGCGATAGCCCGTCCACAGGAACCAAACCCTTGATATAAAAACCCTGTCAAGTCAGTACTCGATATTCTATTCTGTTCTGTTATAACATTCTGTATCGTTATTCTGTCAGTTTATATAATAAATTTTGCAATAACTATCATAATTGAAGTACGAATCTCTCACCTTACGTGCAGAGCGTGAAATAATTGCGTGCGGATCTGGACCAGGTCAAATTATATTCCTACTTGTATTTACGCTTCTCTATTAAAATACATTTTCTACTTTGGAATTTATCCACGCGTTCCTCTGTTCATACATCTAATAACCTCGACAAGTAGCATTGAGTGAGCGACGATTACGACCGGCTATCTGTGTACTTGTACTTAAAGTGATTTTAATATAATTGACTATTATCCTTTTATTACTCGTTGTTACGTCGGTTGACTCTCTACCTAGACCAGGCCACTCACCGCGGGAGAGACAGCAACCAGATGTTTACGGTTCCTCACTGTGTACCCTCAATAGCCTCAGGGACCTATCATAAATCTTGGTATATTCACACCTAAGGTCCTGCAGACCACAAACAATCATCTTCCATTTCCAGCGGTATTTACATTTTTGTCTAATACGTGTTGACATCGGAAAGTTGGTTTCTTATTTGAGGAACGATGCTTCCCACTAGCAACTTTCCTTCGAGAGCGGTTAGCACCCTTCCTCACCCACCAACCTGGCAATAAGCAATTAACACTCTACCAACGAAAACTTGTCCTTAACAAATCAGTTCTTTTCGTTTCCTTAGACCCACCCGTCACTAGCTTTCCTCAAGCCACGGCATCGTCACTGAACGTCACTTATTCTACGTCATTAGAATAGTCAACGTGTCGCGATACTTACTCTGCAATATCTCCAAGTCGAAAAACATTCTTCGAACGGTCGTCATCCACGCTTAGGTCGCGTTCTCGACTTTGTAACTTTGTGGATCAATCGATACTTATACTTTCTCAGGTTATATCTCTCTAGTAAATAAGTTGTTTGAATAAACTTTAATTTATACGTGCTAATCCAGTGTATAATCATTTCAACCACATCTATTATCGTAAAAGAAATAAGGGATCGATCAGTTCGTGGCGTCGATTATATAATGGTAACGAGAATTTACGACTTCGTTGACGTGATATCTCTTGAACGCGTCTCTCCGCGAACGGTCGAAACGCTCGTCTCTTTAATAAACCAACCAACACGTTTAATAAACCACCTCACAATCGTTATTTTACACTTTGTCGGAAAGAATCGCGTAGGATTCGTGTTTGCGGGTCGAATTACGTTTGGTGGTAGTTCATGGTAGCCGCTGTAGGATGGTCGAAACCAATTGGAATTGCATAACTATTTAAAATACACGGCTCTGAATACTGTCTGTTAATAATTATTCCACCGGCCGGGAATCGTTTACATACAAACAAGCATTACTAGCAACGTTATTACCGGCGAAATTACGACGCGATCGTGCGTGAATAGCGAAACATTATACACAGGTCGAAACCCGATCGAATCGTTACGAAGATGATTTCTATCTAGCACGCTCTGTCGCGTTTCATTACGATGGAAGGCTGCCACTTTCGTCGATCGATGCGCTGTAATTTCGCAGCATATGGGGAATAATCTTCGTAGAACGTAGTTTTAATATTTCTCTTCTCGGATAAATATTTCCCTTTTATTCTCTTCTTCTTCTTTCCTTTCCTTTTCTTTTCTACCCAAGTTTCGAACTTTGATTTGCACCAAGTTTCACGGAAAACGTTCGTAGAAAAGTTCCGAGGAAGTTTCTGAAAACTATCGTGACAGACTAATAGGAAAATTAATCTTTGTTAGTTTCTCGTAGAAAATCGACGGATTCGTCATACCAAATACGCGAAATCGGAGAGTCTGACTGAGGAAGGTAGTACAACTCGACGCTCTTGCTCCATTGCCTCGACGAAATATTCACCGAGACTCGGATAGCGCGATATTTCGCTGTCGCGTCTCGAGCCTCTAATCCGAAAACACAGAAAAACCACTCCTCTCGGAAGAATCCGCAGGAAATCGGAACGTCGTCTCGCGATCGAATCCCTCGAAAAACAAATCCCCGTGACTGTGCTCGAACATCCTCCGTAGCGATCACTCGCTCGCTTCGGCATATTATCTGCGCGCCCGAGGATCAAAAACCGAGAGTGAAACGTAGCTCCGCGCTATGCAATCGTACGTCGACGAGTAACAGCGGAAAAACGCCATGAAAAAGGGCGAATTAAAAAACAGAGGGAAAAAACGAAGAGGCAAAAAAGAAAAAAGAACGAAAGAGAAATCGTCAGTGCGCCTAGCCAAATCCAATTAATCGAATATCGATCGTCCAGGGATTCGTTCGCGTTTTCCTTTCGTGTTTCGTTTTTCTCCAGGCATACCGAACGGTGCCTGTGCCCGTTCATTACGGAAACAGTGACCCGCCTACCTGGACAAACCGGTACGATGCCAGCTTTATGAAACACCAGGATATTTCGCTCACAGGCGGCCTTTATCGCCGGTTCGTGTTTAAGGGAAGAGGACTAATAAAGTTTCCACGTGGAATCGCCGCGGCCGAGGAAAGCGAAGCGCAGGAAAGCTTGGTGGGTAAAAAGTATAGAGGAGAATGGTCAGTCTGGTACTAAAGGATAAAGGAGATTTAAGGATAATATAACAGCAACCATAAAGATTTTCTGGAATTGAAATTGTAAACGATATTGGAAATCGAGTACGCGCGAATCACATTGTTTGCGATAATAGAGCTTTGTATTATCTGGTAGACAATTCTTCAGAAATAACTGATTTCCGTCTCATCAAACGGAGACAATTTTAGAAGAGTCTCCTTTCCCCGCTCGAAGTAGTTTTCTATTGTAAAATGTTTTTACGTTTGGAATCGCGCGAGACGTTCAATTGTAAAATCTTGAATAAACAAATCTCGTTTCAGGAAATTGTTCGTTGTTCGTCTATTTCATTTTGATTTGTTCCAATATATTTGACGATCGTATCACGAATTTCCAAGACGTCAATTCGAAATTTCGGACGTACAGCGGTCAAACTTAACGGGCGATTATGCTCCTCGTCTTCCTTTTTCCTTATCCTTCTGTTCCTTTGCAGGCTCCGATACTGGTCTTCTTTGTCGAAGGCTGCTTTATCTGTCCAATGAGCTGTGTGATTAAAAAACAGCGCAACCAGTGGATAGGAAATTATCGTGGCCGAGTTCGATGATCCTCTGACGCTGATAAACCAGATAATTGCTTCGTACGAAAAAATACGTTCGGGTCTGCGATGGAAACCTCTTATTCTTGTAATTTCTTGTAATAATTTAGAATCTTTATAGGAACCGATTGGAAACCGAACCGATCAATACTCGACGATCGTGTTTCGCGAAGAAGAATTACTTTAACTTTCAACTAATTTAGCAGAATTTCGTACTAAATAATTCCTTCGAATCACGCTGAGAAATGGTACAATAAATCGGGTTGGCTCTGATACAATTGCCATGCTAGGAACATACAAAAAATCTTGCAAGAGGAAAAGGAAATTTGAAGGCGAAATCAAATTGGAAACGTTTAAGAAGTTGAGATTCGAGGAGAGTGATATTAAAAGATCTTCAATTAACTCGAAGATACCGGGAGGAAAAAGGGCGAAAAAAATATTACAACTTCTTGATTAGCTTTCTATTAGGTAAAGGAGAAAGATATTCGCGAGCCTTTAATTAACTTTTGACTATCCCAATAGGAAAAAACGTTTCGTTCAAAGTAAAATACCGACGAACGTCGCGTTCGGAAAGTTGCGAGCAAGCAACAAAATCTCAAGGCTGTTTAATTAGCGCTTAATTGCCCGAAGAAAATCTTTCGATCGAGTTTTCATCGTGAACGTAAATCATCGATGTATGTCCGGAAACTGTTCGAAACGAAATCTTTTCTTACACGCTCGCTCGTCTATTATTCTAGCAACGTCTTCGCTAGCAATTTCGTACACGTTAACTCGCGAGTAATCGACGTCTGATAGACCCCTTTTAGCGATAGAAAATCGTTCTCTATTTTTTTAACGAACCAGTCACCGTATTGGCAGCTATTTGGACGCTCGCCGGTTGACACGGTCGATGCGAGTTATTACGTCGAGCAACGAGCTACTTCGTACAATCTCGTTAGATCTCCAAGTTTATTTTTTACCACCCTGTCTGCTCTGGACGTCGTGATCCGTATTATCGGCCCTGTATCGCTTTTCTTCCTCTTTGATCGGATCATTTCCTTTCATTACGGCAAAACAATGTATCTTCGTGTAACGATACGCGTTACTCATTTCTTTTTTTTTTTTTTACAATAATCGTGTTAACAAATATATTTTCTCAATCTTTTTCTATTCTAGAAATATTCGTAGCTCTATGTATCTCTAGTAGCTATCGACAGACGCCAACGAGACACACTGCGTATCGAATTCCTTTAGCAACTCCGCTTTATCGCGTTATAGTTAATTTAAAAGTTTTTATAGGTCGTAGACATTGTTTGGGTAGTTTAATGAATTTCATAATTTCGTTCGCTTAGTTCGTTTAAGAAAAGTCGTTATACGCGAGTAGGCGAGTCGGTTTCTTCTTTTTCTTCGTTTTCGCTTCTTTGAGTTGCGCGCGAAGATGAAAGTAAAGCGTTCGCGTTATGGAAGAGGCTATATAAGAACGGTGGATAATTTTAAGGTGTGTCGGCAATCTTAATATCCCGGTTTCTATTTTCTCGAGCGAGCTTCTCTTTTTTCTCTGTTAGCGAGCCAGATTGGATCATCCTAATTTCCAGGAACGAATGTTCTGTTAGTGTTGTTGCCTTCTAATAACCTGTTTCGTTTTTTATACACGTCTGTTTAAATATTCGGTGGCTAACGATGCCGCGGCCATTTAATTTCTACGTTGAAGAAAATGCTTCGCACGTAATATTTTAATAAAACCAGCGCGAACCGAGGAAAAGGAAAACCCGTAGGGGCAGAGATGGAAAACATTTTCATTAAACATTTTTTGCTCGTACTACAAGAAAAAGGAAGTGAACTCTCGCGTCTTTCTTAAAGAGTTTCAATTTATCCTCGAAAAATTAATTTCGCGGCCAAATTCATTTTTATTTCCATATTATTTCTTTGCTTTCTTAATCTTTGATTTATATTCCACTCTCCTTTTCAGAAACGTCCGACGCAATTTTTTATTTTCCTATCTTATATCTTGCTTTCGTTCTTACTTTTATTTCACACTCTATACTAAGAATAGAATATCGCTATAAAGCAAGAAGCAATAAAGTTTATCACAGTTTTGAAGACGTTTTACGCGAGAGCCGATGACCGCAAACTTGTATCGAGCATAATTTAAACGTAGAAAATTTCCCCTTCTTGTCACGGCATGTTATTCTACGTTGTTATTTCGTTAGTTCTCGATTGCAATACTTGGTAGTCTCGATTATAAATCAGTAGCATCGCCGATAGACTTTATTCCATTGAAAGTTCACTTGGAATCGTTCAATCGCTTTGCGATCAATCACGCAGAATCCATTTCCATCGCCTGATTTCTCCCAGTTTATTCAATCAACTTCGACCATCTGGCGCTGCTAACTTTTCAGCGCGCGAAAGAACCGGTTCGTTCTCCTTCGCAGGCGGTCGTAAAATCGACTTCTAGTCTCGTTAACACTTGCCCACGATCATTCGATGACGTGCGGTTGGATCGTGAGGCGAATACGTTGGAATTGACCGAGCTCGTAAACCACGGAGTCGTAAAGAAGCGCGTCGATCTTTCGTTCAGACGCTCGTTCGAGCGGCGGAACACGATTAGAATCGAATCGAAGGCAGTCCATGGATGGAACGATTCGTGATTCATTTCTGAAAGAGAACGATACTGCACCTTCTCTAGCGACAATTTGCCTCGTTCGTGCATATTTTCTTGATTTTCGTGGGTTTTCGAAAAAGTTGGCTTGCTTCGGCACCCTCGAACGAGTTGCAGCGTGCGTTGACAATTCCTTTTTCTTCGTGGATTAATGTCATTGCATAAATTTTGCACTTTTAGCGTACTAAAAATGGCATATTTTCTAATTACTTTAAATTATTATTGAGATATATGTAATTTTGTGTGCCACACTGGATTAGCCGCGTACTAGTGACACACATATGTGAGTGTGAGTGTGTGTGGAAGAACGTGGATGAACAGCGTCTCGTAAAACAGAAGAATGCAACTGTTCCGTACGTACGGTGGTAAAAAAGATGGTGAGACGAAAAGAGTGCTGAGACACGTGCAATGTGTATGTACGAATATCTTGTAAATCACATGTTAAATAAATCTGAGACTATTTTAATATCATTTCTACGTGTAATGTGAGTCACATTTATTTCGGTGACTAAGATCCACAATTCTCAACAATTATCTTCTCGCGATTTTTCTGTAAATTATAAGTTACAGATCGATAGGGATTGCACAGTAGAATTTTTAGGATTCGTGGCAGCAGAAAATGAGGTAGAAAATTTAAATATTTACGAACTTGCGAACCTTGTTACTCGAGCATTCGTCGATGCCGAAAGATTATTATACGTAGAAGGAGAAAGAGAATTCGCGAAGACAAATGCGATAGAAGCACGCGTTACATCTGGCGATATTCGGAAAGGAACGTCGTTGCTTTATAACGATGGAAGATAATCTATCTTTCATTAACCTACTTATTCGTTACTTTACGCTTTTTAATCTACTTATTCGTTCATCATCTCTTCTTCCGATCTGATAGAACTTGTGGAGGAAATGAAAAAATGACGTTAACAAACGCTTGTTACGTAAACCGCGTCTTCTTTTAACAAGATAAGATCTTTTACTCTACACGGTGTTTCTCCTTCTAAAAAATATTCTTCCGCCCATCGTAGAAACTTTCTTTTCGAGAGAATGTTGCACGCAACAGCGAGACAAAAATTTCCTCTCTAAACAATATTTTAGTCTTTACGAACGTTTCCCTATGAGAAGATCTTCAACGACAACAAAACTACACGGTGCACGCATAGATAAATCATCGTAATGCAATTTTCGCACATACCCACCGTGCCGTTTCGCTCTTCCTCAAAGAACTTTGTCCCTCGAACTGCCAAGAAGTGGCGCGATAACGCGGAATAAACGATTCTGCAGTGTCGACGGCCTCGAATGTTAAATATTTTCTTGGAATTAATCCGGTCTGTCGGATGCGAGGCGGGCAAAAAACGGCGTCGCGTCGCAAAAGGCGATGAAAAATGATGGTAACGAGAGGAACACCGTACTATTGAACGGAGAGAGACAGAGAGAGAGAGAGAGAGAAAGAGAGAGAGTGAGAGAGGGCAGAGTCGTTTGAGCGACGCGATATTTCGCTTCCCGTCGTGGATTATAAAGCAGCATGGAAAATGGAATAAAGAGCGGCAAGTGGCTCGCGAGCGAATATAAATATCCATCTGCTGGAATAATAATTATTGGGATCGAGAAGATCCTAGCGACCGAACGCTGCCATCACCCGACCAGGTGTCTTCTAATTACGCGCCATAATATTTCACATTATCCAGGGAATTATATCCCTTCGTTGGCTTAATGTTCGTAAATCAACGAGCAGAGAAACCGAGGCGTCGTCTACGACTCCGGTCGAATCGCAGATCGTTGGTCGGTCATCCCGTTGACGACTATATTTCTATTCGGATTCGATGGTCGACGGGTATACATCATTTACACGACGCGTTCGGTGGACAGTCGCAGCAGGGAATCAAGCGGCCGCAACAATAGTGTACGTGCCACGGGGTTGCTGCGTTTCGCTCGCGGCGTACACTACGTCAAATCAAAATAACGCGCATACACGCGGGTACAGGTTGGCAGCGGTCCAATTATTTGTTAGCCCGGAAACGTCGGATCTCGTCGCGTCGAAATCTCTATCCATGCAGCCTCTCTCGTCTCGTCTCTCAGACACGACAACGACGGACGCGGAGAGAAAGGCGAGCCATTGCCAAAAATCACAATAACGAAATATAAAGGTAAAGGCAAGAACGGACGCGAAACACGGATGAAGAAGAGAGGGATACGCGGAGCGGTGGTATCTCGAAGCTTGTCAAAACGTATTCGTCGACGGATGCAACGCATTATATAACGCGGTAGCCGATAGATCGCGATGGTCGTTCGAATGGCGCCAGAGGACACGCCGGGGTTCCGGTGATTGCAACCACTGGCTCGAAAACCGGCTGAAACGGGGAGAAACGTGACAGGGATTCGCTGGATGGGGACAACAGGGGTGACTGGTGTCCATCAACGTTCCGTCGTTTCTCCATACCCACCCCCATTCGCTCCATTCACCGTTCTGTTGTTCCGCGTTCTCTGTTCATAACAATTTCGATAGCCAGCCGGGTGTAATTGCTTTTTCGATGCGAAACAAGTTTTCCAAAAACGTCTATATTATCCCGGGATAGCGATTGCCTCGCCATGTTCCTAACTATTTCGCCACTCGATCTCTGTCTTCGTTTTCGTTTCTCCTTTTGTTTCGTTTGCCTGTGCTTTTAATATATTTTTCTCGGTCGTTGTCCTTTTTCCAAGGGGTGTTTTCTCGTTTCGAGATTGAAACGAGTACGTCGCAGCTTTGACGGCGTTCCCGGGTACCGCTATCGTCGTTATCGATCGGTTGTTTGAGATTCGGTTGCGCGAGTGGTGAAGCGTTTAAGCGTGCGAAACGGATCGTTGGGTTACCTTACGTCGCATGATGACGAATTTGTCGAATAGAAAAGCTTCGGTTCGCGATAGATCAAGGATGACATGGACGATATTGTGATCGTTGTCGGATCATTTAACGAGGGAGGAAAACCGTTGCAAACGTATTTTTAACCGAGGAGAAAAGAAACATCGGTTTTCCTCGAGCACGAAAACTACTTTGCCTCGATATCTTCGTGTTTCTTTCTTTCGCCAAAATATCTTGAGCAGCACAGGGAATTTAGCCATCGGTGGTCTTAAACGGCGATATCTTTGGCCTGGAGAACGTTTCGCTTCGTTTCTAACATATGTAGCGCATACGTCGAAGCAGAAATTCCCAGTCGATTTCACAAGATCCGCTTTGACGTGGCATTCTGAGCGAAATAATCCGCGCGCGAAACGCTGTCTCCGCGGTTGCTTTGATGGAACTGACCGGCACGCGGTCACCGGCCTGTCCGGCATGTCAATCAAAACGAAACAATTTCGGATGGCTTGGTAAATTGGCCGAGACCGTCGATTTGATTGCACGACGCCAGATGGGCTTACTCGCCTGCGAGGAATACAGAAATGGATTTCGAAAACGACCACGAACAGGCTTTCGTCTAGGTTTTCGTTGAAAAGTCGAGGATTAATTTCCTCGGTGAGGAAAGTGACGCCGTGGCTCGATTTACGACCGTTTCCGCCCGCAGCTAGACGGCAACTCCAACTGCTTCCTTCGCTTCGATTTCACAGCTTTAGGAGCGTCGGACCGCGGTTGAACGTGGGGTGTTTGGATCCTCCAGACGCGGTGATTAATTGGTGGGACGCTTTAACGTTACAATTCTTCGAAATGGATCTTTCGCGACTGTTTACGTAAATTGGAATAAATACAGCGATGACAATTTGTTAGTTCGATAGGACCTACGTCGATAGCTGGTTAAAGTAATTAGTTTGAAAATGATAATTAAGCGAAGGCGAAGCTGTATCGCGAAAGATCGGCGTTGTTCGAATTCCCAAGAAAAAAAGTGTGCTACCCGTTTTCGATACAGCGTCGCGGGAACTTAGTTACCGTCGTTTCTATACAGATCGTCGGACACCGATAGTTTACAACGATCTTGTTAGATACCGAGCACTGTAACAAGCGTATCATGTCCATGTCAATGTTCCTGAATACCATGAACTTGGTGAAATCGATACTCAGTTACGAGATAACGATATTGTACCTGAAACGTGTTACACCTGGTTCGTTTAACCGATAAAGTCGTCAAACTCTCTCTTCGATTTACTCATTTTGCACGAGTAGCGTTTTTCAAACAAACTTTTCGTCATCAAAGCACTCACGCTCGTAAACTTTCCACGAGCGAATCGAAAAAGGAAACCCGAAAGAATCGCAGAGTCCGTTCGACCCTCTTATTAACGCGCAAGCTGCAGATAAGACACGATGACGAGAATAAATTTCCATATTTGCATTTTACCGCCGGATCTGAAATCCCTTACCCTCGAACGTTGCTTGAACGTAATTCCAAGACCGAAAGAAAAACAGTCTCACTGGACGGAGCTTACGTTACCGAGTTACTAATCGAACCAGATAGTTCGTCCAACCCCCTTTTCCACTCCTCCGCCTTCTCGTCTTTTTTTATCTCCTCTCCATTTCCTTCGCTTTTTTTCTTTCTTCTCTTAGCTCTCCTACTCTATCCACCACTCGCCCTTCCTTAGGTTTTCCCTCCACGACTTGGAAGCGCGCAGCCAGCACTCTCCTTACTATTCCAGGATACCCTCGAAAGTGCAGTGGAGAACTCGCCTCGCATTGATAATGCCTCGGCCATATTCCTGTCGAGAGAGCAAGGAGGATGCTCTAGGGAGAATTTCCAGTCGAGAATAGGAACGAGGAGAAAAGAAGCGGCCGAGAGGGTAAAGGGATTGGCGAGGGTATCGGCCGCGAACCTTATCGAACAGAAGAAACGGCCGTGGGACGGTCGCGTTACGGGGATGAATATTAACCGGGGCCTGTCACCAACGATCCTCCTGCCTTTCGCTCCAACTCTCCACTTTCGACTTTCATCCTCGCTAGACGCCTCCGCCGCTAGTGTTTAGGGGTGGAATCTTGAAATCTGGCGAGGTGCAGTCGGTCAACTTGGATTACTTTGTTTTGCTGGAATTTTCCCAGTCGTGGATTTTCGAGAGTCGAAACGTTGGAGAGCTTGTGGGGTTAGATACTATCGAAAGTTTCGAATCGCTATGCGTGGCGCAAGATTGAAGAATTTTAAAGGAGGTCAGGTTGAAATTCCGTATTACCTTGGAAGACATTGTCGTGAAAAATCTGACGAATTAAAGGAAACTACTACGGGTTTTCGTAATTTCCTTGTCTTTGACGAATATCATTTAAAAGTAGCGTTAACTTTCGCGAAATGGCAAGGGGAATCGGGATTCCACGTTTCGAATGAAATTACTACACGGAAATCTAGCAGGCAGCGTAAGTTTGTCCGAAGACCTCTTTTCCAAGATGAAGAAGACAGCGTAGTTCAATCGCAACCTCCAACTACCGGAATATCCCCTGAAATATCACGAACCCGTACGAGCGCCGGATACATTTGGATAAAGTCGAGCCATAGGATCGAGGATTGCTTTTTCCGAAAAGGCATCGTCACTCCGAAGAATACCGGACCGCGTTTGCGCATCTCGCGATGCCATTAGCGAATTACTTTTTCCCGTGTAAAGCATCGTCCTTTGGTGGCATAGATCCCTTTCGCCCTTCGACTTCCCTTCGCTGTAATATGCACCAGATGCACGTGAATAGTCATTCATAGACGTCGATCGAACGTCAAGAATCGAATGATAACGACGATTCAATGGCACGATCTATCACCTGCCAGATCTTTCTCGAAAAGGACGTGATCGAGGAAAAGGAGACTGGGTCGTAAATATAGCGATTTTTCGCGATAGATTTGCCGAAACATTTTTATCGATGGACGATTTGAAATTTTCTTTCTATCGTTTTATACATTTCAGTGATCTTTACGTAACCATCCATTCTCACGAAGCAAGAGGAAAAATTGATAAAAACAAGCGATCTATGTTAAAAGTAAGAATCGCCGCCGCTACAAACCATATAAAATCCAAACAGCGGCAATTGAATACTCTGTCGCGAGTACGCTGAAGCAAACAAGATTTCGAAAGCTGCAAACACGCCATAAAAGTCGCCCTAAAAACCATCGACGAAAATCTTCTTATTCCGACAACGAGCTTCCATACTTTTCCCAACTACTAAAGACGGTGGAAAGCAACGAAAGGTAAAATCTGTGTACAGACAGAAGCGAGGTAAACGTTTCGAACACGAGAGAGTTTAGCGGATCCGGTTCGTTTGGTTGGAGACTCATCTCGGGACAGCATAAAGGGGATGTTCGATTTCCGGCACGGGATCAGCAGACACAGAGGGGAACACCCGACCATCCTTTAACTGCACGTTTACGCTCCTTTTGCTGCGGAGTAATGGTATTGGCAATCTTCTAGGCAGCAACGCCATCGGCGAATGCTCGGAACGTCGCGACGCCGACCAACTTCTGTCGCGTCCTACCGACGGACTCCGCGTGTCGGTCATCGAATTCTCTTTTTAAATCGCCAGGAACCGCGTAAATCGGCCGTGACATCCCACTTCCGAAAGATGAGTCAGCCTGCTCGTAAACGAGCCACCATCGTTGCAATCCTCGAACGATTGCGAGCTATGGTTACGACTGGTAGGCGAATGAAGACATTTGGGCCACTCGTATGGCGCTCTAAAGGCGTTTTCTATCGATCGGTGTTATCGATTTGGGTTGATTTGGATTAATCTCCATCGAACGAGATTGTTTCTCTTTTTGGTGGTGGTTAAGAAGATTGTTAATGAAAAAGTAATTGGTGTTTGTTAGAAATTGGCTGGACGCGGACTAATAAAGACGTTTGAATTACTTTTATAGTCTTCCTAAGAAGGTTTCGATGTCGATTCCATTGGATCGAACGACGTTCTAACGCTTAACGTTTGGTTTACGTAGAGCTGTTTCTTAAGAACGAATCAATCGCGAATAAAGACATTTAGACGACTTGTATGGTATTTTGGACGTTTCGGTGTTGTCGATTTGGCACGAAGGAATTTTCAATAATTGAAGATTGGGTTACGAGAAGGTGCTTGAATTGGATTAGAAATTGATTAGTTTCCGATTAAATACGGTGTACGTAGAATGTTGAATAAGATCACGATTCAAACTCGAGCGAATACTTTTCCAGCACCATTTGCACCATAGAATCCCGCGTTTTTTACCAAAGCGACGAAGCAACGATTTAATTTCTGTACCATTTCTTCGATACTATGTAGAAAAAAGGTATATTACAGCAGAAGGGCTGAACGAGCGTTCGTTCAACCCTTGAGCGTTCGGAATGAGCGTTAATCAAAGAAAGGAAGCCGAACGTTCGTTAGGACTCGTTAACAGCGCGTAGGATCGCTACCGATGGAACGATCTGGATTAATTATACGGCCTTATTGGTGCGAGATAGCTCTTTGTAAAATCGTAAAAGACTAGAAGAAAGAAGCGATGGCGGTAAAGGAGAAGAAAGCGGAGAAATTGTTCGCAGTTGAGAAAAATGTGATGGTATCTTACGTTTAAGGAGATTGGATGGTTTCGATGAAGATATTTTAGAGAAATATGATCCATTGAACGCCACGTCGGACCGGACGTCACAGATTTCCGCGATATTTCAGCGCGGATTTCTCTCAAGGCTAACGCCAGACGAGCGTGAGGATGAACGTCCGTGACTGCGAACCGTTATTACGTACCAGAATACCGTGATGCATGCATTTGCGTTTACGTGATGGAGGGCTAATGGCCATTTCTGATACGATTTTACTTGGTAACGCAAATATTTATTTATTCTGATTATTAGGAAAGATGATTTGATTTCTGAAAATGTCGCTACCGATCGATAAAATTAAATTGTCCTACGATATCTTCGCGTTTTGTTCGTTGTAAATCGACTTGCGTCGATGGAACAGCGATTAGGTATTAAAAATGGTCTCGTGGAAGATTTGGAAAGGATGGTGGAAAAAGATAGGATGCTGCGTTATCCATTGAATATTTATAGATGGTTCTGAAGAATTGAGAGAGAAAAAGAAGAGAATGGTGGGCAGATCACAATGAAGGAATACTCGCGCAATTTAAACGCCTGTAACGCAGACACCGAACTATTTCCTTCGTGAAATTGGCGGCTCACTTGCCTCTTGCCTTCAACGAAGCCTCGAGCGCCATT
This sequence comes from Bombus soroeensis, assembly GCA_014737365.1. Taxonomy (NCBI): domain Eukaryota; kingdom Metazoa; phylum Arthropoda; class Insecta; order Hymenoptera; family Apidae; genus Bombus; species Bombus soroeensis. Next base: position 287,811 of record JACXIL010000024.1, on the reverse strand, counting down.
AATCAATGGGGAATTCAGCAATTAACGCTCTGGTTTTATTAACGTGCCACTCTAACCCGCACCCGTGCCATCCAGCCGATATATCCGCACGTTGTACAAGGTGTCTCAGATTTTTCCCCATCACGACCTATCATGACTATCTATGGGTTCGGGAGAACCATCGATCCTAATTATAAATTGAACAAGAAACTAGAATAAAAAGTGCTAAGAAACTAGAATATGACTATAACTGTAGAAAATATTCTTCGCTAATGAACCATTCAACGAATAGTTTCAAAAAATGTCAATATCTCTGAAAATAATAAAATACGGCCAGCGCGAAACACGCTTGATTTGCTATTTCGATATTTATCAATTTTTCATCAGACGTTAATCAATTCTTTCCGAAACATCGAGTGCACGCGCGTACAGACGACTACGTATACTTTGATGCATGTGTAATTACGCATCCTGTACGATGCATTCGTTCATGGCAGTGCACATTTCATACACGAAATTTTATCGAGTAAATCCTCCGGTAGCTTCGGCTGGATAAAGCCTTGCATTTTCACGCTTTTTGTCCGTTCACCTTTTTCCAACCCTTTCCTCTTTACTGCAAATTCTTCTTTTTTCTTTTAGTTCGCTTGACCTCGATCACCGTGGTCGCTGGACCGCAGATTCCTTTTTTCAATTTTAATCCCCAGCCAATAGGCAACCGATGGCAAAAGGACGAGCAACGCAGTTCTTCTGACGAGATTTCGCGATCCCCTTGTTCACACCCAGCCGTGAAATTGTCTTCATTAGGCGACTCGTGCGAAACTTCAATGAGTGTCGCGTTTAATTTTTCGCGCGAAACAAAGTGTGTTTCGCTGTGAGAGAAATTAGGGAACAAGCGAGGAAAAAATAAGTAAAAGATGAGGGAAATTTCGCACGCGTCGAATAGAACCTTAACCGAGAAGGAAACGAAAGTCAGAAACAGAAGTACCTTTAATTAATAAATTCTCCCGTTTCAAAAGGCAATTTTGACACTAAATATCCAATCCTACTTCGTTTCAAACATACGTACACATATGCTCTCGCCAAATCTAATTCCTCGACCTCTCTCTAATTTCCTCGAAATTCACTGTCCCCCGGTTCACCCCGACATCAATTACCTGGAATCCATAGACACGTACACACACCGTGTAGGATGAAACTGGAAATCGAAACCGCGCTGTTACAAACAGCATCTACGAGAGTAGAAGCGAAGTCGATGGCCGCGGGTAGGATAATTGCTCGGTGAAAGGAAAAGCCGCGACAGACAGTGAGATCGTGGCGAACGATTCGACCATGGATCCCATTTCCCGTAACAAGCTAACAGCTTTGCTTTTCCAGCTGGAACAATCGGACTCCCCCCTTGCCAGAGGACTGATACCACCGTAACAGCCGTATAACTGTCGCGAAGCGGCATGGTTTACATGAAAGATCGCGCGTGACTAGACGTATCTGCACGATCGTAAATGCTATCTCACCGCAGTTGTTGGTTCTGTGACGTTACAATGGAACGCAGACTTGTTGTGTGCGCTTCAGCGTCATTTTTTCGTTAACAAGCACGGAACGGTTCGGCGAATACTAAATTTTACGTGTTTCGGGTGCTCGTCGTTCCTTTAGATTCGACGTTTCATTTATACAATCACAATTATCGCGTGTTCTTAACATTTAACCGCGAACAGAATGCTTGTTTTATTGCTAAGCCGTTAATTTATTTTATCGCAAGCTAGAGCTTGTCAAGCTCCTTTGAGTATTAAGAAAAATTATAACGGGAAAAGGGGATTTTTAATAATAATGACAATAATCAGAATTTAGGAAAAATACACGCGTTTCTAATTAAGCGCCAAAAGTTGATGAAAAGCACTCGTTACCTTTCATCTTGCAGTTTTGATTAACGATGAAGTATTTTTTTGAAATTAATGAGAAGCTCGATCGATTTGTTACGAACAATCGTAGCCGATTTTCATTCGAAATTCGCTGGTATTTTAAAGGGATAGAAGTGATAAATACGATATTATTGGCTTCGTTAATGAAGCATGCCGAGCACGATTTAAACGTAACATCGAAATAATTGCATTGTTTAGCGATTGCTATAGTCGTTAATGTACATGCGAAATAACGACGATCCTTGTCGGACGTTTATCGCTAATGAACGAAGATCGTACGAACGAGTGTTTACGAGAACCTGGTGCCCGATGTTCGTGACTTCTATCGCATCCAATTGTTACATCATCCAAACGAGAAATGAAAATATGATAAAATTCCTGGAGCGCAAAAAGTTGAACTTTAACTTGATGGATCTGCACAGAATTTTACGTTACGAGTAAAATCCGCTTTGCGGCGATATTTTTATTCATCGCTGCGTGTACATCTTTTTTCGCGTTTAATCATTTTCACAAAATTAATCCTCTCGCGATGAAAGTTGGATCATTGTTGCCACGAGCGTGGAATATTTTATTCTATAGACGTTAAACGAGAAACCGGTTGAAGAGCAGTTTATGTACAATAATTCGGTCGGATAATATAATAATACGTAAACGTAACATAGAAAATAATAAACGTGAAATATTTACACGAACCAGATTTGGCTCGGTGTTGGCCGTCTGTCCAACAACGGTTAACCGATTGGTTCTTTATCGCTCAAAGCAATTTCACTGTTGCGAATATTTTGCGAAAGTGTATGATAACGAAACGAAGAGAAAGTTGGCAAAAATGCAACGGTAAATGGAGACGAAGCTCGCTGGGCTTTCTAGAGATAGCGGCTTGAACGATTTATCGAGAGCGATGCAATAAGGAAATTACGAGGACTCGAGGATTTATTGAATCTTCTCAGCTCGTTTCAGAGCGTAACTCTAGTCGAGGACGGATTGCGATAAAAGTGCTTAGCTGTAGCGAGTCGTAATGGAGTGTGATTGATAACGCTTTGCTCTCCTCGATCAGACCCAGTATATCATTGTTAACACGCGCGGACAGACGTGGACACGTGTTCCCTCCAACTTGGAATAAATTCTCTCTTCCACCATTTTCCCTCCAATTATCCTCAAATATGTATATTTAGGTTTTATCACAAATCAATCGTAATTTTTGACAAATCAAAATTATTGTTATCAAGCAACCAATGAATTTCTTTCGACGGCAAGTACTCATCGACGAATCGAGTGAAAAATTTCAATCTCATTCTGCAGCATAGAAGAGAAACTCCAAGGCCGTATTGAGATACCTGCGATTCGTAAGCGATCTACCTTCTCGTTCCTTCTCTACTTTTCCCAATCATTCTTGACAAGATTTCTTGAAAATCTCGGTGCATTCAGTTAGACCGGTAACAAGCCCTTGCTGCATGTTCGTCGTGGATTACGCCCCTAAAATCGGGAGGTCAGTGAGCTGGAAGGAAGATAAAATCCGCGCGATTCGTATTCGCCTCGTTAGATCGGAACGACGCAATTAACAACGTCGATCTGGTCGATCGAGTCCGGACGCTGCAAGACGCCTCTGCTTTTGTCCGAATCGACTCGATTCGAAAATTTCACCGCGGCTACATCGCTGTTCTTTGCGACGTATAAACGAGAATATAGAATCGATACCGATTGCCTGGCGTACAGTTTCTCTCGGTGACCTTCCTATCCTCTTTCGTCACAGAGGGAAAGTTCAGCTTGCAGTTATCTTGCCACCTCTTTGTATTGACGATTTCAATTGCCAGCTAGGACAATTTAGATCCAGCCGAGCGATAAATGGCGCGCGATTGAATAACGCCTTGATTAAACGCGATCCCATTTCTGATAATTCTCCCGCCTTTTACCGCCCCTCAATCCCCTTCTGTGGAATTTTCCTCGCAATAAAGCGCAGCTATTCGAAAGATGTCCAGAATACTTGGATCTTTTGGTCAATTTGTTGGCGAATTTGCTATAAATGAATTATTCCATCTTCTTGAGGATATCGTACTCCGCCTTGCAATTATCGTTACGTTATCCTTACGATCGTGACTTTTACTTACGATGTCCACGAGGTGGTGACTCGCCGGTGATCGAGGCGATGCGGGGTGCGTCCTCGCTGATTTCGATGTCAGCCGACTTCTGATAGACGTCCGCGATGGAGGCGGTGCAGCGCAAGACCAATCGTCCATTACGAAACATGTCGTTCGTCACCTTGAAGTCTATGGTCGATTTCGATACTTGTGAATCGTCGTCCTGTGGAATGACCAAGTATCTGGTTCTGTACGTCATGCTGTTGTTCGTGATCTGCAAAGATGTTCAAACAGGGAAAAAGTTTAATCGTCGGTTGATTATCTTTGGATTATAAATGATCATATATAATTTGGGATAAAGACGATTATAACCATCCGCAGGATATTTAATTTTATTTGAAGACGGCATAAAAGAAGATGGCAAGTTTCGATTATTTCAACGACGAGATCCTTTCCTTCTACTTTCTTTCTTCAATTTTGTGTTTTCTGTTGTCGACGGAACAAACGTGGCTTTGTATTTTTCATTCACCGCTAGCGGTTAGGCAGGATTTAATTAGAAAATTAGTTTCGTTATACTCGTCAAGGCAGGGAATGTTTGTCCGTTAACAATGCACTAGAGCAAATGTACGCGTCAGATAAATATTTAGCGGCTAGAAAATGAAACATATTAATTCTGAAGCTCGACGTTGTATATACTTGTATATACTTTTGCGGAACGGATATGTATAAAGCGCGAATTATTATGCCACTGCGAGAAAACCGCTATCGTTGAATATGCGACGATGATTTTGTGCCGGGAAAACGCGCCATGTTGTGTCTTATTCAAGGCATTGAATAAATAAAACAATCTTCGCAACTACCAAAAATTTCAATTAGAAAAATCTCTATCCTGCGGATTGTCGTCTATGCACATTCCGAGCCGACTAACATTTTTCCTCCGACATCTTTCTTAAGACGACCCGACGAACCTGATCTAATCTCACTTTGCAAAGCACGAAACATCGTGCATCGAGCGATACACCGTTCAAACCGTTACTACGCAGTTATTACGTTATTTCCCAGGCCTCTAAACGTTTTCCTGGACAAATAATTATCGATCGCCTATCAGAGATTCGCCGGTCGATCCAATTTCCTGCTTGCCATCGAAGACGGCGTCTCCGCAGATTCTTTTGCAACGTCTCTCTCAGAAATGAATTCGTTGCTTCTAAAGATATTACGCAGTTTCGTTGCTCTTAAGGTAAATGAACGACGGGAAGAGGAGCTTCGAACCTTTCTCTTTCCATTTTCCCATTTTGTTCTTCCTCCTTCGCTTTGCTTCTTCCCGGTTTTCTTCAGAGACGATAGAAGAAAGGCTAAAGAAACAGAGGAGACGCGACACGAGAGTCGCTCGGAGTTATTACTTCGGGGAACAAACGAGGGGCTGTGCATTAAGTTCGCGGGCTCGCGATGATACGCGAGACTACGCGGTCTCTGTTCATAAAACATAATGCATAAAGCTTGTGCCTTGTCGCGTATCGCCGTTTCTACTCTCCCTCCTCTCTCTTCACCTTATCGCCTTATCCCGTGATATCGCGACTTCTCTCGCCAGCGATATCGACGTCACACGGAATTCTCGCCGAACGAGAACGTGTGCCGTCGTTCCTGATTTTTATTCAGATCGAGCGTGTTCCTCGATACAAGGTTGACGCGCGATGGTTAATGACGATGGAAGTTGCTCGTTTGGGAAGATGGCGAATTCTGGTACAGTGGATGCGACCTTCTCAGATAATTTATGGGGTTGAAGTTTAGACGAAGATAGGTAGCAGTCGTAGAACAAATTTTAAACTGTGCCATCTCGAGTGTCTTGAACGACGATCGACTAACGATCAAAAGTTGTCGAGTCACCGCGTCAAATTTTGTTTCGACTCGCGATATCCGACCAGCTGCTACCACATTGCAGCCTCTGATCCAAATCTATCGACTGCAATCGCGTTGTAGCTTCTAATCCAACCCTGTCCTCGAGACAGTGATTTTCCCGGTGGGAAATGGAACGTAATCACGAGCCGGTGATCTCTCGAGAATACTTGGATCACGCGACACCTCTCATTAATTTCGCAGTGGTGAAATATAATTAACCGGATATCCCAACGTGGAAACTTTGTCAGCCAGATATCGACGACGGATCGTTCGAGATTTATCGGCCCTAGCCGATGAAGCGCAGATACCCTTCGATATTCCCTATACTTCTTCTCCGACTGTCATCGTGATATCTTCTCGTTGAAAATACGATTTTCTGCGATTCGTCATATTGCGAAAACTTTATGAGCGTTCCGAGTCTTCCTGGCGGAATTCCGCGTCGTTGTAAATTCGCCGAGTTTTATCGTTTTCTCGGAATTCCCTGCCACTGTCGTTTATCTTGTCTGCGTCAGCGCAACCATACCGCTTCGTACAAAATTCCTAGCGCGGATCCTCTAGGCAGAATCTAGGTCGCGTTCTTTCCGCGAGTTGATAGCTCTTGTTGCATTTGACGATTAACATCTCCAAATGGATACGGGATAATCATGAAACGTCGACGAATTCCCTTCGATCTTTGATTGAGAAGCTTGATTATTATTACTGTCGAGAATTCTGGATCTTAACTGCCGAAATAATGATGTAGGAACACTAAATTTACACTTAGAATTTATATTAAAATAGTTGTATATTTATTTGATAAACGATTCCAAAGATATTCATCGATACACATTGCACGCGTCTCAGCACTTTCTTTGTCTCACCATCTTCCATACTATATTGCTGAGAATTGTGGATCTTAACTGCCGAAATAATGGCGTAGGAACACTAAATTTACACTTAGAATTTATATTAAAATAGTTGTATATTTATTTGATGAACGATTCCAAAGATGTTAGTCGATACACGCTTGCACGCGTCTCGGCACTTTCTTTGTGTCACCATCTTCCATATCATTTTGTTAAAAATTGTGGATCTTAATTGCCGAAATGACATTAAAGGAACGCTAAATTTACACTTAGAATTTATATTAAAATAGTAATATATTTATTTGATAAGCGATTTCAAAGATATTCATCGATACACATTTGCACGCGTCTCAGCACTTTCTTTGTCTCACCATCTTCCATATTAGACTCTTAACCGACTGAACAGTTTACGTTCGTCTGTTTTCGAGGCGGCACGCACACGCTAGTCTAGCACATAAAACTACACATGTTTCGATAGTTACAAACAAAGATCGTGTTTCTTAAGGGAAAAATAGTAACTGCAAAAAGACAGTACCTGCAAAGTATATAGAAAACTCCTACGCTATTTCTCAAGTTTAGCATCCACATACGCGATCGATCACTTTCGAATTAATTTCTTTGGAATCAAACAATCAACGTCGATAAAATCGATCGGTTTGTACAAGGTACGTACTAAGCTAAAATCGAACCACACGTAAATTCGTGCACGAAACAACGAGAAGTTTTCTTTCTTTCGCAAACTACTCCCTCGAACAATACAGCGAAGAATATCTTCGTTTATTTGAATCCTAGGCCAACTAGATCACAAATACTAAAATCACCACCGATGCTTTCGTTCGTAATCGCGGAATTAAATCACACCCTGTCAAAAGCAAACAAACGTACGAATAGTTTTGAACGATGGTGCGTATTTCATTCAACGCTATTTTTGCTCAATCAAAACCCGCTTTGAAACAAACACTCGAGACCGGAGTCACCAAGTGGGTACTTGATCCTCTGCCAGGAGGGCGCTCTTTCCACCGATCCGGAATCCAGTACTCGGTCGTATTTTCTCACCGCCGCTTCTTCCGCTTAGCCACGCGAAACATCGACGAATTTTCTGCGACAAATCTCAGCTTTCGGACAAAGACCCCAACGAAATTCCCTTCAAGTTACAAATTCGGCATACGGGACGAGTGTGTACGCGTGGATCCAACAAGGCCGTTTCCCAGGGGCCTGGCCATCGAAAATGTATTATCGTGGTGTCCGTGTCACGGATTTGTCGGAGACCACGCGCGAATCGGGAACGCCAGAAACGTCGCTCGTTAGAGGCTTCTTTCCGGTAGACGACGGACAGAAAACCGATAAACGCGTCATCCAAGCCTTCGCGCGACTGTCATTGCCGTGATCTCCGGGTGCGTTGCAATTTTCGAGGACGAATGGTGACGAGAGGGTTCCCGTGCCATCCGAGTTTTCCAGTTACCCAAGTGGAAACCGGGTTAACGGACGTCGAACTGTATTTTCAAGATTGGATGGTCGCGTTTCTTCTACGCTTTTTTTACACTTTTTCGTTAGTTTTCATCGAAGTAGATTTGCTTCGTACCTGTGGCCAATAAAATATTCTGTTTCTTATATTGTTAAGCTAAGTATAATCTTTGACGTTCAAGAATATCGCGAAGCTCGATTAACCAGCGATATTCCAAAGAATCATTATGTAAAACGACAGGACGAGTAGACCACTCCGATCCACCACAGAGGAGAGGAAGCTGCGCAACCAATAATAACTTCGAGCAGGGAGGATGCAATTAAGTTTCATCCAACACTACTCTCGCAGTCTGCGAAAGCTTTTAACTTCCAATATTGCCGGAGTCAGCCTGTGTATTCGTGGATGCACACCTGCGAACGCGTACATTTTTGCGACGCTATACACGCACGACGTTGCAAAGCATCTATACGTACGTATACAGGATGTCTCTGAAATTGTGCAACAAGCGATCAGGTGATAATTCTACGTGTAAAAATAAGTTCTCTCTCTCTCCTCGTGTTAATATCTATAAACACGAACGGTATCAGGATTTGCTTCCTACCACGTTACCGTTACCTTATTTCCACAATTTTCGCATTTCGAACGGTTTTGTAAATAAAGACGAGAGTATTGCCTTTTAAGAATCATTTTATTAACGTAACAAGTGTTGAGAATGTTGCCCAGAATGTTGCAACATACATAGCCTCTGCTCTCCAATTAAATTATTGCGAGCACGAGCAGAAAGAAAAGTCCGATACCTCGAAACTTACAATTAGTACAGGCGCACCTGGCGGATCTTCGAACTCGTTATTCTCGAAAACGAAGCTCCAAACTTCGAAAAGATGTTATTCTCTATTTTTCGGCTTTTTTTCCTGGTAGAATCGTCACGCCACCGCTTGTACCATGATTTCGGAAACAATTTGTATTTTCTGCGTGACGGAGAGACGGAGACGATTTCCTATTCCGGTGATCGGTATCGTCGAGCTAACCACCGGTTGAAAAACCTGCATTTTCTCAATGAACCCAGCTTCTATTTTGATCTTTGAACGACGCAAGACTTCTACCTGTTTCCACCCGTTTCTCGGCCGTCGTTCTTCCGCACGAGCTGACGCGCGTTTAACAACTTCTCCAGGCTACCTCCGTCGATATTTCTCGCGAGATATCTGCTTACAGTTCGCTCGAGAAGACTTAAAACTCTAGATCGTATTAAAAGTTGCATCGTCCCGCGAGGCTCGCTGGAATAAATCCTTTGCCTTGAAACTCCGCTGCTTCGATGGGTGAACCGAGTTAACACTTTGCTTTCTCGCCGGAGGGATATTCTCTGTTCTTTCAATTTCACCATTTAGCTAGACAAACTAGATACGATCATGTTTCGTGCACGGTATACCATTGGCAAGAAATATCGCTATACTTTGCCGGAATTTTCTCCCCTGGTCGTACTACAGCGTAGTTTCTTATACAGCGTGTATACCTTGTTTCTGAGTAAATTCTAAATGGAAGAATTTTAAACAAGATTTTTCCTTATAGATCCTTTATTTAAGATTTGATATTAACTGTTCAATCTGATATTCGATCGTCTCAATTACATTTTGTATTAAATTTTGCCACATTTTCTGAATAATTTGTTCGACCAAATCTCGAACGACTCACCGTGAGACTGTTCGTAAAACGAAGCGCAGAAACAAGACGAGGGTCTGCGATGATGTTAGAAGAAGGTTGCCGACAATGGATCAGGAGGAAGAGAAAGGAAGAAGAGGACGATGGTACGGGCAGCTTGGTCCTGGTGACACGCGTGTCAACGTTCACTGGCGCAGGCAGAAGCCAAAAATGGCAGGGCGAAATTGCCGGTCCCCGCTGCATTTTCGCTGCGGCTATTGTTACAGGCTGGACACGCGAATTTTCAATCGCGCTTAGAGACCTCTCCCTTTCCCCTCTGGCCATCCATTCTTCCACTCTGTTTCACCATCGTCTCTCGGCCCGTTTTCGTTCGGCGAGAAACTAAATCGCCAGCCGCTTTCAGCTCTCGTCGCCGCGCGTTAATTATAACCGATCCGATCCCATAAAGCGGCCGAATTTATTTCCCGAACCCGTCGAGACCGGGAAAATTATTTCGTCAAATAAATCTCGAACCGGTGGACCGGAGGCTATCGACGCGTTGAAACACCACCAGGTAGAGAGATCGAAGAGCGCCACTGACTGAGATATTAGGAGCCGATACGCTCACTGATTTGTTAACAGTGCAACTATGGATCGCTATATTATAAAATATGGATTTGCATGAAAAAAAAAAAAAAAAAATAAAAAAAATAAAAATCGAAATGGAAGATTTATTTATAATGGTCGCAAAAAGTATTGACAGATACCTCTATTTTTCAATGAAGCATCCTTTTATCAAATTTTACATATTTCACTTCGATGGTATCAAATTTTTGTAGTCATACGATAGTATCGTTAAATAACACGAGATTTAATGTACTCGGACCCAATTAATTGACACGTAAACTATATAATAAATACAACGGCGTGTCGATATCTCTTGTAACGAACGTATAGTATATTATCTATATTTATTTGATATAGCGATACATTTTAGCGTTAGTGATTCACCGAATAACGCAGAACGTTAAGAGTTAAGCATTAAGCGAGCAGAATCCGAACAACAGGAAACATTCGCGCTGTCTGAAGAACGGTAGTCTGACTAACGACTAAAGTCGAGCAAATAACTTGGGCATCCTTTTCCTCGCGACATCGCGGTCCATTTAAGCCTCGGGCAGAGCCCTGAGGGATCCTCGAGAGCTTCGATCGCCAACTTTTCTTAGAACTCGAACGCTGTTAAACACGTTCCTCTCTGCTTTATCCTTGTTTTCCTCCGACAAATGTACATCCTTCCTCGCCAATAACATTTTTACGTTCCCGTAAGTGTTCTCAAAGAGATTTCTCCAACATTTGTTCTGGAGGATTCGCTGAAACTTGTTTGATATTGTTTTTACTTTATTTAATAGAATCGAAGAAATATATTCGTATGCTGCTTCGTTTTACGCACTGTTTCGTTAAAAATTGGCGGGTTCGATGGAAAAGTGTTACGAATATACTCTTTTATTTCAAAAATTGAAAGATATACGCAAGCTTTTACGGAACATACGCGCAATAAATCAAATATTTCGATTTTTATTCTTGAAATATTTACATAAACGTCTCCAAGCCTTTATGACAACGCGTAGTAAAATATTTTAATGTTTCAAGGCATTTCTATTTGCTATTTCTATTTTTTTTTTTTTTCTTGTCTTTTTAAGATCGAAAACAATTCGAACGCGATTGCATTTTGAACGTCCTGTTCTTTAAAATCACCGCTTGAAAATCAAAGAAATTGTCTGGTTCCTTTATATTCTGCGAGGCATACGCGCCATTTGTTCCGATCGATCGCGTTACGTCGGCACGGTTCTATTCAATTTCCGTCCGTCTTCGACGCCTTCGATCCAGTTTTGTTTTTCAATCAACACTGGGGCCGACTGTAACTACCTGGTCATTTCACATTTCAGCGCCGAGCTTTCGTGCGGTAGCACGGGTGTACAGCATAGCGACGGGAATTAAATTTATCGAGATCCATCGAGATACATATCCGGGCAATCGGCGTGAGGGTGGAGCGACGAACAGGGGAGGGTGGATAACCGGTGGCTCGCGATGCCTCGTATGCAAATAAATCGTTATTCCGCGGTATTTGTTAAATCAACCAAATTATTCCGTTAAATCGCAGGCACCATCGTGGCTCGACGCGTTTAATCGATCACGATGACCCCCGATGAGTTATATGTTTTCGATCGAGAACACGCGATGCTACGGCCACTTCCGCCCGTTGTCTTCTTTCTCTTGTTCCATTTTTTACAATTTTTTCGGACGAATCGTGATGCAAAATCTAATAGGTATTTTCTGTCGTTTAACGTTAGTTTTGTTTCTTTATTTTGCGACGTGCAATCGTTCTTTGAAATTTAATTTTAGTCTGATATTTCCGATGACGACGGTGAAAGTACTGACACTGTATCCTTGTTTCTCGTATTTTTTCAAATTTCCTGTGGCCCTTTATCTCTATTTTTCTCTCTGTGGCGATGGTTATCTCACCTCGCTATGTACGCGTGACGCTATTTTACTTTAATTTCATTTGTTTCCAACCAGAACGATCTAATTCAATCTAATCCATTACAAACAACTAAACTTGTAGTAGAAGCAATTTGATTCTATCTAATCTGAGATAGACGCGTAAGAAGTCGTCCACGTCTATTTTACATTTATAGTGGCTGTTTCGTAATAAATAAGAGCGATCTGAGATTTCGCCGAGACAAATTATTTCTCGTTTAAAAGATCGGCCACTTTCGCCCCGTTTGATCACCTCCCGAACCGATATCTCCGCCAAATTGGATTTCAGGTATCAAATTCCGGCTTCGAATCTTCTTCCACGACGTTCTTTAAGATTTGTGCTGGGAAAATTCTTAGAAAGACAAACGACGTCCATTAAAGTCCTGGACGGGGTTATTCGAGGAGCATATAAGAGTGTAACAGGGAAAACGGCATTCATTAGTTTGTCGTCAGACCTTCATTGGTTATCGCGTCGGTGTGCCTTCATCTGATTTATGCTCGTATTCTTGACTCTCTAAGTGAATGCTCTGCCACGTTGAAACTCGTTTAACTTGTTGTGTCTTCTAACATCTAACTCTTTAGTCCACTCGATCGCAAAATTTATCGTTTTCGGTCGATCGACGAGTTCGATTAATCGTAAATTATCCGTTACAAAGGGTATATTTTCGTTCTATTATTAGAAACATTCGCAGAGTGAACGATTAATCTTAAGTAAATTTACGCTTCAGACCCTTTACTCTCGAGTGCTGGAAACACCGTCGGTTGCAGGAGAAACTCCATCGTTGTAGAATGGTCCATCAATTTTGAAGTATCACTACCCTTCCCTCTAGCCCTCGAATCATTCTACAATTCCTCTATCATCGAGTATTCGACACAATACACGACCGCCATATTCCAAGAACCTGTCATCCTCATCCACGCGAATTCTCAACGCTATCTCATCGCTTCTTCGCCTCTCTACGCTGGAGTCTTTCGAAAAATCGGGCGAGGCATATTTCATCGTGTCCTCCTTAACATTGGATTTCTCCGCGACGAGATTCACCGCAGAATCAAGGATTCTCCGAGCGTTTCTCCAGAGTCTCTCGCGAAATTGATCTATTTTCAAGGAATATCCAAAGAAAAAGATCGATCGCACGATGGAACGGACAGGATCGATCGTTATTCTGTTTTTCGACGAAATAATTGCCGTTTGCTGGGTACGAGCCGTTGAACCGTGGCTCGATCATTTATGTTCATTCTTGTTTACACGCGCCGCGTACACGGCCAAATAATTCGTTCGCGTGCGGGGAAATTAATTACGAATTATAAGCGGAACATCAAATTGCTCTAATTAATTAATCCGTCACAATGGGCTCGAATATGTGTTTGCTTGTGTCGACCGCTCTTCGCCGGCCTAATATCCGGCAGCATTAATAATTCACTCGAAATAATCGCGCCCCGCTATTATTGTACCCCCTTGACATATCACGGCTCACCGCAAAAACCAATGGCTATTTTTGTCTCGCCCCACCCACGACCATCGTTTTTGTTCTGGTTACCTTGGCGAGGTACGTTTTTGATTAATTCCTGGCCTGGAGAAAATTTGTGTGCACGCGTGTTTTTAGTACGAAATAGGTACGAGATAATAATCAGGCGCCGCCAAATGGATTGGCATTTTCTTTATTTCTTTCTTTTAAAGAATAGAACACGTGGAATAGAATTGCGGATAGAATGTTTAGAATATTCAGGGCAATTGCCAAATATTTCTCTATTTAAATTCGCGATACGCTAGTTAATAACGTGACACGATCAGATGGATTAGTTGCTACTTATTTGACATACCCTAGTGTCTAAAACGTTTAAGATAATTTCTGGAATATTTTATTCTTCGCAATATCCGAGATAGTTGCACGATATTCTTATATTTATTACCAGGATGTACACACGACGCTCGTGAGATATTTTTAGATCGGAAAATCTATCGACTAATACAATTCATATATTTCTCCCGGAAGAAACGTCTTCCGAATACAAAATCTTCTCCACTCCGCACCCTCAATCTCCTCAAGCACTTCCTTAAATTCATTCACCTTCCTTCACATCCCTCGAATCACCCTTCTTCGCCTTTCCCTCTGAAATTATTCCTACAGCGAGAAACACCTCGTGTCAACGAGCTCACCTGAACGGCGAACGGGGTGAAAAGGTAAATGGAACGTAACGGAACGAGGGGTTAGAGGTTGGCGAGATGGAAGTCGAAGCGAGGGTGTTCCTCGTGGAACTTTAATCATCCAGTAAGGTCACGTAGCTACGGCTCGAGGACATACATATATAGCGGCTTGGAATAAGGCGTGAGAGAACTCCGACGATATACTTACGAGATCCTTGTTCAGCTTCCACGTAATGGCGGAGGCGGGCCTCGAGTTGCCTGTAGTGCAGTTCGCCCGCAGTAGCTCACCCACAGCGATCCTTTCTTTCTCGATACCGATCGTCGGGTCCGTTTTCGGCGCGTCTAAGGCATAATAATTACGTTGTTTAGCACACGCGACTGCTAAACTCGACGTCTGGCGTAAAGCCAGTCGAAGCGAAGAGTGAGCTGCAAAGGGTTGCAAGTGTTTCGGGAGATCTTTCTTGGTTGCAAATATATATATATATATATATATATATATATATATATATATATATGTCTGGTTATCGTTAGGATTGAGGACGTGTAACAAATTTTCATTTGGATCATCGTTTTTGTACAACGGAGATTATATTTACAGGTATGAATAAGATTTTAACAGAGTTTGACAAATAACCGTGGTGATTAGACACTCGAGATGCTAATGACAATGTTCTTAGGTCCAATAACGAATCCACGGTCAACGGGATAACTCTTTGTTAAAGGTAGAATACTTTGAAGCACAAAATACGCTTGCTGGGACGCTCGGTATATACCGCTCGTCGAGACGATATGTAACTTTCCAAGGTGATCGCACGAATAATAGACTGATGAAAATTTTCCTCTCCTTACGATCGCGTTCGTTTGTTATACATTGGTTGGAAGTATCGAGAAAGTTCCAATCGCCGTTGCTACGCAGTTTCTGTCTGGAGTTTGATTATTAATACAACGCGTGCCCCATTATATTGACATTTCTGAGGCAGAACCATACGTAGCTAGATTTGTCCTCGGACCTATGCGCCACGACTATATCTTTTTAAGGAGAACTATACAACTACTTCATATCTCTGTTAGGTAAAACGTCCATCCCGTGACCGTGGCTACGTTCCTCGAGCACAAGCTCATCATCACAAATCTCGGACTAATACGACCGGACCAAATCATAAACAATTACTTAAGTACATCTATGATAAACTCTAGACTAAAGTATTGGGGACCTTACCAAAAATTCCGAAAGAAAGGCCTCGATGTTCTTTCATCTCCGATATATATATATATATTATTTCTGGAGTTGGATATAATTCAATTATTGTTGTTATACATATACATATTTCATTATATTCCATTTTTAAAAAATCAAGCAAATTTGACGCTCTTAATAAATTTGTAACGTTCAGTTTCTTGTCTCGATGGACTTGATCAATTTGCAATAGAAATTTACGTATTCGTGATACATTTAATCAATCTGACTTTTCAAATCTCCACTTTGTAACTCGAGTTCGAAATTTATGTTTCGTAATCCTCCGACGCACGGTCGATAGATACCAACAACAATTCGTACAACTTACAGATTCTAACAATAATCCAATTTAGAACTATTCCATTACTCATAACTACTTCACGTTTCTCAATTTCAAACCGTTCGATCCTTCGATACAACAGAAGCAGTTTCTCAGCCCGTGGATAATTAAAGCGGCATCAACGTTCGAATTTCTATTTTGGAAAAGGGACGAGGAGAAAGAGAGTTCTTCCGGTAGTAGTTGAGGGCCGAGTCGCGTTCCTGTTGGAAGTCTTCCGCGATCCGTCGAATCCAACATGAAAATGGGTGTCACGTAGGGGCGCACGTGCGCCGCATTACGGGATGGCGCTCGCGCGATTCAGCAACCAGAAGGATTTGTCTACTCGGTGAAACTTTTTAATTCTGAACCGAGTCCAGGCCGACCACTACTCACCTACTACTTCCATTCTGGCCCTGTTGATCAACGTGTGGTACGAAGGGCTTCCGGCAGACACCTCGCACTTGTACAACCCCGTCAGGTTCCTCGACACGTTGACTAACGTTACGTCGTTGGAGTTCGATTTGGAAACCTGTAAAATAAATCCAGATCGAACATCGTTGATAACGAATATTAGAATCAGTGCTATTATCATAGATAAACGATTAGGATTGCTCTTAGAGACTGTTCTTGGAGCTGGACAATGGTCCATCAGTCAGAGAATATGAAATTGATTTTCCTCGTCTTTTGAGCGGACCGTATCGTTCAAAATTGTTTAATTAAATAGAAAGTTGGAATCACAAGTTCACAAGAAGTAGAAAAATTTCCTAAATTTCTTCTGTAACTCGCCAAGACCGAAAACGTCGATCGAAGTTTTATTTCGACTCGCGGTTTCCGTCTACCGTGCGTTAAAATCGCGGGACCGGAAACCATCGATGCTTTGGTGAACGATGCTTCCATTTGGAAGGAAGAGATCGAGGAGACGAGCTGCCTCGCTTGAAACCACCAGGAGGATACTTTTACAGGCGATCGAGCCGCTCGAAATCTGATAGCGTCGAAGGAACTACCAGGAACTTTCTCTGCACCTCTTTCTTCTTCTTTTCGTTTCGGGTGATATCGTTCCGCCAGGAAGTTGACTCGACTTTCGGTTACAGGATTGATGCCCGACTAAAGTGTATTCTTCTATCGGCTCGCCGGAAAATTCTTCTTGCTCCACTCGCTTCCACGGATTCGATTAATTTCTTTCGAACGTTCGTATCTCTCGCGAACTATCTCCCATTCTATTTAACTTTTCGAAAATCAGTTTTCTGCATGAAAAATGGAGTGTCGCTGCCTGATGGAGGAGCCTACGATTTCGAAGATCGTCGACACAGCTTACAGTTCGTTTACAGCCATTCGTAATTCTTCGAACAGTTGTTGCGATAAATTAATATTTCTGCGATCGCACAACGAAACAACAGACTGTGTTCCTTTCCATCGACTGGATAAATAGAACTTAATTACGGGAAATACGGTAGAAGAAATGAATTTCATAGATGGAAAAATAATACTAGCAAGACGATATCATGGTGATTACTTTCTGCACTTGTTTACGGAGAAAAAAAGAAGAATATACGTAGTACCATCTATTCACCGTAGTTTCCAACAGATTGCTCCCTGACAATTATTCCACGTTGCAAAAATAAAACAAGAGACTCCCTTTTAAATTTCAGGGTATCCACCTACGGATTTCCAACGTTGATAACGATCTCTCAGCAACTTCATAAACGAACCTTATCCACTCTGTCTCTTTTGTATAAATTTCGAACGGAAACGCGTATAATTTCCCGAATCTCTTTTCTCCTCTCTTCTCCTCTCTTCTCCGTTCGCTTCGCTCGTTTTACTTTCCAGCTCGATTCTCTCCCCTCCCCGCAGAATTACTTTGTATTCCACGCGACTATCGACCTTCCATCTAACCCTCTCCCCACGTCTAAATCTCGATCGGACTATATTCTACCCCCTCGACCGACCCCTCGTCGTTGCAATCATTTATATGCATCGCGGTGGTTCCCCCGTCTGCTTTACAAACTACACCGGATACGGAAACAAGCTCTTTTCACCATTTCCTCCGCT
The DNA here is from genome assembly GCA_014737365.1 of Bombus soroeensis. NCBI lineage: Eukaryota > Metazoa > Arthropoda > Insecta > Hymenoptera > Apidae > Bombus > Bombus soroeensis. Next base: position 269,714 of record JACXIL010000024.1, on the reverse strand, counting down.
TCTGATGGAATCGGTGGACCGACGAAAGGAACGTCCGCAAATCGTAGGAAGACGTTTCATCGATGGATTCCCGTTGTTCTTTCGAAATATCGAAAGATCGATATTTTTGTATTTTCGTCGGAAGACGAGAGTCATTTGATACGAGACGAATCAAGACAGTTCTGATCAAATAATCTTCGAATATTCGCATTTCCTTTTCGTACGATTATTTTAAATATTAGACGAGCCATGGTTATTTTTATCTGATGGTGTATAGCCCATCGCGAGGAAACGATAGCTTTCCACGAAGATTTACGAACGACTGAAGTCTCGTGTCGTCGATACGCCACCTTGTTTTTCGAACCATTCTCTACCTCGTGCAGGCTATTCATACGCGTGCTGCTTCTATGAATCCTTGTCGCTAGCCGATCTTTTACCATTTGTTTGCTGTATTGGAGGAATAAATCAGGTTTCGTAGGAAGACAGTGTTATCGCGGTGGTTTGTCGTTTCCAGGATGAACAGGCTGTTGGTTCTGATAATCCCGCTGCAGATAATCGATAGTGGTTGGAGATAAAACGATCTAAATAGTAATATTGGTAATACTGATCCATCAGAGACCGATATTTTGTTAAGCTTTCGCGATTATTCGTTTCGCCACGTTTCACTGTCACGTTATTAAAATTCTACTATTTTTACATCGTATAAGGAAGAGAATTCTACGGATTTCCTTGATATTAGGTTGTCCGAGAAGGTTCTTTCGTTTCATTAGGTGATCATAGATGAACAACGATTTCTGTTTTATATTATTTTATTGAATTAGGTATGATCCATTTCGTTCTATTTCTATTATTACTATTGTTTCTTTATAAAACGAAAGAAACTTTCGGACGACCTAATATTTTGAGAAAGAAACGATCGATGAAAGCTGAATTGAAACGATAATTAGGACGAATACGAAGTCTTTGTATCTTACAAAATGTCGATATCAGTCGTATCTTCTTGGAACTAATGCACTGTCTCGGCCTTTTTAGCTATCGGCGACCGTACAAAACGGCGTTGTCAGCGGAACAGCACCTCGGAAACGAGCGTGGAAATTTTATTAAAGATACCTATCGGTCAGCTCTATGCATCGCGCGAATGAAAAATTTGTTTTCCAATGTCTCGCAACCGAGTCGAAGTGGAATCGAATCGATCGCCTTGGTTTCGAAACTCTTCTATCTTGTCGGCATCCATTTGCCATCGTTCGCAAATAGCAGCCAACCTATCGATTCAACTAAAAAGTAGTTTACAGACTCTCTTTGCTTTCCTTGAGAAAAACCTCAGACCTGAATAAATTACCGAGGCTCTTTAACATGGTTTGCTTAATATTTACAATTCATTTTAGTTTCATGTGACTAATTGGTTGCCTCGAGGCCCCAGTTAAATATTGGATAGAACTTTCTTAGATTAGAATTACATATTAAATACAGCTTTTACGGCAGATTAGAATCGCCCATTAGATAGAATTTCTTACGGTTGGAATTAGACGTTTGATAGAATTTTATCCGAAAGCTGTCATTTTCGCATGATCTCTAGGGTAAATAGAGCCGAAACGCGTCGCGTTTGCCTCTTTATTGCCTCGAAAATGGTTCGAACGAATTTCGATTGACGATACTATGTTTGGGCAACGTGGGCTGGCTGGGTACAGCGTGAAAATGGAATCTAAACGCGCTGCTTTAACGTACTCGTATCCTTTTCATGTTTACTTTGTATATCGTTTCTATCCATTTTGTGTTTTTTAAATCGCCGTTGCTCTAATATCAGTTTGTAAAGTATAAAACGTTGAACGACGACGTACAACGTAGAACCATGAGAAATGGAAACGAGAACAAAATACAATGGAGAGAAAACACGGGAGAAACAGAGATACTCGAAACGATATACGATGAAATATTTAGAAAATCATTCGATAAAAATTATCCATCCCGTATTCGTGCGTTTTTTAATACAAAAAGCGGTATTAGAACACAGATCGAATATTTAGCGTCGCAACTTTCACAGGTGTAAGAACGCTGTTTTGAGCGCTCTACTGTTTCTCGATCTAACGAAAAGCGGCGGGATCACAAAGTTCTAAAGGCGCTGGCAATTCTTTGCGCGATAAAATGAACAAGCCTGACTAGTTTACTCCGGCGAGGATGGTGACATCAGGTGGATCCGATAAAAGTGGCGCGCGTCACACCGACGTGAAACTTTTTGCCAACCCCTGGGGGAGCGCGTAAGTGCGAAACCGAACCGTAGACCGGACGAAAGAAATCGATAGGGCTGATTTATAGCGCGAGCTACGACCGCGACACGACCTTTTGGAATCCCCATTCAAGTGGATTTCATCCCAGGTCGGCCGACTTCCTTGTTTTACTCGCCTCCAACTCCACGCCCCGACGTCCTTTATTTCATCACAGTGATTTTCTTTCCACTCGCACCCCCATTTAAATATTTCTCACGAATCGAGAGATTGCCGGAGAAAGGTCAGTTCTGATTGATTTTGATTCTGTGGTTGATCGAAATAACGAGACGGTAAGGAAGCTTGTATCGCGAAATAGTTGAGAATACGAGCTTAAACTTCGCCAGGCGAATGATCGAATTTCATGTTTGAAACTGAATTTAATTTCTAATATTCCTTTCCCCTAAATGAATCTAAACAGCTCGTCTTCGGATATAATTATGCTTCAAATATAATTCTTCGAATATTTCCTGTGAAAAAAAAAAGAAAAAAAATAGACAAGTTGCGAGCACTCTCGACAACACACTCTTGACAAGCACAACCCTTATTCCATTCGAAACCTCTAAAAACTCGCATATCCCTCGAACACTTGCTCGTTACACGGCAACTCTCGGGAGGGTTGCAAAATTTCCGCAGAAAACGCAGTTAGAAAGTTTGAAAAGCGCGACGATATCGCGGGAAGCAGGCGGTACAGTCGATGAGGGGAAAAACAGGATGCTTCACTCGAAGGCGGAAAAATCGAGCCGCTATTCGGTCTTATCTTCGCTTGCTTTCGAAATACAGCCGGCAGACTGATAAATGGACGTCGCTAGTACGTGCTTGTATCGGCTTGCAAAAGAAGTTCGCAGCTTTTGCCGCTGTTTCCTCTTCGAACACGTCAACCTGCAGCGAAAATGCATCAGCCGAACGAAACGATCATCGTGGAATTTTTTCTTCCAAAGGAAAAAACGGAATATTTTTCTGCCATATACTGCTGTTGATACAAATGCGAAGCAACGAGAAAAGTTCGTGATTCTCCTGAAATTCTGATATATTTGGGGCGAATTCTTGGCGAGAAATCTTTTGCAATCTTCAAGTCACGAGATTTGTTTGCCGAAGAAACTATCCTTCTCACTTTTTCTTTTCTCTTTTAAAGAGTAGCCAAAGTTGCTTTCTCCTGGATTATTATCGTCAAATGTTTTACAATGAATTAGGTACTTGGATACCTAAAGGGTCAAAGTTGAATCATCGATAGGATACCTTTTCCCCAGACGGGTCTGTAGGTGAAGAAACGCGAAATCTAACCAAAGAGACAGCACGAACTTCATGAGATTTCTCGTCATAAAGTTTTATCGAGTTAAGAGTTTAATTGCGCGCGTTAGTTGACGGATTCGGGCGCAACAAGCCGCGTTTTTGGCTTCTGCCTCCGGAAAGACGCTGTTCCCCATGTAATTAACTAACAACGTTTCGCATCGACGGAGAAACTACGTCCACCCTCTTGCAGAAACGTAACGTCCATAGATCTCCACTAGCGTTCATCTTTGGCTTTCTGTTTCATACAAGTCGATACGATTTAAATAGGCAACCGAGACATCTATCTGTTAGTTGCTGGAATAATTTCATTCTTGCTGAAGGAATTTGCGGATTATTTACGTATCACTGTATGGACAAAATTTGTCTAAATAAAACGTTGATTTCATCAGACACACCTGCGCTGTAGCAATTGAGACAAAAGATACCAAGCCTGTCATTTTTGCATAACGTACATACGTTTCTTCCCCGATGAATTTCTTTTTAACCCTTTAACTGCTACGATACGATGTTTCCAAACTTTAAAACGCTTGTAAATCTGGGTTTCACGTATCGATATTTGTGTTTACGTCATTTGTGGAAAAATAAAAAAAGAACCTGTATACTTGGATACACATTTTCAACTGAGCCCCTCGTACGTTACAAATGGATTACGGTTGTTTATGCATTCGTGGAAAATTTAAAACCAAAATGCATAGAACGTAATAATCTAATCTGACAGTTAGTTAAATTAGAAGACGAGAAGAGAATACTCACATTCACGTGCATTCCATCGATGTTAAAGGTTTTGCACGGGGGATCTCCTTCTGGCAGGTACCGATAGAACTCCGTATCCTCGAAATACCATTGCAAGGAGTACAATGTCAATCCTTCTAGATCGTAATGACAGGATAGTGTCACTGTGTCGCCCGATCGTACCACCGCTGGCACGTTGATTGTCAGATCTTTCAATCCTGTTGCACCTATAATCAGATAACGCGACGCAATTTTGTAAAAAAATGCGACTGCATCGCGTAACAATGATTTCTATAAAGTTTAGGGAGAACACTGGTAATAGAAACAGTAGCTGTGAAATACAATCCTATTTTATTCGAATCGCTGAACGTATACACGTGGATATATGCGTTTTTTTTTTTTTTTTAAATACCATAGATCATTTTGAGGATCGACCATTTTTATCGAAAAAGAAAAAAAATTTCATTTCGATCAGAATAGCAAAAAAAATACAAAAAATTCTCGACTAACAGGTATATATCGCAACGTATACTTACAAATTTGTATATCGCGTAACGGGTATCGGTTTCGTAGATTAATACTGGCCGCGGGGTTGTGTTACCAGTTAGAATGGCAAAACGGATAACCTTCGTATATGGCGTATTTTTCCATCCGCTGTGACGCGTTCGTTTTGTCGTTTTAATTGGCGATACGAGGTGAAATGCTTGAGAGTTCTGGATAAAAACCGTCGAATGACAAAAACCCGTCGTTCTACGGACGTTTTTGTAATTAGCTGCCCGGAGTGTAACCATAGTACGTTATAAAGCGCCACTTTATGACGCGTGTTTTATCGTAAAATATTGTAACTATCCACGACCATGTTATATTCGTATTGAACAAAGAACTTGTAATTTCGAGAAACGGTTACACATTGCCGGAATTTATTACATAAACGTCAAAATTTGACACTTTAATTTACAACTTTTATAATATCAAAGGGTTACGAGCAAAAGGCATTGTAAACTGGTGCATTGTTCTCCGCGAGGCTCGGCGCTTTCATCCAGCCAGTTATTTATCCCTCTAATTAGTTATTCCACTCAGTAAGAATGTAGAACGTACGACAATTAAGTCCCGTTTCTAGCGCTAATCTAATCGCGCAAGCAAAGTCCATTTAGTCCGCCAAGTATCTCTTTAAACGGATAAGCAACCCTCCGGCATTACGCGTAGCTTGGAAAACGTCTAATCTTAACACTCCACGGTTTCTACTCCCAGTTCTATCCATCCGTCGCACTCTGTTCCGATTTAACGCGGTCCCCTTTATATCTTGTCCTTTGTTTTACGTTCACAAAAATTTATCTAATGGAAAAAATTAATATTTCTAATTTAACGCTTTCAATTAGTATTGTGTACAATTTGTATATCCGAACGAAACTTACTTTTCTTTTTATTAATTAATTTGTACTTTACAATTTATCCAGCTGGACATTTGGTAAATTTTTGTATTTTAATTACGTTTAAATAACGTGTGCATGGCTACCCTCAGCGGGATACCATCTTCCAGTTTGACTATTTTATTTCTTTAGTGAGGTCAGTGGGGTGCTCTCTTTTTGATTTTCTTTCTATGAGAGTTTTGCTCGCTTCAGCAGCCAGCTGGTTTGGATGTGTTGCTCTTCTTTCCTTGTATCTTTCTGCGCACCTGCCGATTTCTTCTTTGACCGTTGGCATTTTTAAGTCTTTGCGTAACTTACATTTAACACTGAATTTCATGTTTCTGGAAGACTGTTTCGTTCAATGATAATTTCCTTCATTTCGATATCCGCATGAGACTTTATATTTAGAACTTGGAATTGGCTTTAAATGACGGCTCGTACGATGTATCGTCAGTTTCAAGTATCATAGGTCGGACAGAAATTATTCTCTAATTTCAGTAGCTTTTCCTTATCGTACAATCGGAGTAACGTTTATTTCCAAAGAGAAACTATCACGAAAAAAATGTATTTTCCAATCGCAAACGCCTTCCACCGAACAACTACAAATTCCATTCCATCGATACTTTAGAAGCACGCGAACTCAATCCGAAGGTAAAAATATTCCTAAATATACCATTTCTGTTCGCTGTTCCTCGACGAAACATTTTAAAGCTGGCATGCGTTTCCTGAAAACCCATATCTCGGAATTTCCATGCACTCTCGTATGGTTTTATCGAGAGACTGTGTTCTTGTTTGCCTTGCCATTTGTCTACTACGGCATTATTCGGTTTCCGATTCAAGGGAATGTCGACTGGTGTAGACGTATCGTATCCCCCTGTTCGTTTGTTTCCTTTCTAATTTCATCATTCTCCTTCGATGCAGAGAGGCGCATCATGAAAGAAGGTTCGAAAAAAAAAAAAAAAGAAAAAATACACGCTGCTTTGTTCTCTATGTAGATGAACCGAGTGGAAAGAAATTGATTTTTTCCTACTATGAATCCAGTACTAGTCGCAGATGTTCCATTTCGCGTAGTCTGTTTTCCTTTGTATCGAATTCGTGAAATAGAATCTGACCGTGGAATACGAATCTACGGCGAGTTTTCAGCTCAGAAAGCTTTCTCCCTGGTCACGCTTCAAAAGCGAAACTATCATTATCAAACTATCACTGCAGACGTGTCCACTCTCGACGTTTTAATTATTGTTTCATCCGTGTGCTTGTACATAAAATTGCCTTCTTCGTGCACGAGAATAGAAGTTTCAGATTGAATCGTGCACTGAGCGCGCTAGATAAGTAGTGCAGATTGTATGTACATTTAAAGTGGTTGGAAATAAGGACAAAGATTTGTAAAGAAAGATGGAATGGCAGAGAATAAAATATATTTTGAAACTTGTTTTGTGCATTTTCTACATTCGCGTATATGACAAAATTCACCTGCTTCTTTAAAGTAGTTGTAGACTTTGAAATAATTGACTACAAAGAAATTTCGATTTTTCTTTTTTTTTTTTTTTTTATATGTTCCCCAAAGTTTGTCGAATATTTTCTCAGCGAAGGATATGAAGCGAAATTTCAATCGAAAAAACGGAAGGTTTTTCTATTATTTCAAACAGCGAATCTTCTCGGCGCGAATAAATAAATAGGTGGCTCTATCCGGAGTGGAAATAAAAATTGATCGTTTTCGAGAGTATTTTTCGAGGCAGAAATCGGTAGCTGGTAGTTGAAAATCTCCGGGAATCGACCCGCCCGGGGAAAAAGAGAGCAGTCGCCTTTAAATTTCGCAGAGTGGCGGAGCTTTCGCGAGCAGCTTTTAATTCCCGGATAATTCGACGTTCACGTGGTCGTCGAAAAATCGTCGGCCCCGATATTCCCATCGGCTTTCTGGCCATTGTGCCGGGTTAAAAAGACCCTTCGTCGCCCGTTAAATATCGATTTTAAAGGGAAACGAGCGCGACACCCCCGTGAGAGACCTCGTGTGTGTTTTTACGCCCGGTGTTTCTATGGATTCAGTTAAACGCACACAGATGAATAACCTAGTCCTTCGTTTCGATACAGACTTATTCAGCTATGAACGTTCCCACGAGGACCTCGTTTCTACATTTCTCCATCCAGCCAGTGGGATATGAGCCGAACGATATTGCCAATTCTACGTGCCACGACGGAACAATAACTTCACTCTGAAGAATTATCATCTCCCTCGTGTCTCCTTAATCCTTTCTTCTGTAGCGTAGCGTGAAGGATCTTGGAATATTTGCGCATATTCTTTCATCTTTTTACCTTGTCAGGGTAACTGATATCGTATTGTTTGTTAGTATACAGTTGGTATGTATCGTAGTATACAGAAGAAAAATTCCAGAGAGTCGAAGAAACTTAGAAACGCGTTTTCACAATTTTTCTACGTCGACTAGACAGCGCAGCCTTTCCTCCTTCCGGTATACGTTTTAAATTCAGACGAGAACTTTCGCAGTTCCCCGTCAAGAGTTTGACCGACGCTCGTATCTGTGCCGAGTCTAATTAGCGCGAATGTGTCTCAGTTGCGATAAGAAAAATTTTGGTTGTTTTTTAACGATGTAACAGGACGTCTGGAACACGTATCGTGTACACGATCTGTATCTATCAGCGCTCCAAATTGACGTATCTAAGAAACTATGATGGATCACATGTTGACAGCCGTACTAACAATCGAAGTATTCCAGGCATTCGATCGATTCACATTCACGTATAGCGTGCAAATTAGTCCGCCAGTTTCAGTATGCTAACTGGAATTTGGTTAGCTTGTGGTGAAAATCGAACGCGTTTGCTTTTCACGTATTTGCACGAGATAATTAGTGATTGGAAGCAGAGGATGGACACATTCCTGATGCATTGACGAGAAATTGGAAAATATCATTCATCGCTTTTTGAATGATTAAGATAATGTACAAATATTAATTACTAAAGCTAAAATCGCATACTGTGTTCAGTTGTTTAACTTGACAGTAATAAATAATACCTTGATTTAAAAAATCAATTATTTCATTAGTTGCTACGATACGTATGATACGTTGATTTGACAATGTAGTTTGGATTTAGCAAGTGATATATGCTTTTTACATGAAAGTTATCTACGCGACTCGTTGCTAAAATGGTTATTTTAAAGTAAAAACTAAAATCAATCATTTGACACATTGTCTATTATGACGGATATAATCTAGGCTGTATCGAATCGATTATCTGAACAATTTCTCTTCGGAAATTGCTACATTTTAATCTTTGCTTGTGTCTCTCTTGCTAACTAACTTTCTAAACGCACGTATCAATTAAAGTAAATCCCAGGGCGCAAACATCTCGAATTTCCTTAATTATGGACGAGATATCGATATTATTCGAAACGGAACAGCAAAAATACAGTCAGCAAAAACTTACCAGGCGCTTTTTTATCAGTTCTAATTGGCAGCTCGGGAAAAGAAAGCCGTATGATTACACTCGGTGAAAATTTTGATTTTTGGTCGATTAACATGCAATCACAGAATTCTCGTAAAAAAGTTTCGTTTTTTTCGTTCTATTACCGAATATTTTCCCTCTCTCTCGCTCTCTTTCTCTCTCGTGAATAACCACCGATATGCATCTGTATTCTGCAATGAGAATTCGTTAATCGCTTAAATTGATAAACATCAATGGTATAGTCGACGAAGCGTGGCCTCCAAACTTTTTGTTTATTATTTTATTCAACCGAAAAGCGGGATATTAAATCAAACATACGTATTATACTTTCAGGAGAACGATTGCAAAAATAATTTTTCTACATAACTTGTGATTTTTTACGATATTGATCGAACAGTTGGAAAAATAAATTAGTAGTAAACAACAATACCGGATTGATGGATATAAAATGTTTTTTCGGGTAAATCTTATCTTTTATGATGACTAACTAGTTTCATTGTTCCATATTTATGAGAATTTAAAACTTTATACAATAATTTCAAAATTCTTAGAATATAATTACTACAACTTGTTTCGAAATAATTTACCCATCGAAAAATTGTCTACGTACAATAAATGTCTTTAACAATTCAATATAAATGTATACTTCATAATTCCAATCAACTTTTATGACACTTTTCCTATATTTCAACTGATTAGAGAACCACCTGAATATTCTGATTATCCATGATAGCCAATAATGAGATTTTGATATTTTTATTGTAAATTTTTTGAATATTAAATACACGCAACATGTAATAAAATTTAATAAAATTTAATGGGGAGCACCGCAGGTTTATTAAATTCAAAGTTTGTAGAAACATTATTTTGTAGCTATACAAATACAAAAATTTAATCAATATATTCGATTTAAATCCCAAACAGGAGGGAAACAAAATTAGTATGAAAAACACCATTAAAAAAATTTGGCCGCATCTGGTAGCAAATCGTAAGTAATGTCAATTTGCACAATCGCAATAATCGTTAATAGTATCGGTCCAGAGGATAATTATAACGATCTCTGATCGCATAACGGATTCCGTGCACGTGAAAAAGTAATCGCGACTCGCGGATGCTGGGATTGCTTCAATTTCATGTTGCCTACTAAGTGAAATACAGGATAGACCGGCGAAATAGCCTTGTTTGAGCCGGCCTCGGCCTAATTACGCGGATAATTATCGGCGCTGATTGGTAGGCGGCTCATCGGTACGACCCGCTAATGAATATGGATAAATAGTAAGTGGACCAATATTGGTTTTCGCCAAAACCGCGGCATGGTGTAATATAGCCGATTTATGGGGATTGAAAGTCATCTAAATTCTAGTAAAAAAAAAGTACAGTCTATCACGAATGTTCCGGTGTAGTGCAGCTCATCAATATTCGATAGATGTAGCTTTTACGCTATTGTTCGTTTCTACTATATAAACTAACAAGTATAAAAACTTCAGTTTTCATAAAAACTTACTATACTACACTATAGAGACTAATTAGTAAATTAAATTCAATTTCATATAAATACATTTATCGGTTTCTTTCCTATATACATGTATATATTCGATATTTTTTAATTTTGAATCTCATATAACGATTGATTAAGAGTATACGTACAGTTTGTTTGAAAAAATGGCATGGATTTATATTTTTCTAAAATGCGTAAATTATAATCGTATCTCGCGCGCTGGTGTAGCCGTGCGGAAAAGCGTTCGGATTTCTTCGGATACTTTCGTGCTCTGGAGTTCTTCGATGGTGATGTAAGCGTAAACGTGCAGTTCATTGTGTTTCAGTGTAAAATTAATAAAAGTAATAATAACATCTGTATGAGTAATAAGCTGTAAGAGTGCATCGCCCGTATTTATCACGAAAACGCCTACGATATCCCGAGAATCCTTATCACATCAAAATCCTGACAACAAATTTCTTCTGTCGTTTTAAGGTTATGTTTCCGTTTTATATGCATGAAACACATAAGCGTTCAAATGTATCCGGATATTTTCTTATGTTTAACTTAAATGTACTTTAATTACTACATTACTAGTAAATCGAACTGTAATGATAACATTTTTAGCTATCATTATACAGTATCGGTAAATAATTATAAACTCAATAACATTTTTACATTTTTCATTATGTTGACTGAAAAACTCAAGTATCCATTTATGTATTTCCATATTGCAGTGTGAAACAAACTTGACGTATATAGGAATTGAAATTTTGTTCTTGGGAAATCCAACAAAATTTTAATTGTTTCTTAACTATGTACAGTTACTAATGCAGTTATTAAATACATTTGGATTGAACAGAGTATGAACATCAAAGTATTGGCGTGGAGATGAATTCGTTGTCAGAGACTTAATTATCAACACTCTCAGGTTATGTACGATAGATATGATGATATGATGTACGATAGATATTCATGATACCAACTTGCACGAAATTGTGAGAAAATATTTCATAGCAATTTATATCAGACGCATATGTGAAGTTGAACAATAGAGATAGGTACTGTATTAAAATTATTTGTAGGTAGTACAGTGAATGTGTTAACATAGGTACTATGACAACGTAATCCTGTTTTATCGCTATTTCAAAATTTGCTGTCACCGTAAACACCGATGACTTCAAAAGTATCAAAGGTTCTTTGTCGTTCTACTAGCCATCTTCTCATCTTCTATACTACACAACTTCCACCATACCATATGTATAAAAAGGGTATTGTATTTCCTGTAATTTATATTAATAGCTTTACTAATAATAAATACTATTCTGTATATCCTCTATATTCAAAAGCAGAAGAAGATATTCAAAGTTTTAGGGAAAGGTCTATAATTCGTTTTTTCCTTATTTTATGAATAATGTAGGAAACACAAAAGGCAATCATTCGTGTCTAAACAAAACTCCGGATAGGGTTGCGGATAGGTTTCAGAGTTGCAGGTTTCATTAATATTACAACACGCTAGGGAAGGTTCTATTATGTAGTTCGAAGGTTGGTGCAATTTTTCGAAGTCGTGAGTAAACCTAGATGCATCCTAATTAACGTAATTTAGAAATTTCCCTTCTGCTGCAACTACTTCGCGTATATATAACAGTCCAATTAACGCGGGTTCAGGATTCACGGAGCTTCGGTGCAAGTTACACACAATTAGTTGTCCAAATTTGGGTGTCATATTTGCGAAGATTCATCTGCCATACTATACTCGCTATTTCTTGCCCAGTATGCCACCTCTTGCTCTTGCAGAGTCTAATTCAACCAATTTCAACCCTTGTGCAAGTTCACACAGGTAGAATAATGTAGACGCGCATGCTTCTCTATTTTCACGAAACTAATTTTGTTGCACGGTTTCCTCGATGAATTGTGTTACTGTAACGAACAATCGCGCTTTTCATCTTTTGTATGTTTCATCGTACAATGCTGCTTGTAACTCTTTTCGAGTCAACGCGCTATGAAAATATCGCTACCGTATCTAATTGTGAGAATATGTCGATTCAGAAAATTAGTTAGTTAACACGATAATTTTCACCACTTTCCTGTAAAATATTTTTGTTATAGCATTTACGATTCAATGTATATGATTTCAGACACGAGCATCTGCTGTACTTCTTTGCCTTAATTTAATTATCAACACTGCGTATATTATCGTCGTTAATTTATGACATCAGAATACTTAATTAATATATAACAAATTGTCATTTGAAACTCGCATAACATGATTGACAGTTTACGATCGTATGAGATTCGGGATTGAAATCGCGATTGAAAGAAAAACGAAGATTTGGAGGATTAGAGTTCGAAGAGTTCGCTAATGCACTGATGAATGTGCGTAGCTAATAAAGTTATAATGTCGATAAATCAATAATTAACGTCGTTGAAGCGTGCGGCAGTGTTTTGTACAAAGTGTTCTTAAGCTAAAGTTTAATAGGATTTTAGACTTTGTACTGCAATATGTTATGCGAAAGCGTTGGAGAGGAAAATATTTGGTTATTATATGAATTAATTTTCGGATATTTGGTACTTGGTTTTGATATCGTTTTTACATGGAAAAATTTTGAAATTCTAGAATCAGTGATTATTAATTATCTAAAAGAAGAGTCAGTTTAAAATAATTGATATTTTATTCCTAACACTTTTGCTCTTTTAGTAGCAACTGTCTTTTGAGAATATCTTAATACAACTATTTAACAAACACATATTGCATTTTATGTTATTCTCTGTTGCATTAGGTCAAAATATCGTAGAAATTTTCAAAAATGTCTAAACAATTTATTATCCTTGCAAACTTGTCACTTCTATGAACATGTTCGGATTTGTACCAGACTTTACTGCTGTAATCGCGGCGATTCCATTTCATAATTAGGCTGAGAATATTTACGCATTTGTGGAAAATTGAAATGTTAAAATAAACGAGACATATCCAAGGCAAGGTATATGATGTTTAAAAGGCGAAACAAATCTTAGCTTGGGCTTCATTTCTCGCTATATAGGTCACCGATGTTGTGCTAATAAAGTTTCAAAATGTTTTGCATAACGTACTCAATATATGCATAAATGTTAACCAAATGCGATATATCATAAATATATGCATAAAAGTTTTCCATGATAAATATTCAAATTCTACCGTGAGTCACCATAATCAACTGACATTACTACTCGAACGAAAATTTGATCGTTACTCGTGACAATCGCGTTTCTGAATCTATGCGTGCTAGAGTGAGAAGGATGAATGATTGAACGGATTGGTGACGTGATCTTGATTGAACCGACCGGCGATGCCCGCGGCTGCGTTAAAAATTCGCACGAGATCGATCCGATTTCCGATTTCTACCCGAACAGTGGAAAAATGATAACGTCGACTGGAACCTCAGCCTCGTTTTTGTTTGGACGTTTTGGATAACAAACAGCGGAACAGAAAAGAACGGTTTGATAATTTTTATTATAATCTATTATTAGTTTATATCCGATAAGAGATCATTTTGATAATACATCGATGTAGATTTAATTATTTTCATTTAATTCTGTCGAAGTTTTGTCAGTTTTGGATCTTCGGAATTTTTTAACGTTTTATGAAAATACTATAATTTAGATACAAAGAGTAAGTAAGTAAGTCCTCTCATTTTATGCTCCTATTTATTCCAGTTCGACGAGAGAAAATAACAATTCCGCAACACGTACCGGAACCAGTTTCCTGGAATTCCCACCTCCTCGTTTAAAATAATCTCGCCCTTTACACATCGCAAACTTCGCAGTCCAATCGTCACGACAACCCCCATCGCGTTTCTCCGGTTTCCACGCCAGCCGCTGTAATCGTCCAGAATCCCCATAGCGGCGCGATATACGCGTATATGTATGGCGCGCAGAGCCGTGTTAGCGGCAATCGTGCCGACGATAACGACGCTGGATGTAAACTGCGAAGTTACCAGGTTAGAACCAATCGTGTAACCAGAGCTGTATCTCGCGTAACGCGCCTTAAGGAGCTCCCCGATTGGCGTTCGAGCAGAAATTTGTAGCGCGAGTTAAGCCTCGAACCTTCGGTAGAAGGAATGGAATTTTCGTGCACAACTATCGCAGGTGCCGTACATTAGCCGATAAACACGCTGTTTAAGCCAAATTCGTGACTTCCCAAACCCGTTTCAATCCCTGGAACGTCATTCCACTCCGCGATCACGAGGATTTTGTCTATACCTTCGTCTTATTCTACTTAAATTACAGGCGAACCATCGAACTGGGAATGTTAACCATTTGGTAATTGTCGATGCAACTTGACGTCGTTCGCTGAAGTATCGTCCGTAGTTTTTGCTTCAGTGTACGAATAGAAAAAGCTGTGAATCCGTTTCTGCGCTCTACTTTTCAGTGGATGCTAGAAAACACGTATTTTCCACTATCATAGTAAGTTCCACTTTGACATCGTAAATTGTTACAATATGTCGGATAATATAAAAGTTGAAGTTGTGTTCGAAAAACGACCATCATCGATGTTTCTCTATCTATAGTATAGTAACAATTACGGAAGAAACATTTACAGTGAAGAATGTCATCAAAGATTTTTGGAATACGTAGAAAGATATCGAGAAAAGGCGAATATTTTCAATCGAATCGAAAGAAGAGAAAGGAATTGATGAAACTCCTGGCTTGTCGAGTTTTTTTTCGCGCCAATGATTGGAAAATTTCATTTAATCTAAAAAGTATTCGATTGTTCTGGCTGGCGTAGCAGGAGGAACTTCCCGTGGAAATTGTTCGCCTTTAACAAGAAGATTCTCTGCAGCATCATCGAGAAGGAATTCGGTATCCGTTCGTTTCCTCTGGACCAGGTCGAGAGTATCCCGGGGGCGAGAAAAGTTTCCTACCCCCTATAAAAAATTATTCTTTGTTCCCCACCGATAGAGGTTCGAGCGAGAGGTTTTTCTTTGACAACTTATCTCCAGGCCGTCGAACGGAATGCCGTGAAATTCATTAAACTCTTACGTCGTCCCATCTACCAAAGGGGATCGAGGCCTTCTTTGTCGAAAAACCGGACTTATTATCTCCGGAAAGCTCATCTGAAAGTCATTCGGTGCCTTTGTGAGGATCGACGCCCTTTGCCGGGTGTCGATATTAAATCGACGCGGCCAATTTACTCTCGTAACGAGACCTAACGAAATTTTCGTTGTTTGTCGGTTTATCGTCGCCTTCGTTTGCTTTGCATTCTTGGGAATCATTCGTGCGCTCCGCTTAACGCGTAATATAATATTAACGAACGAAGAAGATCCCAACGAACTTGATACTTTTTTTTTTTATATACTGTCAATATCTATAATCGATCAGTTTCCATGGTACATATATCTAACGAATCTTTCGAATTTTACTTATGTATTTTTTAAAAACATATTTGGCCAAGTATGGATTAGGTTAATTAGCTTGTGTTAGGGCTGCTAATATAATTACTAGACTATGAATGTCTTAGCGATACTAACGAAAAACTACATGCTTTTTTATACTATGTGTTTCAATCTTTACGAAAGGAAATGTTAGAATAACTTATCAACGTTCTCACGGTTGACGATCGGAATTTTTAAATCGAAAGACCGAATTGATATGGATGTGAAAACATCGCCAATCGCGACTCCGATACTCGAGCGATAAAACGTTTCGATATAGACTCCACCGTCTATTCTAAACGTTCATCGTTTGCTCAATCTCTTTTATCTCGATTATTCTCGAAAATCGTGTATGCGTTCAAACTCGCTTTTACGGAAACCTATATTTTTCCTCTCTGCAAAAAAAAAGAAAAAAAAATTGTATATCTTTTATTTCACGCTTTTTATCCACTTTTTCACGGAGAATCGCCTCTTTTCTTGTTCCGTTATATATCGCGTTGTATATTTCCTCGCTTGGCCGTTATTCCTTTATCGGACCGCGTAAAAATGTCATAAAACCGTGCGTGCATAAAGCCGCGTCTCCAATGACTCGAGACCGATCTTAATCCCATAACATGGACGACGCGTTATTCCACGATTTCCTCTGTGTTCGGTTTCTGTTTCTTGTGCGTTCGATCTCTCGCGATCATCTTATTCGTTCTAAGCACAAACGATAGAAAATAATCGTTGTTTTACGACGTCTTCCCAAAGATACGTTTCTTTATTCCATCGCGATGTCGCTATTGCGTTACCATCGCAGCGGCTATTGTTTCTTCGTACAGTCACTTAAAACGCCATTATCTTTGATCGTTCTGCGCTGATTTATTCCATGCAGAAGAATAAAACAGAAATAAAAAACACGAGTACCTACGATACGATTTACCTTCTATTTTGATATTTTTATTTGTACATGTTTTATCGTCAGCAGACGATTTTCACGAGAAAATGTGGAAATCTTATTTTAATTTCTAATTAAGAGATATTTCCATCGTGATATATCGAATGGAATGGCCTATATCTCGTCCCAGTCTAACAAATTTTTATCGGTCAAAGCGTTCCGGAGATCGGCGAGTTTTTCCACGACACTGCCATTAAGTCTTTCCTTTGCCGCCTCTTTCTCTCGTCCCGGCGCTGGATTGTCGCGGTATCTTACGCCGCTTCTATCATTTCTTATCGCCAACGTCCACGTTTCCTAAGATACGGAGAAAATAATCGCGACGTTGGCGATATTTTTAGGATGATGCATCTCTTTCTCCCGAGGACGCACCGCGCCGACACTATTTTCTAGAATTTTGAGCGCCACACCTAAACCCTCGTTCATATCGCGACCAAGTTTCCCATCTTCCTAACTTACTCGTGCAACGAAAAACCTAGAAAAGTTCTACGTCCTGTAATTAAACTACGTCAGAAACTCTTGCAGATTTAATTCTTTGTTTCGTTCGTAATATTAATCTTCCTAACGTCATTCCTCGTGGACGATATAAAATTGCAACGACGCGAATTCTTTACATGTCGATCGTCGGACGTAAACAGTAGAACGTTGCTTTGATAGAAATACGGATATCGCGTGGTGTAACTGCTTTTTAATGGAAATAAGAACGTGCAGTATAGAAGGTAATGAACAGTTTATAAAACTTAACATAATAATATTAAAATGATAAACTAAAATAGTTTATGAAACAGAGTCGAGGTTTCAAAATTCACGATGAAAGTTGTGTAGGAAGCCTAAGACACATTTCCCGCCTGCTTCCAATAAAATGTTCTTTAGTAGAGACTCTTAGGGAGATTTCTTTGCAAGATAAGCGCATGTTTACAACGGTCAGGTCGTCTTAAATATAAATGACGAAGAGAAGGAACGATCGGCCGCGTTTCGCCAGTCCAACGTTTCCACCGCTTCAACCGTATAATCTCTGGGCGGGAATTTCGTAGTCGCTAGACGCGATATCGCCTTAAGCTGGTCTTAATTACGCGTTTCTAATTACTCGCACGACTTTGGTGTGTTGGATATGTTGCCACGTTCTCCGGGAAAATCTGCATTTAGACGCGTTTACGCTAACTTCGTTTACGCTAAATCGCCTATGGCTGGCTGGCAAAATGATTATGAAGATCGTTCCTGCTAAATAATTAATGTTATAGGAATTACCTTGTTCGCGAAGTAAAAGTGTTATAGTGTATTTTTAAGAACTTCAATTAAAAACTTCTGTATTATTAACAGAGTCAACAGTATCTTCAAAAAATTAATTATTAGAAACTGCACAGAATATCCCTTGAAAATTGATCATTCTTATTCAACAATTATTATTTTCATAGAATGTACATCGTTAAATATTTGGTAAAAATTATTCGCTCGGCAGATCCTATGATAAAATTTCTGTCTTGTAAATATCGAAGTATTTGTAGGACATTTTTTAAAAAACGATAATTTGATATTAATCCTCTCTGCATCGTAAAAAGAATAGGAGGCTGCAAAAAGGATAAAGAACTGTCTGTGAGTTCTTCAACGGGATTCAAAGGGTGCACGCGAGATCTCCAGCTTTAATATCGAGCTCTACCATCGTTCGTTATTAACGGTCCACAGCAGCCAAAAGTGGCGGCAAAATCGGCGAAGAAATGAGAAAAACCCTCGTGGTCCCTCGCTGAGCTTCCGGCTGTGTGACGAGTGCTTAACAAAGTAGCCTAACAGCTGCTGCATCTAAACGCCACGTTTTACCCCTGTCACTGCTGCTGCTGCTCTCTCTGTTTTCTAAAATCGTGGCGGAAAGACGTACCCAATCTAGACCGTGAAAACAAATAGCCAGCAGAGAAAGAAACAAAACTGAAGAGACAAAAAAAAGGGGGGGGTGAGACGAAAAAAAGGAACAAAGAGTAGAATCGTTTTCATTTCAAGCTAACTTCTATTCTTTTTCTCCCTCTTCCTTTCGTTGTTACAGGGAAAAAAGCTGAGAGAAAACTACCCCCTTATTCGTCCTACCCCATCCACCTCTCAACCGTCCGCGAATGGGAAATTCAATTTGCCGGCCGGCTTTCTTATTTGATCGTGCGCAAACACAAAACGGGGACGAGCCTCGTTTCGTTCTGCTTCACCCTCTTTGCGCTCGTTGCATTTTTCAAAATCAGCTCGTGGCCGCGCGGAATTGAACTCGCTAGAGGCTCTTGTATCGCGGAAACGAATTTGCAGCCTGGAAATGGATCGTTCTCGTGCATTCTGTCTTCGAAATCGAGGGAAATACGCGGCTGGATGGATTTTTCGAGGGAGATTCCGTCCCTCCGAGACGCGAGCACGTCGGATTCGAGAAGGGGTGTGGGATCGACTTAATTGTCTTCTCGTTTCGCAAAGAATGCCTTGGGGTGGCTGAAGGGATTTCCATGGGATGTTACAGTCGTCGAGTATCATTTGGGGGGGGGGAGGGGAGGGGAAGACTGATTGCGTGAAAGCGACGTCGATCGCTGGAAATTGATTCGACGTGAATTGGGACTCGGGGTAGTTACGGGGGTTAATACATTCTCTATCTTCTGCGGAGATTTTCTAAATGTTTTTTTTTGCGCTCTTGACTTGCGGAAATTAGGGGAACATTTTTGCTTCTGTATCTTTTCTTCTTTTTTTTTTTTTAGAAACTTCTTCGGGAATTTTTTAACTCGATTTTTGAAATTCGTATATTAAAATACAGATATAAATTACGGAAATTAACATCTACGTTCAAGATTTCTTAAATATATTTTATACCTTTAAAATGTGGAAATTATGATTTATGGAATACGGGACGAATTAAGCGTGGAATATCTAAAAACATCCTGTTTTTAAGGTGTACGAGATATCGAGATGCTTCTCGTTTCGTATCATAAAAATCTTCCAAGAAGATTGAAAACAATAACTTAATAATTATAAATGTGGATTCTTATAGGGTGCTTGAAAAATATATCCCCTTCGTTTAATAGATTTCCAAGCTTCTTCTAGGTTTTACTTTTCATTTTTGAGGAGCAAGATATTTAAGAAATATATAGATGCTTTCTCTACGTTGTTCGAAGATTCCTATGAAAATTTCCTTTAGATTTCTCCGCATTGTTAAAACTTACAAAGTTTATTAGACTGTGCGATATTTTCTTAAGCTTTTGAGAAACTACTCGGAGACAAAGGATTTACAACCCAAAGCACTTCGGCAACCAAACACTCGAAGCTGAAGAACTCGATAAATAGATCCAATGTTCCATTCACCGACCATATTCAACGGCACCCATTAAAAGTAACACTCGAGGTAGCAACCCCTCACCTCGAGGCATCTTAAATCACGTTCCATTACCCGACGAACGTCACCCGTGGATGGTGCTGGCTCATCGGCAACTAAGAAAAAGCCAACCGCGCTTTCTCTATCCGGAGACGATAAATCACTCGTACCCGACCGTTTCATCGAACTGTCCCTAACTAAATAAGATTAACGACGCATCCATTATTGACATTCAACGTAATAAAATCAACGAAATTATTTTCCTACCAATTTCCATCGCGAATATTACCACCATAAAAAATTTCATCTTTCTTTATTATCTGAATTTCTAAAGGCAAACTTTCATTCAGTTCTCGTCTCTTATGCTCTTACCGTTCCCTGTTTTCCTCGTACACCAACGACGGTTCCAATTCTCGTTTAGCTGAACCGTTTCTAACTAAACAAAATAAAAAAGATATTCATCGATAAAATCAGCGAAATTATGTTATTAATCGTTTCTATTCCACAGTTGTCTATCTTCAAGAGTTCCATCTTTTCCCTTTAATTACACTTTCCTTTCATCTTCTAAAGGCAAACTTTTATCCAGCTCTGATCCCTAAGGATTTTACAACCCTTATTTCCCTCATACCTTGAGCTGCAACCCTCGATTGCCGTTTTCAATGTCCTGTTTCCCTTCACTGATACAGTATGGTCTCGTACACAGGGGCGATAAACGACGTTTAATCAGGTTAAAAGAAGACCCTGGAGCCTCGCCAATTCCGCGCGCAGGATTTTTCGAAAGTACCAGGGGTTGAACGTAACATACAGCTAGGCTTGAATTTTCGATCGCGGCAGGTCCATTGAGAGCGGCGGAAATCGTTTGAGCACTGTCTTTGAGAAATAACGTTTCTTAGGTAGTAAAATGACGAGCGTGAGAGCGAGACGGATTATCTGGACGGGAAATGTGCCATAGAGGGGGCTGAAGAAAAGGTTGGGTGTTTAGTGGAGAAAAGAGTGGGTCACGCGTTTATCGAGTCAGGGCTTTAGGTTGGAGATTTCGTTGTTTGCGAATTAAATTACGCTATCTTCTGCGAGTGAATGATATTATCGTGAACAATAAATGAATAAATCGGGCGAACTGTTGAAGGAAGAAAATTTCTTCATACTCGAACCGTTGAAACGTACTATTATTCTCTTCGTGTAAAAGTTGTTCCACTCCGAATCGACCAGTTTTATTCGATGTTTTATCGACACCTGAATGTTCGTTCCAGTTAAACTATGCCACGATTCATATAAAAGTAGAAAGGGTTTAAGTCGTCATTTTGCTGCTTCTGAAATTGTTTAAGATTGTATAATTTAACTTATTTAAAAGCGCGGAAGAATTTTTGATCTATCGACTGTTAACTCCTCCGCGTAACGTGTCACCAAACGTCGTTTCAATCGCTCGGTTCCAACATCTCCGAAACACTCGCCAACTTTCTGATTGCAAATTACACAGCGAACGGAAATTATGCGTGCAGCGTTGGAAACAATTCCTAGTTCGAACGCGAAACGGATTACGACGGTTCAACGTCTCGGAACACTTGGAAATTCTCGAGAAAACAAGATCGCTGATAAGCCTTCTATCCGCTAGTCCGTAGATGAGGCCTCTCCAGTCACGGCTTCTTGCCCCCTAACAATCGATATCGCGGCTGTAATCGACCGGCAACGATGTAACGCTCTCGAGATACTTGGTATTGGCAGACGTGTTGGACATGCGCCATTTCTTGTCCTCTTGCAAATGTTACCAGCGGAAAACGGTCGCTGAATCAACGAAAGGTTTCACACCTTCAACGTGGCTGTTTGAACCTTCGTGGAGGATTACCTCTTGGAAGGACAAAAAGAAAGGGAGAGTCTCGTAACACCCATTCGACCTGCCACTGTCGTTTCTAGGGGATGGAAGTGTTTTCTTTAACGTAGTCGGGTTGATAGCTGGCTTTCGTGGGAAGTTGGAGTTTAGCTGGAGGACACAGTTAATGGACCTTTTATGAGTAAAGAGGATTATTCCGAGGGTTCTTGGCTCACTTTTTGTTAGGAGACAGGGCATTTCGAATTTCGGGATAGGGATTGTTACTGAAGTTGGTTTAATTGAGAGTTGCGCTGGAATGTCGCGTTAGAGACAAAGTTTCACTGAAACTCGGACCGTCCACAAAAATCCTATTCCACGCGAAGAGTGGAAGTACGTTTTTGCGAGACTCGCGACTGAAATTTCGGAATTTCGATATTTCGATTTTCAAATCACGCTTCGTTCGAACAAGCGAGAGAATTCTTTCGAAAGGATAAAAAAATAGAGGTGAAGCCAAGGGAATCGGGATGATTCAGATCTTCCGAGATTCGAGTTATCTTGGACATGCGACCTCGTCGTTTACGGAAGAACCGTTCCCGCTGAAGAGCCACTTTTTTACTCGAAGCGACTGTACTCAAAGTGTCACGGAGAAGATCACACCCTGGCCTCGGAGTTCGATTCTGTCTCGACTGATTAGCTCCTTTTTCCTCGACGACATCCTTCTCGCCGAACGAATTACTTCCAACTTTTCTGCCTCGAAGAACCGAATGCCTCGGGAGCATCGAAATTCCAAACTTCCACTTTGAAAGAGATGAAATCTTTACACGCGTTATATAAAATACGATAAGTATCGTTTTATCGATGTTTCGATTTTTAGACAGTCGGCTACGACTGTCCAAAACAAGTGAGATATTATATATAACAGCTATTTTTATCCATATCGTAAACTTTGGAACGACTCACTACTCTAAACGTTATTAGCAACTTTCGATCTTCAATAACAACGTAGAATAACAAATTTTACGTTCCCCTCCCCATTACTCGAAACATAGAAGGAAGTTAATAATCTGCTTGGAACCGAAGCAAACATTCTGAGACGAGCGAGTAACGAGAACCCTCTGATGCGATTGAAGCGCTGGCAGTCTACGTTTCTCGGTCTTATCATAAATTAGCAAGTCTGCCAACGGATTAAGTCGTTCTCTAGGCCGTTTGTCCCGATCGTTTCGTCGGTATGCATTTAAAGAAGGATAATCGAGGACGGCTCGCGACGGACCCAACCTACGCGGGAAAGGGACCGTCCTCTAACGAGAAAACTTTCCCTCGACCGGCGATTCCGGTTCCCTTATTTTCCAGGGCACGCGCCATCGTTCCTCCTCTCGGGATTCAGATTAAATCCACGAGCACTTGGACTCTGTTGAATCCTATTTCTCTCTCCTATCGCCTGCACCGACACCTTAATGAACAATTTGCGGCTTCAATTCGAACGACTCTTCTTTACCCGACCGCTTTTTATCATAGCGCTCTTGTGCCGCGATTATCTTTCTTTCGTGATTCGAGGGTTGTAGAGGACTCGTTGTTTGGTTGGACTGGCGATCTGTAAGCAAGTGATATAAATATTCTGTACAGATAGAGATTGGAACCGGTGTTTGTGCTTTTGGAACGTGTCGAGGAATTTTCAGCCGAAGGATTCGAGAAAGGACGATGTTGGAATAAATGTTTTAAATCATCGTTATTATTTCACGAAGCTATTCTTTTCTTCTATCTTCAAGCGTTTGTTCGGACGTCGGAACTTTAGAGTATTTATCGAACTGACAGGCGTTTTGAAAATCGCGGTCGTTTCTGTCGTGTATACGAACGAAGTACGTGTATTTCGCGACGTTGCACATGGCACTGTTCGTTTTAACCCTCCGGGAGAATTATTCAAGCCAGCGCAGCAGAACGAACGAGTTCCTGGTAACTTATTGTGAAACTTGCCGCACGGTTCGAAGAAATATAGTCCGCGGCTGTAATATGCTTGAATTATTGACTCGTGGCCACCGCCACGTCTCGGTGAAAACTTTCCGTATAAACAGGGGACCGCGAAGCTTTCGTGAGACTAGCTGGAAAATTTCGGAACTTTCCATCGTGACGAGTTCACTGTCACCGGCACATATTTCAATAAGTTTCAACAAGTGACTAGGTCGTTGGCAACTCGAGGAATTACACTATCGTTCATACACGTGTATTTGTGGTAGAGAAATAATTTTGCTATTTTATCTGTAGAGTGTAATTATTTGTGTCATAGTCCTCCCTGTCGATTTTAATGTTAATATATTTCATCGCAAACTTCTTTAGGAATCAGCGAAGAAGAATTTATAGCAAATTGATTATTCGTTAACTTATGCGACCATCTTTGCCTCCTTAGAGTTTCGCATCGTCAATTCTAACGTTAATACGTCCGATGGAAAATTTCTTGAAAAAGTAATGTACGATAAATCGAGGATTTCTCAATGTGCCTAGCCACGTACGATCCTTTTCTACTTGCAAGTTTGCGCCGCTCGAGCAGTCTGACGCGTCTGACCATACACGATCCTTTTCTCCTGGGAAAGAAACTTCTCAGCTGTTCTTCCACGTATAACTTGTACTTGATACGAACAACTCGTACATGAAAATCTCCCGGTATCTACATTTCCTCAAGTGCCTAATTATTTCAAATCAACGTGAAGTATTTGAGCGTCTACCGAGCTTCCGCAACTTTAAACTGGAGCAGAATTTCGTGAGCAAAGTTCGTAGCAATTGTTCCGTACACAATCTCATAAACCGTCCACAAAGAGCGTATTTGCAACAGTAAAATCCTTAATACGAGCGTCTTCTTAGTTTCCCATCCGTGTTGCAACAAGCAAAGGCAAAGTTTCGCAAACGAATCAGCCAGAGGCGACAATTTTGTACCACGCAACAAGCACACGCACGTATTGCTAACTTCGTTTCCGGTATTGTGTTCGTCTTATTGTCACCGCCTCCCCCTCCCAGGCTCAGCTTTGTTTCAAAGCAGACGCTAAACCTTCTTAGCCATGTTCATCAGGTTGACAATTTCTGGAAGGTCTGCGATCATCGTATTAAATCGCGGAACCTCGAATCTCTCTATCGGCGCGTCACAGCGCTCCATCCGCGCTATTGTTCTTCGTCTTTTTTTTCGACTATCAATGTCCATTTTGGCGTGGAAAAATTCGCGACGCCCAATGAGGTGTGTCACACCTACTATTCGAAATATGTAAATAAACGCCACGCTTACGATTGTAATTTAACAAACGATAATTCTGCGATTGAGACGTTCTCAAGATTCCGGTAATCCTGTCATTCGTGTCCACGTCATCACAAAAATTAATCTGCCTTGCAGAATATTCTATCAACGTGAAAGCTGTCGACGAATTGCTCAAAAGAAGCAAACCTTCGTTACGCGTTATCGATAGAGTTTCGCAAAGCGCCGAAAGTAATTTCGCACGAAAATTAAAATATTTCACGGAAGATTAAATCGACTTTACTGTATAGACGAAGACATTTCCTAAGGGTGGAAAAGCTTTCCTAAGCGTGTGTTTTTATTTTGTTCTTTTTTTGTATTTCGTTGGTTGGAAGGGTTCGTATCCAAACGTCTTATCTGCGCAAATTCAACAAGAAAGATATTCCTTTGTCCAGGGTTCCTTGATAGTCTGTGGTTTCACGAAACCACCAAGGAGATCTGCAAAGAAACGGATTTAAACGTCTGGCGCGTAAAACTCGTTCGATCGTCGCTTTTCCGCGTTCATTCCCGCTCACGAATACGCGTTTCCCTCGTGGAGTTTACAGACGACGCCGTTTCTGAACGACGCTTCGTTGGAATGTGCCGGATGATACGAAACTCGCGATCGGAAGGCATTGTGTCGTTTAGGAGATGGAATTTTCTGTGTGGACTGGCTGAAATTCGGTCGGTTAAAGCTCTTCCGTTTCCTTTCCACCGGTTTACGTGTTAGTCGTCGAAGAATACTGAAAAGAATGCCTTGGAACCAACTACTTGGAAATCGATTCTATTGGCAAATGCGGTTGGTGGGATGTGCAATATTTGCTTCGAGGTTTTCAAAGTGCACGTGCAACTACTTTAAGTCTGTTCCATTGTTAAATATCTACCTTTCTCTAACAGCCACGATCTTTTAACGCAAAAGAAAATTATTTGAAGAGAAAGTACGTTAAATCATTGAAACGAACAAAAATTTCTAAAATTATGAAATTATTCTCGGACTCTTGAACTTCGTGGCGCTAGTGTGATTCGCCGGCAACGATTCCAAGCTTCCGATCAATAGCGTAAAACGAAATTGTATTGGCTCGCATCGTGCAGCGATAATCGGAGCGAAAGATGACTGAAAACAGGGTGTTATTCGGTTACATAAATCGGGCGGAAGCGGACCGCAATTCTCCCGGATGCAAACAGCCACCATGGCGGCCGCAAATTCCCTCGTCGACCAGGCGTCACGGGAACGACGCATAATGCATCACCGAAACACGGGCGTCCGAATATGCATCTTGACTGACCGCACGGGGATCGTGCCACCAGCTACATCACCGGCAAAGGAACGTGAATTAACCCGGATGCCATTTTCCCTCCCGTTGACGAAATGTCCAAAGGCTGGTTGAACGGAAGGAAGAGGATGGTTTCGTCTGTTTGTGACGTTCTCAACTGGTTGAACGAACGTCGGGCCGCTGAACGTTATAATCAGGACAACGCAAGAACGAAGACACGTTTTCTTTTTAAATGACTGCCCATAGACTGGAAGACCGAAACGAAGTAGACGAAGAAGCAGACGCCTAATAATCGTCAAAGAATTGTACCATAACATCGAAGAAACCTACAAACTGCAACGATTTCTCACGAAACGCGATGATCGAAAGTATCCTGAGATTATCAACGAATTTTGTAATTGCCAAAAGACCTGTAAACCTAATGATACCACTAACGATCCGAAATATCCAACGATTATCAACGAGTACACTGTAACTTTGTAGAAAACTGGAAATCACGTAATCGAAGAATGAGAAATTCGAGGTGTAGCGGATTTATGATGAGAAATGGAAATAGTCGTCGTGGCAATAAAGACTATCGCGTGTGTATCGGTGCTTGCATCGCGGGCGATACAATGCCGCTTCGATTATCGATAATCCAACGATAAGAAGTGGAATGGATAATCCGAGGCTGGCGGATAATCCGAAAATCCCTGACAAGAGAGCGCCATGCTTTATTACTATTAGAAGTGGCCGGCCTCTTAAAGTTTCAAGTTTAATCCAGAAACCGGTATAATCCATTCGTGGATAATTGAGTAGCTTGCCGTGACTTCGAGATGCTGCGACCGCCAACCGGATACAAACTGAGACACGTCGTTCGGACGAGTTGCGAGAGAAAAGTTAGAATTCCCCGGCCTCTCTGGTTATTGGCCTTTGAATGCCGATCGTTCGACCCTCGCCCAGAGAAAAATGAAATTCCCTACGGTTATTGGTCTCCGACCTGGATAACTGAATTCGACTCGTGGAAAGTCAAATTTCGGACGGTTATCGCTTCGATGTTTGCCTTCCTTAGTCTTCTATGGAAATTCGGGCTGAATCTATGGAGACGTTGATTTTGATGGCTCCGTGTTTTCTTCTCTCTTCTTTTTCTTTTTTTTTTTTTTCATAGAATATTTTTAAACGATAAATTTGTGTTTGCATACTTTGAAACCACAACGTGTTTGATAATTCATGGAATTTTCGAGTGGCTTATTTTCCTCGTGATTATCGATATATGTAAGTCTACATTATTATTTCGCGATTATCAATTCGAAAGTTCCATTTCTACGCAATTCATAGGTTTCTTTTCCTGTCTGACTGTCTTCAGCAAATCCTTATTATACTTCCCATTCCATCGTGTTTAGTCGTCCTGTTTGGCGAGTATTAAATTAAAACGATAAAACATGACCGAATGCAAGCCGCGTGTGGCTGATTAAGAAAAAAGTATGCTACATTAATCATGACCGCACTTCCGAATCTGTCTCTCCTTCGTACAACTTGCTTTATTGCCGCGTAAACTACGTTTCCATCGTCCAAGACCGGACGGCTTAATGTACAATCGATACGAATGGCGAGGATTTTTCTGCAGGTTGGAAAACAAGCTGGCAAATCTGGGAAACTTGTGACGTTGTTTCGCAAATTGCTGGCCAAGCTGGCTAATACGATTTGTTTCAACTTAACAAGCGTTTAACGCGACTCCGATTTTAATTACAAGTCGTAATACACTTGGAGAAATCGGATTAATTTAAATTACGATTTCGCTGAAAATACTCGTTTTTTAAAAGGTTTCGCTTATTCTGTTCCGTTCTTCCACTATTTTCCAAATTGTTATCCTTTAATCTCGGTTCGCACTTCTTACATTTTCTTGCCTCGTTTAGTAACTTTCTTTTGATCTTAAGGTGTAGCATTGCGAGAGTGGCGATTAAAAACTTTTAACGTACACGTCATATAATTGTCAGTAAACACGAAGCTTAATACAAAGCTTAATACAAAGATACGAAGAAGACAGGCGAGTTGGCTAACAGTTGGATTACATTCGAGCGTTCTGTTGCAGTTTCTTGTTTCGATCGTGACACCGACGATTCGGCTGATCGTCTAATTACACGCAACATCGGTAATTGCGTTGCTCCAGCTGCTACGCTCGTCTCGAAGTCTCTCGTTTTACGTGAGACAATGTGGCGTCGATACGATGCAGTTCTAAATATAGGACATTCGATGTCTGTGCATCCGGTTCCAAACTATTCCCACGGATACTGGTATTAATTATTTCCGATAATTCAGAGACTGGCTGGCTGGAGTGGGTTTGTTCGGCTTATTCTGCCGAGTTAATTTAATAGAGGTAAATTGGGGATTTACTTTACGAGAATTGGCTTGAAATTGTCGCGTTTATTTTACGGTACCGAATATTCCTTTATTTCTTTTACCCAAACAATTTACGAGTTACTTGGGTATTCTATAATAAAATTATTTATCCAAATATCCAAATTCTTCTATAGATATTCATTGATTTGGATATTTTCTATATATCAGGTTGTCGGAAAAGTTTCTTTCGTTTCATAAGGTGATAACAGATGAACAACAATTTCTGTTTTATATTATTTTATTGAATTATGTGTGATCCATTTCGATCTATTTCTATTATTATATTCGTGTACGATTCAATAAACTAATATAAAACAAAAAGCATTGTGCGTCTATCGTTTCCTTACAAAACGAAAGAAACGTTTCGGACAACCTAATATCTTAGACGTAATAATCGTTGTAGTATTTAATCGATGAAACAATCGTCTATTTAGATCTCATTTCTTTAGTCAAGCTCAGAGAATGTTACTTTGCATAAGCATCTGTAGTCTACTTGTCACAAATTAATCGACGAAACAGAGGATAGATGCATCTTTCTTTCGCGCTAGTAGCTTCGTTAATTCCGTATCGGACAATTGCATATTCTTGCGCCACTCGATATCGTTCGATATCGTAATTATAGTGAACCAGCCTCGATTCTTAAATGCTTAAAGACTGTCGATCCTTTTTCGGAATCAAGCCTCTCGTATATTTCAATGGAATCACTCTTACGATAGAAAAGGAATTAGAAGGGGAAAAATGGAGGTGAAAGAGAAAGATGAAAAATTGGAAATCGAAGCGACGCGACTATTATTACGACGAAACGCGTTTACCATTCGCTTAATTATTCTCCTGTATTAAAGGCGAATTTACATGGTTCACTGTGGTCAAACAATGTGGTTTATTTAACAAGATCGGCGCAGCGAAGTTCAAAGCTGAATGTTTACACGTTCCAATGGAATTGTCCAAATTGGTTCGCTTAAAAATGGCGTCGGGACAAATTGCGCGCGTCAGCGTCGAAATAATTCGCAAACGTTAAACGTTCTCGAGTAAATTACAGAATAATTTGTTTATTTCGATGTTTCAATTCGAGCCGAACATTCTGAATTAAAAATCACGTCGAACGAAAGAGAAGCTCCGTTTCTTCTTTCTCGAATGCTTCGTTTCGTTAAATTCTTCGTTGGATTATGATTGGATTATGGTAATAATTCGGACGTGTTAAATTAATAAAGGAAGACTTGGAGCCAATAATTTGAAAATCTCGTAAGATCGGTAAAAATCAATGACACGCCATCGTGGGTTCTTGATTCTCAACTTTCAGCGCCTCTTTAATTCCTCCGCGTCGCGTGTCGTAGTTTAGAACAAGTTCTCCAGAGTTTCCGTTCTTACGAACTTTATTCTCGTTCCATCCAGTTCCTCTTTTTATTTTCTTCAAGTTTCTCTGTTCTCTGTGCGTGTATACGTGCAGCGTGTGTATACGTGTATCTACTCAACGAGATCTCAGCTGGCCGAAAGAAGGGGTGCGACAGTTTTGAAGCATCCCACGGGAGAAATCCAGTTATCGCTAGTGGACCGGTCTCCACGCCATTCATTCGAACCTTCCACCGACCGGATGATAATTGCTTTAGGAATCAGCGTCTCCAATGTCGTTGCGTGCCCCGGAAATCCCCAGCCCGTCAAATTGGATTCACAAATTCCTCGCTGTTTGGCCCGTGTCGCCGATCAACCAGGTTTCCCTCTCTTCCATCTATTTGACGATATACCGTAGATTTTATTTTATTTTTTTAACGTATAAACGTTCGTGCTTTAAGATTTCGATTATGTTTATCGCTGCGAAGATTTTGTTGCCGTTGTAAGAATTGTTAATTAGAATTTCTCTGTACTGCGATCTCTGGAGTATCGATTTGAAAGGGAAGATGCTGCTGTTAATTACGATTTATTATCGTTAGTGAAACGTCAACTTAATAATCCGACAGCGTGGAGATTGAAATCGAATGAAGGATTATTTACATTGTCTGCCTCGAGATGACAATCCACGATGGTCGTCGGAGCGGAATAGGCACAGAATAGGTTCGAGCAAGCGTAGATATGGCGTGTTTCTTCCAAGCTGGCAGAGAGTCGCGTTAATTAACACGCTGCGAGGACGAATAAACAAGTACGGACCAATAGAGCTGCTAGTTAACTGGGAGTTAACTGCGTTAACAAACTCGACGCGTTCAACCGAGGCAAGCTTGGATCACGCGAATTTTCCCGTAATTGTAAATTACTGGCTGGCACACGCGATGAACTTTCCACCGCGTTTCCCGATCGGTACCTGGCTGAATTGGTCCAGAGATGGGGATTGAAAGGGGATTGGGGTCGCTCTCATTATCGCTGTGAAATTCCTAGAATCGCGAGCCCCGTGTCCGGGGAATATTAATCGTTATTGGAGAGTCGGCGAAGGGTTAATTGTTAACGTTCCTACCTCGATTGCAGTTGCAAAGAGTTGGCTGAACGTTACCAGCCGAATGGTCTATCGTTTTGTCGTGGTTTCACCGTTGCGTTTAGCAATTAGAGCTTCGAGTGGATTTCGTTCCCCTTTAGTAACGTATTTTTTTCCGTTTTCATGATTTTTACGACTTTTAGCTCTCTTTTTTATACTGCGGGGATGGTTGACCCTTTCAGAAACGAAACGCTTTTACCTTGGGAGGAAAATTGCACTTATCGTTGAAAAAAGTTGATTATATTCTTGCAAGTGGCAAAAAGGTATCGCGATGGAGAATAAAATTATAACTTGATTAATTGCGAAATTAAAGGGATGATACGTTTAAGGGGTAGACGCGTGATTGAATTTGTATTTTCAGAAGTTTTAAAAATTCTACAGAAAGGTTTCAGTGTTTAGAGAATGGAGACGTAAAATTTCTGTACGTCCTAAGGAGTTTCCATAGTTTCTACAATTATGATAAGTGCTCGGTGAATCTAATCAGACGTAGAGTCGTGATTGGAGGATAGACCGTAAACCAGACGTAATTGAATCACACTCTACCATAACGAGGAATCTTTAGTATCCATAAAATTCCACTTCATAAAAATTCGATGTGCCCCTAGCGTGACTGACACTTTATTCCCCAAATAACGTTTTACGAAATTTCCTGCCACTTTGAGGAAGACCTACTTAATTTTCAACCAACTGTGATCTCTTTTTATACGTCTATTTCGAGTGGTTTAACACTACCCAACTTTTTTTCTTTCAAGTTTCAAAATTATCTGTATTTGAACAGTCCTAGTACTTTTTCATAAAAATTTCATTTTTAAGACTACTTTGCAGTTTAAGAGTTAATACACAAATCCAATCATAGATCAGCTTTTACGTGGCAAACCTTGTTTGAACATTTCACGAGGTTAAAAATTATCTGGATCGAACAGCTTCGATACTTTTCTATTAAATATGCAGGATACGACCAACAAAGGATTTAACGAAGTCTAAGCCAATCCTTACCAAACCTTATCCGTGTATAAAATTATTTAAATCTCGCAGACGTATTTAATAATCTTAAAAGCTAGCGATTCCATGACGTTGATACTTTTCCATTGAATATTAGATTTTTCCTATCGTAATATCATTTTTCCGATACGTCCTTACATCTAAAGATTCAGAGGACCTAGTCAAACCACAAGTAATCCTTGTCGGTTCCTTCTTGTTCGTTCATTTGTATTTGTCCGATGTTTGATTTGTACTAGAAATATTGTATAATTGTAAAAATAACCAGCGACTCGAATAATCACAGATCACAAAGATTAATGTAAATGTATTTATTACCGTAACGTAACTGTAGAAGTAGGTCTTTCCCGCGCAAGAAACCCAAGAAGATCCATTCGATCCTCGCTAATCCCTCTTTGCATATTTAATAAGCTTGAAAAATACTTGTAATCGAATAGACTCGACATTCTTCCATTAAATATCAAGTTGCTCGTATCGTGATATAAAAGAGCAGCTTGCCAATCGAGAGATCCTTGCAATCGCGCATCCAATCGTTCTCTTCTTCTCTCAAATACCCTTTTGCCGGTTCTTAGACATCGATTCGCGTCTCACGGGATCGAGAGAGAGCGAGAGAGAGCGAGAGAGAGAAATATCGGAATCACGACAGACCCGATGTAATACTGTTGATTCTTATTCAACATTTACTTTCAATAGATTCGCTCTGTAGAAATAGCAGACAGACGGGGAAATAATAAACGTTCTGAAGGCGATACGCTCTTTCTTTCACCACCGAACGTGAATACGTAAAACATTGGCGAGCAGGGATCGTCGTTTAGTATCGCTTGATCCTCCTGGAGTTTCCCATAAAATTCTACGGGATCCATCGTGAACAACTTCCTATATCTGACGTCGTTCTCTTCGTGAAACTATCGAGCTTCCGATTTCATTCTTTTCAATAGACGAGATTTGCACCGATGTTTGGTAATAAATTGTAATGGGATATATCGAGATAGTAGATAGATTCTCTACAAACGTTTGCAAATAAAAGACGAGTGATTTTCTTTCTGGATATCGAATTTTTGTAACAAAACGCTTTATTGGAAAATCACGGTACGCGCAAATGCAATATATATATATATATATATGATACATATGAATAATTTTAGTTCGATTTAAGAACTCGGCGAATCGATTTACGCGCTTTACAGGCATATCGGAAATACCGTAACTAAATACTACAATTAACTGATTGCGGATTTTGCCATTAGGTGGTATTGACTTGGTTGCCAACCCAATAAATGCGTACGCGTATGTAGAAAGACAACGAAATAGCAAAAAAAGAAAAAAAATGTACGCATCGATTTTACAATTTCTCGATGTAAAAAAGCAAATGATTCGCTACTAAAGAATTTTCAACGAGATCGTTCTTTTCTTTTTTTCTGTGTTTAAATGCAGATTTTTCCTAAATGAACAAAAGCTCGAAAGCTATTTCGAAATCTTTTACAAATTTGTATACCTTTGACTGTGTGAATCGAATCAATGCGCAGTTTGTTCAGCCAGCAAATTAACAAACAACGGAAAGAAGCTAGTACAGTGGAAAGGAAGCGAATGGGGTGGGCGGTGAATAGCGACTTCAATTAAATCCTCGCGGAATGTTTCATTCTGGCCGAAGCGGCCATTCAAAGTAAATTCAGTTCGAATGGTCGATGTTTCGTCAGGATGATCGAAGGATGCCATTGGTTGGGGAGTAAAAACGTTTACAGGCGTAGTAAAAGTGTAAGGAAACAGCATCTCTGTAAACGATTTGGCGTATCGACGCACGACTTTCGAACGTGTTTTCTTGTTACGATACAAGGGAAAAGACGAGGTTCTTTTTATTCGATTGGAAACTTGCGAGATCTATTATTCACGTATTTCAATCTCGAATTCGCAGGGTAATGGATATTCCGCTGGGAATCATTTAAATTTGATTTAAAAACGAAAGAGAAACAGGATTTGATGTATGCAATGGAAACTGGGAATTTGTTATTCACGAATTTTAATTTAGAACTCGAGCAATGGTGAAAATTATCATTTAAATATGATTTGAAAATGAAAAAGAAAGCAAGATTTCTTTTATACAGTGGAGTCTTGAAATTCATTATTCATATATTTTAATGTGGAATTCTAGGTGTTGTGAAAATTATCTTTTAAATCGTTGAAAAGCAAGAGGTTGTCGGATATACTTAACGTTAGAAACAATAGACAACTGTAACACGATTAAATAAAATGGAAGTTACGTGCATGGAAAAGTACGCAAGCTTGTAAAATGTAAAATGAGAATGAAGCTTTCACTCGTTACTTTCATAGGAATCGTTTGTAGAAAATTATTCAGATTTCAAAAATATACGCGTAATGTATAGACACTATCAGCATCGATAAGAGGAACCCTTACGAAACTTCTGACAAACCACAATTAATTCGATATGCTGCAAGTACAAAACAATCGTCACCTCCACCACACTGATTTGCAAAAAGACCGGTC
The DNA here is from genome assembly GCA_014737365.1 of Bombus soroeensis. Taxonomy (NCBI): domain Eukaryota; kingdom Metazoa; phylum Arthropoda; class Insecta; order Hymenoptera; family Apidae; genus Bombus; species Bombus soroeensis. Next base: position 234,758 of record JACXIL010000024.1, on the reverse strand, counting down.
TAATCGACAGAAATTCGTGAAAGGGGGCGTGCAAGTAATCGCGCTGTATTCTCGATTAAATGGTCGTTCCCCTTGGCGAAGCTTGGTCCAAGCTTTCGCGCTTACACGCGGCTGCTGAATAATGCAGCTAGACGCCGGTATCCGGGAACAACCGGTGCGGTAATTACGTCGTTCCATTGAAAAGAACTTGGCTTGATCATAATTTCGCCATTAGCTTGGCGCAGACCGAGCACGACGGTGGGGATGACGAGTGGAAATCGGGTTTCAGAGGGAAGAAAAAAGGTCACGGACACCGTGGGTGGACGTTAGGATAAAGCTACGCGAACGAAAAAGAAAAGAAAGAGGAGAAGGACGGGGGGAAAAAGGAACAGGATTGCTTTGAGGAACAAAGAAGACGGTATATGGTAGAAGAATAAATGGCATGCGATGGTTTTAAGCAGAAGGAGAGAACACAAAGGGGAAGAGATAGAATTAAGAAGAGACAAAAAGATGAAGCTTCGCGGCGTGGATGTTTGAAAAGGGGGGTTGAAGCATTTCGCGCGGTCACCGCCCGTAGATATTGCATTTTTATAAGGCGCAGCATGGTTTCTAGCCTCCTCCTTTATTTCTTTCCGCTGATCCTCTACCCCTCTTTCTCGTCCTCTTGCTCTACCTTCCTTTTGTTGCCGTGAAAGACGCCTCGGTTAAAGTTCCCCGGGACGAGTTAACGACGATGCGATTACCGAGCGATTCCGCTCGCTGTTTCGAGATAATTCGATTTTTCAGTTTGCAAATGGGTTCAACAGTCGAAACGTAGATTCAGAGGAATTGGCGCAAATGTGTCGTGTACATGTTCTTTGAAGAAATATCAGTTGGGCTGAGCGTAGAGTTCGGAGGTCCGATCATAGACGGATTGTTCTACTTAATATCTGCTATATGTTGATTTCTCAATAATCGTTTCCTTGTTCTGACGTTTTATTTGAAGAAAGAGATTCTGAGAAATATTTGACGAGATCGAGCGTGGTCTAGAGTTCGTAGATACGAGATTCTTTGGTATTAGGCTGATCACAGACCGACATTTCTACGTACGACCCACTTTGTGGATCGCTCGACGTTCTTTCTCTTACGTTACTTGCTCGCGAAACTTTTCACTGACTGTGCAGTTATAATCACTACGTCTTTAGCTCTATATGCTGAGAAGAAGGTCATTCAAATCCATAAATGCACCTGCAAGATATCCATGAATCTATCAGTTAACAGTAGCTACAAACCCACGAAACTTCCATATAAACCTACGAATAGATCAGTTTCATCGCGCCACTGCGAATTAAAATTTAATTTACGGTTTGCGATTATTTCCCGCCACCAAGAAACACAAACTACCCTCTCAGAGCTCGCGATACGTTAAATCTGCTTCGCTCGACGTTGGGCTCGAAAAATCCGATTAGTCTCTTCGACAATCTCCTTAAGAACTTTGGAAGATCTCGACGACCGATTTCTTCCTTTCGGTATCTACGGGGTGTACGAGCTATCGATTCCACGAGTACAAGCTAATCAATCGCCGCCAACATCGATCCTCTTCATTCTCGCAATTTGTTTCGCGACTCGCTTCCGCGACCGTTCCAGAGCCTCTTATCTCGCGTGCATCTGGATGTCCTGTTCGCTTCGAGGGACGAAACTCTCTGTCTGGCATTGTTCCCGTCACTTGAAAGTTCGACTAAGTCGGAAGTTCGTCGAGAGACGGCCAACTCGAACGATTGTTTGCGTACGTATTGGCTGGTCTGGCTGGCTAATAGAGCGTGCTTTGGTGGAAGAAACGAGAAGGAGATTTAATTTCGGGGGTTTCTACTAGCTGGGGAATGGGAATTAGGGTTGTGTATATATATCTCTGTGGGGAAGGGGTTTTAGGGCTCGGATACTGTAATTGGTTTTGATAAGATCGCGTGAAACGGAGAACGAGATTTTATTTTAGGAACTAGATTAGGAAATTGTGAAATCGCTGGCAAGTCAGACTTTTTGAAGAGTATAACGTAAGGTTAGAAATTTAATTTCTCTTAGGGGCGAAGATTCCATGCAAAGAGAAAGGATGCTGAATAATGTAGTATCGTGGACGAAAGGCCTAAGAGATATCGAGCGAATTATAAACAAGCGGTTGCGGAATATGTGCGTGGTGGGGCTAAGACAAAGGACGTGGGGCTAAGACAAAAGACAAGGGGTTGCTAAGGGACAAAAACGAATTAACAGTCAGTGTGGCTTGAGAAGCCAGAGTGAATGGACAAGTCAGGGAGATAGTGTTGCTAGCGTTGTCGAGAGAGTGTGGTCCGCGTGAGAGAGAGAGAGAGAGAGAGAGAGACCGTTGTATCCACGGTGACGAGAGTTGCAAATTAACTATCTAGTTGTCTTAATTATAACACGTTATTTTGATCAGTTTACGTTAAATGACCATCGTTTCCTGTTTAACCAACATCTGTTTAATCCATTGCAAATAAACTAATTGTAGTAAAGATCCTACAATAATGTTCACCTCTGTTCATTGAAATTGTTAGGACGGTTTCTATACTTGTATCGAAGGTAGAAACAGGTTTTTCTGATTCTAACTAATCGATATATACTCTGTATGCGAATGAACATAATTCTTCTTCTCGTACGACTTAGTCGTTTGTTGTAAACGATAATATTTTCAGCCAGCAACAGGTTCGTATCGGGTTTAATTATTTCCGAGGCCTGTAGCAGGTTTCCACTTGCAATCGATCAGAGCACAGTTCCCAAAATCCATTGACATCGAAGCGGATTCGATGCAACGTGTGCATCAGGAAAACAGGTCACTCGAGGGATCTCGAGACACGGCTATAATTGCCGACCAGAGTTGCTCGTACGCTGATAGCGAGGCATCGTTGGCTAATTAACCGGGGCAACTACGGCGCTCGTGCTACTGAAACGCGGATCTCGATAATTGCTGATTAATTTAGCCTTGAATTCGAGCGGCAATTTCATTGGACCCATGTCGTTTGTCGTTCTGTCTACCATAGCCACCGAAAACACTTCGTTAATCGTTAATCGAGTTTCTTTCGTGTTGATTAACTACGTGTAGATCGAACGTTTCTCGACGATGTTTCGTGATATTTGGACAAGCATAATTGCAAAGTTAAAATGGCCAGAAATTGAGCGAGTGTTCTAGTACTCGCGGACGTTGGAGGCTTCTGAGAATACACCTAATATTTATGAACATAAATTTACATTTAATCTGCCCGATCATTAACACAATGAAAAATTGAAAAGTAAAAACCAAGGGAAATAAAATTAGCGATATATTGACTAGGAAAATCCGTATCGCTGGAACCACAATAGCTCGTGGACGAAATACAAGTGGAACCATTACCTTTGATGCCTTCGTTCCGTCACTTTGATTCGCATTCCGACGACCATTACACCTCTACCGTTGTACAAGTTTTTCCATGCCGCGCGTACCGAGAGCAAGCCAAGCCACAGCTCCTGACCCGTTTACGTTTCATCGACGAGACTTTGAGCAACGAACCGTGCCACTCGAGGCACACGTCGAAATTGGTGCATTAAAAATCACCGGTTTGACCAAAATCCAGTTCAAAAAGATCCTGCCTAATCGTGCACGTACCGCAAAAGTCAACGACTCTGACAGAAATCGAGTTTCTCTCTGGTACGATTAATTTGTTTCGATAGCTCGTTCCAGTTCTCTGTTTCAGTCAGCCTCCAGTTTCACGTGTTTGCACGTAGTTAAAACGTTCGACACGGTTGTTGCTTGGGTCGAGCATTAAGGTGAGTTCTCTTAATTTCGAGGCCCAGAACCCGTCGAAACCCTGTGCCGGGAGGAACGAAGCGAAAACGAAGCTTCTTCCGCGTCCGCGGTTCCAATTACACCTCCTCCTCCTCCTCCATCCTTGCAACGTGTTTCTCCGTTCCACACCCCTAATTTGCTTCCCATCTTCGTCCCTCTTTGCCCTTATCTCTCCCCTTACGTTTCTCTACGTTCGTTCAATCCACGCTTTCAGCCTGTTCCCAAGCTCCTCGTCGATGTTTCCACGTCTCACTCGAGTTTGCAGTCTCTCGTAAGGAGAGCAGACATAATTAGCCGCTCGTATTTTGATTAAGTTCTCCATCGGGAAACGAGACTCGGAAACCGAGCAACGTTCTCGCTGTCCTTACCCACCCCGCTCTCCCTCCCCTCGCCCCGCCGAAACTCTGCGCTTCATTAGCGGACAACGCGGTAACTGGTCGAGTTACTGAAAGGAAAACGCACAGGATTTTCAAACGAAATTAATTGTTCCACCGAGGAATGAGAGTGGCGGTTTCGAGGTTTTAATTATTGCGGAGACGAGCGGCGGTGACCTTTGGCATACGATGATCGTAGGTTAACTCGAGCTCGTACGAATAATACGATAGCTTTGAGTTAATTTATAATGTAAAATAAATAATTGCGGATACGAGTGGTAAGCTTCGAGGTACGACAATAGTAAATTATGCGAGATTCGAAGATTCGAATTAGCGTTTGAAGGGTCTCTTGCCATAATCTAAATTGAATCGAACGCGTGAGGAATTGGAACATCGATTTGTTCCTTTGGGACGCGATCCGGTGAGGGTGACATAAATTAGGTTTGCTTCTTGATTAGGTACTCTGAGAGACGACGTACCTTTGAAGTTCTTAGGCTGCACATTTGAATAAATACTGTACTGGAATCTTGGTCTTTGTATTGCGAGTATCACACAGAACTCGTATTATAGAATATATTCAACTTAATGAAGCGTATATATAACGCTATATAACATTCAAATCTAGCGAATATAATATGGAGAAATTTAGCTATAACATAGTAACGAGTTCTCCTTATTTAATGTAATCGATCAGATGCAAACATTTCAGTTTTCTTTCGTGTAGAAGTACTTCGGTCTAATTATTAATTAAATTGGCATCTTGTAAGTATAAAATGCACAATGGCATAGAATGTAAAAATCGGAGAAAGAGGAAATCGAGGTAATGCTAATTGAAGAAATATCTCATTCAAGAACATGGATTTATAGTACAACCATTTTATGAATTTCCTGCTTAACTTAATTAAATTTGTTCCTTTTTAGTCAAGTTACGTTCTAAAGAAACACACTACGTTCAACGTTCGCTCACAGGTACCAAGCACAATCTCGAACAGAAAAAGCACAAAAAAATGCGAAGAAGAATTCTTGGAAAAATAATTATATAATTGCAAAAACATTCACCAAAGACCTCTTGTTTTTCACAAAACTCGAAGAAAGTGCGGGCAGAAATGCAGCGAAACGTCCGAGTAAAGTGTCTTTATTTATTTTCCATCTGTCGACTCAATTATCTCGAATTTCCCAAGGCGGACGAGCAACCAACCCGCTGATTGGACGTCGCGTCGCATGTTTAATTAAGCCTGTGTCACGAAGACACGTCGTCACGAGTACGTGCGAACGAAACAAACAGCCTAACGACGTTCCCGCGATTCCGTGTACTCGTCGTTGCTACGACAAGTCTGCCACGTTGCAAGCAGACCCTCGTCGAAGACAAGACGTCGATTCCACGTTGAAAAACACAACGACGTTCACTGCGTGGCAAAGAGAACGAAGCAGAGTACCCGTTGAGAAGTTTTAATTAACGTCGCTACTTTTACAGGCGTTGTATCGGACGGTTCAGTGAATTGGATCTCGCAATCTCTCGCGAGATTTTATTCTTTATATCGGTGGACAATTTTTCATTCGATGGATTTTACATGTAGAAACTGAGAAGATTTGTTTTTTTTTTTTTTTAATTTTTAGCATAATATTTTCTTATACTTCCGCGATGGTTACTGTATACTTTCAGTGCTTTTATAAAGTGCGTAGACTATCGAACATTGCCGTGGACGCGGTATTTTTATTTATTTTTCTGCGACGTGTTGCTTTTTTGGAAAATGTCGTAAAGATTCTTTTATATTAAGATTGCGAATTAATTTTGAGAGATATTTTTTACTAAAAGTACATTTATTAATCAATATATCTTTTCGTCTTCTGCAACTTTTGCCTATTTCTCTGCCAAAGAGATGGATGTCGCGACGATAGAACGATTTTTTTTTTCGAATCGATCCATTCATCGGTGAATTTTTGCACTTCTCCGATATTTGAGAAGCGTGTGCCTTCCAGTACGTGCTGCATTGACCGGAGAAGGTGGTAGTCGAATGGAACCGGAGTCTGGAGAATACGCAGAGTGGGAAAGGACTTCCTATTCGAGCTCCAACAACGTTTGCTTCACGGTTATTGCAACGTCGTGCATTGTCATGCAAGAGAATGACTTTGTGTCGTTTATTTGATATTTGTGGACGTTCCTGGTCTAGAGTACGCTTCAAGCTGTACGTAGTTGACGTCGATAACGATTCCCAGTAACACCATCGTGCAGTTACAATGGTTCATAGAATCCATCTTCTTGATCCCAGCGAACAGTGTGCATTACCTATCGACTTTGAATTCTATGGGTTTCATTTCGTTGCTTTTAAAATTCAATCGTTTACGTAACATATTAAATGTCAGACATAAACATCGAGACATGGTCACATTGTAATTTGATACAGCCGCGAAATCCTACGACTGGAGCACTGTGTCGAAAGCTCCGAAACTAATTCACGTCTCTGATATTACATTTTCTGGCCAGCTAGTTCACCATAAATTCCTCTAAATCGTGGAGCTTCGGGACCTGAAAAAATTTTATCAATTTTTCCATGAATCGTAATATCGTTCTTAATCTTCCTCACGCTCGTTTCCCATAATTCTATTAGCAGGAAAGGCAGCGAAACGTAGTTAGCTGGCCATAAATTCCTTCGGACACTTCGGCGAAGGTCACGCGCTCGCGAATAAATCGAATATCGATCGGATGAGAGGTGGTAACCTGGCTATCTCGGGATCCCAGACCGCTGTTCCTTAATTGATCGAACAGGAAGATCGGTGTCCGGAACGCGCGTTTCCTCTTTCTTCGTCGGCGAACCGAATTAAAGTAACGAGATCGAAGGAGAATTGGAATCCTACGGTGAAACAAAAAGCGCGAATTAAAATAGCCGGGGATAACGAAGCGAAGCGAGAAGATTTGCCACGTCGGTTCACTGGCCCCTTTACCTCGTTATCCTATCCGTGAATCGATTCCAAGGAACGTTTCGCGCTATTCCTTCTTTATCTCCGATTCTACAAAGGGTTAATTTTTCAAATTTAAAGCGAAATCTATTCGAATTTGCGAGGCTGGCCGTGTCCTTTTAAACATCGAAACAAATTTAAATGCGTATATCCAGGGAGATACGCGTGGACGATTCCAATTTGAAAATGAAGCGAACAACACAGTGCCTAAATAAATAAATAAATAATAATAATTAAACCTTTACATAATTGTAAAATTTGATCACTTACATTTACACTAACACTATATATACATGCAACTGCTATTATTTCACTCAATATTTCACCTCTTAAACGAACAACGAATAAAGCGAAATTCCTCTTTCCTACGAATATACTAAAATCCAGTAGTCGTCGAAAGAAAGAGGAGAATCTCCTCTGTTAAAAGAAAATAGAACGAGAAAGGATAAAGTCTAAAATAATCACGACGCAACGTTCCCTAATAAAGAATAACAAAGAAAACATAGTAAAGCCACGAATACGAGAAGAATTTCAATTCTGTCGTCTATAGTACACGGAGCAAAGCCCTGGATCGATCGGTTTGAAAATGAAGCCAATCCAGAACGGGGACAAGGAACAAATTCGATCGCGAGCTTTCAGCCTGTATCGGCGAAAGGTGGTGATTTTCCTGCGTCACCAGCGGAGAAAAATCGACGACGTGGATAGAGGCGAATTTGTTTCGTTGAAATATCCGCGATCGGTCTGACAGAAATGGCTGGCAGGCGCTTGGCCAGCATATCGCGTGGGAGTTGCTCGAAGGCTGTGAGCTCGTCGCGATCGCCATCGCCATTTCGATGCCATGCCATTCGGGTTCCCGTAGCCGTTTCCGTTGGGAAATGTCCGCAAAGTCGCCGTCCTATCTTCGCATCCAACGCGAAACAAACTGGCGACGATAAGGCTACGACTTCCGCCCCGAAATCCTCCGGAACAGACTTACTCAATGATATCTTCATTGCAGTTGGAGATGATACTTCGAAACTTGACGATATACGGAAATAATTGCGTAACTTGGTGCTCGTTCGCTTCGATCTTAAGATCGTAGCTCGATAATTGCAGTCAAGGTTACAGTTTAGTCGAGGATTATGGTTTTGGGCATGCGACTGAAATTTGTTTAAGAAATTTGATACTTGGCGAAAGGTTTAGGGTAATTTTTCAAATGTATCAACATCGGAGGTAGATAAAATAGACGTTAAAATAATAAATTCGTAGATGTAGCGTGTTCGACGAGAATTTTTTAAGCTCAAATATATATTCGATATTTATACGTGTAATTAGAGATTAAATATATAGTCAGGAAATTTACATAATCCATTTATAGTGGGTAGTGCGTGAATTATGAAACTCGTAGGATGAATAATAGATAGATAGCAGAAATCTGTCAAAATGTCTAATAATAGATTCTAAATAAAATTATTAATATTTATAATAACATATTACGGTGATATAAAAATAAGAATAATGGAATAATAAATGAACAGGAATAAATTACACGCCTCATAAAACTTCATAAAACCTCATAAAACTCGATTTATCCCAATTAATTGTACAAAAATTACCCTTCGCTCTCGAATCACTCCCTGATCTAAACCATTTTCGACGATCAGTCGCAAATAGAATCTGCCAATCGGCAAAAGAAAGGTCTGGTCCTCGATCCTCCGTTGCAAATATTTACAGGCAAGTTTGGAGAGCGGCAGAGGGGTGCAGATTTGTGCGTGGAACGAGAGCAAGCCGCCTTATCAGACCGTTCATCCTCCATATGGGGATTGGTCGTCGCTTTTATGCGACGTTTTCCTCGTCTACCAGCCGGCACACGTACGTGTTTCCACGGGAACGACAGTTTCGTCGAAGTTTTGCCTCTGCTGGCCCGGAGATTTTTCGTCGGGATAAGTGAAGGGTCTTATCGAGAAAGGCGAGAGTTGGTAACAACTTGGACGATATTATCGCCGATCTGACGGGATGCGAACGATTCCATTGGTCGACGATACGGCTTGTTTTTTCGTCACGCTGAACGATGGTCAGTATTCTTATCAAAGATTTCGTCTATATCGTGTTTAATAGATCCTCGTTGCGAATATATCGCTGTATTAAATATGAAATATTCTTAGATATACGTTCGAACGAAGTCACGATAAAGTCTCAAGATAAATGCTTCGTCGAAGAATAATTCGAACAGTACTTTGTCAAATAATTCGTCAATACGTAACATTTACTACCGTAATAACGTCAAGGAAGGAAGGAAACGTACCGATAACCTCGATTCCTTTGATCCGCGCCCAGACACAAAGCACACATTCGCCTCACTCGTCGCGAGAACGTCCCTCAGGCTGTCGAAGACAGTCAACAAGGGCTTAGACATTTTCCAAGAGTCGTCCCCGCTCGTTTATCACGACCAAACTGAGCGTAACACTCCGGAGTCGTTGAGAAGTTTCTCTCTGCGTGCAATTTTTCGCGAGAACGGATCCGAGACGTCGACGCACGCACGTAAAAATACGAAGAATCGAAGGCAATCGTATGCTCGCGTTCACCCCTCGGGGGATTTCCGTCCTAGTGGCGTCGATAGATCGCACTCTGATACTCTCGAGACCGCCGCACGCGATATTTTCCTCGAAGATAAACCGTACCAGACGCAGAATTTTTTTAAGCAAATTTTTACATATCTTTCAAACGGTTTCGAACGAATATTTTCGACTTTTCCATTTTTCGTTTGTCCAAGGGTTGTTTGTTTTACAAAACTCAGCGAAGCTTTTGCAAGTTAATCGATGAGATTTCTTTGACTATCAAGCCTCAACTGTCACCAATCAAATGGAAACCTTGCAATAAAAACTGTTTCCCTCCAAAATAGGCCGTGGCTCGGAGATACGAAAAGGTACAAAGCGTTGGTATCGGATCAATCGAGTTTGATTTTTTTCGAGGGCATGCTCACGGCTAAATTTCCATGCCGATATCCTCGCAGGATTTTGTTTTCGCGAATTCTTTCGTGCTGGCTTTTCTCCCGCGGGAAATCGTGCAGAAAAATCAGCGAGTGGCCGCGATTTCAAGAGCATCACCAAGGGAGACTGAAATTGCCGGACAGGGGTGGTTTGTCGTCACTGAGAATAATTACTCGTCGAACAGGAGAAAGCGGAATAAAAAGTACCAAGAGGAAAAAGCGGAGAAATATCGATAAAGATAGAAAAGGAGAGAAACAAGGAAACGGGGAAGGGCAATGTTTGTTGCGAGTATTTATCGAGCGGAATTTTTCTCGATCGACACGCTCGTTTATTAAAAACGCTGACGTTAATAGACGAACCAATTTCAACGAACTGAAGACTAAGTTAATTAATGAAGCTCCGCTTTCGTGTTCGTTTTATGCTCTACGTCTTCTTTTAGGTAGAACCATATTGTTCGTTTTAAACGAAGTTTTATGTAATTACAGTAACGTTGTAACGGATGGGCTACAAACGAGTGATGTTGCTATCTTTGACGATGAATACTCGTAAGCGCATTTATGGAAGTGTTACGAAGGTTTCTTTGTCTTTTTGTCGATGTCAGTTCCCTTATCCTGCTTTCGTGCGCGCAGTGTTTTATAATATGTGGGATACGTTTCAGCAACGGACGAACGAAACAAAGCTGTGAAAACAGTTAGATAAACACGCGTTCTGCTGTACTTTGTTCTCGAGTTATATCGTTGCATCGCGAATAGTCGACTGTTGGCGACTTTCAAATGGACTGGATGATAATGAGTACGTGAGTATAATTTGGAGAATGATTTGCGATACGCTCTGCTCCAAGGTTTGAATAAATATCGATTGAGCAATATAAAGTCTCGAATCTGCATTCTTCGTTCCTTTTCACAAGATATACCAATTTACCAAGATATACAAAGAATTATTTAACCTCTTAATTACTGGCAACGAGAACACCATCCTCAGGATATCGCAGCGGAACACAGGTCACTAGACTCAGAGAAAATCCCAGGCGAAGATACTCACCGGCCGCGTGCATAGATTCGACACTGGAGAGTTTACGATACGTCAATGCCAAAAGGAACTTAACCTGACTATCTCGTTCGTTTTTATTAAAATTTTCCTGGCTGTAAAATTTAAATAGTACATGGCAACGATACGTATACAAACGTAAAGTGCAAAATAGCAGAGACGTCATGTCCGTGTCATAAATCCTGCTTAAACTAATTGCTACCGCCTTAAGATGTAAGTCAGGTAATATCAGCGAAGTGAACCGTAAAATTGAATTATTTACAGACAAGAGATAAAATTATCTGTAATATAACGTTAGTAATAATAGCACGTGTTGATCAAGTATACACGATGGTTATGTTATCCAAATAGAAAAGAGGGAATCAAGAATGATTTTATTCGACATCGATTATGTTCGTTTAACTTCAGTTGCAACAGTATACACGACACAACTGTGTAATGGTACAAGTTACACAATAGCAAATTGTACTATTACGCGTTATAAAATAGTCAGTTCGAATAGGCGGAAAGAACAATGTGATGTAACAATGTAGATAAAGCTCGATTCTTGAGAGCACGTGTCTGACCACGACTACTGCGAGTCAGAGGACAGTAATTGCGAGGCGTGGCGCTTTATGGTGGTCTGTTTTACGACCGGCCATCTGCATACCCTTGCATCCGGCTCTTAACGACAGTAGTGTTTTTCCTGACATTCCGGCAACCGACTTGCCGAATCCTAAATTTTGTCCCGTGGGTTTATAAAATAATAATAATACACTTCAGTGAAATTAAATCTTATTATGCAAATGCAGAGGATTAAACAAAGAGAGAAGAAGACAGGGCGGCGTAAATTTTTTAACGACTGACAAGTCCAAAAACTGAATTCCTTACGCTCCTCCTTATTGTTTGATATTTTGAAATATCGTAAGCTCGTATCAAGTTTCTATTTGCATTCTTATCTGATATTTAAACGCGAATAAAAGTACGAGAATGTTGTTTATATTTGGGGAAAAGTTATAAACAGTTGCATCAGATTTCGCTTACCAGAAAGCTTTCAGGAAGTTTAAGCTCACATACGACCGGCTTAATGCCCTGTACAGTTATAAATTCAGCTCGATCGTGTTACAAATATCGGTAATGACGGTTGGCGAGTGTATGGCCGTAGATAAACACGCGAGCAGCTTCCATCTGAAAGGGTCTCTATCTGAGGGTCCAGCCGAACGAACTGGCTCGTAAATTTCGTCTGGAATTCGAGGGAGAAAAATCTGGAGCCTTGGTATCCTCTGTGGACCTGGTCGAAGATTAAGGTTCTTTCGATCGCGACACAGATCGAGGGAAAACAGAACAAAAATATAAACTACATTTTACTATGATTCGAGAAATGTTTCCGTTGAAAGATAGTTATCAACGTGGAAAGAATTTCCCAGTTTGCCAACTACCCGAGAACTTTGCGTGTATTTTTAAATCGAGTTTCTACGTAGCAAATTTTACGAGGATTCAATTACACGCGAGAACCGAAATCGTTCGGTGCTAAGGATATTATTCAAAGTTGAATGTCTCGAGGAATCTTAGGTGGCTGCTGCAAGTCGGCGAACTTCTTAACATATGAAATAGAGTCGTAAATCTCACAATACCTGGGAATTTTTACGCGCCACGTTTATATCCCTCTTATTCTGCACACAGTTTCTGATATTATTCTGCTTTAAACATTCCAAACCATCATCGCGTCGTTCTATGCCATAAATACGTTTGACCTGTTTTACCGTACGAGATGAAAATAATTTTTCCCTTATCGAAGAAACTTTCTTCTGCTCTAGCATCGAAGAATGCTATACATATTACGATATAATACGCTATTTATCGATATCCATGTACATACGATCAACGCGCATATATTAATCATCGAATTATCGAAAAACTCTGTAGTATCAAAGGGATCTGGTAAAAATCTGAAATCTGTGAAATCGTTCAAATTGGAAAGAAACGAGCGTGCTGCTTTGGAAGAAGCGAAGGGAAAACAGTGGTCCCAGATTGGCGGACTGCGTACGTAATTGTAAATAACGGTTCGGTGTTATTCGCAAGTTTTATCTCGAGGCGTTTCCGCGGAAAGCGTTGCGGCAATTGCCGCGAAGCTCTATGCGAAAAGTTTCGACGTTCAAGCGCAGCCACTCGCTTCGTTTCCCCGTGCCTTATCTTCATTACGGCCGGTGGATATTAGGCAGCGAACTCCAGTCCTGGATAAATAAAGCATAAGGGAGGGATGGAGAACTTAAAGGGGGTGGCACGTAGAACGCGTCGTGCAGCACGATAAAAAATATATTCGCGTCCCGGTGAAAAATACGTCGGGAATGCCGGACGCTTGTCGTTCGTCTACGTTCGCATGCTAAAGGGAAAACACTTTTAATCACCATGAACACTCGTGATGAAAGTTTCATGTTCTAAATGCGAACCAAGCTTGAAAAGTTGTTGCTCTGCTTAACGACTCGTAACGCGATACCTTTTACTTCGTATTTCGTTTCATTTAAATTGTTTTTTTATCTACGCGTCCCGAGTAGTTCATGCCATCAATGGCTTCCGACAGTCAGTAATAGTAAAATTTCCATTAGAAGAGGAAAATTATACATCGACGTTTCTCTATAACGACTAGGTATATCCGTAAAGACATTCATGAGCTTCTTCGCTATTATTTTGTACGCGTATTATCGGCTTCGTATGACTGCAAATTTTTATGAACATACGTACGTAAAGAAACAAGATCTAAATAGAGATTTGTTTCGCACTCCAAAATAAATTGTAACAGACATTCTAGATATTCCCTGTACTTTTGCCTGTGTATATACATCCTGTACATTTTGGCATGTTCAAATTTTCTATGGTTGCGTAAATGTCCGCAATTTGAAGCAAATGAAATCCATCGGGTTCTGTGCAAAAACCGACATCCGCGATCATCGAGTAGATCAACGCGATCAAAAATCTTTCACAGCCTATAAGGAAACGACGACACGAGGGTTGGCCGCAGACGTTTAATTCGCCGTCTCACCTGCGCGACCGTAGAAACTCCCACGGCTTGCTTTACAATTCAATCGTCGTCTCTCGTCGCTTTTACTGTCGTTTCGATCGGCGTATTGCGATGGAAATAAAGATAGTCCCGCGCCGAGGAAGGGGAGGATTAAACATTGACGATAAGCCACTCGCGCGGAACAAGTGGAAAACGTCCTCGAGGGAAGCTTCTCGCGTTGGCGACGAAGGGAGCAACCAGGTAAAGAAAGGGTTGTGCTTATCGTCGAGTCGAAAGGATGAACTGAGAGCTGACCGAAAAGGAAAAGAGAAAGCACGACGTCCGTGGAACGTGGACACTCGATGGACGCGCACGAACGACGCGGAGAATCGGGACAAACGACGGGCAAAAGGTACACGCTTCGGCCATACAGCGCCGGGCGAAAACGTTTGTCGAGGCACGTACGATTCTGTTCGCTGGCAGACGAAAAACCGATAACAACGCCTCTCCGCGGGGGCGATGGAGGGTGGAAGACTGACAGAAATTGAAGCAACCGCCACGTAGACAGGTGGACGGACGGTCTTAGTCGCGGGGGTTGAAAGTGTCTTGCTTTCGTTATCGTTTCATTCGCGTTTTCGGTGACTGGCTGCTTCTTGGGAAAGAGAATTTTCGTGACATGATATTTCGACGTTGACGTTTATTCGTATCTTTTCTTTCCTTTTTTGACAATTATTGGAGGAATGGTATTAACGAGCCGTTAATAATCGAAGAATCGTATAGAATTTTAGAATTGTGAAATATGGAAAATATTACGTATATTGTTAAACATATTAAGAACGTATGAAACGCTAAACTCTGGGAGATGTTTATGGACTGTAAAGCAGCACGTATTCGTTGGTTGCTCATAACGATCGCAAGTAAATTAGAGGAAACGAAGAGACACTGCAAAGTTGAATATAATGGTGTCTTTTGTCGTTTGAGATTGAACCTTCAGTCGCTTCTCTGATTGTGCCATTTACATCTTCGTTTCATGAAAATACCATTCATTTTGATATGTTCTGTAATATGTTTTAATAGAGGATATTACGTGGAATAATTTAAGCACGAGTTATAGTATTTCCACGAATCTCTCAGAACTTTATCTCCTAATTATCATTTGAATCATCCTTCCTCAAAGACGCGCCATAACTGAATATACCGTAGATGTTTAGCCTGGATGGAACACGATTCGAGACGTTTCAACGTTTCTTGTTAACAGCTTAGATTCGTAATTACCATTTGAATATCTATTTCTTGAAGTCTGTCTGCCATCAGAAATGCCTCTATTCCTTTTCTTATCCTCGAAAAAATTAAATTGCCATCGAAAATTATTCCAGCTTCAAAGTTCAACGTTCGAGCGCACGAACGTTGTTCGCTCTTAGTTTTAATTAACACGTTTGTTACTTATTTGAGGCACTTCGTTAGAGAATCAATCAACGAGATCGAATGGCGGACTTCAAAAGAAAGTGCAGAAGATTACCAGGCGTCCTTGTTGAAAACCATGAAAGTGAGGTACAGCTTCCGACAAAGGGTCAGAAGGCAATACTGAAAAAAAAAAAAAAAAAAGAAAAGAAAAGTGAAAAGCTAGGAACAACCAATACGCATAATGCCTATCGATCGAGAGGGTATCGTTTTTCAGACGAGATGAACCCACGTCCATAGCCGGCCGACGAATTGTTTCCTGGCTGTTATTGAAATATTACGGTCCTCCATTTACCCGTGAAACATCGAATTCCATCAATCTGTTGTCAAAATAGGAACGAATAAAAATCAAACACAATAGTCTTTTCAACTACAAAGTTCTCTCATCTTCCTATCAATTTTTCCCATTCTACGATTGAAGATTCTATTTCGATTTAATCGTACTCGTGATTATAAGATTCTCTTTGTTATCTTCCTCATTGTAAAATACAAACATCGACAGAAACTGGAACGTTTTTCAGATACTACGAAATATGCGAATATACGAGAAAAATATTGCGTGACTCTAACAAACTGTGAAATATGAAAAATGAATACGATCAATAATGAAAATTAGTCGCTACGAATGAAAGTTTCGTCTGTAATAAAAATTACGAACCTTTGTATTTTGAGAGTTAATCTCTCTTGCTGGATAAAATTCTCAAGAAGAAAACAGAATTTTACTGAACCATCGGGGAATCAAACCGAATCGTCGGCAAAGACGTACATAGCCGGGATGAGAAAGAAAGAAATCATCTACGATTAATTAAAACGCGCTTAAGCCCTGGCTAAGAGAGTTCCAGAGGTCGAGAGGCAGTCCAATTAATTGGAGCGATTCTTCGCCGCGTCACATGACAAATCCAGCCCCGAATCCCAGTCCATCGACCAGATCAATTGATTCTTTTTCCTCGCGTCTTACTCTTCAAACCCGTTCCATTTCAACCTTTGCGCTCTATTTCTAATTCCATCGTAAGGGTTCCTTAACCTGTCTATCGCAAAACGCGTCAGAAATATGTGAAATTACTTCGAGACATAGCTGATTATTAATTATTCAACTATCTAATAGAAAAATATACTTTCCTTTCTATTTCAAAGCAATTTCCTAAATCTTTTCTAACTCTGTCGGTATTCTAGCAAGCACGTGGTATAAAATTACACGAACATCTACTGTTTAATCGTTAAACAGGTGTATACGAACTAAAGAAGAACGTAGCAGTAACTGATATAACGTAAGAAAGGCTCCGTACAGCTTTAAAATTGGTAACTTCAATTTCCGATACTCGTTATTCCAGTAGAAACAGTTTCGATTACTTTCCAGCCTTCGTACACCGTGGCAAGTATTCAGCCAAGGATCTTGACAACGTTCCAAGCAAAATACCCTCGACGATGAATTTCAGCTCGTCCTTACGAGCTGCGTAAATATTGAAACGCGTCTGGGACCATTTTTGCGACAGGGTAGGGTTCTCGTGGAGCAGAGGGCAAATATAATTTCCCGATTATCTTTGATCGATACGATTTCCAACGGGACACGGCTGCGCGATTGCTCGTTTTTCATCCAATAACTTTCAGACTGACTGGCGATGAGTCGGAATTAAAGCTTTCGAAAGATCAACGAAAGGGGCGGTAAACGGGTGAAAATCGTCGGATGGGCGAGGTTACGAGTTTCTTGGCGTGGCGAGTAACGAGGAAAGACGGAGGAACGTGGATCGACACGAGGGGCCACGAGCGGCAAGAAATTCGTAGGGATGAGACGAAACCGCGAAACTCGATCCATCGGGATAAGGATTCGAGTAAACTTGAACCCAGACTATTAATAAAAAATTAAGAAGCTCGAGAGAACGGAAGTAGCCCTTGCGAAACTTGGCCACGATGGACCGGAACCGAGTTAACCGCGGTCAACCTCGGCCACTTATCTTGAAAATTATTGGAGAACCGTGAGCAAGTTGGAGTAACGGTGTGTCTCAGGGGGATGAGCCGGGCACGGGGTGGTTCTGGGAGTAAAATGGAGTGGAATACGGAAATGGGTCAGATGAGTTTATTCCTCGTTGTGCTGGTCGACGAGCTGATCGGTGTGTAGAACCGTCGAGAGAGCGTCGATAACCGAGGGACGCATATTTAGTTTGTATCATCGTAAGTCTGTAAATTGAAAAACATAGAAACATTGACTTTGTATATTTACCTTAGAATTCAACATTATTAGTTTTATCGTCGTAATTGACGAGGTTGCAGTATTTGAACAATAAAGAGCCAAAATGTTTGTTGAATCTTCAAAGATTAATGGATGTTTAAATTAATGATCGAGTAGAACAGTTTTGTTTGGAAAGTGGATTATCAAGAGGAATTAGGTGTATTTGCTCGTAGGTCGGAAGATCTGGTTACGTAAGCAGTTTTACGTACGCAGAACTGCATTGCAGTATAATTTCCCGGGTATTCTTATTAAGTTCGCCGAAATTCAACAGAACTGAATTTTTTCCCCTCGTGCATTTCAGCCATGCGGATAATGTTCAGTTAGGATACTTACGTACGTGCATAAGTACACCGGTTCTTCTCACAAAGGGTCAGTAAATATTAAGAAGGATCTAGAACTTTGTGTATAATACTCGAAAATTGGGGGGTGCTAATACCGTAGAATTAATAACATCTGTCCGAATAGTCCATTAATAATGGTATATCGTAAAACCTTCATAATTCTTCGTCAGCTAAACTCTCGGAACACGTGACTCTAAATCCAAATTTCATTAGTTCGTGTCTCGCTAATCTAAAATTTATTTTCATCCATGCTTCCACGTTGCATAATACCTAATCATGCTATTCGATATTCCTGGAACGTTGCTCTAATTTTCTAATAGTATTTCTAATTATGAAAATAGAAGTATAGCCATAAACGATCGTAAATATCAGTCTAAATGCCCAACGTCGTAATAAAATCTTAAAAAAGGAAGGACTTTTCCGCGTCAAGGTAAATGCAATTCTTCCATCCAATGGAGGAATGGTGCAATTGAGAATTCGTTCTAAGGCCCAGGAAATAAGCCTCTAACTCTCAGAAAACGTAGTTTCTTCGTTCATTTCCTGTCACTAAGATGCTTCAAACTATCCTTTCACCTTCGCAATTAACATTCTCACCTTCGTATAACTGTCAGAATTAGGTTTAGAGCGTTACTTTATCACAAAACGGTGTTGATGCGAAAATACTGAGTGTAGGTCTTAGAAGATAGGAAACTATGGTGTGAAGGAGACGTGAATATTAAATGGCCGCTCGTAGACGGGCCATATTGCAGGACCGTACATTATTACAAGCCGTGGCATGCTCGCGTCTGTTCGCATTCCAGCAGCAATGCAACAAGGGACACAGGATCACTGGGCGGCGTTATCGCGGAAAATAAGCAAGCTCGATGGAGCGTGGCACGTTCGCGATGACAGATAGCGCGGCGCGTGAACTTCCGCTGCGTAATATCATCCCCGTGGACGTTGAAATATTTGGCAACTGGTTGGTGATATCCTCGTCGCTATTCGGTGCTTATTAATTAGGAATTAACGTAACGTTTATTAAGGGTTTTAACCACGAGCCCAGGGTAATTTCGTCATCTGTTAATAAGTGATAATATCGATACCCGAAGACACAAATCACGATCTGTACTCCCATTTGCTATAATACACGTTTGGCTACATGTACGTATGTACGCGGAGGTGCAATAGCGGTTCGTTTACGTTAACGAATTTTGCCCGGCGACGAATCCAACGCGAACAAACCGGAAGAGTAGAGGGGAAACTGCAGCGGCAGCCGGATCTCCGGTTACCCTCATAAGTTATTTACGGTATTCGAAATTAGATCCCGTAAAGTATGCCCGGGTAATTTAGCTCGGAAAGGAAGCATCGCGCGTCCCGTTTTTATCGCCGAATTTCCCACAGAATTCTCCGGCCAGGCCCTTCACCCGCCCTTAAGCGCGAGCTATAACCGTAAAGTTGTTTACGCGGATAAAAACAGTCCCATTCATAGAGTGGAAGGAAAAAAGAAAGGAACGAGCCTACTTTTCTTCGTGGTGATGATTGCGCACCTGATCATTTGCTCCTCTTTATCGCGTTAATAAATGGAAAGAAGCGTTTAGTGAGTTTATTTCCATCTGGTCTATGTATTTAAATCTTTAGACGCTGTAAAGTGTAACCCATTTCTCGTTTAGTTTTATTTGTACTATTTCTGCGTTTCAACTATTTGCAACTTTCTATGTTGTATATATTTTTCGAATCTAATGGACTCTAAATGGACCTTTGGCGAAATTGTACTCGGACGGAAATCAGACACCGAAATAATTATCGATTAACGTTTCGCTATAAAATTGAGAAAATTACGTACGCGTACACAGCGATCTACGAAGTATTCGAAAGACGCAACAAAAGTCCATCGTCATGACGATTCTCGACCGGAGGAGTCGGCGATCGATCGCAGGCGCTTCAAAAATATTGAAATTCAAATGGATTCTCGAGGCTCGCCTTCTTCCCTCCGTTACACACAAGGAAGAACGTTTCTTGGTCGCCGACAGAGGTGCAGAAGGGAACGAGAGGAGAAAGGAACATGTCATGAGGAGTATGCTTAATAACATCCCCACCCCGAGTCAGAATTTTAAGCAGCCACTCTGTCGTATCCCGACGAGATCGTCCGAGGAAATTGCCAGCCAAAATGAAACCCTTCACGGACTCGACCCGCAGGAAACTGGCTAGCTATGGGGGTTCGTCAGCTCGTCGATTCCTCCCTTTTCTTTCCTTTTTGGTGTTATAGAAGAATCGATGCAGAGGAACATCGGATACTAGCGAATTAGATTTTTTAACCTACGTAATATTTTCTTAATCGCTAATAATATCGTAGAAGTGGGAAATTGCGGCCAGATTTTTACTTGATAAATATGAACGCAAGAGTTACACTTAAAAATTATATTCAGATAAAACAATAATAATTGTAACGTCAAAATGAGTCTTTTGCATATAAGTCTGATTGCATATAACACGCAAAAACATTAAAGATGCAAAATATTGTACTTGTTGCTGATCGATGCTCGTTAGATAAAAGAAATCTGCGTTTAGATTCCACCTCTCTTTTAATCGCGTGCCGTAAGTAGCAACCTACGACGCTTTATATCACGCCCTAATGATCGAACTCGCTAAAATTTCAATCTTATCAAAGTTACGCGAAATACATCGCGAAACATCGTTCGCAAAACCAAGGTAGAATTGCTAGTTCGAAACATGGTATCAGAGACAGCTGACCCAATCGATAGGATCTTTCGGCGAATTCTACTTAACTCTCTCGTTGCTCCGGAGAACGGTTACTCTCGCTCAACCCTACTCTTTCCCTCCTCCCTGCCATCTAAATCCTGTTATCGGCGTGTCGTTGCGCGTTATCGGCGCGATTGTGCAGCCCGAAAGCCCCGTTTCACGATAGATTACTATAGGTCGTAGCTGGCCTAACGTCCAGCTACGGTCAGGCATGAATCACGGCTTATGCCACGCCGGATCCAATTTCCAAAATCGGCGCGCGAACGAGTAAGGCCTATAGAAATAACGACGACGACGATCGTCGTCTCCCAAAACCAACATACGTATATATTTTGATATCCAAGGATATTGATTTTTGGACGCCGACAGTCGCTTCGGTTCGGGTCATTTTCCTCGATTCTGGACGTTTCTGAAGGGACAAGGGAGTAATACAGGCGAGAAGGACGAAGGGCGGTCATGAGAGGAAAAACTGCTGCTTCATATCGACGGAGATTGATCCAAAGTGAAGAAACGGGGTTCTCTCTGTCTTTCTCTCTGGGCTTCGATATCGATGTCTCGATAAGGTGGCTGTGATTGCGAGAATCCAGTGTGATTCTTATTGGGATTGGAAATTTCGAGTTTGGGAGGGTTAATTTTGCAAGAGACGAAGCGGTGGTGTGAACGATGAAGTGGTAAGAGGAAAAAATGGAAAGGGTTGAGTATCTTTTTTCTTCTCTGCAGCGATGGTCAATTGAGTGGAAATGAAAATTCACAGGCTTGTAATTAAGGATATAATTAAGGAAGGAAGTATACGTGTTTACTGAATCGTAAACTAGGTCGTTGTGAAAGTCTGAATACTCCAATTTACACTTCCGCGGCCGTAATTTGTTCGTTTCCTTGATACTGAAAGCCTCTCGAGAGAGCAAGTCCGAAACTGGGTGAAACTGTCGTTAACGTAAAAATTACGTCTTGTGGTATTTAGTTTTAAGATGTTGTATGTTAAAAAATAGATAGAGAGGGAGAAAGTGATAAATAGATGTATGATAGTATTAACGAAAAACTTTGATTTACATAATTCGATACTATCCACTTACTGCTATTAAATATCGGCTATGGTATCCGGACGCAATATCATCGCTCAAACATATCACGTGTCATTTAAGCAGCTTAAGACGAGGACAATACATTCGCCTGTTGTAATCCATCAATCAGAGTGCAATCATGTAACGCAGAAACCTGCAGCTTTAAACTCGTACTCTCGATCTTCGCCTATCCAGAGAACAGTGTTTGACATTTAATCATTGTGCCCAATCGAATCTTGCCACAACACTATAAGATTATTAGAGAATCATTAATCATACTATTGTTACACCGGTCAATTCAGCTAATGGATTGTTCGGAAGGTAATTTTCTTCTTTTTTTTATTTTTTTGCATGAAAATGAAAGACGATTTTTTAATAGAAAGAAATAGGTTCACTCAGTTATGTAAATTCAATCTCGCAGCAATTTCTCGTGCTGTCAAGCGACGATTTGCTTCCACCGATGATTTCATTTGGTCTTCGTCTGCTGGTCTTGCAGCACGCGATGCATCTTTGAGATCAAAATTGCCAGAACGAAATTTCGAAAACCAATTCTGTCACTGGCGTTCAGTCAACACATCCTCGCCATACACGTCACACAATTTTTTCTTCGTTGCACTGCGTTTTTACCTTTACAGTAATAAAAGAGCAAAAGTCAGAAAAGTTCACTTTGCTTTCCCATTTTTGCTTCGACAACAAACAAAAATGGCTTGTCAGATTCGAAAACAAGTTTTCCTTGGAACGTCAGTAGTCAAAATGTACAATCATCCTATAGATTAGAACGAAATTGACAGCTTAAAAATACGTCTAACGACGTCTAAACGAAAGAGACGAAATTACTTTCCGAACAACCCTATAAAGTAACTTTATCGAATTTTAAACGTTCGATAGAAATATACAAATCTGCAGTTTATTACAATTTTCGTCTCGAGCAAACGAACAAAATTCTCATTACGAAAGCTTCGTACGTTGCAAATCTTCGCAACCTTTTTGTTTTTTCCGGTGCACGCGATATAAATCGAACGAGTCGTGAAACGCGGTATCGAGAACCGATCGTCAGTCGGTTTCATAGTCTACGAATACGCGGCGAAACGCGTCAGACCACCGCCAGCTAAAATATCCTGATCTATTATTGGTTTATCAGCTAGATCCCGCTACGTGTCTAGCCTGTTACAGTCGATTATCGTAAATCGTTACAATACGTCAGTCATGTTGCGACAGCGCGGGGGACAATAATTCTCGGTTGACAATCTAATCCCGGATAGCAAACCGATGCGGATGTAATTTAATGGCGAAACAAGTCGACCGTACGTCAACTGCTGATTGAGAAGAGGAGCCTCGTACGAAGATAACAGGCGTCAACGTCGAACAAGGCTTGACGAACCAGACGTTCAAACAATTTCGACTCGTCAAAATCCAACGTGAACGATCGATTTTGTGCCCTCCTTTCGTGACAGACAACCCTTTTTTCCTCGGTCCCATTTTTTATTTGTTTGTTCAGAAATCCACGCTCGTTGAATCTTTCACGATCCCTTTCTACGGATTTTTATACACTTTTCGTGTTTTCTTTCGCCTGACGCAACAGGAAATTTTCAGAATTCGAAATATCAATCTTTCAAATATTCCGATATAATCTACAATACATCGTCCTCATTATCCATAACCTCGTTTCCTATTTTATCCAAACGTCACTTATCGACATTCCGAGTGACGTTTGGATAAAATAGGAAACCTGATGGTCGTGAAAGTTCGAAATGTGTAAAAATCAGGATATACGCGATATTTCCAAAATTTCACAAATATACCGCGTTTATCAAACTTGATCGATCTAACCAACGTTACCCGAGTAAAAGGAAATCACGATCTCCGCGTTGAAACGGACGTCTCAACGATCAGCATTCGCGCTATCGAACTTGCCACTCGAGCGAGCGACAAAAAATCTCAGCTTCGCCCTGAGGAAATTCAAATAGCCACCCTATCCGTGTTGCAAATGAAATCTCGCGAGTTGCCGTGTGTCGTCGACGAAGTCACCTAGCGGGAACGAGCGTAAGAAAAGAAGAAACTGGGAACGGGAGAAAAAGGGTGGAAAGAGTGAAAGAGAGAGAGAGAGAGAGAGAGAGAGAGAGAGATAGAGAGTCACGGAAAATTCAGCGTACGGGGTGTTGTACGAGAAAGCGGTTCGGTTGAAATGTCGGAGGTGGTGGCAGCTCGACGTGAAACTTTTCAACGAGTTGCTCCGTCTCTCTGATGCTTTTACACGCGGTAGCCTCGCAGACACACGCACCCAAGAGAATGTTCTCTCTTTCCCTCTCTCTCTCTCTCTCTTTTTCTGTTCGTTTGAAACACAACTAAGAATCGTTGGTCGCGTCAAAGTGATCCTTCTATCCTTGGCTGATATCTTCTACCAGTCGTAGATATATAGACACGCCAGTCATTTTATCGGAACGCAGTTTCCTTCTCGAAGATTCCGCAACTTCCTTCGCGAGTTTCCGATTCCCAGCGTTTCGTCGAACGTGACCACTTAAGCATCGTGAAAATGGAACCAGAGGATAGGTGGGAAAGGGTGCGAGAGGCAGAGGGTAGTTTTTCCACGAGAAATCCTTGAGAACACCGGTGGTTCGACGGATCGATGAATTATGGAGAATTGCGGGGCGGGAGGGTGGAATAGGGTAACCGGTTCGATTCGTTAACGGATGGTCGATGGTTATGGAAGGCGAGAAGTTTTAATGGGATTCGAGGGAACTTAATCTACCTTCGCGTGTGTAAAATGAAATTTCTTGTGAAATCGTGGGTAACTGGCATGAAAAAAATCCTCGTAGAATTTGAAAGCAATCGGGAAATGTATATGAAGGTTCCAAGACGTTAGTGTTAACATACAGCTGGTAAAAAGGAACGAGTATGATCAGTGTTAAAAATGGTATCATTAAATATCGAGACTTGCTAACGTAATGGGCAACATGGACCGTTCGAACAATTTCGTGACCATTGTGAACGGTATGTTTGCGATAAATATATCGTAACTTGTAAGGCACTGTTCTCGTTGATCCAACGTTGACTCTTAAGAAATAGGTTCCTGCTAGGAATCGGATGTTTAGCATAACGTGACGTTTTAGTGGATATAGATTGGCCTGGATGGACGCGTGTAGGTGGACGAGGAATAATAGATGATTGCGGTAGTAGATACGCCTGATCGCAGAGCTTGCCGCTTATATTGGATTACATCAAGAGTCCGCGATGGATCAATGGGTGATCGATTACAATTCCACCAAGCTGCAGACCAATAATCGATCCAATTTTCTCCAGACTCGATTTAGATGGGCTCCGGGCGAAATTGTGCTGTTCGGTCTACGTACTTGTAAGATTTCAGACTATACAAGTTTAGATTACATAGATTATATAGGATTATGCTGAGATTTAGATTATGTAGATATAGAACTATACGTAAATTTAGATTAGACGAGTTCACATACTTGCAAGCCACCCTAATCGCTTTGAAATTCGTCGATGAATAGAACGCTAAGGGACGATTAATATTTCCTTTGTAAAATCTCTCGGAATAGAATATAAAGAAATTCTCGACAATCTACATATTCAAACTTTTAACTACTAATATCTTTCAAGTCACAACATATTCTCTCAAACATTTGCCAAATACACGAACGTTCTATCGAGAACGATGGAAAGAGATGTTTCGAAAGTGCTTGGAGTTAAACTCCGACCTCTACGCAACTTGCAACCCCTCCCACGAGAAACGGAACGTTCCCTCGCCACCCTGTAATATCCAGAAACGTTTAGGAGCAGACAGAAGCGAGTTCTTGATCGTTGCTCGTTGAAATGGTCGTGGAGCCGCTTATTTACATAGATATCCGGCCTGGCGAGGATGGGGTGCGCGGATTAAGGTCGACGTCGCCTCGCATCGCCGTTTCCAACCGTATCCATTGCTCCCTTGTCGCGGTAGTGATCCATCGCGATCGTTTGAAACAAGCAGAAAAGAAATGGAAGAAACGAGAACGAAGCCTGGTGACAAAAAATTCCTGCGTACAGAAAACACGCGGAACTGGGAGAAGTCAACGCGACGAGCTTTCGCGATACCGGATGTCGTTATAAAAAAATAATTCGGTCTGGTTGATAGGCGCGTTTCGTCCGACGGAAATCGCCCCGTACAACGCCATGGAAATTGTTTGGTTTCCCTCGCAAGTTGCTCGCGTTTCATCCCCTTGCAAGATGAATGTTTTATTCGCCAGGTTCGAAATCGTGGACGGAGGTGTGAATTAGATGGTGCAATTGAGATTATTTTGACCACAATGGTTTCCCATTGCAGCAAAGTCGTGGGTTTGGAATTGTAGGTTGGGTAATGTGGCTTGCTCGAGGGGTAGTTGTGAATTGTAATTTATATTTCAAAACGTGAGTTACACCGCGGAGAAGCTGTTTTTATCGAGAACGTAATGGAAAGGAACGAGGTGAATTTTATGAAGGTATTTCTATAAACGGGATTTGTCTCACTACGTAACTGGCTATTCTACTAGCTGTCACGAGTAATTTACATAGTTACATTAACATTAAAATTCTCGGATTAGCTGCCAGAAGCAATTGGCTAATTGGGATTGTCGGAATGCTATTTTGATTAGAACAGTGATGGCAGTCATTTTCCTTGCGTATGATCTTTTCGATTTGATGTACGTTTTAACGAATGTTGCTAAATATTTCTCTTTCGTTACTATCGAATTACGTTCGTTAATCCGTTTCATTGGTTCCATTATTATTATTAGCGGATGGTTGGATATATCGATAGATGTAAGATACGTTGCAGGTATAAAATTAATAATCAGTTTTATATTTAATGTCTCAAAGCTGAAATAACGCATTTTATTTCGAATTCTGTTCAAAGGGAACTAATATTAAATTACAGCGAAATAATGATTTTAAATGGTTACAAGGATAATTTATTCTGATAAAACTTATCAATCTGATGTCCTTTCTTCTCGTTTTCATTCACGCTTTGTCATGTTTCGTATAAATTAAAATTCCTATCATAATTCTCTTACGAAATACCAACTCAGGTATCGAATTTCGTACGCACATTCCGTATTCCAAGGAAAATCTGACAATTCACCGAGGATTAAATTTATATCGCTATTTATCAACAGATAGATTACAAGTAAAAGTATCTAAAATTTTCTATGTACATTTCGTATCGTGACAAAGGCTTAACGAAAATATACGAGTTCGCCGAGCATCAAACTACGAAGAAGGATAATAATATCAAAGAAACTAGGAAAAAAGAAGGACAAAAGGTTATCAAGAATAGCCTGGTCCATTATTTTAATAAATCCATTTGCGCGAGCCTCCGCGTTTCTAAATCTCTTAAACGAATTTCGTCCGCGTCTTTGCCAAATCACTTGTCCGTAAGACAAACGCAAACGCGGGAACCAAAAACGTTTCCACAAAGCAGAAGCAATTAATCCCGAGCGAAACCACCGACACCCTATTCTCTTGCAACGCAATCTTCTTGTGCTCGAAGAAACCCTGGTATAAACGTTGTTTCGAGCAGCTCACCTTCAGTAAACCGGAAACAAACTGTAGTCGAATTCTCGCGACAACCCGTCACCTCTTAACGGCGGAAGATTCATTTTGACAAACAATGCAACGTGCTTGCGAGCTTGCAACCGGAAACTAGCGGACCTAAGAGCGTTTGGGATGTCGGTACGACGCCCGTGATCCGCAAACCGACGAAAGCCGAGCGCCGTCGTCTCGTGTAAATCGCGAACGGTTCACGTGGCTGCTGGCAATCAGCGTGAGACACGAACCTGTACACACAGGCAAAGAGAGAGAGTGTGTGTGTGTGTGTGTGTGTAAGAGAGAGAGAGGGAGAGAGAGTCGTGTTTCCACCCCTGACTTCTCCCAATTATCTTCAATAACCGCGAACACGGAGACGAGACGAGAAGAGGGTTGGAGGAAGGTTGAGTAATCTTCTCACGTTTCAAGCGGCCTGCACCGATGCCGGAAATAAATGACTGCGCGACACGATGTAACCGCGCCCATTGTTTCCGCTGGAACAACTGGCGACCGAATATAGGGTAGCTCGACCGCGGTCCACGACTGTGTCGCAGGACGAACGGAATGGAACGATAAACAGGGTGACAGGCTGGTTCGAACGCTTGAATTGTATGGGTGATGTGTAGATATTGAGGGAGGAGTCTAGAATTTACAGGATTTTAAAAGTTAGAGAACAAAGTTCACGAATGGATTAACGGAGGGTGGTATTGGTCCATGTAGAAATTTTTCGACTGTCGCGATTAATATCGATTTTCGTTAGTAGCTAAAGAATTCGGGGGAAAAAAAAGAATTTGCAAGAATATTTCTTCTCCGAAGACGGGAGACGCGTCTATTGGAAAAGCTAAGCACGAAACGGCCAGAAATTGAAAATGTCTATAAAAATGTGCGAGCACGAACTTTGAAACGAGACTTAGAAAAGAGTTTTAGAACAGCGCGTTGAACAGGGTGACGTGCGACTACGACATACCTGCCACAGTATCTTACCGAAAAGAAAAAAGAAGAACTACATATACGAAAGAAAAGAAGTTTGGAGAAAAGATTGTAAGAAAGTTCACGGAACTAGAACGCAATAATTCATTCTCCGAATTGACACCCCTGTCTACACAACGTCAAACAAGAGAAAAATGCTGGTTTCCTTCCTTGGAGTTTCGTATACGGGTGGAAAGGGGTGAAAGCAAAGTCGAACAGGCTGCACTCGAGTTACCTTTGCCAGGAAGGTCGGTGAAGAATTAATATTCCAGGATCGGCGGTACGAAGAAAAGCGTGCCGATATGGCTGGTAGTAGGCAGGAAGTTTACGTATTCACGTGGACGTGAATGCGGCGGAAGTCGGGCGATAAAAATGCCGACCAGAAAAGGAGGGTATTCTTGCGGGGTCGTGTTCCAATCTGACGCGGTTCTTTGTTTGACGAGAACGCCTCGAAAAGAGACACGAATGAACGCTCGTCAATGCGTCTAACCCTATGAATATCGCGCCGCAAATTTATCGACGTCGGTTCGACCTTCTACCCGCATTTTCACGTGGACGTTTCCGCGACTACTATTCGAAGGATCGCGCGCGTAGATTTTTGTTGTCGATCGTTCTTGATGCGCCGATAGCCGACTGTTCAGCAAACGATGAACGTGGTTTCTTTTTCGTTTGCAAATTTGTGGAACGAAAATTCGTGTTAAATTTTCAAAAAATTTCAAATCTTGCGAAGAAAATTTCTATTAAAAGATTAGTTCACAAGGATTTCGGTATCGTTGATAGATCTAGGAAGGAAATTGCAAATCGGCTCTGAATTTTCGACGAACCAACCACCGCGAAAATGGATGCGCACATATCGCGTCCGCGCGCAATTGGATTTCGTCTTCGCCGGCTGATAAACTCGCCCGATTGGAATAATTCTGCTGTACGTATCGCCGCGGTTGAATCCTATTAAGCGTAAGAGGGTTGAGGGGGTTGACGCCGGTAACGTCGAGGGTGCAGTGTAAAACAGGTTTTTGCAGCGGCCAATAAGTCGCCGGCAAATTAAGCGGAAGGGGGAATTATCGGGCTACGAGTTCGGTAAGCTGCAGGTTCGATCGTGGTCGCTTGCTCCGACCGACGATCCGAGTTACCCCTTCTTTTTCCTGTCCCTACGGCTGACCAGGGAAATTGAACTGACTAGAATGGGTTTTCCAACATGTATACGAGATCTTTGATAATTAAACGATAAAGTTTCCAAGCTGTTTACTATTTTTTCGCGTTAAATCTATGTTTTGTATTATGTAGGCAAGGGACGAGTGTTTGCAGTACAGCTTGACCCTTTCATTATGGCTATCTTTGTCGAGTAACAGCGGCACGATACCACTGCACAAAGCGTATGCTTTATATCATCTCTTTACAATCGGTTTTCTCTCTTAGTTAAACTAATTAAATCTTTATGTAAATTTGTGAAATATAATGTTTCCTATAAAATTGTTTTACAGAAAGGTGCTTTTAATATCGTACTTCCTCGAACGAAGTTCATAGCTTTTCGAAATAGTCAAAGAATTACGTTCATTTTATTCTTCGTACGTTACGATGAAACAAAGAAGTTTCTAAATTGATTGTGGAAATCCTTTTATTAAATAATGAATCGTACTTCATACGAGATACTTCTCCCGTTCGTATTAAGACAAATAATCCTTTGCTGCAGAAGTAGATTCGTGTTTGATCAGACAATTATCAAGACGAATGAGAGCTTCGTTATCCACGAGGTTCTACGATTTCTCGTTGTTTGATCACATTCTGCAAACAACGTGCGATTGTGCAACGAGGATAGTCAGACACTGTGCAGGTAACTTTGCAGCCTTTTGTATCTCTTCCAAGGAGAATGACCCTGTCTCCGTGCAGACAACTCGCGTCTACTATGTGTCGTGGCGCTCGCAAGTAGAACAACTCCGTATTCAATCGGACATTCTTAAAACACACGAAAGGTACGTATAAATTCAATCTGTCGCTCATTATTCTTCCTTATTTGCATTCAACGGTTACTATATACTTATTTGATTACGCTCGGAGGTTTTCTTACGTAATCTCTTCGTTCAAATTTCTTATTAAAGTTTATAAATCCTATACTTTACTTTAGCTCTTGGAATTCTTGTTCATCTCTATATTTTCTGCAATTTATTTACATATAAATTTCACGTAAAAACATCTCACATGTATGTAGTATCGTGGACAGATTGCCTAAGAAATATCGGGTGAACCATGAACAATGTTGCGAGAAAGCCTAAGTGCCGTCAGGCCAAAAGGGTCTGTGAACGGAGCAGCCCATCGATGTGTCGTCGGTCCTCCGGTCGAATATTTACGCGAAAAAAGGACCTACGTGACCATGACCGTGGACAATTACTGAATACGTAGGTGGTGGGTCTATGAGAAAAGACAAGGGATGCTTAAGGGAGAAGAACGAATTAGCAGAGAGTCCGTAAGTTGAGAGTCGAGTTGTGAGGAGTCGAGAGTTGAATTGCCGAGTTGTTATTATTGAGATATGTATAATTTTGTGTGCTAGACGAGATTAGCCGCGTAGTAGTGACACGCGTATGTGAGTATGAGTGTGTGGAAGTATGTGTGCGCGCGGCGTCTCGAAAAACAGATGAATGGAACTGTTCCGTTGGCAGTCTGGTACGGAAGATGGTGAGACAAAGAAAGTGTTGTAACGCGTGCAAATGTATATCGACGAAGATCCTGCAGATCGTTTTTTAACTAAATCTATAACTATTTAAATATAAATTCTAAGTGTTTGCTTTTATTGCTTTTATTTCGGCAATTAAGATTCACAATTCTCAACAGTTATGAGTTATAAACTATTAGTTGTGACTTGTGAATTATCCATTTAGTTGTTTTAATTATAGGACATTGCTATATTTAGTTCGCGTAAAATAATCATCGTTTCCTGTTTAATCCATTATAAATAGATCCGTCTATCAATAAACTTATCATATAGGATAGAAATCATCGGAAACCCTAATTTCTAATATTTCTGACTAAATAAAATCCTACATATACTATTACAAAAATCGTTATTCGTTATCACCAAGTTTCGACTATTCTATTAAATATCTTTTATCCGCCACGAGGTCGAACGACGCGACACGGTTGCTTCTTAATCGAGCCGTTGCCCCCGTAACCGGGATAAACGCTGAGCCGTGCAGCTGGCAATCCGGATTACTCGATTGTCAGGCTCGATTGGCCGAGCTGATTGAATTCCTAAGAATCGAGGTGCTTTTCCCTCCTCTTTGGGGACTCGAAAAGCCGCGAGAAGCCTCGGCTCTTCCGAGCATCAAATAAAATATAACGAGCGGTGTCCGAAAGACGTTGCACGGAACGATGAAATAGGAGTTGTTCGGCGAAAGGACCGACAACGAAGGAGCCTTTCGACGCCTCCACTTCCGGCCAACATCTTGTCGTTCGAGTGGACGATAAGTGTTTTCCTATCGACCGTTCCATTCGGATTTTAATGGGCCGACCTCTGGCGGTTCCGTGTCTCTTTCGCGGACAAATAATCTCGCGAGTGAATGGATTGCCTCGCCGAAGCAATTTTCTCTCGTGGAACGTCCGCCAGACAATCGGGTGCCTTTAGACCCACGGAACTCGAGAAACCCGCGCGTCAAATGACACGAATTTCTCTATTACGTATATATATACATATTTCTTTGTGTGTGTGTGTGGAATTTTGTAACTAGAATAGAAGATTCTATTTCTTTTATAAATTTTGTCGAATTCGATTCTTCGATTTTATAATCAACGAAAAGCGAATGTATTTGGCAAATATAAGAAACATAGGGCGTAATTGAGATAAAGAATGGCAAGAAATTGCTGCAACACGAAAAATGTCTGAGAAATGAAACGATTTCTAAGAAAATTTGTATGCCAACATCGTTCGTTATGGTACAAGGATCGTCCGACTGTGGTTACCCTATTCACGTATTTATAGCGATAAATTCCAAGCCGAAACCTCGAGTATCCGAGTTTCGAAATACGCATCAAAGATTCATCAAAGGAAGACCGTCGCGGAATTCTAATAAAAATGAAACGAGACGAAGCTGTCTTTCTCTGATGAAAATTCGAGTTTCTCGTCGAGTGACAGAGAGACTGCAGCTGTTTGTAGAATTTCTGAAGGTCTGGGAAACCTTGGCGATTATTCTGCGTGTATTTAAGTCAATTTAATTAAGTCGCATAGTATGAGGATGGAATTATATCGTAGGATAACGGCTTGTATAAATTTACCCAATAACCGAGTGCAGTAGAGTAAGTAATCTGCTTTTAGGGCGGCGATGATGGAATAGGTGATTATGTTTCATACTTCGTTGAGAAAATGGGGTTATCTTAGTCGTGGCTTAGCTACTCGATTGCAAAAATTATTATTTTATGGAGTAAGGCTCCAAATCTGCGTCTACAACGTATAATGTAACACGTTGTATATAAAAACAAAAAAATATAAAAATTGTTAGAAAAAGGGAAATGCACAGTATTGGTCCTACTTATGAACTAAACGACAAATGTTGATAGATTCAGTCAGGTTGTTCCTCAATTCTAAACTGGAGAAGATTGGCCGTGTAAGCGGTGCAGGTGTTTCGAACACTAGGATCGGTACAAAAAGTCACGGGAAGTTCGATTAACGCGTTTAATCGACCGCTTTTTGCGATAATGTCGAGCGGCGATAATTTAATATGCTGAAATTGACAAAGATTCGCGAGTAGCGATAAGAATTTGGAAACTGGGACACTCTAACGAGTCAGTTGGTACGAATCGTCTGAGATTCGCTAGCCGGAAATCGAATCATTTTTTCAATGCAAGAAATATTCGTTTCCATTCAAAAACTTGAAACTGTTGAATACTTGGGAAAATAGTTAAGAGGGTATAAGGTTTAATAACTAAGTAAGGTGTAATAAATATTTAAAAGGTGAAATTTGTAGTCCCGTGAAAGAGATAATTGCATAATTATCTCCTAAATTGCATATTTTCGCGAGAAACTTCTCCCTTTCATCTTCATTACGCGAACGTTTGAAATAAAATGAGAACACGCTGAAACCTCTGTTCTACTTGTATTAACTCATTCTACGTGCTCATTTTCATACGATTCGTTGCCAAAAAGAATCTAGGTGCTCGTTCGTTACCCGTTAATTGAAAATCGGGGACATAGAAGAGTGCACGCGAGAAATATCTTATCACAAACCAGCGGCTAAAACTTCGTCTAACGAACCGCCGCGTTACACAGTGTGCGGAACATAAATTTTGCCAGCTAAAAGAACGAAAAGAGAGAAGATGAAAAAGGATAGAAAAAGGAAAGTACAACAGAGAGGAGAGAGAAAAAAGTGGAAAATACTCGGCCGTTGGCCGTGGCTATTTTAAATCATTACGCGACTCTCCTGGGGGAAAATTTCGCGGTGAAACCACGCGAATTCCTTGGTGGAAGGCGTCGGATTTAAAATTAATTCTCCGCGATGCGATTGTGGCCGACAACAGAGTGATTAATCGACTCGATTTAAATGAGGTGTCCGTGCACGGGAATTTGACATAATTCCAGAAAGTGTTCGCCGTGTTTGCTAAAATTTGTCGTTGTCTTTGTGGATACATACAGAGAATATTAGTTACTTTGGAACAACATAATTGTTCATGTTCTGTTGCTTAAAATCATTAATTAAATTATATCTATGCATTTTTGGTAAACTTCTATGCCAAGATGAAGTAACTCGATGATTTTTTTCTCTCTTTACGTTCAAATTATATATTCAAATTTCCATCTTTAAAAGCCGTAACTATTTTTTTCCAAAAGTTGTTTCCTCGTTAAAAAATTGTAATTTTATATTCAAACTTTCATATCCAAATGTAGTAACTCGGCTGCTGTGCTTTCTTCGAAAAACCGCGATCTAACGTTCTCTCGAAAAACCTTGTACTCCGTTGTAGTCTTATATTTCTATCAAAACGGTATTCTGCGATTTGACAAAAGAATTGAAAATGTGGTTTTCGATCAAACGTTTCTCCTTATATTCGTTCAACACCGAACCTTTATTTTTGTTACAGTACGTACGTTTTTATTATCTTAATTTCGATTGTTTAGCTATTAAATATTCGCGAAGAGAACTACGGTATCGTACGTATTAATCGTTATAACAAGGATTATTCAGTTCGTGGGAGATTGCACGCTCGATCGAGCGTAACAAGACAAGCTTAAACCGTGAAGAGCACAGTTACCAAGATCGAGAGGCAAGATCTGCTCGATGTTACGACTAATTAACTAAATGCACGCGGCTGGCTCATTATCGTTCATTTAATAAAGTCCACCAAGCGAAACTTTGTCGCCTTTGTTCCCGGCCTATTGTTTCCGCAATCCCTCTACCGTAAAGTACCATTCCATTCCAACAGTCTTGCCCCCTACCTTTACCAAGGAATTCATGGATCTAGAAATTCCTTTGAACGTTGTCGATTTCCACGCAATAATTATCCAACGTATTAACAATTCCAGTGCTTTTATTTCTCCATGAATTCCAATTCCCAAGATTTGCTTCCAATGATAAAAGTACCATCGATCTTGGAAAAGGAATATTCCCTTTCGAACGACAAACTCGAACAAATCCATCAGAACTTACAGCGAACTAACAATCGTTCCTCCTCGCCATTGTCAAAAATAACTATTCACGCTATAGAATGCAACAACCACCTGTTATCGGGTTTCATTCAACCTTCTCCTCTTATATCTCGACTAATCTCAATTTTTCGAATATTTTTCTTACAAGAAACACGCGCATCGCGACCGGGAAGGAATTTTCGTGAAACAGGAAACCCGTGGAACGATTCCGCTTCCTTGGCTGCCAATAAAGCGAAGGAAGTTCCGCGACGTGGTCCTCTGAAAAATTTATGAGCTACGATCCAGACCGTATAGAGAGAGAGAGAGAGAGAGAGAGAGAGAGAGAGGGAGGACGCAGTTTGACCCAGTTACGATCGAAATGTATCTCGCGCGAATTCGACGAGACTCGTTAGCGATCGACAGGGGGGAACCACCTGTTTTCCGCAGAGCAGAGGCTGAGACTCGTCTAAGAAAGGAAACAGATTACGATTCTGGCTGGATTTTGTCGCGGTGAGTCGGTAAAAATTCATAACGACGAGCTGTGACTTCGACTCGGCAATCGTCACGGCGGGGGAGATCGATTCGGTTACGTGACAATAATGTCGAGCAAACGAGAGTTCAGATTGGTAGGGGCGTGCGCGCTTGGGTTTCTAATTAAAATTTTCTATGATTTATCGCGGTTTTTATTAATGTGGAAATGAAACTAATTACGGAGCTGAAAGTCGTGCCGCGAGGATTAATTGGCTTCCGCGAAAAGTAAATCAGATGTGCAATTAATAATTTTCTAGGAAATGGAATCCCTGTATGCCAACGAATTCATGAATTTAAATCGGTGTCGTAAGAGGGCGGTGAATTGAATTTTTTTCACGATGTAAAAGTGTAATCACGAGGCTTGCTATGTTGTTGATTCTTTTTACTTTGTGAAACGTGTTGTAGAGTTCCGATATACAGGGTGTTTAATTCCATAGCTGAGTAGAAATTAGGTTTAAATTGGATTGAAATTAAAGTTTTGTTCTAATAATTCAGTCAAACACCCTCAGCTTATTATTACCATCGTTTCATTTGCCCACCAACTGGTCAAATATCTTCGATTTATTTTTACCGTCGTTCTTTCTTTTTCTGTTTCTCAGATCACTTTCAAACATCGTTTCATCGCCACGGAAAAATTCAGAAATTTACGAGACCATCGAACGTAAGTTACCAAGTCCAACTACTATTTCGAAGATATAGTCTCTAAAATATTATTCAGATAAAGTATCTCTATCTATAAGAATTTAGCCCGGCCATAAATACAATTTCACTCCGCTCGCCATTTAACCCCTAATAAAACTCTCGATCCCTAAAGTTTCGACCTACGCTCTATACATAACCTGAGAGATGGTACTGCGACGAAGGGTGTAGCAGTTTATTAGAAACTAGAGTATATCTACAGAACAGACCCTGGCAATTACAATTTAGACAGTTTCCCTCGGGACAATAAACCAGCATCTTGAATATTCACCGCTCCATCAACCTTAATTCCAACTATTTGAAAATCAAGCGAGGAGAATTTTTCAAAATCGTTTCTTTCTTCTCGACAAAAGAGGCACCGAGCGTGCATTCCATTGGGATGTTTTCCATCGACGTTTGAAAAAGCTTGAAACTCTGCGATTTTTCTACCAGACGCTTTCATCCGGGGCACTCGAGTAAATTCGTTGAGCGATCAGGGCGACGAAGGGTCGCTGATTAATCAGAGAACGTTTCCTCGGTGACGTCGGTAAATTCCGGGAAGAAAACGGAGCCGATGGAAAAACAGGCTTCGTTGAAAAACGCGGAGGAAAATATGAAGGGTGACGCGCCAGTTCCTGATGGGAACGCGAAAGCTGAAGGAATCGGCTGGGAAAGTGGTGAAATAAAAAAAAGCGACGGAGCAAGTCCTTCAATTAGCTTGCTTCAATTCAATTCTAAGGATCTGAAATTTTTATTCTGAATTGATCGGCTGTACGATTCGACCAAACGACGAATGATCGAGGTTCGCTAGAAAAGTAGCGCGACTGTATTTCTTTTAAAACGAAGAAGGCGAAATATTTGTGTAAATATCGTCTCGGTTCTAGATTACTCGTTAACCGTAGGAAATCTCGTGTTATCGTTCGACGATTGCGCAACTGAACGCGTAAATTGATGCAAGTCGATGGACCATCGATGGAATCGTGGCAGTGAAACTATCCCACACGCGACACCTCGCGAATCATCCGTTTTTGTCCGCGTAGACGTAACAGCACGATTATGAGTTTCGACTAATTAACTTACGCGCGGTACGATTAACACGCCGCCGGCCCATTACTTCGAGTTAGCGAAGCGTTAGCCGTGGCAACGGGGACAGGGATGAACCAGTAGACGAGAGTAAGCTGGAAACGAGGACTGCCAGGGGTGGGACGCGGTTAAACGGCGAACACCGTTTAGTAAAAGCGATTCGAACCACATAATACCGTTGGAAATCGTGTCAAGGAAAAAGATCGACGGTTTCGATCAATTAGAAACGCCTCGTGAATGACACATCCCTTTGATCGAAGATGCGAAGGGTGCAAAACGCTTCTGCATAATGGAGAATCATTTCGAAGGTTCGTTAGGCTCTGAAGAAACTTTTCCACTTATGTGTATTTCTATTTTCGTGTCGCAGTAAAATATTAATCGCTGCTTCTACAGAAAAAAAAAGAATAAAAAAATAATGAAGATTCGACACCCGTAATTCCACCGATTCTTTCACGCAGACGCTTTTATAGAAGCTTCGTCATTTCTTTTCGTGTTTCTCTTACATCGAATCGCATTGTTCGTTTGTTTAAATTATACGGTTACGTAATTCCTCAAGAGGTCGGAAACAATTATTTCTTCGTTGTCGGAGGCGGGGAACGGAGGAAGAAGGCTGTGCGAAGAATTACATAATAAACACGTTACCGTGAAGCTGAACGTTTCCATCCGCGTGCACCTCTGCGACGTTCGTCACGGTCTGATTCGCGAAATTAAACGGGGGAATTATTAACGCCCGAGGGTAATATTATTTCCAGTAAGGAAAACTGCTCGCCATAATGCTCACGCGCGACTCGCGTGACGTTTTCATCCAGCGCCAATTTCAATTTTCGTTTGTTCGGTACTAGCTGGCACTACGCTTTCGAACACTACGCCGACTCCTCTGACAATCGAATCTCGCGCGAAAACCCAGTTCTCCGGCTTGTTTTGTCTCGGTAAACGTTACGCGGTACGAGCTACTATTTCTGTTTCTCGTTTCCGGATCTACGGAAGTTGATATTATGTTGCATTCGCATTTCCAGCAGCCGTAAGGCTATACCGTACGTTTTCAGCATCGAGTGGTACCAGTTTTAGATATTATAGCGAGATTTTAAGTTGAACGATGCCGATGATTATTTTCATGAAAATTCTTCTTCGTCGTGTATACTTATCGTCTATAATACATCTACAGTTTCATGCAGAAAACTACGATATAAATTGTAGGGTAAATTAAAAAAGAAATTGCGATACGATTTGGAGTTAAATTGAATTATAACGATAATACACTATGGTATATGATGAATTATACTAATATCTTACAAGAAACAAGAAACTATATGCTGCGTCTCAACCAAATAATCCTGCTCCCTTATTCACCAGCGAATCATCTCCAACCCCTATTCATCATCCCCTAAGCCACGCAGTTTCGTCAAAGTAGTCTTCAGGAACTTGGAAACAGGGAACGTTCGTTGGGTGAAAGAGAAACGGAGAACGATTGCTCGATACGCTGTCAACCGGACCATCGTTTCCAAAACTCTGCATCCCGAGGGTTCGACAGAAGGGGTTCCGCGTTTCTTCGTCGAGTTTCCGAGTTAATTCCCGAACTTCCCATGTCTAGTTACGTTGAGCTTCGGTGTGTCAATGCGGCGAGCCGCGTCAAAGCAACGGAAAATTGGCCGTGAATAATTAACTAACTCCCCCACAATTCCACGCTAATTCACTTTCTCCGTCGCTCTTTTTTTCAACCCCTTGTCTCGCTCTTTCTAACGTTCAAGCGCGTTCCATCAGTCGAAAACGGGACAAAGAGAATGCGGCTGCGTTTTCACAATTAGCTACTTATTAAACGACGCCTCGTTTCACGGGAAAACGCACGGAGAAGAGAGAGAGAGACGGAACGAAATTTCACCCCTATTTCCGGACAACGCTCGCCCAACGTTCTCGTTCTCGCTGTTGATTATTTACGTTTGCCTTTACTACATTCCTCTGTTCTTTCTCGTTCTACCAGCGCTTGCGAGCTTTGCCGGTGAAAGCCAGCGGAAATAAGAGATAGAGATAGCGTAGTTGCGGTTAACGGCGTAGAAATTGACGCAATCGTCGTATCGATTAACTCGATCGTACCGATTGATTACGCTCGTTAAAGACTCGTTTAACTTTTTCCGAGGAATAATACCGAGCTTCGTATCTTCTCCCAACTTTCCTCTAATATTCTGTAACGTTCGAGTTTTCAAACAGCAGATCCATTTTCAAAAATCGATTCTATCTGCGAACGGAAAGGGGAAAGGAAGAGTTTCTCGACGACGGGGAAGAAAGTCGCGGGATAAACGAATTCAAAGGAACGTTAAGAGACTGCTGGCTGTCAGGGTGCTACGGAAAACAAAAAACCTACCCCCTGGGATTCGTCGTCGCGGAGAGAGGAGAGGGTGGATCCTTTATTAAAAGTGGCCTGGAGAAACAATGAGACACTCGACATTGCAAAGAGGAAGGGAAAGAAGGTGGCTGGAAGAGGTGGGAGCAAGGTGAAACGAGCGCATAAATTATGCTTATGAGCCACTTCGTGTGTTCCCGACGCCATTTTAAAATTATACTTTTAAATGTGGCCTGCTGGTGTAGCAAGAGACGTTGCCATTCCCCGTCGCCGACGCCCAACTACCCCGTTCCTTCTACGACATCGGCTCGTCCACGTATCATCCCCGGGTTTCACCCTCGAGAATTTGTTGCCCCAGCCTAAGAGCATTATTTTGTTAAAAGTACCTACTGGCTATCACTGCGACCCGGAATAAATTGCCCGGTCCGAAAGGAATCACCCTATTTATCGTCACGAACTGAAACAGCTGGTTTCTTCTGCAGCTGCAACCCTCGTGCCGCGCGGTGATAACATTTATTATTGCGAACGGAAGCTGTATGCCTCGAACTACACCCCCTCTGCCGAGTTCGAGCGCCACTCCTTATCGTTTTGCCACGGATAACTCCTACGGAGCAACTCTGGTTTCCAGAGGGTGGATCTTCTTATCCTTGTGTCCGTATTTTTGCTGAGACTGTTTGCGTGTTATCAATCGCGCGCCGGATAACGCGCGGTTGTTTCTCGAGAAAGATAAATCAGGTTTCTCGAATTTTAGGAAGTTTGTATTTGTGTGCTAGGGAAAATAATAGGTGTAGTTGATTAAACGGTTTATCTCGACGCGAGAAAATACTTGTTGAATGAATAGAAAGAAGAAATTAGTATTTTAACGGCGACCTCGCTTCTGTCAGTCGTTAGTCTATTACTGTATTTTAGGGGTTATTTTCAAGAAACGTTTGTAGAATTTTGAAGTTACGCAAAGCCGAGATGAATTTAATTAGATTCAGGCGGTACATTCGTAGTAAACGAAGAGGATGCAGAGTGTAAAAAATTAAAATTCTAGCAGATCGGTAATGAATAGGGAGAACACGAGCCTTCGTCTTTTCTACTCAATTAAAATAACTCGCTTAAGAAGAAAAGCGACTGCATTGTCTACTACGCCACTTCCCACCGTTTCAACAAATTCACAATGATCCGCTTACATTTTCCACTCTGTGGCTTACGCGGCTGCCCCTAAACACGCCGAAGAACATTTAGCAGAACCTCCTTCCTTTCCAGTGAATCCATAGAAAATCCAGGCCCTTGTGCTACATTTGCGAAATTACGTTGCTTGGAAATATAAATGATAATTCGTCGTCAAGGAAAATTCTAATATAACCGTAACTTGAACATGAACGCTTTAAAAAAATGTTAAATTCATAGAAATAGAGAAATTAACTCTCGGAGTACAAGTCACGCAGTACACTGACTGATTCGGAAAAGAGAAATTGAAATAAGATTATTCGCGTACGCGGATAACGACTTTCTTCGCAATCTCGAGAAATTTCCTAAGAGTAGAAGATCGTAATTCGGCCAGAAACGTCTCAAAGAATTCAGAAGGATCGAGGTTACAGAAAATTTGAAAGAAAATACATTTTATACAATCAATTTTTTAGTTCCTCCGTGTAAATTTTTAATTCGCTTGAACATCGGAGAAAGTTTCTTTGGAAAGCGGTGATTTCGCAGAAATAGTGATATAGCGCCACCATTTCTGGCAAGAAATACGAGTAGAATGCAGTGGAAGAAGTATGTGATCCTCGGTAATAGCCAAACGACTCTCGCAGCTGCCTGAAAAACTTTCGACTCCAAGGTGAGTCTCTCCTTTCTGCTTTTCTCCGTCTCTATATCCTTGTATTTTTCGTACACTCCGTATCCTTTCTCGTCTGTTTCTCTATTGATTTCCATCCTCTATATCCTGCTCTTATTCGCCGGCTTAAAACATCGCTTCTACGCTCGTCCGACATTCTAAGAAATACCACCGAAAATACCACGTTGAAGTATTTTGCTGATATCGTTATCAAATATTAAATTCTTAATTAAGTTACAAATTCGTAATTCATAAACTTTCCCGCAATATATTTTACACCCAGCTACTTCATTCCCTACTTTTATATCATTTTTTCTATTCTTTCGTCTCGCCAAGTCTGCGTATATACGAGACATAATTTTTCTCAACCACGAAGCAACCGCGTCAAAGCAAACGCGATCACACAAACTGCGTCTTTCTTACTCTTCCATCCTCGTCTCTCACTCGCCGAGTTCACGAAACATTCTCAAACGCCAGGAGATGTTGCTTTAACGATCAAAATGGCCAACAATATCGATGCAACACCATATCCGCTCCCAATTTCAGCAGGAAATAGCAACAAGTTTTTTTCGCGTGCCATTCCACGCCAGACTCGAGGAACGAACCAAAGTTTCCTGGTGGATCCGTTGTTCTCTCTCGATCTTGCCTGGACACCGGGTCTCTGCCCCTCGTCCCTTCTGCTGTCCCATTGTTTCTCTTCCTCCCGAAGGCTTAACGGCTCTTTTATCGTCGGGTCTTTCTTCGGTCGCACGCGCTACGGGTGCAACCGTTATAAAAGCTGCAGGCTTGCAATGTAAGAAACGCGCGATCTCAGCGCGTTCTCCGAACGGGAACAATGGAAAATGGAGCCATCCAACAATCCACGCGCCACCCCGTCCCTTCGTACTACGACATTTCCCTTCTCTTGTATTTCTATAGATGGCCCCCGCAGATTCTTCCTTCAGATTATTGTAAACATTCTACGAACGGTTGTTGTCGCGCGCCCGCCATTGTATAGCCGCGAGACACAGCCGGAAAATTGAGAAGCGGGATCAGATCGGTGGCGATTTTTTAATGGTGGATTTCCTCGTAATTTTCAACTCTGCTGGAATTTTTTTTTTTTTTTTTTAACTCTGCGATATCATCAACGTTGCTGTGGCGTTGTTTTTCCTATTTTATTCCTCTTATTCGACTTCATTGTCGTCGATTACAGCGTCTCGGTGTTATTGGTAATAATATAATTTTGCTTTCTTTCGTTGATTCTGGTTTCCTGCGCGACTCTTTGAAGGAAAATGAAAGGAGTGATCGAGACGCTGATTTTGCTGATTTCCTCTAGTCATCGCTGTTTCCTGGTTGTTACGGGAATTTGGGAATGGAGGATATTAAAGGTTGGGAATTTAGGGGCGTCCTTAAGGTGGCTTTTCAACGTCGTTCGTGGAAGAATGTGAATGGGCTTGTTAGGACACTTTTACGGTATTCTATACATTTATAGAATGAAATATTCTAACCATAAGAGATATTAATTTAATACGATAGTTTGAGAAATATTAGTTTAACAGGATATATGCTGAGGAATATTGGCCAAATATTTAACAAATATTAATTTAATAAAATATTCGAAGAAATATAGCTGCTTTGATCACTAGTTTCGACTAGTTAGTACACTTAAATAAAAGATGTCGAGTGTCTCAACGATATTCAGAATTCGTCAGAAAGTTCCAGAATTCATTAAATACTAAAATTTTCGTTTCTTTCGTGTGTTAATATTAAACTATTTATTAGAAGACATCAATTATGAAGCTGCAAGAAATTGGAGATGAATAAAATAAATAATTCAGAAATGAAGAATCTAAACGCCAAAGAGCAAAGGCAAACGCTTTTCCTACGAGCCAAACGAGAAACGAAATTCAGCTTTTTCCCCATCGATTGCCACAGCGAAGGGAGGAAAGCGAAGCGGAGCAAAGGAGAGAGCAAACGTAAAGAAACCGTGGAATCTAAGGAAAAGACGGCCACATAAATAAGTCGGCAAGACAGCACGAAGAGACGAGAAACGCTTCCGGATGTAATTCTCCAAATAGGTTCCGGTTTCGGTTCCACTCGACCGAGCGTGACCAGGCACGCGCATCGTCCAGCTCGCGGCCCGACGAATTCACGACATTTTTGCGGTTCACAGAACCAGAAAATGGTCGCATAGGCCATACTGTTCCCACTTCTTCGTTGCTGGTGTCCGCGAAGAATAATTTCCATTGACAAAACCGCCAGGCTCTATTAAAGGTCCGTGCTAAATTACTGCAGCCTCTTCGTTTCTACTTTTTTCCGTTCATCCCGCGAAGAATCTTTCAGAAGTTTCACCAACACTCGGCATCTTCTCATTTCACGATTTTCCGTGTCCAGATTGAAGTGGTTTTATGCGTGAATAGATATCGAGAAGATTACGCTAACATAATCCAGCAAAAACCGATGGTGAATTGATCGAAGAAAGCAATCGGTTCCATCTCGTTGCAACTTCAATTTCCCAACGCTCGAAATAGAAGAGAGAGATAGATATAAAGGGAGAAAAAGAGAGAGAGAGAGAGAGAGAGAGAGTGATAAGATTCAGAAATGTCATATACGCGTCGTTCGAGTAAGGAATATCATTCATTGTCTCCGTTACCTATTCTCCCTTTTCTAAGGAGTTCAAAGAGCTAAAAACCTCTCAAACGCGAAAAAACTCATCGCGGTAATAAGTCGTCGTTGCGTTGAAAGAATAACGTTCATGCAGCACCAGAGTCTCGCTAGCCTTTGTGAGAAACCTTTCTGAAATGCTCGACGCGAATGAAATTAAAAACCACGTAAAGA
This sequence comes from Bombus soroeensis, assembly GCA_014737365.1. NCBI lineage: Eukaryota > Metazoa > Arthropoda > Insecta > Hymenoptera > Apidae > Bombus > Bombus soroeensis. The sequence continues at coordinate 190,422 of JACXIL010000024.1, read as the reverse complement.
GGGAACGTCCCCGTGGACGTAGACGTGTTTAAAAAAGAATCTGCAAAGGAAATCTCCGGTGGCTCTTTTCCGACGATAAAAATATCCACTTGATTCGAAATTGTCTCTTCTTACGAAAATTCTCCGAACGTTGGAAACATTTGCGGAACAGTTCGTGGCTGGTTTCGAGGGAACCGATATGTGGGTCGTTTAAGGAATTACATACGCAACTGCCTCTCTTTAAATTTCCCTTTTCTACAGAGATCCTTTCGGATATCAGCATCATCTCCTCTTACATCCTCGGTTATTTCGGGAAGATTCTCTTCTTTGAACTCGGAAGTTTGCATGCATACTTTTTCGTGTGATTTTTACTCTGTTTCAAATATCGCGTATCTTTTTGAAGATTTTAGATTTTTCGAAGATTAGATTATTTATCAAAGATCAAAGTGAAAGGAAACACGAAAAGTGGAGGAGAGGAGGAGGAAAGCAAAGGAAAGAAGTGGCCTACAATTTTAATTCAGCATTTTAAATGACAAAAAGGAGCGTGAATTTCATTCCGTTCAATGTAAAAGCCTCCGATACATTTTATGATCCAGCAGAATCGATCGAATTCACCTGGAACAATGAAATCGTTCGGAAACGAGGAACGGAAGGACACCTGGCGCAAAAATCGAAAACGCTCGTTCGACTCGCGATACTACGCGCTCGCTATAGTCGAATTACCGTCGCGTTCCCGTTCCTCTTCGATGAACCAACGAGAGTAGAAAAAAAAAGAAAAAAAAGAAACGTTTCTCCCTGATACCGGAAAAAGAGAATTAATATGAAAACCGCAGGGGGTGCCGCAAAACGGCCTGACCATGCTCGTTCGCAATAATCGACTCTGGTACGAGCGTTGCTCCTCTCAATTCCCGCGAATGAATTCAATCGAATTCGGCCGATTGACGTTCCCCGGTTCGACCGGCTTCTACGAATTTCCGCGCCAGCAATTGCGTCGTACCAAATTTCGAAATGATGATCGTTTATTTCACCGTGACCCGCGGAATGCGAATCTTCCTCGAGGCTGAAGCTTTTTCTGAATTTTTACAGAGGATCAGAGCGTGTTTTTTTATGCAAATTCGTATTTTCATAGGCACGCGTAAAGAATTCAATTTTCTGCTCGAAATGTAGAACCAAAGTTAGCAATGGAGGAAAAGCTGCAACAATTTATCTGCTTTTTTAGATGTCGAATATAGCCATAACGATGAAATAAGTTAATGAACTAATCAGCGAACACGCTGATCGTCCATAATTGGTTTCTAATGATCATAACTCGGTAATTCGCGTTTAATAGCCATGAGTGGTTTATTGCTACTCTGATTCAATTAATTACACCATCAATCGCGTAATAATCGTAGCTAATTTCTTGCTAATTGAGATGTGATTCCGTATTACACCGACACATATCCAACCTGACATCTATCTACATTTTTTCTATTTTTTACGTTTGTTTTCTACGTTGTATATATAAAAAAAGCATGGGATTGAAAACTGTTTATATTTCTTGTTTTTTTAAAAGAAGTATCACCTGTGCCTGACACGATACGTTCCGCTACTACTTGCACCTTCTCCTTTTTCCTTCTCTTATCGATAAACATTTCTCTTCTTCTGTTGTCGTGCGCATCATATTTTCTTGTTACAATTTCTGATACCTATTTCCCTCAGAAAATAGTCAAGATACACCGTCATTCAAAGGAGAAAACTTTCTCTTCGTAAAGCAATCGAGAAATGTTTCTTCTTCAAAGAAACTCTCTACGACAAAACAAGTACATACGATGTTGTAAGAATTGAGAAGCGGAGAAGATTCGACGTAGCAAGATCAAAATGAAGTCACGCGTAACATACAGTGACTCACGAAAGCGTTAAAACGCTTAATATCGCGCTGAATATCGAGGTTTATCGATATAATCGATAATTGACTGATCGAATACTCTTGCGATCTCTAGGAAATATTATTAAACGCCCCGTGATTTCCATAGAATTTTCTGTCAAACTTTATCAATATAATTATGATAGTCGAATGTCGATGAACTTTCGAAATGCTTCATACAACGTACATAAAATTTCACATACGTATAATTCGTAAAAGTGTTCGAATACGCTGCGATTCTGTGTGCGCGGAAATATATATATATATATGTATATCCCAAGGCAACGATACCACCGTGTAACATATTATCATTTAACGAAAACTAGCATGAACTCTCCGCCGTCGGAAACAACCAGCCATCCTCGATGACACGCAAAATTTCGCTCGCAACACGGTGAGAAATGGAGGCTCGAAATGGAACACGGGGGGTAGTTTCGCTCTCCATGATAACGCTTGTTCTGTAACGAATCAGCTTAGGAAACACGCTGGATAATGAATGAATAATTCTCTTTAATTGAGTCCCGACACTGGTTTGAATCATACGCAAACCGGTGACCGTTAATTAATTACGAAACACGCCTCTCTTTAAACCGTCGACCAACTAATGGACCCGTTCGCAAAATCAGAAAAATTCCAAATACACCGTTCACCGTGTCATCGAAATACAACGGTGCAAAAGCGAATTGATTAGTCAACCGTCTGTAATTCGGATAACGTAACAGAGAGTTTAGTGTCTCGTTCAAGAAATATTCGTTCAATTGGTAACGACGAGCGAACATTTCTTGAACGTTATAGTTTCAACTTTGCAATTCATCGACCATCGACATCCGACTCTATCCTTTTTTTTTTTACTCTTCTTTCTTTAGTTTGTCTTTCTGCTTCGAAAAGAGTACATTTTTAATCGAACCTTGAGAGAAACGAAACACAGTCGACAGAAGGATTTTCCGGTAAAACTTGGAGAAGGTTCCGGTTTAAACAGTTTCCCTAGCGCGTCGCCCATGAGTCGACGGAACAAATAGAAACGTACGTCGACGTCGTCTTTGCTCAACACTTCTGGTCGAATCGGAATCGTGGAACACCGAAGGCATCCGCAAAACGCGTGACGGTAAACAAGCGAGCAGATTGCGGAGAGAATCGCGTCGATCCTTAATTCGGAGCGACATATTGAAACATGGAGAAGAGGATAAGACGGGTTTTACATTAAAGTCGAATCTTACACGGGCTCGATTTAATAGAAGGAAAAAAGAGAGGCAACTCGCTTCGCTTCGTTATGTTGATAATTAGCGAGAGAGTTGCTAGAGCTTTAATTGGACTCGTTCCCAGTTCTGTTTTTTCCTACGATTGCCCAAAGAGATGAACTTACCGTAGTTAGTACATGGAAGAGATCTGTGGATGCCGTGGAAGAGTTGCCATAGTACGAATAAAGAAGGAATAAAGAAAAGTTAATATACTTGATATGGTTAATTGCGTATGAAATTAATTGGATTAAACTGTATGCAATTATTCGTAGAAATTAAAAACTAATTATAGGAAGAACGTATAAAAAGAACGAGGCAGATTGTCGTAGGGAATTTATGTTCTGTAGAGATATACAGTCTCTGTAGTATAAATATCTGTAAGAAGGAATACGGTATGGAAGTCTCATTAGCGTAATGAGCACTGGCTTTGCTCGCTAGAAAATTAACTGGCATCTGAATTATGGCGTTTCGAATTTCTAAATTGTTTCTTACTTATGCAACCTGTCCTGGTTTTCGCTCTTACGACGTGTCAGGCGAACAACGAAAACGTTATCGTCACTTTTATCGATTAATCTTCTGCGTGGAAAAAATTCGAATTTCCACTTTCAAAAATGAAAAAGCATCGTTCATCGATCAACCCTCTCCACGGAAAATTCGAATTTCACCCTTCAGAAAGTACAAACACATCGTTCATTGATTACCACTTGCCACAAAAAAGTTCAAATTTCCTTCTACAGCAGCTAGAAAATTCCCTGTCGATGAAATCTCTTTTCCAGAAAATTTGAATTGGCACCTTCTGAAATTGGAAAACGCTATTCGTGTCGGTCAACCACCTCCGTGAAAAAATTCGAATACCCGTTCTCCGAAATTGGAAATTCCTCCTATAAAAAAAAAAAAGAAACATCCTTGCTCCCATTTCTCTTATAAAATCTTCTCAGTTGCACGAATACGGTAGATCGACGATAATGCACACTCTAATAAGTTTTAAACCGCGATAGAAAATCTACACACCTGATTCACCCCCTCCAAAGTATTTAACACTCTATTTACGAAGGGGTCGTAAACTTGTCTACAAATTTATTCGCGTCTTTTCGCCTCCTGTTATCGGCCTAGCGGCCAGATCGGATTGCGTGCTTCTGCACGTACTACGCGACCGAATGGCGACAAATCAAGATCAGACGTGGAAAGAGGGTTGCTCGTGGTACTTGGAAACCAGTCATCCTACGAAATCGAACGTCGAGCAAGCAAGTCGGTATATAACAAACAAAACGTAAGAAGGACGAGAGTCGAGCGCACGGAAGCTTCTTAGGCGTCGCAAGCTATCGTCGTGAACGAGTGCAGCGATTTACCATTTTGAAAATATACGCCGCTGGAGGGTAGTTTTAGAAACGTGTATGCGAAACCAGGGAACGTTACCGGAATTCATACAGGCCATGATAGATGGACTCGACTGGCATAGGAAACGCGAAGCTTCCTCGCGTTGAGTTTTTGCAAATTCCGCGAAATTCTCGCTCTTGAGGAGGGGCGGGGAAGCTGTTTACTCTCTCGAGGGTTGTTCTACCGTGGAACGTTTAAAAAATTGTCACGTAGACTTATTCTCTCTTTTTCTATTTTCCTTTCTTTGTCTCGTAGAAATGTTCGCTTTGATTTCCATCGAATTGTTTGCGAACTACGTTTCCGAAAAAGCGTCACGTACATCTGTCTCTCGTCTTCTACGTACTCCGTTAGAATGAATTTTCGCGAAACGATCGTATCGCGAACAGAGTGGAACGAAATGCAGAGGGAAAATTGGTTTGCGCTATTCGTGACTTGCGATACGCAACGTCGCCTTTTATAGCGACGTTTAAGCTGTTACAATTTGAATTCGATCGATAAATTTATCGAGGCGTTAGAAATTTTGACGAGATCGATCGAACTCCTCTTTCGTTTCGAACGAAACCCTCGCGGTGCTTCGATAAAACATTCGAGAGAAATTAACTTTCTTAATCTAGAATTGCAGAGGCAATATTTTCTCCATGATCAAAGGACAATTGCATGGTTGTGATTTTTTCGTTTCGTCCTGGCAAAGAAATCATTCAATGAGGACAGAACGAAACGTGTTCGTGGGTAGAAAAGAGGTAGAGGGATGTTTACGAATCGATCGGCGATAGAAAGGAGAATCGGTTCCTTTTCGACGCACGCGACTGGCATTCGTTTCTTAAAACGAGCCGTGATATACACGTGTCTATCGATAAGCAACCCAGTTCGTTCGCACGACTGTACCAGAAAAAGAACCTCTGATACCAGAACTTTGTTGGAGATCGTGACACCCCGGACACCTCGTTTGCTCAGTTCGAGTAAACTAGCTCTCTTTTCAGTTGACGAAGCTTCGGCAAATTGTTCCACTTGGAAGAAGCAAGAGAATTTTACCGAAATTCTTTCATCGATCCTTTCCTTCTGAAATAAAATCTTTGCTTGTATACCTTGTGTCGAGTTATTACCAAGTAGTGGAATAATTCATAGATAAAACGTATTGGGAAACTCGCGTTAAATCAGGAAGAAAGGAACACGTTCTTTTATTGTAAGATAACAAAAAAATACAATTAAAGCGTAACCTAATTGCGACACGAGTTCCATTAATAGATAACAGTCTGCAATAATATCGAATTCTTTAATAAAACGTCTGTCATAGACAAGGAAACTTTCTCTCATAAATTAGATTTTCCCTCAACGATGCTAAAATTTCAAAGTAAACCAGAAGAAGCGAAATGGGGTGGCAATTCCTTCACTTCGATCGGTATAAAATCGTGCACGACTGGTGTAACAAACTAATTGACTTCTTCGTTAGCCTCCAGTTTGCCTTCTTCCTCTTCTGCTCGCGGCCACGACTCTACTAGTCGAGGTGAACAATTTGCGAGCGATGAATAAAGAAACGAGTAAAATCCGCGATCGCTTCTCCCTCTATTACAATGAAAATCTCGTCCTTGCCCCGAGGAGAGCCCGTAACGAGCTCCGATTCCGGACTAGTAACGCAGTAAAGGAAACACCCTGGTACCATCGTCGACGATACTACCCCCTTCTCTTCCACCTTTCGTCGTACAATACCTCGATCGAGTCTCGTTATCGGCCTATTTCTCGTTCGTTACCTTCCGTTGGTTTGTGTGCGGCTTGCGATGGTCGCTCCACCTAATCCTCATATTTTATATCCGCTTTGTTTCACCTTTTCACAATTTCGAATTAGTTTTCGACGATTCTACAGTGCTACTACTTCTGTACTGTTAAACTTCTTTGTTTCGAAACTACTTTACCAATTGATGTAATTTTCTATGAAATTCCTTTCGAGGATATACTACACTCTTCTGGTATCTATTTATAAAAAATCAAAAATTTGCATCATGAGAATGGATCGCATGTACCCTTCGATCTTTTGTTCCTTGCGTGTCACCGTGCTTCGATTAACACGTTGACTGCCACGCGTGTTTTCACTGAAGTCTCCGTCAGGCCACGCGTGTCGCAGTACCAAACGTTCGATAACGATATTTTAGTAATGCGAGTAAATAATTTTGTTAATAAACCATTTTCGTATTACTTTTATAACAATTCAATAGTTTTATTATTTCCTCTGGAATATCTTTTCAAATACCTACGACGATCCTTCGCAAGTAGTCAGCCGAATGTGGGTTTCATGGCAGTGAACGTGTTAAAATGAGCGCGAAGTGGCTACAGAGATGGATAGAAAAGCGATACATCGTTGGCGCCGATTAGGTTAATTTCTAGAAATCTCTGATTGCTTCGAGTTAACATTTATCGACGCTTTACTATACTAACATCATTTATTGCTTTCGTGCGGACCGTGGAAGCGACTGCGAAGTAAACAGCAAGTAGAATAAAACGATCGCTGATCAGATAATAATCCTATACACGATCTCGTAAAAGTAATTGTAGAGTAACCACTAAGTAGTACGGGACAATAAATGTCGGACAGTGATCCTACATGAAACCTACGTAGAAATAACTGTGGTGTAACCAGCAAGTAGTCGCAGAGCATCGCAGAACAGACACTAACGCTAGGTTCTATACGAAATCTACGATCAAGGTAAAATAACAAGCAAGTAGTACAGGACTATCGCATGAACTATGGTTCATGAACGATCAAGTAGAACAAGACGACAACTGGTCAGACAACACGGGTGTACACACACCCTGGAAGCTGTTGTAGAGAAACAAGCTAGTAAAATAGGATGATCTGTGGTCAGACTACTGCTATAAACGAACCGAAAGACACGGTATATTATTAAGCGCGTTGATGAGGATGGAAATGGAATTGTTGGAGGATCGTTGGGATTAGATCAGACATCGGGATATCGGACAGAGAATAATCCTAAATTCCTAGGGGAGCAATGCTAGGGAAAGAAGGACACTGGCGGGGTACGATGGTATTATGTTTGCATACTGCATCGGAAAGGCGCATTCTCCTTGGATGCAGCTTGCACCCGTCTTGAATATTCATGCGAGTCTCGTAACCGATGGAAATGTCAATGCGCGAGACAAGCTTCGTACGAGAAACGTCAAGGAAAGAGAAATAGAAGAACACGACAGAAACGATGTAATTGCGTTTTATATATTTATTTGTCTTTTTCTCTCAAAATTTATTATTCAAAAGAGAGGTATTCTACGATTGATTCTACAGCGTGGAAATCACGTAGAAATGACGGTAAGAGACGACGAAATCTATACGAATTAGCGGATCCCGTTTGAAGAATCTCTGGCCACTTGGTTTTGTCGATGCGGTTAGTAATTATCAGAGAGGCTTCTAATTTGTACAGTTTTTACCCTTAATCAGCGTCCGGGTTGTACAGAGGCTCGTTAATTAACGAAACCCGGTCGCAACGTTCGGCTTGAACGTGAGCCTCGACCTGGAAACATCATATCTCTAGGCAAACCAAGGGGTAGGTGATTAATCAACGCGTCGCTGACTTAATATAGTCATCCGCGGACTATCCTTCGAACGTTCTACCACGGGGAAACGAAGGAACGGGGTAGAATATGCAAATCTGGTCCTCGATGAATCATCGAGCGACCGGGTAGTCTGAGCGATAAAACTCGAGCCTCGAAAGGAGCTCGTCTTTCGTTCGTACAGACCGATAAGGGTGAGAGGGTTGAAAGGGGGATGGGAACGAAGGAATTCCGGACACGTACAACGGGTACGGAGCACGAAGGGTTTACAAAACGGTCGGAAGATGAAAGAATCGCTAAAAGGAGACATCGTTCGACCCGTTGAAAACGAAATAAAACCTGCTCCGAGTCGGTTTTCTCTGCCCACTCTTACGTTCCTCTCTCGTTCTTCTTCGTCCGTGTTTCCCGTGAAACCAGCAAGCAGGATCGAATGTCCGAGGCCAACGTGCCTCTGGGAATCCTTGCTCGTTTCCTAGTGCGTCGAACGAGACCGACGTAGAAAGACTTCTTCCGAGGGAGAACAGAGCAAAAGCAGATAGATGACGAACCAACCGTTGAAACACGAGAGAGAGAGAGAGAGAGAGAGAGAGAGAGTGGAACAATCGGAAAAAGGGGGTGGAAGTCGATGAGGTCTTCGAACTGTGCGAATACCGACCTACCACTTTCCACCCCTCGTTCTTCGTTTCTGCATCCTTCGTGCTCCGATTTCAAAACGAAGGAGCGACGAAGATGAAAAAGAAAGAAGAGAGGCGCGGATAGAAAGCGAGACGGATAAAGGAAGAGAAATCAAAAAGGAAACAATGTATCGTCGACGAAGGCGCATCCTGAATACCCTATGGCTCCCAGCAAATCTTTCGCCTGGTCTACTTTCGCGTTCGTGACCGCGCCATCGTTTGATCCTAGACGACTCGAAAAGACGGTAGAATAGACCTTCCGCTTGTGGACACTCGAGTCTCTGAATCGAGTACACGAACCTAGCAATCAATGCATCTCGCTTGCCGGATGATTATTACTAGGCCACGTCCGCTAACAGATTTTCTCCTTCTCCTTGCCAGATCTCCGATATCGTCGAGCTGGTCATTAACCCCGGTGCTCCAGTTCCGCGGTTTCCGCTAGAGAAACCGCACTGCCTACCGAGTTCTGACCTTTGTTAGGAGAAGTACAACCCTTCCTGTGTAGGCTACGCCGGAATCTTAGGAGCTCTGTTTGCGGTATGGAGAAGGATAGACGCGAAATGGAGATCCGTAGTCACAAGGTATTAAAGTCTTGATATTTTCCAATTGAGTTGAGGTTTTAAGCATTTCGTATAACTTTTATAGCTTGAATTTGTGACAATATAATTGTCACTATTAATCTTCATTTATAGTACGTATGATTCTAGTATCATCCGACTATTAACCTCCTATTTTATTTTCAATAGTTCCATACAATTTTCGCTATCTGCCACGAAGAAACGTTTCTACAGAATTTTTCCCTACGAAGTAAAATAATTCGAGCCTTAATTTTGTCGTAGGAAAGAATCAAAATTTCCACTTCAATTTTCATCTCCGTTAACGTCCCTGCATCGCCATCTATCTCCGATATATTACCTCGATTTCTACTTGCCGTAATCTACTTTCCATTACTAATCTATGACCAGAGATCGACGATTTATAAGCACCGGGATTGTTGAAAGTTCACGCGCTAAGACGATTAATTCGTTGTCGGCGTTTCGACCGCAGAGCTCTCGTCGCGCGGCTCGTTAAACGATGTAACCGACGAGCGGATAATTCGATCAAGTAATTCAGAATAATTGGCTGAGCAGGGGCGCGAGCCAACTTTGGCCTGTTCGCGACAAATGCAGTAATAAGAAAGCTTGGACCCGGGGCCAACGACCGGATGCAATTAGCAGCTTCGAATTGACGTCGTTAGATTAAGAAATTTCGTTTACTGTCGTCTCTGCAGACGCTTGTCGAAATGGAGAACAATGAAGAACAATTCGACGGCAGACGTTTTCGACAAAATCGAATGAATTGTTCCATGATCCTTTGTTCACTGTGTTGAATTCTCACAGATTTATGGGGGAATTTTTGTTAAGGATATAAATTAAAATTTATTTTATAGAATTTTATTATTTCATAATACTAATTGATTGGGACGAATAGGGATTTAGGTTGAATTGGAATGAAAAATATTTCACTTTTGAAATATACCGTATATAGATAGATTAGAAAAATCTGCTCTCTTTATGAGCAGTACATAGCGATTTGTATTCCTGCGTTCGGAAATAAATGAATATCATTTCTGGTCAAATAGCGAACACCGAATGGCAAAGTTAATGGTCGTGGGTACGCTATTTATGGCTTTGCATTTGCAACGCGTCCACGTCGTTTATTACGTTTTTACGGATAACGCAAACATCGTCTGTAAAATGTCCCGTGGATCTTTAACTTAAACGTTCCACGTCGTCCCGTCGATTGCTACCAAGAAATCCTATTTAACTGGACGTAGTGTCAGAAATCTCAAATCAAGCACGCTCGATACGAAAGGAATTTCAAAAAAATTCGCATCAAATTCCAGCCAATTTCACCGATATAATTCAGCGTGACTTTTCTAAAAGGAAAAGAAGAAGAAAAGAGAGGTATCGAAATCCATCAAAACGAGTGTCTATGAAGGAATGCTTTTATTTTATAACCAGAAAACCGTGACCCGTTCGAAGCAATCCTTTCGAAGGATCCACGAAGAGGTTGCACAATCGGCGAATTAGATTCTCCGTTCCACACGGCTCGAGATGGTTCGTTTTCGAGCGTGACGGCGAAGGAGAAAACGGGGAAATTGAATTAGAACAGCGGGGATCTCGGGCGAGACGCGCGCCTCGCGCAGCCACGTTGAATTAAGAATTTACTCAGGAAGTTTCCCCTTAAACAACCGGGCCAGCCTTCCGTTCGCGCTGAGGAACGTTGGATCGCATCTCCCCGAAAACGAAATAAGAGTATCGCGTGCACTGCACCGTTTCTACGTTCTACGTTCATCTTCCATTCTTTCTTTCTTTCTTTTGTTCGCAAGAACGACAACAAGAAATTGGAAAAACCACGACGAAGAAAGGAGAGAGTTGTAAATAAAAGAAGAGACAATGGGGACAACGCGCAACCGCAATTACCAGATTAAAGTCAAGGTGCTCTATCTAAAGTCTATGCTTTCCTTTGGAGTGAACGTCGGACAAATCGGAGTATCGGCGGTGTATGCATAGATAAGGCAAGGAACAATTTCTTCATTGAGAGAAGTTGGAGGGAAGCATAAAACACGTCGTTGTTTTGTGTTTCCGTGTTGGAACAGGGGAACGCGCGTTTATTCAATCTCGTCACCTTTCACGTTCTAACAAGCTGACCTGGGTTAAGGAAGTGACAGAATAGAGATAAAAATTGGCACGATTAGCAGATTGAAATTAACGAAGCGTCATGTACGTATTATCTATGTTATAAAATAATCAGTTGTATATATTATGATAATTCGTCAATCAGGAAGTTGGCGTTGATCAAATAAATTCACAACCACGGAAGCTTTCAAACACGATGCCAAGAGTATTCAATTATCTTTATAAAATCATTTGTATAAAAGTGTCGAGTAAAGGTAAAACTATACGAGAAGAAAAATGTGGAGAATCTCTGGAAGCTACAAAAAGATATGGTTCATATTGTTCCATATCGATCTCGTAAAATCGAACTTTAAACATACCGTAAACGATTCTCGATCCTGGTCGTCATTCTCGAAAGAAGCGTCGAGTCATCCATTCTGCATAAAAATGACGCGGGGAGAAATCGCGGTTCGGTCACGAGAAATATTATTTACATTCCATCGAGTAAGCAAGCGACGGGACTGAATTTCAATATCGAACTTTCGCGAGACGAGTGTTTGGAAACTCGTCTACATGTAGAAAGAGTCTCGAGAATCGGCGTGTGTGTACATTCCGGCGCGTGTTCGTCGCGATTTGTCTAGGTACGTATCCAGTCTCGTTCTCGAGACTCGAATCAGTCGACTGGAAAAGCCATGGATCGAATAGGAGCCGATTCAGAAAATTCTGGAAACCAACTGCTGGCTAGAGAATCCCGTTAAAACCAGAGAAATCCGATGAAAACGTAAAAAAAATTCGGTCAACGTTCGAGATGTCCAAAGATAGAGGGTGTATTAAAAAGCGAATTGGAGGAAATATTCGAGGGATTTTTCCAGATTGGAAAGGGACAATAAAAGAGATTGGACTATAAATGTCTGTTGAGTAGAATGTGTTCCTCGAAAGGCAAAATTGCTATGTTAAGAGAAGCTAAAGAATTAGACTAAAAGGCGAAGAATAAAAGCAAAAGTTAATGGAAGAATTTGAAATACCACCGGTTAGATAATGCTACCGTTATTGACATTAATTGTTCCAAGGAGCACAAACTCGAAATCCTAGTAAGGTCTTGGAAGAAGGGACAAAAGTCACGGTAACGATGCAATTGCTGGCAGGCTGTAGAGCCACGTTAAACTACCCCCATTTTGGGGAAGGATCGCGAGTAATCCTTGCTCTTTGCTGCATCAGCAGACTCTGCTTGCAGAACGACGGGGTCGAACCAAATCTGCAAACGCAACTTGGAGAATCGGCGTTGCTTCTTCCAGACGAGGATCAACTTGGAACCAAGGGTTATTTACCCCCTCTGATCGTGCATAGTTTTTAACTTTCCTCTTTCGACTTGCTGAAATTGAACTTTCCTTAACAGGGACCATCGAGAATCATTTTCAAATCCATCGTATGTATATTTCGTTTAGAATTCGTCACTGACTGGTCTCGTTAAAATCTCGTCGATGCTCGAATGGTTTCGCAACCCCCAAGAAACTTACCCCCCACTATCAGCAGCAGCTGGAACAGGGCACGTCGCACTTTCCCGCACTTCCGTCGAACGTCTTTATCCATTCTGGGGATCCTGGTAGCGCTCGTAGATCCTCGAACGACGATCATCGGCAATGTGGATGTTCTCCGGAACTTCCGTTCTCCGTTATCGCAACGTGGCGAACAGTGTCAAGGGACGCGAGCCGCGCGGGCAAATGTCATCGGGCCCACTCGATTCTGACTCCGTGGTTTCCGTTTGCGCGAACAGTTGGCTACGTTACTGTCAGAAATCTGAAGAAATCCGTGCACAAAAATACACCGCGACACTGAGGGAAGCGCGCGCGCTCGGACGTTCTCGCCACTCACACGCCACGCGGACGCGACAGTTCCTGACTTGCAACTGACGAGGGATGCTGCACGAAGAGTTTGCGCCAGCCTCGCGCCCGCGCACAGAATCCTTACTCCCCTGCGCTCCTGGCACCCTAGGTCACTTAGTCACCCTTCCTCGCTGCCTCTTCTCGCTTCCACTATTCCAGCAACGAAGATCGAAAAGAGAAGGAAGATAGTTTCTCTTTTCGGTTTCTTCCTTCTTCTTCTATCTTTGCGCCACCGTTCACCCCGCTGTACGCTATCCGCCTCTTCGTCGCCCTCGATATCAACACGCTCCCACCCTCCGCACGCTCTCTGTGGCCACCCCTCTTTCTGCGCTCTTCCACAGTTGTTTCTTTCTACCATTGAATTTTCGACGATTCTATCTCGTTTTACCTGTGTTCCGTTACCGTGGACCCGTAGGAGAGAGGGCAGTTCGTCTCTTTTCGGTTCGTTTTCACCCCCTCTTTTCCATCGCTTCTTAGTTAGTCCTACCTTTCTGTCTTCGTCCCCTTCAGGCTGGCGCGCATCCTTTCGCTGGCTGTATCTCAAACACTAAAGAGATTCTTAGGAAATTGAATTGAATCCCAACCCCCGAGCTACCCTCCTCCGCTTGTTATTTCTCTTCTTGTCCTACCGCTTCCAGACGCTTGTCCCTCTCGTTGTTCGGGCCCTGTCTGTCGGTTGTTTCGACCCTTCCCCCCTTCACGTTTATTCGTTCTCTTCTTCGACGATCCGTCTTCGTCTCCTTTGCTCGTTCGTCACGTGACTCAAACTCTCTCGTCTTTGGATATCCTTTCTCTTTAACCGACCATCGTCACCTTCGCGCCATGGCTTCCACGGCGACTGATTGTCTCGCCGTTAAGCGGCAATTTATATGTTAACAGGGCCGATTCGGTCGAGAGTCATGCATACGTTTAGGAAAAGGGGTTGGCAATATAGAGGATGGGGAGGAAGGTCGCGTGACGACGTTCCAGGCACGACGATTCGCTCGTTAGTCGAGCCGACGATCGGCTCGTTCCACTGATAGCGATCTACCCCCATGCTTCCTCGCACCCCTAAAGGTTATCGGCTACATGGAAATTCGAGGGAACTCCAAGGAGTACAAATAGTTCGACGAAAGGGGCTGAAGGGATTCGAGCGAGGTCAGAGTTTTTACGATGGATTTCTTAAATCAAGGGCAGACCCTTAGTGGTTTACCGTTCTAATGTTCGAAGATATCGAGGATTATTTATTGCGAACAATAAAAGAATTTTAAACTCTCGATCATGGCGCGAAGCGTTTAATCGATGCTGATCTGTTAAGAGCAATTCATATAGAATCTTTCTTTCTGTTCATTTATTTTATTGAATTCCCTATTTTTGTTCTTTTTTTATATATATTTATATTGGATTTGTAAATTTTAAGGGGTCGTTGAATATTCTTTTTCGTCACTTCGATCCTACAACGTAATAAACGTTCGAAGAAATTTTTATGCACAACTTTTATAGGAGTTTCGTGTCATTTCACTTCATTTTCGGATGGGACGCTCCATTCTTTGAAACGAATTTTATGATTTCGTAGGAGTAAAAGTGTTTTTCATTTAACTCTTAACTTTATCTTCGTAAAATAGGACGTTCGTCGGTCGCGACAACGATCTCAGGCTAAGCGTATTACTCGTGGGAAATAAAACTACGCTGTGAAGTCGCGAAACGTGACCGTGAATTTCATTCGTGTCAAACGTCATCGATGTAGAAGATAGTGGCACGCACACGAGTACAGGAAGTTAAATTACAGGTGCACAGGGCGTGTTAACCGTGTAGTGAGCGTGGCGGGACACGTTCGAGGATCAAAGCTGAATCGACGCGTGCAGGCCAAATAGACGGGACATTAGCGCGTCTTCGCTGTTGAAATCGCACCTTGACACGCGTCCTTTCATTCACGGCGTTCTGGATTACAACCTGCGACCTACGATCTTATTGAAGACCTCTCGAGAAAGTTTCACGACTGACATCTAAATCTTCCAATGTATTTTTCTTGGACAATATTATAGAAATTTTAACAATTTCATAGACTTTTGCATTCTGAAATTTCGACAAATTATTGTACGTCTCTCAACGCTATAGCATTTCCGAAACTTTTGCCTATCGTTTCCCTGTCTGGTCCTTAAATCAAAAGTTAAACTCAACCTGTGAACGATCTTTCTTGATACTTTCCAAGAAATCGATCTCGACCATGTGATTACCGTTCGCATAACGAGACTTTGATCGTCGGTGAAAAAACGCGACACAGAGGGTGGTTTTTGATGCAAGCGAGCGGGTGGTGGGCGAATAAAAACCGAGAATCCGCGCGGAAGTAGAGGCACACGAATTGGCCCGACGTCAACCGCGAAGCAAGTATTTTCACTTGAAAAGCGGGCGGGTCGAGTGAAAATAACGACGGCGAACAGAGTCGTAAAAAGTTGAGGGAGATTAGCCCGTCGTGGAATTAATACTCAAAGCTCGATTCGAGCGGCATTCGCCGATTATAAGCGTAATTCAACCGAACGTTGCACCTGTTCTCTTGCTCTTTCGCTCTCCATCTCTTTCTCTTTCTGCTCCACTGGTTCTCGATTCTAGCTATTTCTGAAAGCAACCTGCTATCGAACTAATTAACTTGTCGTTGACGTATAAAGAGAAATTTTGGAAACATTTCTTTTTCACGAGAAAGTTGGAAGAAGCATCGTCGAAGAATATGGAATATTGTCATTAGGTGAATAAAGGATTCGACATGGCATCAAACTTGGAAATGTGACTGTTTTCTTTCAAAGATGTACTTTCTAATCTTCGTGTTTTTTTTTTTTTTTTTATTGAGATATGTATAATTTTATGTACCAGACTAGATTGGTCACGCAGTAGTGACACACGTATGCGAATATGAGTGTGTGGAAGTATGTGTGCGCGCGGCGTCGCGAAAAACAGATGAATGTGACTATTTCGTTGGCAGTCTGGTACGGAAGATGGTGGCGTATCGACGAAGATCCTGGAAATCGTTTATCAAATAAATCTAAAAGAATTTTAATATGAATCCTAAGTGTACCCTTGGTGTTCTTTTACTTTTATTTCGGCAATTAAGATCCACAATTCTCAACATTTTTTCTTTTTTCAAAATGACGCGAGATAACGCGTCACACTGAATTCTGCATCCTGAAATCCTCGGTCCTAATCCGATTTATCATCGCAAATTCGAGATTACGAATCGTTGGATGACCAAAAATTGGGGAGAATGTAACACAACATGGCGGGTGATTCGCAGAAGGATTACCACAACCGCGAGGAGCATTAGCGTCGCGTATAGAATGGAGGACGGGCTACGGTGGAAAGGGTTCGGTTGAAACGCAATTTAATGCAATTTCTCGTTTAGTCGGAACTTTTAAAGTTGTTAGCGGCAGGTTGAGTGGCCCTTTCTCGTTTCCGCGATGCACGCATACGCGTTGCTAGTCTCTGCACCCTCCCAAACCTCTCGTGAAGTGTTCTATTGTTCTCAACAGAGTTCGAGGTTAAACTTTTGAGGTTTAGTTGAGAACAACGTGATTTTCTTTGCTTTATTGCGTTCGGTATTTTTGCTAATATAACAAATTCTTCGACAAAAATGTTGTTTTAATCATTTTACCATGATAAAGCACATGATATTTGTTTTTAGTAATATATAATCTTGCTCTAGAAGTCTATTATCTTTTTAATTGGTTAGCTAATATTCTCGAGACAGTTGGATTTTGCTTTATTCAAAGTACAACGTTCAGAAACATATGCAAGCTTACCTAGATTATTTCGGACTAGCTAAAACTCAAAACTAGAATCGGCAAACTTATACGGTTATATAAAAGAAAGTTCAGATTAGAATAACTTTTACTCTTTGATTAAAATTTTTCATTTTAAAGCAGGTTGAAAGAGCCTTTCTTCAAGTATATTTCATAATATCTGAGTTTATATCTTTCGGCGGAAAAGCTGAAATAATGTCTAAATTCTTGTCAAGCTTCGCTGTCTTTGCAACGATCTTTGTGTTTTTGCGCCAAGTCGAAGATGTCTTGGAAGCGCTTTAAGATTGGATCGAGGTTCCGTAATAGCGTGCAAAAGCTTGAAATTCTTTCGTCGGAAACCGCGTTTGGGGCGGGCGCAGGAAACTTCTGGCGATAGCGTGCTTTCCCGTCGACTAAATGAGACTAAACCGTCATTGGAAAAAAAAAAGAAGAATAATTCACTTTGCCGCAGTCGAGAGGTTAAGAGCGGCGAGTTTAGATTCATTATGAAGTTTCACGACTTAAATGAGACAGTCGCCGCGAAGAAAGCAGCAGGGCTTGGCTTAAAGAAGTTAATTCCTGGTTCGTTGTCAACTTTTTCGTCGTTGCTACCGAACGAATGAACGTAATTCATGGAATTCTTATGTTGGAATTCCGTCTAACGTTGATAGCAGTTATTAATTTCGATCAAAGTAAATATTATGAATGAAAGAATGTTAATAACGAATGCGCTATCCATCCTTCTTTTCTATACTTTTCTAAAACGAAGGACGATGTGCGAAAATCTTGTAAAATCCAGGACAACGATATTTTTCAGCAATAGGAAAATATTGTATCGTGATGGCAAAAGTGTGTCGATCCCAACGACGTAGTATATGGATTAATAAACTGACTCTGGTAGAAGGCAAAAGCATATTTGTTTCAATTGTAGGTAACAGATGTTTTATATGTTACCGCGTAATGCGAATACGTGTAATGCGCACGATATTATACTAGAAGGTAATGGAATTGCGGAAGCTGAAATTGTTGACATAGAAAAGCCAAAAATTGAACAGATATGACGCATGTCCTCGTTTCAACTCGCTATGAACACCTCGCTGTATATCAGCACGCGATTTATATTCGAAGATTTAACTAAAAGCCCCGTAAATAAAAAGCGTAGATAAATTTTACCATAAAAATTATTCAGAATCTTAAGTGACACCGAGTGTGATACTTTCTCTTAATAAAAGAACTTTCGCGTAACGTAGTCAGTAACAAACGAAGTTACTCAAAGCACAGATTCATCCTCCAGCAGCCGCAGCAAAAACCAAGAAAGGGACCATCGAACCGATTCGCTGGTTTAGCATCGTACAAGGACAAAAGCGAAACAGCCTTCAAAGTACGATTTCGGTGATCGTTCAAACACCAGCGTGGCTTTGTCGTGAACCGATCCGAAAGGCGGCAGCGAGATTCCCAGTAACTTTGACATTCGAACGAAAGGCGTGACGGCGTTGGTGGTCGCGGGTAAATTGAAACAACGCCGTTATTCGTAATCCAACGTGGAAAAGCGCCGCGGAATGTCGATCTCGTGGGAGATGTTACTTTTTGAGTGCGGTTTCCTTCATCACTATCTACTCTTTGTCCCGCTTTCCTTTTCTTTCCTTTGTTTCTCTCTCTCTCGCGTTTTTCACGCCCTCTGACATTAATTTCGAATAATTCGATGATCCCTTTGGGGGTTGGCTGACTTCACAGATACACGCGACATCTTTCTATAAATATTTTTTTTACAAGAATATACAATTATTCGAAGTTTACTAATGGAAAGTAGTCGTTAGTTGTTCTCATGTGGCGGACAACGTGATCTAAGGCTGCGAATTAAGAAAGAGATTTTCTATCACCACTTATAGAATAACCTGAGGTAGCTCTAACAAGCGATTCCGTTTAGCGATTAAAAAAACGTTTTGCCCTCAAAATGTCGATTAATTTTCATCCGTGAAAAATTTCCCAGTTTCTCCGCTCGCCTGTTTATGTAATGGTGTTATTCGTTTACAATTTCAGTTCGTCTGTTTACGTTCCAGTTTCTTTCTATCCTCGTTCGTTTACATTTTTCATTTTGACGCTCTTCATTTGTCTGTTTACATATTCGGTGATGTTTATTCGCGATACTTTATTCGCTACTTGTCGAACCAGCATCGAATAATTTTAGTAATCCGTGAAACCTTCGTAGTTTACCACGCCATTGGCAGAGTTTAGATCGTACGCATAGAAAGCTATTTTGTTTTGAAAAAAAAAAAGTGAAAAAATGAAACTGATACATCGCAATTTTCCTGGTTTTTATATCGAGTCTATTATCGAAAATCGTTTCACGATGAACTAACAATGTAAGAGTTTGATATGAATTTTAGCTCGCGGTTCAACGTCGAATAAACAGAGTATGGCCCCTTTAAACCGAGTTATTGTGGCCGATAAACGTTCAATTACGTTCTTGCCACTCGCTTTCTTCGACATTTCAATTCACTTTTATCCCCTTGTGGAATACTAACAAAGGATGCTTACCGCGACGTCTCAGCTATTCGCTTTCGCACAACGGAACGTTTTAACGTCCAATTCGACAAACGCGTTTTAATCGTACGAGAAATCTTTATCGAAAAGTACCCACCGGCTACGCGATATACAACGAGGAAAATGAATTTGTCGTTAATCGAACGAATAGGGGAGCACTCTGGAAAATGTAGACAATGCGGTGGATGGAGTAAATTGTATAACTTGAAAATTGTAGTTCTATTATTGGTGTTAGTTATGTTTCAATCGATAATTATAATTTTAATTGGTTTCAACATCGATCGTGTTTAAATCGATAAGGATGAAACATTAGTCGTATACTTGCGCAATGAAATTGAGAAATTGGCAAAAAATTAACAGTCGGTCACTGTAATTTCCATGAAGCTCGAATCAAAGACTGCGCTCGTGCTATTTCTCAATTATCACTCCATCAATCATCAATTATAATCATGAAATTTTTGAAAAGTTTCGAAACATTGTCAACGCATAATTCCGCGTTTAACTCGTCGCGTGTCCAATTGTTCGAAGGAGAAAAGGCATTTGTCATTGTAGCGATCGATGATTTCCATCGACTGGCGTATATTTTATTTATCTCCCCATTACGAACGCTTGGAACGATGACGAGAGAAATTGTTGAAAACGCTCAATGGGGACAAGAGAAAAAAATAAGGGAAACGCGCGCAAAAGCGCGGTTGCGAGGGTCGTGTCAGCTTGGACAGCCCTTTAAATCGAATTTAACGATCAAATTGCTCTTTACTCCCGCTCACAACTGGCTGATATTGTTAATTACTTGTTTGTCACGATGTCCGTCGCTAAACAGACGCGTCGGTAAATTGCATGTGACATCTACGTAATTCTAAACGTACATAACGTGAGAGGAACGGTGAAAAAATAGAGAGCAAACTTTGTCGCGATCGCGATCGACGATGGAGCTAACGTACGATGCGAAGACCTCGAATAGAATAGCGTATAACTTCCGAGTATTGTTGCGACGTTATATTTAATAATCGTTTAATAGAAGCATTTGACAATAGAAATTATAATTTATCAAATCACTTTAGAAAGATATCGAGAAAGATATTCTAGAAAATAAATTGTCTCATTTTACTATTCTTTGAAAGGAAAGAAGCCATTTATTTTATTTAATCGTCAATTTTCGTAGAAGGCAAAGCGAATTATCACTCTGATTAAAAAACGGATTCGAAAGACTTTTCCATTTAAAATTCGTACATAGCGCGATGACGAAATTTAATTTTCAAATTTTTATAGTTGTATAAAAGTACCACCCAATGCTGCAACATTTAATATACTTAAATCCAATTAATTAATATGTGACTATTGTTGCATATACAATGGCGAGCCGATACTTTTTTAGGCCATTCACAATTACCGCTTTGATAAGAATTAATCTGGTAAAATACAATCCCGCATAGAACATGGAGCACCTGCCCACGACCGCCATTTTGAATTTCCCGACTATTCAACCAGCAATACGTTGAACATGTTACACAACCCATCGAGCGCCTCGATATTCGCGAATTTCATCGCTTCACTGGCAGCCAGAAGACATTAAAGCCAGACGCGATGTATCACGTTATCCACGGGGGTAATAGATGCAACCTCGTGCAGCAATAACAACGACAGCTTCGCGAAATTAGGCTTCGCTATAGATTGAGTTAACTCATCCTCAAAGCCACTGCAAGAAATACCTACCACAGCAGAAAAGATTCTAGCGATAAAGATCGTGGATCTGACTTTTAACCCTCCGTTCTGCGACCTTATTTTTACTGACTCCATATGCATAGTGGATCGTTTGAGTCTATGCGGTATTTTTTAGGTTTTTGCGTTCTTAAAAGTCCTCCGTAATTCTTGGATACTCTTCCAAGTATTTAGAATATCGTCCGATAGTTGTTATCGCTACCTTGTTACCTCAATCTTTTTAAGCAAAGCAGAATTAGAACGAAAATATAGAAAGAATGAAAAATGAAAATTACCGATGGCGAACGATCCGATGTGAGGATAAACGGTTAACACTTATTCCTTGGAATGTTCGTCTTGAAGAGAGACATCAAGGGGGGGGAGATAGGTAAATTTCAACATTTCGTCCTCGGCGAGAAACAGCGACACTTTTTTTTCTGTTGAAACGTCCCTCGAACGGACTGACTGAATTTTTAAAAGCACCCTTAGCCGACCGGATTTCCAGCTGGTCGCATCCCCAGTCCCAACTACCCCCATCTTGGTCGTCGATCAATCGATGAACGATTCAGTGATTCGATATTCGTTACACGAGGAGAATTCGATGAAAATTCCAGAAGCGGCGGTCCGTTCAATTTTCCTGGTACCTGCCGTTCTTTATGCGTTTTGCTACCCTTTTCGCTCTTGAATTTCTGTGTTGAATTAGTTGCGCCCTTTTTATCGACCCGCTTCTGTCACTACGACGCTACTTGCGGTTTCGATACCTCTCGAAGAATTTCCAGAATATCAGAGAGCAATTTTTAATCCTCAATTAATATCGTTGGCTTACGAAGATTTGCACCAAATATTACAATATAACTTTAGAATATTATTTTAACTTGTATTTTGTGCGATGAACGCTATCTCTCGATACTATTTTTGATACGATTAAAATTAAATATGCCTTTGTACGTATAATATATCGCATCTGTTCAAGTCAGAAGAATGCTTAGGTAACACGAGAAAAGATTAAAGATTACAAATTTGTAACGGAAGCCATTAAACATCGACACAGGTTGAAATGGAGTTTTTCAGATAGGCGATTCTTCGTGGTTCAGGGTTACTGATTTGCACAGGGCGGTTTTATTCCCACCAGGTGCGGAAACATTTATATTCCGCACGCCTTGCTCGTTCTGTGTATATCAATCGGTTTCATATAACAAGCTCAACTTATTGATTGTACCAACAGCCTCGCCCCCTCTTGTTCCCGTTAATTCGTCGTCATAAATGCGCCGTGATTTCTATCGAACGAAGTTAATAATATTGCCGACACGTAAGATAAAACGAGCGACAACCGTGGACAAATTATTCGATCTAAACCGCTATCAGTCCTTACTATGTCTCGAGTCTGTCTCTAAATTTAAATCTAAATACAGGTATACAACGTTAAACCTAACCACAATCATGTGACAATTATATAACTGTATACATAACTTAGCAATTTAAACTCGGTTACATAACGTAATTTTCACTTCTGTAAATATTTCAACACTTAACTCGATTCGAGATAAATTACCTAATCAAGGATCAAAGTGACGCCTTTAACACTACAATTACCCCACCGGTTAAATTCACTGGTTTTACAATTTTATTTTAAACTTCCTACTTCGTGTTATATTTTCTTTCCGCAATGAGAACTAAAAGAATGATACAATGAATTTTATTTTCTTCTTTATGTATTCAAACTCAAAATAATTTTGTATTAAGGTTACTTATATCAATACCAGTGAAAATGACTGGTTCTACGATTTTGTAAATGTGTCGACCCTCGTTTAGGGTTCCCAAGAGAATTAATAATACCAATACTGTACTGCATAACATCGAATTGCTTCTGTAAGAAAGTAATAAAGAAAAAAATATACAAATATTCTATTATTACGTACTTTTTAAAAACCAGTCATTCTCACTGGTTTTGGTAGAAATAGCTTCGTGTTAACTATCGGTAGTTCTAGTGTTAAATAATTTCTAAAAATCTCTCACAATTCTATCACTGTTTCTTTTCTACAGTTCGCGAGAGGTCCATCTCGTTTCTAATTAGAAATCTAATAACCTACTTGACTAGATGTAATTATACAATACCATTTCTACCCTTATAAACAACATTTCATTCGATTTCCAACGAACCACTTTCTCAGAGATCAAAGTAACCCCTTAATTTCACTTTAAAATATCCCGAAATTTCACCACCATCTTCCGTCCGTTCTCCTCGAGAAATCGTTCTCCTTCCCAAAGTACTAGCCATAGCTACAACCCCTTGTGTAAGAGAGACGAAAACCATAGCACGCCGTAAAAATCCGAAAGGGAAGCAGATTTTAAGCTCCGAAGCGGCGAAATTAAGGAAAAGGTTCACTGATCTATCGGTGGGACGAGCGACGAAAGAAAACCGAGACGAATTACGCCAGCCTCGATGGAGTATCCTCGAGGGTGGCGCCAGCTCTTTAGATATTAAGAAGAGACCACGAGACCGGGGGCGAATGCGACCCGTTGGCCGGCCCTTCAAACGGTCGATCCGAGTGGAATTTATGCGCGACCACCCGACGAGATTGCGCTCCTGCTCCCTGTCTCTCTTCGCCCGCCTCCGATACTCGTATTCCTTTGGCCTCTCGACGAACCCATTATGCGGGCCATGTACCGGCTTGTATGATTATTGTATTTCTGTCGGGCGCTCGTGCCCGGGATATCTCCGCTCTGGTTGTCTCTATCTCGTCCTACCAGCCACGCTGTTTCTCTGTTCGCAGTGTCAGTGAGGGTGTGAGTTCCGAGGCAGTGGATTTAGGAAATCGCACGGTTCTTCTTCGTTCAAATGCAGCCGGATCCTGAGAATGTTTAGGGTTTCGGGGAGGCTGATGATTTTCTGTAAGAATGAAACGTGGATACGTGGATACGGAAATGATGAGAAGGGGGTGTGGCATTGAACCGAGAACAGAGGGAACGATAGATGGATGCTTGGTATGTGAGACTGGAACTAACGTCTTTGGGTAGGTGGAATGTGCGCAGCATGGAAGATTTGCAATGGTTTCAGAAGGTTTGCTTCAATTATTGAGAGACGAAAAAGCGAATAATTTGTATATCGTAGAAAGCGGTTTCGATCGGAGATTCTCGATTGTTTGATAGATTCTAGTGGGTCTCGTTAGAACGAAGCAAAGACTATGATAATTTGTATTATCTAATATATAGTACGTACAGCGTTTCGACATCCTGCTCCGGGCATAGGATTAAGGCAACAACGAATTATTGTTGATATATCTTGTGAAACGAAGTAAATATTTCTGTGTTTCGGTAGATTCTTGCCAATTTTCGACACCCAAGTACACGTTACTTAGCCTCAAATTAGATGGAAGTTAGGGGTAAGTTAAAGGTAGGCGATGTCTGCGATGGCTTCACGGTTTCATTTAAGTTAAGTCGAGGTTCGGTCTGCTTCCGGTTCCCGGTTACGTACGAATTATTTCGTAAATGGTTAAGCTTGGATTGCATGGAAACTAAGTTTAACTTGAATGGGCGTTAGGCCGTCAATCGCATATTCAACACGAATTAGAGAAATTCCGAGGCCTGGGACAAACTGCTTAACCGAATCCTTGACGATTCGATGGTTAGTCGAAACACAATGATATCGTCTCGATTTCCAATTATATATAATCTTTGGCCATCGAAGAAGAACCAGATACTGCAGAAATTTCTCTTTTCTAATTGCGACTCTAAATGGCGAATCATTTTTGGCTATCGAAATCATTGTTAATAGACAAAAAACGAGGATGGGAAGATCGATGAAAGTTTCCAGTGGTCCTAATTCAATGACCAGAGGTTATATAATAAACTATTCATGGAACGCCGATGTTTTCACCATTACTGTTAACTAGACAGGCGAATGCATATTTGTACGACTGTACGTTCTGATGGACCGTGTTGTTGAGGTCTAGTGGAATTTTCTACCGTGTGGCATTTCAATTATCACCCCGATCGAGCTCCTTTTGTGCGTTCGCTCTGTAGTTAATGGTATCACACCGTACAACACGTATTTACGTACTTTTCAAGTGACAATGTTCATTTGTCCATGGAATTAAGCCTATTTTACAATGTTTTGATTTTTCGAATCCTACCAATTTCTCACGTATCGAATTAAAAATTTGGATTGAAAAATTTTCAAAATTTCACTCGTTCGAACTCAAGGATTGCAAATTAAAATTGTTTATTTCATATTATATTACATATGGTATTTTTTACATTGGTATGCTGTTTTTGTAAATAATCGTATTGTTACGAAAATTTATGAATAATAATAATTTGTAATTGTACGAAAGAAAGTTTAATCTCCGTTTGAAACGATTATCAGAAATTGTATTTAATAAGTCAACTTCCTGGATAATTTATTTAATATCAGAGTTGGAGTTTGGAAATTCTGATGTTATCTTCCGTCAGTCTTCTCATGAAAGTTTCTCTCATTTTTTTCTCTTTTTCTTTTTCGTTTCGAGACAACGCGCAACGGCAGTGGTTGCGACGTAACATTTTTAAAAACAACCGCCTTATCGCTGCTACGATGCATCATAAGCGTTATCAGGGCTCCATGGCGAGAAAGACTCGTTGTTGCAACGACGCGACCCTGGTAATTGTCTTCGGTGAATTAAATCGCGATGTTTATCTGCAATTGCAACAGCCACGTCGAAGCTTTGAATAAAAAGAACACGCACACAAAAAGAAATTTTCTTGTAATCAAAATGTATAGTTTAATAAAACGCAACACGTTGAAGTAAGCTAAAATAAGATTGAAGCAGAAAATTGAGCAATTTTCGAGTTTCATCGAATTCTCATGTTTCGAATTAAGTAGTTAGAACTGGAAAGTTTTCCAAGTGAGTTCGTGCGAATTTAAGGATTGCAGAGTGGTTGGCAACAAGTAGAAAGCTTTCAGCTTGAAATCTTCCGAATTCGGCGCTTTTGAATCCAATGACGACAAACTGAAAGCTTCCGGATGCGATTCGTTTGTATTTGATGTTTCCGACGCGAGTTCTAACTTCGTTGGAAAGTTTCGAGTTTCGATTTTCTCCTTCCTATTTTTTCAAATTCAGCTCTACTAAACGCAACAGTTTTTGGTCAATCATTAACAAACGTGCAACTTTAGAATCGATTCTTTTTCTGGAACTCGATTAATTAATTCATTAACTTGAATTAAACTGTGCTCTAATTTTAATACTAGAATAATTTAGTAACTACTGGGATAATGAAAATGATCAATTCGTAATTTTCCATAGAAATTTTACAGATTTACAACAATGCATTTTTGATGCATTTTCCATATAATTACCATTTAAATCCGACACAAGTTTCATACTTTAATCACTGGTAATTCTAATGTTAATAATATGGTTTAAAGATGATCAAAGACCATAATTTTAATCCTTAAACTGATGAACGTACTCGAAGCTACAGAAGAAAAATCTTCTCTCCTCGCTGTTGATCACAGGATGCTCGACCGATGAGAGATTTAATTTTCCATTCGATGATATCGAATCCAGCTCGTTCCATTTATACAGTTAATTACATTTATAAACAGTATCCCGTTTCCTAGATCTTACAAAGCAATTAAAGTCAGTTACATTGAATTTTCTAAGATGTATCGCTAATAATTCTTCACAGCTCCTAATCACCGTCTATTAACCACACTTACCTTTCAAATCCACATTACAGACTACCCTTCTTTCATCAAGAACCTCAATTTCTCAATAACAGATCTCGAATTACAAACCAAATAACGTTAATCAGAGACTTAACCAAGTCTGCGACCCATTACCAGTACCACAGCTATCAAGAAGCTTTTCCCCGAAGCAGGTTCTTATCGTCAATTATCAAGTCTCAAAAGCCCAACATCGTCTGCACCCCATAATTACTTTACTCCAGGTGCCACCCACCGATCGTGTAATTACCCGAACCATTATCCTCTTTCCTTCCGTACCAACACCTTGATATCTTCCTTCTGAATTCAAACCAACGAACCAACACCCTAAAATCGAAATGTCCACTACTTCTTCTTCTACTTTCACGAGTTCTATATATAGATATATATTGTACAGAATCGTCAGGACGAGTACCGAGCGTAAGGAGAAAACTTTAAACATTCGCAAAGGCGCCTGGATTCCAACTGAATTACCCAACACGCACCGAGTGGGAGAAACGGTCAGGATCAATTTAGGGTTGGCTGATTGTTTCGGATTAGGCCGCATAGACAGGTAGGTTCCGCGTTAAACCTCGCGACGGTCTGAGCTATCTCCAAGTCTCCAGAGAAGCTAATCGAAAAAGTCTTGAACCAACGGTGTACAATGTTAGCGTAAAAATGCATATAGAAAATGAAACACTGAAAGATAGCAAGGAAACTACATCGTAAACTTGGCTTAAAGCCAGCTATTGCCAACGCCTTAACATCCGTAGTTGGAACCAGTGGCCAGTCTCAGTTGAAGGGTTGCAGGCATCGTCATTGTCCCAAGAATGGAAAGCAGCCCCTGGCGCGCGCAGGTTCGACCGCAAGCCGCGACAATGACGCGTTCTCTCGTACATTGGCGAGGAGGATGGGGCTTGGGGAGGGGTGCATGTACGCGTGCACTAATGGTACTAGGCACGGCTTGAGGATGACATTAAGCAGCAAGTGCAGCGGAGTGTGCATTGTCATTCCCGTTGAATGTCGTCGTGTGGGCCGTTGAACAGGCCGCGCTCTTCGTCTGCCAACCGGTATCGTCACCGAGATGCTTGCGGATCTCCGCGCCAACCCTCCTCCTTTCTCTCTTCCTTCGCCCTTTCACCCTTCCGTTTCAACCTCTCGCGCCCCAATGTATTACTATAGGCGGATACATGGCGCACAAAGCGGCCAGCAAGATTTGTTTTGCGACACAAACATGCGACACGGCCGTCCATTAACCGTAATAACGTTTCGATGAATGCACGGTCGCGGCCTCGGACCCGTTATTAGTTATGCATTTGCATAAACGTCCCGGCAATTATTATGTGCACGCGCAATTATGATTCGAGCATTGCTCCTGTCCGTGCTACCAGCACGGTGTGTATATGTTGCAGGCGATGATGAGGAGACGAACGAGGTTTTTACGTTTCGCTGCGAATTATTTAAATTTTATGATTTATTGTGAGGATAGAAGACGCGTTTAATTATACGCATAATTCGACTGAAATTGTTAAGTGAAATTTTACGGATAACGAGCTACAAGTTGAAGCCGAATAATTCTTATATAACAGAGAAACGCGTTTGATGATGGAGCGAACAAAGTTTGACAAGCAAATTTTACAAATTACGTATCATCTGATTATATTCCGCTGTAAACCTGAAATTTCGATATTACCAATGAGAACGTCATATCTTGTCAATTTATTAATAGCATTAGTTCATGAATTATTAGGTAATAGGATTTTGGATAGGAATCGGATAGAGATGCAATTTGATGATGTTATTGCTGATTGGGGAAGGTGTCTGAATTTTGTGAAATTCAAATACTATGGGTTAATACGATGGAATAAAATTGTAGATAATTATTAACGCACAATAATAATTTTCGCCAATTGAATCGCAACGAATTGTCAAAGGAAAGCTGCAACTAAAACGGACAAGATAAGTGAAAACAATGACACGGCCGGAAATGAAAACGAATCGGGAAAAATCAATCGACGATTACCCCTCGAGATAGCCAGCCCGTACTCCGCATCGCTGTTTATTAAACATTCCGATTGCCGTGTATCAACGTTTATTCGCAAATACTCCGCGTGGAAATTGAATCATCGGAAGCGGCTCGGCGGTCGAACGACGGAAAACCGTCGGCTAAAAGCATTCTTGCTCGATTTTGATGGGTTCCAGCCCCGACAACGTTCGATGGTATCGCAACGAAGCTTCGATCGGCCGAGTTGAGTCGTTGTTTTCTTGCATCGTACTATTGAAACTTTCGTTAATTGCGTTGCAAATGTGTAACTTTGCAGTTGCAATTCTTTTCTGCTTCCCTGCCTGTTTCGTTTCTCTCTTTTTTTTTTTCTGTTTGATACTTTTTAATCTCACGTCGATGCCGACGCTTCCGGCCCCTCTATCCTTTACAACGCGCGATACAGACGCGTCTCGAGCGAGAAACACGCGGATAGGGGTTGAAAATAATATCGAGGCGCGAGAAAAAATCCCTGGCCGCGATAATTATCGCGGATTCCATCGTCTCTAAAGGGGCTCCGGTTTCTTTGAAATCACCCCAACCGCGAGCGCGTTAATTTCCACTGAATTTTATACCGAATTCCGCGACTTTTTATAAAACTCGCGTTCGGAGACAAATAACGGCGGGGATCCGTCTGGCTGGCTGCAGTAACGAGTCTCGATACGTCGTACGATGGTCCATTAAAAATTTACTACGAAGAACGAAGTGAAACTACATAGACGAAGAAAAGATATGAAACGAGGTACAATGTCCGCGGAATACGTAAAAAGCACAATCTTGAATTAATTTGAATTTCAACTAATGTTACTTAAATTAGGCTTGTTCCAATTAATCTGACGAAATTTACGTAGCGTTAATACTCCATTAGTAGAAAACTACCGAGATGGTCGTTGTCGAATCTTTTCCTCGAATATTTCCAACAATCCGGCGAATAGTTTCTCGATTAAAAATGTTTCGCGGTTCCCTCCATTGACTCGAATTCCAGGAAACCGTCGATTATTCGTTGCAGGGAGAAGGAAATCTCGGATTATAATCCTCCGTCTGTATTTCAAAAGTGTATTTCGCTTCCGTGCCACCGTGTGGCTAGCATCCTTTATCTCTCCGCCTCTCTTCCTTTTTATCGATTGCAATCCACGGCATTCTTTCCCCGTTTCTTTCGTACTCGTGTTTCTCGTATCTTTATATGGATACTGGGTGCCTGTGTTTCGTGAAAATCGTCGCCTTTATTTCTCTCACATTTCTCTCGTTGACTCGAAGCTTGCGCGAATTATTTGGCAGAGAGCCATTTTGAATTGAACATTCCCTATGATGCTTTGCCGCGCACGTAATTTTTCTGCGAAAAACGCCTGTTCCTTAGGGTTGCGAACGACTATAATTATCGATTCTAACGAGACTTGAAATTCGTGGAGAATTGAAATTAAAGTGGTTTAATTTAAATTTCATTTTAATTATACCGAACGATATTATCAAGTAATGATACTATAACCAAATATTTCAAAATAATCTACATTGGAATAATATTTCTTGAAATATAATATTCGTTTGTGATCAATTACGGAGACAATACGAACAACAGGGTTAAATTACTCTTATCCGATTCATTTGTATGATTATTCGGCGAATAATCTGAAATTTGAACGTAAAGAAGGATAGAGAAATAAATGGAAATAGGTTTAATATCGTTGGTATATCGCCACTATGTTGGACACAAAGAAGCACGGTCACTCTCCTTTTTGCAGCTGTCATTTACGAGCAAAATCCCGGCTAACGATAACGCGAGCTACCCGTATAGCTGCAGACTGGGAGGTAATACGCTTGTCTATGACAGAGAAGGATCCTGAATTTGAATCTCTCCGGAGCAGCTTTGTCTCCACTCGTCCGTGTACATTGTACATTGTAGCATAGCTATCAAGCCTCTGCAAGTACTTAGAAATACCGAGCCTCTCGATTTTTCAAAACGAAACTAATTTTTCCGGCGGAAGGATTAATTTTTTCAGTTTAATTATCGTTCGATACTGTCGTATTTCCAAAAAAGTTGAAAAATTAGTAAAACAGAAGCTGTTGAGTTGCTTTAAAAAAGACAAATAGATTAAACCAAAGAGGATTTTTAAATACGTTATAGAAGAAATAAACGTAATAAAAATTCAATAAAAATTTATTACGAAAAAATTGATTATACGATCCGTGAAACTAAAATTACAAAATGTTCTACAGAACAAATAGATTTAAATGATCAAACAGGATTTTTAGGTAAATTAAATGGAATAAATAAAATTTTGTGCGCGCGTAATAAAAATTCGATATATAAACTCGATGAGAGATTCATTACAAAAATTTCATTAAACAACTTTTCTCGCCTATAAAATTAGATCTACCGCGTTTGAAAAATCAATTAAATGAAACATAGACACAGTTTTCTAGAAACATTAAACAGAAATTAGATAACAATTCGTAACAAATATTTTATCACACTATTTCTGTCACCTATGCAACTAAAATTACCACGTTTGTCAATAGATCGAAATATTTCGTAAACCATATAAGGATTCCACGTATTCCTTAAACAATTCTTCTATACCGATAAAAATTGTACCGTTAAAACAGCATTGTTACTTTAATATTATAAAGTCAACAATACTATCGCTAGAGGTTCGTTCTAGAAAATTGACCAAATCGAATCATCCTTTGACTCTATCATCGAACTTGTTTTTCGTGTAACACAAGTTTCGAACAACAAACGGAGATATACGATACGAACGGTTTCGTATCCCACGAAATATTTCATCCGCGTGACATCAACAAACCGCAGGTAGCCGAATTGCTCGCATTCATCGCAGACAAGGGGTGCCCTCGCCCCAAGTAACCTCGAATACGAAACATTTAGTCGATCGCGACGCTTCCTAAGTGACGGACAAGCGTTATTCTGTTCCATCGATACTGGCGTCGATCGAGAACATTGGAGTTAAACGACGCTAAACAACAACTCGGCCACACCGTACCTGCCACGGCTTGTTACCACTACGATCTATTTTCAACGTGTGTTTACGTGGGAATAAAAGTGACGCGGAATAACCATATTTAAACGTGGATATTAAGGCAGATATTAAACGAGAAGCGAAGATTGCCAAGTAAGCGAATTAATATTAGTTAAACGTTAAACGATATCAGTACGGTGTTAAATAGGATTTCGTGTTTCACGATGCGTAATAATTGTATTGTCACGATACGTGAATAATTGGATATATCAAGTTTAGAAAGTAGTGGAGAATGTAAATTATACGCTAATGCCAAAAGCTTTGGAGTCACTGAATTTTCGTGAGCTCAGCTGTACGTACATTGAATCTCAAACTAATTTTGTTATTATTTCGGAATTAGTAGTACCAGACTGCGGATATTTATGCAAATTCATATTTTTGTGGAGGAAACAAACAGAGGAATAGAACCGATACAGGAATTTGTTTTGCCTATTAAATATCATAATAAGTGGCGAACTTTGCATATTTTACATACTTTTGCATATTACGCGTATTCTGCGCATTTTTGTATTTTTATGTTCCCCGTGAATGCGTAAAAATAGGCAGTCTGAATACTACAGATACCGGCGTTTATTCTCTTTATTTCAATGGATTATTGATGAATAAATTCCTTGAGATAAAAGAATTCTAGACTGAGCATTTGTCGTATAAGAAACATCATCATGTTGTATAAGAAATATATCATGAACAATTTAACGGCAAGGCAGACCATTGAAATTAACACGTTACGTAAATCAGTTACACCGCAATATGTAAATGAGATGTATAAATGTATCAAATATCTCAATATTGGAATTTCCATAACACTAACAATACAAATAATAATCAAAGATTCTTTGATATATTATTAAATTTGCATATCGGTAGCTCGATTAATTTAAAAGACAGAATTTCAATAAGATTATTATTCACGGTAAAGGCATCTCGTCGACAAGATGCTAATTCTGGCCAGCACATTATTATAATTGAATTCTCTTTAGAATACATTCTTTGTTTCTTTAGTATAGCTCGTGAATCGTAAAATATTATTCAAGAAAATAAAGTAGAGTTTACAGATCGAGGAGACGCGACTAAAATCCGAAGTCTCAACTTAAGACAGAAATATTTCACAGACAAATAGAAAGAAACTTTTATTGCCTCAAGATAATTCCCAGACACTCCCAGACGCTATAAAATAAATTATCCATGTACCAAGCTTAACTCAAATTTAATCCAAGTTTAATCCAACTATAATTTTGCCTTTGAAAAGTTAAACTGGTCATTAGACTGTAGCAAAATTTGATTGCTCAATAATTATTATCTATAAGTCTTAAACTGAAAATTTTCTCTTCCACATATAACGCTAATTTCTTTATCCTATTAATTCGTTCAATGAATCTTGTTACAAATCGTTTATTTCGCGTGTTACGATCGAATAACTACTTAGATTTTGAAATCTTACGTTATACTCTTATCGTCGGCCAGTTCCTATTAAAATATTCATTAGCTATAAATTAATAGCTTACATATCATATTCGCGAATTTAGCAAAAACTACTCCTTTGATGAAACCTGGTAATAATATCCAAAATCACCATACATAACACAGTACCTACATCTTTGGCAGCAAGTAATCATGACGAAGCAAAATTCGAGTATACCTCGCATCTACGAAACTCCGTTTGTCGATCAAACGATCTGCTGACAAAAACATCGCGGCGCGACGAAACGAAACGATACGAGTTGAGCTCGCGACTGCCGCGTCGCGTCATTGAAAGCTTGTAAAGCTAGGGTAAACGTTCGACGCCGGATGTTATTCAATTTCGTATTCATTACGCGGGAAACAAGGACGGTGTCTCACGCGATCGCTTCGGGCGTTGCTGGTTCGTTAAAGCGTTCTCGCTGGCTGCCTCGTGTTTCTCCGCGTTTGCGCGCTCCTATTCTCGCGTGTATTCGTTCGACCACACCGTGGATACGTACCTAAATCTCGTATAGAGGGTGTCTCGTGCAACTGGACCAAACTATAGCTGTAAATACTCAGAAATTGTTTTCTACAGCGGCACAATATCATTTGTATTTTGTACAATTTATTCGTAAAATAATAATATATGTATTGTTGTATCGTGGACAAAAAGCCTAAGAGATATCGGGTGAACCATAAACAGTGTCGCGAGAGAACCAAGGTGCCCATGGCCCATCAACGTGTCGTCGATCCTTCGGTCGAATAGTTTCGTAAAAAAGGCCTACGTGCCCTTGGCCACGGGCAAATGGGGAACATGTGCATGGTGGACCTAAGAAGAGACGAAGGGATGCTAAGGGAGAAAGACGAATTAAGAGTCAGTGTCAGTTAGGAAGCCGGAGTATGAGTTGAGAAGTCAGAGGGTGCGAGTTGCGTTGTGGAGAGAGTAAGGTCCGCGTGAGAGAGAGCGTTGGATCAAATTAACTATTGAGTTGTCTAAATTATAGTACGTTATTGTACTTGGTTCCATCGTTCCCTGTCTAATCAACATCCGCACGATCCATTAATCGTAAATAAATCATAAATAGTTCTGGATACTACAATATTAGTTTACGATACTACGGTATTTCCAGATGTCTTTCGAACTTTATCGACATCTATAATCGTGATAGTCGAGTTTTGTAACAGTACTAATGAGACTTAGAAATATTTTGTAGCATCTAATTGCAGTAGGACTCCGTTTATACGAGTCGTTTATATATCATTCATATGATATTACATATCATATCAGGTCACTCGCACATTTCTCCCCATCTGTAATTTTTTTCGCTCGATTAATAAAAATCCATTCTCGTGTAAGAGAATTCCTTGAAACATCTACCTACCCTTGAATACATAATAATGTTGCAATCTTGTGTCCACTGCGAAGTACGAGAGTGTGTCACGTAAGGCGTGCCCCTACCGTTTACATTTTATTGCTAAACGTTCGCAAAAGTGGATGCACGCCCGGCGATAGTTCGGATAAAAGAGTTCGGTTAAACCCGAATTTACGCTGTTTCACTTTGGACGAACACGACGGATGAATAGCTGCTACTTTCATCCTCGTTTCATCCGCGTTCATCCGCCGTGTTCCTGCAATGAGATACAGCGGAAATTCGGCTTTAAGCTCAGTTAATCGGACATTTAGTTCATACAAGCGGATATATTTTCATGAACCTACCGTTCGTATGTGGTTACTTTTCCCAGTTGTCGTATAGTGTTGACCATGTTACACGAAACACCTTGTATACGTCGATGGAGTATGATTTCGTGATGAAAAGCGTGGACACGAAGACAACGACGGAAGAGAACGGAGAAACGCAGGCGAATCGCGGCGGTTCAAACAAACGCGAATCGCGCGAACGATGCACGTGCTAATATTGATGTTTGCGTGTGCAAACACAGGCCCGCTGACGTTACTCGAGGCGGGGCGGATGCATTCTCAAACATGTTCGAACACGGGGACACGTATGAGGGTGGACAAGTTGAATATGAGTTGGAATAGTTTGAGTAATAGTTTGCGGGGCTTGAGTTCGGCCATAGAGCGGAATTTTGAAGGAAGGTAACCTTTCGTGAATGCGGACGGTTCGGAAAACCCCGCGAGCGTAAATGAAGTATCCAGAAGGAAGACAGTTGCTATTGAAAAATATGAAGGAAGATTTTGTTAGTTGATCAGCGATATTTCTAATAGTTCGTTGAAGTGATTTCGTACAGTAGCGTACGATACGTTCGTTGGAATTTCTCGACTATTACTGCTACGTATATGTGCGCTTACAATTTTTCTTTAATTCAAGCATGGTTACGAATCGTACGTATTGCCGGAAATACGTATAACAGAAACAGAACGTTGTTTTTCTCTTTTAGCGGAGATTTATTTAGAAGCATAACACCGTAAAAAATGTAAAACGTCGTAGAAGTTATTGTTGGGAGGGAATGGCGTTGAATTAAAGATATATTTCATCAGCTAGCATTTCAATTACTACCTCGAAATCAAGTCAACGTGCTCAAAATACGCAATGTCTGGGCAAACAACGCTCCATTGAAAACGCGCGCACGTATATACAGAAACCCCATTCACCTTCACGAGCATGGTGCGAGATCGCGTACACGTATATTCGGTGTACTCTCACACAGATAACGATCAATCTTCTTAAGAACTCGCGTGAAACACGTGACACGTGATTCGATACAGAGGTATACGTTTAACATAGAACATTGTTGAAGGAATAACGCGAAATGTAACAAACACGGTGACAATGATAGCACCGATGCGGAATAGTCTTCATTCAGACTCAGAAGCTGGCTGAATGTCGCAGGATATGTGAAAAAGGATCGTTGAATGGCGAGTATTTCGTAAACGTTTTCTTGGACTTGATTCTATATTGTCTAAAAAAATAAAAAATACTTTCTATCGTCTGAACTAATTTGGACTAATTGAAGGATTACAAATTCAGAGGTTTCGTTTCTTGTAGATAGGTTTAAAAAACTTCTACTATAGGTTAATAATTGATTTTGGTTGAAACGTGTATTATGAATTAATAGTTTGTATCCGAAAATTTATGTTCGCTAAATATTTGTAGAAATTACATTTTATGAATGAAGATTATTGTACGTTTCACGTGCATATAGAAACATACATATATTCTTTATACATTTCCACATATACTATTTATATTTCATTTTTATTGTATCTTTCTATATGCATTCTATTTTCCATTTTTCATTTTATCTTTTAATATATTTATATTCTACACATTTTTAAGCTCTTACAGTAACGACGACATAAAATGAACCACACGGTGTTCCAATAAATTCCATATTAAAAATATCGAATACTAAAGAAAGTACGTATTCCACCATTGCTAGTCCTTGAAAGGATTAACAACAGCAAGTCCCGCCAAAATCTCTTTGGAAATATAAATCGAACAGGTTTCGTCTCTCAATTCGTCTAATTTCAAAAGAATATCACGTATCGTGGCAGAACGTCGACAGGAAGCGATCGATCGGTAGAGAGAGTTGCAGTTTCCGGAGGTGGTTGGCCATAGTTTCGCTTGGGCGACGCGCGATCCGCATTACGGTCGAGGTAAGGATAAAGCAATTAGCGCTTAACTGCAACTTTTCGCCCTTATTTCGCCGGAGGGCTGCGCAACGCGAGAATTACGAAACATGCGTCGAATATTTCGCAACGTGTTAAGCCGGAGGACTCGAGAGAATTTTATCCCGTGGCCGCTCCTCGAGTCGAGCAAAAAGAGAGAGGAGCCTCACGTTTATTGGGTTACTTTAACGAGAATCAACGCGTTTCATCTGGATGAAGAGCGGATGCTGGGGAAAAAGCGAAAAGTAATTAGGTGTATCTCATTTTTTTTTTCTGTCCACGCTAATGGGACGGGTGATTTAGGGTGCATTTTTTCGGCAGAGTAAGTTACGTTTTCGTTCGACATCGCGACTTTCTGCAATATCGTTATGCAGGGTAGAGAAAAAAAGGAAAAAAAAAAAAGAAGAAGGAGGTAATAGGGGAATTTCGTTCACGAGCGGTGGAAAGAATGTGTTCGTTGGATTGCCTTCTCCAGGAAATTACTCGTGTTTTAAATGAAACGGAAGGAGAGCCTGAATTTTACTCTCTGCAGACTTAAAAGTATAACGTCAAGTTACGTTATCCTAACGACAAGCGTTCTAGCAGAAAGTACCTTTTACTTTGTACGATATTATGTTTAAAACCGTCGTTGGTTACATATTTCGAGAACAATACGTTTTCTAAATTATCTCCACAAAAATATAATTGAAATGTTCGCACTTCCTAGGAATTCACAAACGTAGATGTTCATTGTCTGCACGTAGGATACTGTGAATGAATTCTTCGAAGCGCCACCGCGTAGACCGTCGTCCGCTCTTTTCCCACCCCTCCGCTTATTCCACCCTCATCCCCAATCGGTTCACTCTATTTCAAGCCCGACGTATCGAGAAAATAGCGAAATTGCCGTCATAAATGGGCACGGAGGCAATCAGCCGATATACACTGATTCTCTGTAACGCGATATGCAATCTCGAACACTAGATATTGTTATCTATCGATTCGATGATCGCGTTCCGTTGTTCTCTGTACCGTACACCCCTCCCTGTCCCAATTCAGTCTGCTATCGAATCGTTTATATATTTTCTATCCAGCCGTCCACGCTTTTTATCCACCAATAGCCGTTAATATTTCGATCGAAAAGAGTTTAAGCACACTGCCCGGCTTTAATGGGTCGCATAACCGTAGCGCGGCGTGTAAAGAGTTGGAGTAATATCGACGATGGAATGAATTTAATTCCCGTTTCATCGGCGGCTGATCGATTTTTGCGATTTCATCTTGCTTCATTATCAGACCGATGTTTCCTTTTATAGTCTTTCCGATTTACTTGGACAATTATTTGAAAAATCAACTAGCTTTCGTCGTCGATTTTATCGATTCGTCGTTTACGCACAATGACGCTAATGATCGAGGATCTCGCAACGAAAACGAATATTGTAAAATTTCTCCGTCTTTTCGAGAAAAACACTTCGTGTAGTAGTCAGTACGAACCGATCTAAGCGACGAAAACTAACCCGAACATGTATCGTGAAAATTTCCTGGAACCAACTTCGTTAATTCGATTGTTTCATTTTTAGTTTAATTTGTCTAATGAGATGATATTTTGTTTAAAACGGTTGAAATCTATTCGACAATGATGAGCAAATAACGGATAAGAGTTAATAAGAATCGATTTTTTATAAACTCTTGAATTTGTCTAGAATTTTTTCTTCTATCGTAGCATCTGAAAATTTTATTTACTATTTCGGCTTGCTGTGATATTAACGATCGAAGAAATAGCGAGTTTCTGTTTGCACAGCCATGCCGTGCAATATGCAACGAGCTTAAAGGAAATCCCGTATGCATTACACAGATTTGCTTGATTAAATATCCGTCGGTTAACAAGCCGATGGCGCGGTTGTAAATCATGCAACCGCCCGCAGATTCATTCGATTAATTGCTTAGCCCCCTTAATTATTTAAATTCGTGTCGATTAATAGAACAACGTAATTACGTCCAATGGAAAAAATCGTATCTTTTACACCACGATCTACCAATAGTATAGTAATTTCAAGTAATTTCCACAGAAATTTCTATTCTCTTCAAAATCATCCTTTTCTTATAAAATTCGTATGTTCTAAAAAATTCAAACGGAATTCAGATTTTTCAGAAAAGGTAATTCTTTCTTAAAATATTCGTATCTCTTGAACATATACGTTCCTTGCTTCACAAATTTATACGTTTCAAAGGAACAATTCAATTTTTCCTAAAATATTAGCCCTTCTTCGAGAAATTTATATTTTTCAAGAAACTACTTCTTTTTTAAAAATGTTCGTATTTTCCCTCGGGCAATCCCTCGCCCCAAAGCCAGCAAATACTGCAAACAGTACAAACGCTTAAATCTTCGAAAAACGTTGAATCAGATTTCTTGCGATAATGACACAAAGTATTACGCAAGAACCACTCGAATCCTCCGCTATCTCTCAGCCACTTTATCGTAGCAAAACCATCAGTGACGCGTGAGAATAGCAAAATATTCGTTGGCCTGGACAAATAAGCGAGCCTCTGGCGCTATGGAAGCACGTCTATTTTTCTTACAGCCTCGGGTAATCTTTCCTCGAGCCTAGTCACCCCATTATACTCATAGCGTGTGTTATTCAACGTACTGGCGTCCCAGGCGACGCATAAACGCTGCAGGAAGGGACGGAAGTCTCGGTGGGACTGCCACGAGTTCGAGAAAGTCGATGCAGACACCCGAGAGACACGAAAATTGCACGACCACTGACCCATGCCACGAATCCTCGTAATTCGACGAAAGATTCCCCTTTGCTAGCTATACACGCGCACACATAGCCACACGTGTAGCTATACAAAGACGATTCAATTGTTTCATGAACGAACAACTGAGCAAGACCCCACGAAATTGGAGGTTCTTTGGGTTTAGGTTGCCAAACAGCTTCTGTTCTATTTGAATCGTACGCGTATTCACTTCTGACCGAGGGAAAATCAGAGAGATTGAAATCGGGCGGATATTTAATGCGAAAGGAAACACCATTTTAGAGAGGATTTTCAATGGAGAAATTAGATCTGTCGGTTAGTCCAGCGTGAGATGGGTTCTCTATAGAAGACAATGGATTTT
This sequence comes from Bombus soroeensis, assembly GCA_014737365.1. NCBI lineage: Eukaryota > Metazoa > Arthropoda > Insecta > Hymenoptera > Apidae > Bombus > Bombus soroeensis. The sequence goes on along the minus strand of JACXIL010000024.1, from coordinate 150,235 downwards.
AAGTAGACTCTTCCGTTTGCCACGCGACGATTTAAAAATAATTCGTGAAATTTGATGAAAAAAGTCGGGCGGAGAAGCTCGGCGGTCTTCAAAGGTCTTTACGAGGCTTCTGGTTCTTTGTCTCTGGTTCTTTAAAGAACATCTCTATGGAATATAAATGATTTTAATTCGCATAGCCAGCGGAACGTTTTCTCGATAATTGACAAGACTAGGAATTCCTCTTTTATAGAAAGATTGCGAATCTCGTTGAAAGGAAACAGGTTACAGCTCCTTCGGCAAATCTTTCGTCTTATGTAAAGGTCAAAACGAATAGATCGACGAGAAATATCGTTCCAATAATCTCGATTCGAGTCCTAAAAACTTTCCCTCTCGTCACCCTCGCTCGATTCTCGTGTTAGTTGCTTTGTCTCTTTGTTCCAGTTAAGTAGTTCGATAAACCGGCATGGTTCACTGAAATTCCTCGATGCTTTTTTCCCACCACTCGTTTCAACGCCTCATTCCCTTCGTAGTTCGTACTTCCAGGTTATTCTTTGCCATTTGCTTAATTTCTTCGAGTTCCACCCTCTGTTCGACTCCTTTGTTTCCCTACGATTGCTTCGCGAATGGATCGACCGGCGATTTTCATCGCTCCACTTTGATTCGACCGCCTATCGCGCCGCTTTTATCGCAGGCCGTTTAATTAAAATTTATTACATCCATCGCGAACAGCCGCTCACCCCGCGCTCTCCATTAATGCTTCATATCATTTTACGCTCCGCTCTCTGTTTTTAATAATATCGCGATAGCTCTTCAATTACCGTTCAAACGGGAATGTACGCCCAAAGGTTTCAGATGAGAATGTTGTGCACAAAGCGGATACAACTTCGATTAGAAAATGAAGCTTCGGTCGCTTGTGCAATCGATATCATCTCTGTGGCTATTTGGTTTCGCTGCAATTCGTTTTTATTATTATCATGGACTTTTTATCCTTTTTCTAACGAGCTTGGTACAACCGAAACGATGATAATTTCCATGCGAGATTTCTTGACAAATATAATTGAATTTAGAAATTGCTCTTTCGCAAAGAAAGAAAATGAAGATGCAGAAAATATGACTTCTCACCTGTGATCTTCAGATATATAAAAATTCTCCACTAACATCTAGAATCAAACAACGCCAGCACTCCTGTCACCCAAATTACGGAAGTTCCTCCCATACCAGAAGATTTGGCAAAGTCCACCTTACCATTTCTCCCCTGGGCTAGTGTTAATACTCCATTAAATTCTTACCACTCGTAAATGAGTTGGAAACGCGGATTCGAAGCACGTCCAACTTTGCTGGTCTCGGACCGGCTTGCGTACCCACTTGGCGTAGGTGATGACAGCGGTCGTAAAGGTGGATAGGAGGCGAGGTCATCGAGGATCTCAAAGAGACGAGAAGAGAAGGAAAAAAAGTACGGGTCCGTCGGTGAATTCAGAAAGGCTACCGGCGTAGCTTCGTTAAAATTTCAGCGTGCATCAGTAACCATCCCCCTTGCTACCCCTGCTTCTTTTACACGTAGACGTTAGATAACCACGGTACAGGTTGCGACGTCGTGTTTCGTCTATTTTCTCCAGTATTTTCTACTTTTTTCTACGCGAACGAAACGCAGGAGGATAAGGTCTCGCGTCTGGAATAACCGACGCTCGATTAAAAACCCCCGGAGGCCTTGAGAGCGCTTGCAGTGAAAATTATTCACAGGTTTCTCGAACAGATAGCGCTCGATTCCTGGCACGGTCTATTTAGATATGCGCTGCTTCGCGCGATACTCTTGCAATTCAGCGTACCTATACATGTATATAGAAGGCTAATGCAGTAGTCCTTGTCGTCTTTGCACGCTCCGAATTGGGAAATTGGAAAGAGAATGGAGGGAGTGGTTTCGTTTCAAACAGGTTGTTTCATTCGGACTCTGGTCCTCTTCGTCCCACCTTTTCGATTTCTGCATTTTGTACCAGCAGGGTGATGTTATGTAAATCGTGGCTGTTACTCGTGTCCCGATAACGATAGGTTCCGGGAAATTACATTTCCCGGCGAGACCCGCTATCGATGAATTTCTACCGTGACTGGATAGATACGGGACTATTCTACTTAGCGGTGAATTCTCCGGTGCAGCGCACCTCGAAACGTTTCCCTGGCGGTTTTCTAATGACAACGAGGAGATTTTGGTCAATTTTGTCAATGTACCTACTTCGAATCTTTTATAAAATTTTATTATCAATTGAAAACTAACGCTTCGAATCTCGATAAAGATTTTCTGCAATTTAATAAATCTCTGTCTGTAAATTTCTAAAGTACCAAAATTCTAACTTAACGTTTGCCTTGAAATTGCTCCTATTCTAGAGAACACGCAGCAATTTCAATCTCTTAACCAAAATTATACAAAAATAAAATATATATATATAATATATTATGTATACGTGTATGTTCTTCCAGTTAACTAAGTGGCCAAAGGAAGGAATTGGCGTAAGAAAAACTCCTGGATATTCAGTCATCGTAGCGTCTAGCTGCCATTACGCCTCTTTCCATCTACCCTTAACTTTTTTTTTTGGCCGTTCATTTCCCGTTTATTTCTTCGGCGGTCGTAAAAGGGGTGGCTGACGACGGCATGCGAGCCGTTTAAATTCGAGTTATTTCTCATGCGAGAGAGGGTTTCCCGATGCCGGGAGACGACGTCGGAACGACTGTCTCCCCGTATCTTCCTCGCATTGACCGTTTCAACTACTTTCTCGCCCTCTCCGTCGTTTCCTTCCGCTCTTGACTCTCCTGCACCCACTTACGAGCCGGGAAACAACTGCACGGCCATTTTGTAGATACTCCTCGCGGGGTAATTCGATTCCCAAGCCGTTCCACCTGACGAAATCGCGTATTACGCGTCGGCCGGATTTCCTGTTGGATCCTGGTCCTCTGCGCGGTTCGTTTGCTGCCTTTTACGATTTTCTACCACGATTTCCAACCCTCTACGATCGTTTAACGTTGAAAAAAAGTTTGGTAGAAACGGTTTCTGAAAGTGTCATAGGAAATAGAATACGACTCGTTTTTTTTTAACAGACCGTAAATTGGAGTGTTATTTCTTTTCTCGGTATTCGTTGAATGGTTGAATAACAGATGTTTTATTTCACGCAAATTTTTAATAGGAATGGTTCCTGAGTGTGTTAACGAAATATCGTTGTTACAATAAATATTCTTTAACAGACTGTAAACTGAAGAGTTATTTCGATTTCTTTTTTTGGGGCGGTTATTTTTCGTGTTCATTGAATGGTCGACTAGCAAATGTTGAATCGGTTAAAAAGAATGGGAGAGGAAGTGAAAAATGGTAGCATCGCATTTCAACCGGGAATAGTAGCGAGAGAGCTTGACATTCCCTTTTGCACCCCTACTTAAAAAGAAACAATTTCCACCACAAAGGGTAACTCGTGTAACGTGAACATGGTCCGTGTAACTTCCGGCAGAACCACTTTTTCATATCGTTCCACGGAATAAAGGAAGCGCCTCAAACGAACCCACCTATTTCATCCTTTATTATTCATTGTATTCTTCGTTCTCTCCTTAACTGTACAAATTGGTCAGAACTTTGTTAATCGTTCTTCGATCTTAAGATGATTCTTTCATGCGCGATATCGTCGAAGATGATTGTCTAGATCGTTTCAAGGAACTTCGATGTGCATAAATATTCTGAGAATATTTACAAATGCTGGTATTAAAAACTCGTGTTTTTCTAATTACTGAATGCACCTAATTTTTATTTTACTGGAGTTTCATTTAACGTGGTTCAAACAAAAAAAAAAAAAAATAAAATAATTCCCTTTCTACACAATTTAATTTGATCAAACGTCACGTACACGGCGCCCTTTTACAAATGTACTTTTGAATTTAAAAACGTCACTTTGTACTCGAATTTTTTTATGCTTTTCCAGGAATTTGCATTTTGTTGACTAGCTTCTGCTATTTCATGTTCCTATTTTTCACGTTTTATTTTCCTATTTTCTATTTTATGGAAAAATTGTGCGAAACACATTTCGTTTAGAACAAACTTGTAACATCGAGTTCCGAGAATTCCGGCAATTCAGTGAATCACGTACAATTATCCTCAATTTTACTTTCAACCCAATTGTCTGCATTTTTTATCTTCTGTTTGAAGTTACTGATCGATTGAACAAAAATTAAATCTACATTTATTCGAGTATTTGTAGCGGATTTTCACGTGTCAAATTAGTTTTTTTATTTTTTCACATGCACTCTATTTTTGACACTTTGTTTTTTGGACGAAACTACTTACCATGGAAAGAGAGAATCACGTGCAAGTTTTATATAGAAAATTTTTATGAAGCAGAAAAGCTCATAGAAGGTGGACGATGTTTAATTTTCTAAAATTCGTTGCAGGTATTTCTTCTTCTAAATATCGTAGAAAATGCATCGAATAAACGTCGACAAGATGATCTTAACTGATTTTTTCCGTGTTAAATCATTGAATCTTTCTTTAAAAATTTATGCGTATACGTATAACATTGAAAATTTGTGAATTTTCAAATGTAACATATTCCAAATCGCTTAAGGGGATAAAAATTCTTCTATCTTTCATTTTTCATCGTACTCTTTTACAGAATAGCGTAATCTCTTCAAAAGTCAGAAAATAACAGCCTCAAGAAGTGCACACTTTCTTGCACCCTTTCCAACTCAAACAGCCAAAGAAACGAAACCGATAGAGAAGGGCGAAGCGCGTCTTACTACCGGAAAGATGGTGCAGTCTTTTCAAAGCACCCTTCTAACGACACCATCTATCATTAAACGATCATTAAACTTTCATATCTAGTTAGATACACCAGGACACCAGCCTTTCAACCCTGGCAGCCCGTCATAAATTACATCGCCGGAATCCGGCGAGTTCTTCTATTTACGAAGGGTTAATCCTGCGCGTAATCTTCCGAGACATTAGCGTAAGGAGGACTGATAATATTTGCGACGCGCGGCAACTATGCCCGTGATTGCTGAATTTATCGTCGTCTCGCGCGTATTTCACCCCCGTCAAGCGTTAACCCAGTATCGTGTCGGGAAATTAGAGTGTCTTTGTTGCTTTAACGAACCGTCCAAACTACTTTCTCAATGGCAATAAAAAAAAAGGGGGGGGAAGCTTATTTTTGTTAATTCATTCCCCGAAAACGTAAAGTAAAAGATTTTACTCTCAATCTTTCGTTCATCTTTCAAAAATGGAATATTAATGCTTATTATCCAATCTGTTCATTGCATACCACGCAGTGTGTAAATTCTGCGATTTTAGTAGAAAACAACTCTTGGAAATTATACGCAATCTACGTTTCATTTTCCAAATGTTCGTCACATATTATCCTGAATTCGAACACGCAATCGAATCAAATATCCACAAACCGCATCTCCATTCCTTGAAACAATCAACATGCTACCTTCATTTTCAATGCATTTCCACCGTCATTAGTCGAAAACGCGTTTTACCAAAGAAACGAAAAAGAGAAAGACCGGTCGAAACGTAGTGACAAAATTAATTCCACTCTGGAAATTTATTTCACCGAGCGACTCTGGCGGGCGTCGATAAAGCGATAAAAGTTAGCTCACAAATTCGGTGAAGTCAGGCTGAAATTAATTTCACCGAGGTCTGGCATTGGCCAGCTGTTGTATTTACGCGGGTTTCGCGAAGCCTCGCAACATCCTGTGTTCCTGACCACGCTCAATCCTCGTGAAGTCGAACCACGCACCAAAAGCGGTAGCTTGGAAGACGTGCGCGCACACGTCACGAAGAAGCTCGAAACACGATCGTAAGTAAGTTGTGGAAACGTTTCCTTTAATTCCATGGCAAACGTGTTCTTCTCCATCGTTCGGAAAATATTATTAACCTACCCGTGGTAAGTAGCCCTTTAAACGTGAACCATTAATCACGAAGAAGGAGCACGAAACGAGATCGTTAAAATTTCCTTTCCAATCGATTTCCTCGTTCGAACGAAATATAATTCATTAGTCGATGATGAATTATCTTGATCTTGCCACTGGACATTGGCAAATTACTTCTTTATTTAGTAATTGAAGCCTGCAGATCTGGCGTATGTCATTGTTTAAAACGAACCGGACGTTTGTTTATTTCTAACATAGTTTTAGCTATTTCAATGAAAAAATTACAGATGAATCGAGCTCGAATGGTCTTATCCCTTCTAATTATCATGGCAATTTTGACATATAGAGTTTCACAGCAAGCTTTATATGAAAATCCAATATAAGATGTCATAATTGTAAGAAGAAGGTAAAATTTGTACGCGAACCGAACAGCAAACACAATTTTTCAAGGAAAGAACGGTCAGCCACACTGGTGGCAACAGTGGTTAATTTAATCCGCCTCTGTCCAGTTAAGAAAAAGAAAATCCACGACGACGCCCGGCAACCAGAGACTCCGTTGACCATGACAGAAATAATGAAGTGGGTTTCGCGATATTTGAGCTCATTCACAGTTACCTTACCAGGGGTAAATAAGACCGATGAGCTGAAACTCGCCTTCAACGTGCTTTCTTCTCGAAGATCGCTTCGCTTCTGCGTTCTACAAAGAGTATTGCGAGGGTTAATCGATGGGAGTCGATGAAAAGGACTCGACGTTTTCCATCCCCTATCTCGCGGCTCGTGGCTATTGACAAATCGAACAAAACGTACTTGATCCCTGATGAATCGACGATCGTCTATGATATTGCAAAAGATTATTTTTTCTTTCTTTTTCGTTTGCATCGATTTAATTCGATCTGGTAGATCTCGCAGGAAAGTTTCAAAAGTGCAATCGTGAAACTGCCCACTTTCCTTGGATTTGTCTCACATTTCATTCAAATTGGACGCTTCAACCTGAAATCTACTCGACAGTCTTCTCGATAATTCCAAGAACACGATCTTAACCAAATTCCAAACTAACAATCTTCATTACCTTTTGACAGCCCTTACTTAGCAACTTCCTTCTGTCCAGAAATTCCATCGCTCGCTTATCCTGTACCCGTTTTATTCAAAGCATCTTCTGAATCCTAGTTAAGAACCGACTGTAGAAACGTCGAGAAGAGGAGAAAGAAAGCCTTTGGAGGTACGCGAGATCCTATCACGCCGCTGATACCATTAATTAGCTACTCGAGACCATCGTGGCTACGATGTTCCATGAAACGATACGAGTCTATGGATTCGAATCTCGCGGATGGACGTGCTAATTCAACGTTCGAGCCAGTCGACGATCGTTATTGTTCCGATGCTCCTCTTTGTGTCAACTCGTTAATAAACCCGATCTATCCTGAACCCTTTCAAATTTAGGGAGAAAGGAGGAAGAACGAGACCGAACTTTGAATATACTCGAACGTACACGTGGCACGAGGAAGTGAAGCAAAGGGATGCCTTTGCACGGTTCACGCGTATGTCCATCGTAAATCTGTACACAGGATTATTCATAGGAACACACACGAAGGGAGTGTAAACCGCGACGTCGGGGAAGGTTGTTTCATGATAAAAGTTTCTTTGAAGAGTGGAAATAAATTTGTTCTTACCTTTGATTAATTTTGATACATTCGCAAATTGAGGGAGTTGTGTAAAGTCGACTTTTCGAGATTTATGGGACGATATGTTTTAAGATTATTTTGGGGACGGCCGGATTGTTGGGTTGTTAGAATTTTTCTGTCGTCACTGATAAGTTACGATCCCTATTTCCTGTGGAAAAAAGGCAGGATTTCTTGAAGGACTTTTCGACCAATTTATAGCATATTGATATAAACTCTACGATTTTTCTAACGTCAATAAGTATATTACTCTTATAGTTTTCAAAGAAAGTCGTTGAAAGCATCATCGACTTCTTCGCGATATTTTACGTAATATCAAACGAATCATCTTATTTATTTCTCTGGCTGCCAAAGAATAATTATCTAATAAAAATATCGGATCTAAGCTTCTCTCTATACATGTATCATAAAATACCTCGTTAAGTTAATGTAATAGTTCTATCTGAAAATCACTCGAAGAATATAAAACGAATGTGATAAAATTATTGTTAAGAAAAGTATTCAAATATAAGAAAGAAGCGTTCTTCGCCAGCACTGAAAAATAATTCCAGTTGCGTGATACAAATCCCAATACGAACTATCATCTTAAACCCACTCGAAGGCAACAGGGAGATCATCGGTCGCCTCCACAAGCATTCCCGACTAAAATCACTTAGAAATCGAAAACGAGCGACGAACCCAATCCCTTTACCCTTCGCGAAACAGGATAAATCAATGGGACCATCCCTTTTTATCCGAACAACAACGATAATGCGATCGTCGTGGTCGTAACTCTCGACCGTACAATTCATCCCCTCCGTTGCAAGACTTTCTGCTTCCTGGCGAAATATCGGCGCGAGGAAATGAAACGAAACGGTAATTTTTCCTGCGTAAAGAATGCGAGATGGTGGATTTTGTCCTTTGACAAGCATTCGTTAGCTTTTCATCGCCGGTACACCGCGATCCCTGTCAAAGGATACATCTCCGCTACGATCCTCCGCCTCGTGGCCAAGTGAAAAGGAAGATCTGCTCATTAAGGTCTTAGTTAAGCAATCTCGTTGCGATCCGCCACTCAGATTCCATTCCTCTTCCTTCGTCTTTTTCTCCTTTCTCTTTTACGTGGTTTCGATTCCGTCGAATTGTTGTTTCCTGCTTATTTATTTCTTTCATTATACGGTAACCGTATAAAAAAGTGCGCAGCTCACCAATTTCATCGTCCAACTTTATGTATGTTGTCGAATTTTTTTAAAATAATGTACCGATTATCTTGGAACAAATTGCAACAGCTTTGTCCCAAGAGATTTTAGTTCTACAACTAGTAATCCTCAGGAATCTGGGATAACGAAACTGCTTAATTATCGTGAAAGTGTATTAACCAACGTGGAAGTTATGTTGTTTAAATATACGTTAAGACAACTGAGCGTAATTCAAGCTCATGAAGTTGTTTAACAAAGGCGTGCGAGAATCCAAAAATAGTTGCACTTTCGAGCACTCGAATCATATTTAGAGATTAGCTACACAATGTCTACTCGTTTCATAACAATGTTGTATGAGACAGGCCAATACCGAAATACTTTCGGGACCCGATCCGTCCCTAGCGTTGGGTTTTTCGTCATTTTTTAGTTCTTGCAGGCCTCTATTATTTAAATAAACTATACTTCGCGTGCATCAACCCGATACGTTTATTAGTTGTAAGCTGTCGCTTGTTACGCGACAAGCACGACAGAGTGTGGGTTTAATTGCGTTAGATGGATCGGATTAAGGGACAAAGAAGGTTTCGTTGTCACAGTTTTCGAGGAAAAAGAAACGAAATTCGATTTGCCAATATTGAAGATAGGCGATTTAATATTCCGCTTTATGAAGAAAGAATTTCTCGATAGAGTCGCACGTTTCAGGAATGAATCAACGAATATTGGCGAATCCTTTAATTAAATTAAACAATATACCGTGGCATATTTTGCCTGGATGGTAATAAGTTTTCTTTGTCCCTTTGATATACGCGCGTTTGAATCACTCACGTTATACAACCCGCGTACCGCGACATTTCGCTCTTTCTTCGCGATGCATTTTGATTTTTCAAATTTCGTTATCCGCTGGATATTACAATTATAATTACGCGCATACATAAAACTGAATTTTAATTAAATTTAAGTGAGTCAATGGGATATTTAAAAAATATTCATTCACAAAAATATTCGCTACTTTAATATTTTCAAAATATCACGTAATTACATAAAATATTATATTAATGCTTTTGTATAATACACTGGTCAGTTAAATACATCGATCAGTTCTATAAATTTGACGAAAAGAGGAAAATGATTTTTAAAAGTTTATCTTGGAATTTATGATTTAATATACCAACAGCGATTCGCGAAACCAAACGTTCGGAAATTCTGTTAATTCCGAATCGAAGTCAGCCTTCTGTTTGCGCGCATTAAGTTGATTTGATTTACCAAATAACCGGAAAACGGAGGTGTATACCTTTCGAAACACGAAAGAAACGACGGTGGACTGGTTCTTCTTGAAATAGAAATCACCAAACGTCAATATTTGCCGGCTTTATGAAAGTTGGTTATTGCGTACGTATCGTACGTAGAGACATCGTGCTCCTTGCCATTTTTATCAAGAACATAATATCAATTTCCTTTCCGCGAAGCTTCTCCTGGCCACCTGTTATCGTTCCGCGAAGCAAAGCAACCGGAATCTTTCCTCAAACTTTCAACCGATATCGTATTTGCGACTCGATCGCTTTTTCCCTGCTTGAACACTCGAAGCTTCTTTTCCTCTCTTGCAACGTTGAGCGCTTTAAACACACGGAGAAACGTGGTTACATGTGGTGAAGATGGTTAAGAAGCGGAGGGTTGGAGAGGTAGGTTTCTTGTGGTCTCGTCGAGTTATGACCCTCTTCATCGCGAGAGCCCTAACGAGGCCAGGCTTAAAGACCACTTGGATTTCTGTAGTGTGGGATTATTGGAATCTGTTATCGGATAGCTAATTTTCTCTCTGTTTGATGTAACTTCGAAACAGAATTTAGCCATGTGATTGAAACGCATCATTTCGTAATTATAGAAATATGAAATATATTCGTCGAAAATAGAATCATATTCTTTACGTTGGATGACGTACAATGAAATAATTCGAGAAAGTAGAAAAATGGATTTTTTTATAATTAGAATTAAACTCTCCGTAAGAATGTTAAATCTGTGTGGAGAAAGAGAGAGGAAGAGAAATATCAAAAAATAATCCTATCTCTCAAAATATCGAGGAGGATCGATAAACAGAGTATATTGGTCGAATCAATAATCCATTAAAAATGTTAACCATAATCTGAGCCAAGAAAAATCCTCGGAAGTAAGAAATTCCTTGAACCATCAGAAACTTGGAACGTCCGCAAAGATCAATCGGAAGCTTCATATCGCTTACCACTTGTTCCCGAACGACCGTAAACAGGGATGAGGGATAAAAACAGGCAGCTTAGTACTTTGGTTCCCTTTTGTGATCGAAGCTGGCTGTTAGTCGGTTGGACGATAAATCGGGCAAACATTAAAGCCCGAAAGTTCGACTGTACGATGGAATTACATTTTCTCGGGGCTGTTGGCCGGGGCAAACTGCGAGGGTAAACGTTATACATAACGGCAGAGAGGGGTGAAGACGACAGACGTTCGACTCAGAACGAAGAGCAGAGAGAAGAGGGACGCGGAGAAGGGTGTTGGCGAACCGAAAGGCGGCCAAAATCGATCCGACCTTCTCCCCCTTCCCTCTTTCTAGGCTATAAACTTTCGACGTGTCAGAGGTAATAGCGACTTTAGGAACGTGAACTTCGTTTAATCCTGCCTGGCAACTAGGATCCTCGTACGGGTTACCTCGTGCGGGAAAAATCGCGGTAACGTCACGATCTGCCCTTCTACGATCACTAGCCATCGAAATCAGATTCACATGCAGAAATTTGACTTCATCCACTGTAAGGAATCATACACGTACATACATCCAGTGTCAGATAAATGGCAATCCTGATTACCGTCGTTGGTTACCTAAATTTATTAATAAATATGTATATGATGGTGTACATTTTTGTCGATAAATATTAATAGATATTAATAAATATTCCGTTCATAAATATTAACAAATATCAAGCGCGATAATTAATCCAGACTGTCAAAGGAACGTCCATCAGAATTGTATGTCCATGCAAAATAGTAATCCGGAGTACAAAGTGAAAACTTCGAACTGTTACTATCGGGCTGGCAACTAAGTGATTGCGGATTTTGTCATTAGGTGGTATTGACAAAATCCGCAATCACTTAGTTGCCAACCCAATAGAATTTGCTCGCGTCTCTGAACTTTGCCAAAAACAAAAATGATGAATGGTATTGAAAATTTAGAGTGATCCCAATTTGATGATCGGGCTGTACACTCTCGTGTTCTGCGATAGAGAGACGAGACGAGGGGAAGGGTGGAAATGGGTGAGCTAAGCGAACAGAGAATTCCTTGGAGCTGGATGTAACGAGCCAACGCGATTCTCGTTCACCTGAGGAAACATCGACCATGCGGGGACGGGGAAACGGAATCGAGAGGATGGGTACTTGGGGTGGAAACGAGACTGCTGGGCGAAGGGATTGAAATAGGGATAGAATCAAGAAAGAGAGTCCTGGGGAGTTGACGGTGCACAAAAGCGAACGGAAAAATGGGAAATTTCACCTTAAACTCTATGATACACGTGAAACGAGTTTAGATAGGATAGATGGCTTTCGAATAATACTGGAGAATGTGTAAAAAGTTCGAGTACATTGGGAAAGAATTCTTTTATAAAGAAATAACGAAGGAGAGGGAATTTAGGGTCGAAGAAGAAAGGGGTTGGATGGGTAATGACTAGAACGCGACGAAATTTTATCCATTTATGATAAATTTCAAAGTGCAAAATTACACAGAATCCACGCAATATGAAAATATATACGAGATATTTCCAAATGTTTTCTATAATATTTGCTTGGCGAGACAATTTTATACCGCGTCTGTACCTTTTTAACTACATGCTGAAAAAAAAAAACGAATTTGCATGAAAATCCACAGTCTAGTAATGACACATGAAGAAATTCAGAGAGGAAATTCAAAGAGGGAAGGTAAAGATGAGTTTGCAGTGAGAATTTCTTGCTCATATCCATCGAGTAGCCTCGACTGTCTACGTCTCGCTCCGTCGTATATGTTTCCGAATCTTGCTCACCCTCTTCTCACGCGCGAAATCCTTAACTTAATGGAAGTTCGGAGAACTCTCTTCCATCTTGGTTCTTGAGTGCTCCTCAGCGTTGTAGGAGCACGCGACTTACCAACAACTATGAATGTTGTTATGTCGACGACTGGCTAACAGTTTTGCTGTCTTTTTTTTCTTTTTTTTCTCTGGGGACGATGCATGGGAATTGACTAATCTTCATGATGTGCATCTTAGCTTCCACTATAAAATAATAATTTCCGTTGAACTTTCTATATCGAGAATTTTCAGTTTTTGAGAGAATTTTAAGATTCGTACAGTTGCTCGTTATACAACTCGAAGCTTTCGAACGTAGTGTAATAAGATAATTCTCTGAGTCTTTCCCTTGATAAAATTTCCGACAGGTGAAATTGTTACTTTTCGATCGCATAATAAACAACAGTTTCCTCCTCTTTCTCGATTAATTTCCCAGCGAATGTGTTCTTTGAGAGGATCAAACAGCTTTCACTGGGTTCACCCGCTCGAATATTCGCGCGCGTTGAGAGGGATTTTAATACGAGCGCCTCGGTTCCCCGAGCTTCACGTTCCGGAGTTCGACGACTCGGTGGAAATCCGAGCTTTATATCACGGACGGCGAATAAGTCGAGCAGCCTGCGGATCTCGCCCCCTCTATGGCGACCTTATCACGCTCATGGCTCCGGCTTATCGACTCCTGTTTGTCTTGTAACGTCGCGACGAACCTCGATTCCACGAGACCAGAGATCTGAATTTCTATCGCTTTGAAGAAGCGTCCTGGAACTATCGACGATTGAAACGTAACCCTGCTTTTCTCCCTGCATAGCCTGCTTGCATTTTAATTGCACTTCCACAGTCTGTTTGTTACTCTAACAGGGTATATCGTTCTGATTTTTTCAACAAATCCAATCTTTTCTTAATCTTCTAACAGTTTGCTTAGAGAGAAAAGAGTTGAGAAAAAATTTACGTAACAGATTGTGGCAAACGCAGTGTAGTACGAAAGAAACGAACACGAGGGAAGTGTAACGCTACAACTCAAATTTAAATTAAAGCTAATAAGTATGAAACTAGACTGGATCTTGTACCTTACGCGAATTTCTAAGAAACTCGAGGCGAAAATTTATTAAATGGCCGAAGGTGAATCGAAGATGGTGCGACGGAAAAGAACGGAAGGAAGGTGTAAAGTCGCGTAAACGACGTTGCCGCTGAATAATTCATGGAAGAGAGAAAAAAAAAAAAGAAAAACTACGAACACAGGGCGGTTTTTAATTATCATCCCCGTGTATTTGCAGCTAGTCGAGAAGGATTACGCGTCGACGCAGCGAGAGTACAACGGCATAACTCGGTTTTTACGATCTTAAGAGCCTTTCCCCGGCGGAAAGGGAAGCTTTATGGAAGGAAAATTGTCCTTCTCGGGGCCGCATCTCCTTGTTCGTCTTGCTTGCTACCGAGCAGCTTGCCGAATACGCGTTCGAGTCTAAAAAATGTAACGTGTTTCGAAGAATAAAACTTTATATCCTTGACCATCCAGAGAAATTATATTTTCATCTTGTGCTTCTCTCACGAAGTAATCGTATCTTTCAACGTTGGAATCGCAACTTTTGAAATGATGTTATTTTGCACGTTAACGTATTCCGTGCTTATTCGAAGACTAAAGGGCAAAAACACGATAAATCATATTCGCCATTCTTTACGAGAAAACGCCTTTAAAATTCAGTACATCGTCGATCAGTCCCATATTACCAAAATTATTTTCTTATTTGCTTTTGAAGCTGTTCCTATCACACTGTACAAAATTTTCTAAATACGTATTACCTATATTATACTATATATTATACTATATATATATTATTATACTATATATATTACACTATATATTACATAATACGTATTACGTATGTGTATGGAATCTGAACGATCAACCTGAACGATTAGTCTGAGCAAAACTTAAAGAAGATGGACGAATTTGAACGAAGCGAAGGTCCCTTCGTCTCGACCCAATCTTTCACCCAAATTTCGCAAAGGTGAACGTCTGTTTGTTCTGAAACGGCACGTGTGATTTTAATTAAACCTACCGAGATACCAGGTGCACGTTTCAAAGTACTTTTTTGCGGGTCTCGTGCTCCGTTTTCTCAGATGGTTGGTAGCGGGTTACACGAGGGCCGAACAGCGATGGTTCGAGCAGTGATTTTCGTTCAGTTAAATCAACGTAAATTACAAGAAGATTCTTTCTTACGATAAAACGAAAAATTCAAGCATGGACTGTTTTCGATGATTTGGAAAATCGTCTTAGTTCTTTGGACTACACTCCATCTTCCATCCAAACTTTCGTACAACTTTTTCAATCTTCCTGCCAAAAGATTGATTTTTTAAAAGCTTATGGAAACGATAATGTTTCTTCTTCTGTAGAAAGAATACTTTAAGAATCTGCTTTTCAAAACAAATTATATTTCGACAGCTTGTAGAAACAAATAATCAAAAATACAAAAATCTAAGTAGACAATTTCCAGTTTAGAGATACAATCCAATTATTCAAAGCTACAAAATTTTATCAAGTAGCTTTCTCCGCTAGTCTAACCAAAGCAAACTCCTGCTCACGCGTATTACCATATGAACAATAAAACGAGGGGAGGAAACCAGAGGCGCCTGGCGCTAAGAATCGCGAGACAGACTTCGATTATCACAGGCAGCCGACCCGATTATCGCGGTACGCGATGAGCATTTTATTGGTTAACGAATTTATGCACCGCCTGGAGCGGCCAGTAAAATCTAATATAACGAGACACAGTTGGCACCGGGTCGCCACCTCGTAAAACATCGGGACGCTATGTTGGCTCGAGCATAGAACGACGCTCTGGGGAGCGGCGCGTTTTCCATCCCCAAAAGAGGGCGTCGTGTCACCGCGCCGCCACGCGACACGGAGTTTTTCTCGTTTCGTCGTCGAGGTAGCTTCATCGCAGCCCTTCCTTTCTCGACAGAGGGTTGAATGGCTTCTGAGTGGCCCGTTCCAAACGAGGGTGAAATTCGTTGGGGACGTTTTGTCAACACTCCCTCTCTCTCTCTCTCTCTCTCTTTCTCTCTTTCTCTCTCTCTGGCCTAGTAAGTTTACGTTAAAACATATTACCGTGTCTTTTGTCTACGATATGTTTCGTATCCCTTGTGAGATATCGCGAAACGAAATTTTTGGTAATTTCGTGCGGAATGATACAGATTTTAGAAAATATAAATTAGGATGGATAAGGCGAAATAAAAAATTTAGCGAGGATTATCGTACTTGCAACTGATAGTAGATCTACTCCAAATAACGGAATTTCTAATCGAAATCATACGTAGCACGCGAAGCCTGTGCTTCGTCTGTGACAGGTTAAGTAAAAGACAGAAATAATTTGCATTCTATAAGATCTCAGAAATCACAATGAAAAATATATTAGCATACAGAGTTAAATGAAAATTAAACGAATCAAACCAATATCGTCAGAGAAATTAGAAACTCGATTTAAATTGAAATAATCCGTATGCATTCTGTCAAATGTTATAATTAACCTCGTAAAACGCAACAAAAATACGAGAGAAAAAGTGCAGTAAAATCTTATCCAAGCACCGTATAATCCGATGGATTCGTGCCAGTAGATTAACCCCGTTCATAGTCGGACGTACGCTGCGCGGCGACTCTTGAAAACGATATCATTCCTGTGCAACCTGTCCAACTATGGTACAAGAGACACAATAGCGTGCATCAGGAAACGTGTCACGAAAACGCGATCACGCCAGCTTTCTCCCTACGTCCGTTTTCAAAACAACGTCCAACCATTACGAAACGATTCTACTGCGGGCCCCGAAGCGTTTCCACGTACGAGGCACGAACGCTTCGCTTCGCACTCGCCTCGTTCCCAAGAGTCGCAGAAATAATAAAAATGTGACACCGTGAAACACGGAAGAGGACATCGAAGCCAGAGGGTAAAAGGAAGCAGAGGACTCGGAGGAAAGCGACGTGCGAGTATAGTCGGATCGATTTGTTTCTTGGAACGGCGTCAAGCCTTTTTGCGACGCGCTGCTAAGAAATCAACCCGTGCAACGCGTTTCCCTTATTCTCTACCCCCTTTCTTTCTTTATACCCTTCGCTCTTTTCGTCTAATCTCTGCTACAGATACGTGGAGTTCAAGCGCTGTACGTGGTCACGTGTCGTCAGAGAAAAAGATATAGTGAAATCTCGAAAGTGATAAGAAATTTAAAGTAACATATGTGCTTGTTGCAAATTAAACTGACCAGTTTAACCCTTTCGCTTTGGGTGCCGCTTATAGGCGGCGCCGGCGAGATGACCTGTGGGTACGAGCGTCGTTTATAGACGACATCCACGAAATGACCTGGGTTCGGCACCCCATATATCGGACATACACCAATACCATCTGTAGTCAATAATATATTTTTTCTGTTGATTTTATCGATATATTGGATTAATCGCTTCTTAAAATTACTCATCGTTGAAACAACATCATAACGTTTTACGCAATAAGTTTCAAACATCCAAACGATCGTATACTGTTTCGTGCTAAAAAATCTGTTAAAGCCATTGACAGTGAAACGATATTTCATATACGGTTCTTACAAGAATTATCGTTATTTAAGACTTAGGAAAACGTATATACAGCAACCACGCACACTGTGCGCATTTCTGGCGCGCGCTTCCGGACGAAAGGGTTAATCAAGTTCTTCATTTCGCATCGCCTAATTGGTATGGAAAAATAGTTAGAGCGTAGACGTCGCTGCTTGGTATCGATTGTGGCGCAACTCGAGAAACGTAAATTGATCGATTTCTCGTCTTATGAAGTTCATGATTTCATATTATTTAATTAGCATTCAAAATTCACTTACATATTATTTATTATATTTTAGATTTCAAATGTTCACGATGGCCAGGTGTAGCGATATTGATTTTCAGCAACAACCGTGCAGCCGTTGTACTTGCACTACGCACGTACGCTTCGCGCCAACGTAGACATTGACGCAGTCGTAGACGTCTTCCTAGACGTTGCGATCTACTTCTTCGAGGCAGATCTCGTGTTTCAAGTTTCTCGAAGAACCGATATCGTGACATTATTTGTTACGCCCTGAGGCTTACTATAGGCCGCGTCTTAACCGTCTCTCTGGACACTACATATCGCCGACAGATCGCCTGACACGAGCGGCAAAATACATACAATGTAGCGACAAACGCATAATTAGTCGAGCAGCGAGTTCTAGAAACTTCGATTCGGTCGTTATTTATCCGTACAAAGAAGGTGGCATATGTGATCATCGACGCGAACGGTGGCGTGATCCTAACGTATTGGGGGTCGTCTTCAAGAGAAGAGAAAACAAAGAATCGAAGGACCATCAGTATCATTTGAGAACTCGATCGGAATGCATCGAGAAGTTCAAACGAATAAAATCCAGGTCGCTTAGTCTAACGAATATATCGAGAAATATTATAAAGTCGGGTCAAATTACTGTAATAAACTAACTGTATCGTGACGTGTTCTTTGTAATTTTAAATATTGTTGGAAATAGAAGATTATATTAACCCTGTTATCTTAACCGAAACAGGGGAACGACTGATTCGTGGCGTCGATTATCAAAATCGTAGCGAGAATTTACGCCTCTCGCTTTCTTCGCGATCGGTCGTAACATTATTTATTATACTTCTTGAAGCAACAATGCGTATGTTCGTACGAACGTGTGTCGTTTCCTTTAAAAGTGATGATAACATCCGATATCACGAATCTCTCCCTTGCGATTTAGGGTTTCTCTCTCATTCCCTTAGAACAAGGATCGATTCCTCGAAATGAACGTGTATCTTCCACGGACTTGCTCCCAGGAAGATGGAGACGACGACTTTTGCGATGCAAATGTAAGATTGTCTTGTGTTCTCTGACTGTCGGTGGGTGAAACACGTCCAACAAGGTTATTGCGCGATTCCTTCGGCGTCTCGGGTTCGGAGATGAATCGTTTGGACGTCGGTGCGGTAGATTTCGAGTTTATGACTGTCTGGGTGAATCACGAGGCTTCGATTAACCCACAGCAGTCTTTGACGAGTACTCCCTTCTAGATGGAAATTTTAATTTAGTTTCATAGGATACCCGTAACTTCTAGATTTTAGAATTCGAGAAAATCTCCAGGGAGGACTCTCTGGAAATTGCTTTATTTTACTGGCATTCTTACGAATTAATTTGCATTGATTACAGTGATAAAAGTACTGTCTTCTCTAACTTATATATTATGTCTGGCTTTCTTCTTTGAATCATATAAATGTCTGCATTCGTTGCTCCTTATTATCGTTAAATTGTCGTTCATAAAACATCGATCGAAGTAATTATCGCGATAGCTATTACTGAAATGTATAAATTAACGAGAAGCAAATGACTAATTACGTATTGTCGAAAATATTGAAATAGGTAGTTATGGACAATAATGTATTCGTGCGTTGTGTAATTATACGCATTGATGTAAATAATAATGTAACGTATAATTTATATAAAGAATTTGTAACGTTAAAATCTTGAAATTTCGCATTTCATACGTTACGACCTACTACATAATCCATAGGCAGATTGGGTAACAATAGAGAGTTCGTAAACAACATAATCCCCGAAGACACCGTCTCCAAACTTCTCCAACCCTGTATAATCCTATTTCTAATACCACAGCCCTATATCCAAGCCGCGGAAACTTCCGTCAACGAA
Organism: Bombus soroeensis; assembly: GCA_014737365.1. Classification (NCBI taxonomy): domain Eukaryota; kingdom Metazoa; phylum Arthropoda; class Insecta; order Hymenoptera; family Apidae; genus Bombus; species Bombus soroeensis. The sequence continues at coordinate 130,757 of JACXIL010000024.1, read as the reverse complement.
TCAACACGGCCGTCAAACTCGATCCACGCGTTTCGTTACGCCCTCTTCTCCCCGAAAGTTACACCGCGAAGAAAAGTGGCAAGCGTGCAGTAAATTTTCCCGGCTGATAATCCGTTTATATCGCGTTGCGAGCTGATTTACGAGATCGCGTCTGTGGTTTACGCGTTTATCTCACGATCTTAACTTCTCCGTTCAGGCTTCGTCGAGGCTCGTTGTTTTAAACTCGAGCACACAACCAACCCCCATCCCCGACTACCTTTCCTCTCGCTAATTGTTTGTTCAGCCAATTAATTCCCTTCTTACGGATTAGTCGTTGTTTTCCGTCGGCGCCATGGTAAATAAGGATAACGAAAGAGACCAGACGTACACGCAGCCAAGGGATTTCGTTTTTTTCTATTCGCATAGCTGGCCTGGTCCCGCTTAGAAATGTTAATTAAGCCCCTCAAATATTTATTTTGCCCCTGTGCACCAAGACGGGAGCGCCGAATTTCCTCCTCGCTCTCTGTATTTTCATTCCTGAACAATTTTGATAATTGGGATAATTGGGGATGAAAAACTTTTGCGGCTAGTTTATGGTAACTTTGAGAACTGTCCGCGTAAAGATGGTAAAGTATAATGTACGCAATTTCTTGCTTAATAGACAGAGGTGTGAACAAATTTCTAGCCACATAGACTTCGCGCTTTATATTTTAAAACTGATGTCTGAGTGTATCTCAACTAGAATTGAACGAAACGAATCTTAAATTCTGGACAAATTCTCTAATCGTACGTGATTCTAATTTAATTTCTAATCATATTCTTCTCGACATCGTGTAATCCCGTTATGAAACGTTTCATGCGTTACGAAGCTTAGTAATAAATTTTCTTTCAGCTCGTTTTGCCCCGTTATCAAAAATACCAGGAGTTTGAAACTCTGCAATGGAGAATCTAAGTAATAGCTCTCATTTCGTAATGAACATTTTGTTTGACGGAATAACAGTGGAAAGTGCAGGATTCAGGTTGGACTAGAGTGGAGGTAAGGTAACAGGCGAATCATGGTAACCAGATTCGAGGCAATTAAAAGGCACAGTGTCCTCAAGATCTGGTTACAGCGAAAGCTGGAACGCGTGGCTCGATATCTGGAAGCTGGCCCACGTAAATCATGCCTCAAGAGCGAGTTCCTTCGCTTTGCAATGAACATCTTTCGTGTAACGATGCCATAACCGTTGTTATAGCCCCCCATTGCCTCTATTAAACCGAGGGTCGAGTGATTTCGCGTCCGTGTAATTTTTCCCCCTCGCGATTTTTCCACTCCCTCGCGTTCCAACGGAAGGCATTTTACTTTCGTAACTTCGATAAACCGACCTCCCTTTTCCATCTGATAAACCGACGAGGACTGTCATAAACGAGCCAGTAAAATTACTCAGGAAAGATAAGATTGAAAATTTCCTAAAGATTTTTCTTTTTTTGAATTGATGCGAATTTATATAACCACAGGTCAAAGGGATGGGAAGTTTATTTAAAATATAAGAGAAGAAAGTCAATTAGTTTTTCAGGAAGAACAAGAGTGACAGTGTATGCACGTGTGTTTTTTAATTTATATTCTAATGCCAAAAGAGAGAGAGAGAGAGAGAGAGAGAGAGAGAGAGAGAGGAACCGTGGTTCTCGATAACGCGCAGTTTGTAACGCCGCGCTCCGGCCAATTTAAATTTCGATCACGTTGATTTAATTCACCTTGAAATTGGCCGCGATATTAGTGGACCACGATCGAATTCAGATTACTATACCTTCAGGGTGATCGCGGTCGCGTAGTTTGATATTATATAAAGAGCTCAATGCGTGGAAGAATGGTATAAGCGTATCTTTTTTAGATAAATAAAATAAAACAGTTTCAAGTTCCTTAACTTCGAATCGCTTCGATTTGGTTCGCTTCGCTAATCGGAGATAAATCGTTGCAAGTAGTACGAGTCAACGATTACCTCCACGCTATCGTAGAAAAACGTTTTCTCTCGTTCCTAATTCTAATTTTCCATTATATTTACGATATGTACTCTGTCTGGAACTACGTTAAACAAGTAATACCGATATACCGATAATCCAATTAATTTGGCCAATTAAGCAATTAATACGGGTCAACGGATATCTGTACGCTACGAAAACGAGTATTTTCTTCTTTCTCATTCTTATTTTCCAATGATATTTCCGTCGTGTATTTTATCTGTAATTACATTCGACAAGTAGCAGAAATAATCCACCAAATCGGCATGGAGTTGCAAGTAGTACGACTCGATTACTCGCCGCCGCGTTCAATCGCTAATTCGACGATTCGAGAGCGGGCAGAATAAAAGGGAAAAAAACACGGTGTTTCTTTCAACTGCGATCGAAATACAGGACGAGTACGAGTTTCAGGCGAACGTACCGTCGCGCGAAAAATTTACAGGGCCGTCCGATGTAAATCACAGGCACAATCAGCGCGGCCGAATCAACAGACGAGAAATCCGCGTTATTTCTCTGCCGGTCGGTCGACCGGTTCGTAATCCACGAACAGAGACAGAACGAAAGCGAGAGAGGAAAGGGCGGAAAAGCCTCGTCAAAAGGTGTAAAAATGTAATTCACCGATTTCACGTAGCTCGTGACGAGCTACAGTGCGTTCCTGCAGACGAACGCGCGCGCACGTGCACTGATACAACATTGTTTTCAGGGTTATCGGGAAAATGGAAAAAAATGCATCCGCCGTTATCCGGATTATTCGATTCACGGCCGGTCACCTGCGTCTCGTTCCGACGGTTCGACAGCCACGATCGAGGGATGAAAAAGCGATCCTGCAAGGTATTTCGTCCGGCAGCGATTGTTTTCTCATTTTTTCCTATCTTTTTTTCCAACCCGGCTTTTTCCTTCTCTCTTTTTTCCCGGTTTTGCTTGGAAAGGTCACTATGCAGCTTTTCTCACTCTCTCTCTCTCTCTCTCTCTCTCTCTCTCTCTGACACGCGCGCACGCCGGAATGTTTCACAATGTTCCCTGACGATATTCCGCGTCGTTGGTCATTTTCGCTTTCCGGTGGATATTTGATTGGAGAGGCTCTCAGCGAACGATAGTTTTCGACGTAGGCGTAATTTGGAGACAACGTAGAACGATTTGCTCGTTTCTCGATTGCTTGTCGAGGCAAGATTCTCAATACAGAGATCAATTACACTCGCGAACTAAATTAGTTACAGGTCGATATTCCTTAGCAGAAAACATACGATGACAAAATATCAGAGAAAGAATGAACGTGTATTGCGTGTACGCTAAATTATCGACTACCGTCACAGTTAAAGCGACAGTTTAGAGACACGACGGAAGAGAAAGAGCATTGACTAGTTCCGCCGCGACGTAGATAAGCAACTGCGCCGGAGGGGCGTTCGATAAATCATCTGGTCGTACCACTGACTAACGCAAGCACCGGCAATATTGCCCGGTGAATTATTGACTCGTACTACTGGCGAAAGTAAACCTCTCGCTAGTTCCAGCCAAGGAATTTAAGGAATCTACGAAACTACGGAAACCGGAAACAAGCGCGCAATTTTCAGCCGTTTCCTAAAATCGGCCACGTCCCAGTGAACCTTCGCGAAGTGCGTCGTCCTTTCGAAGTGGAAAAGGATCCAGGAAACGGCGTGTTCCTTTGCGAAACGTTTGCCATGACGGAAGTTATGAGACGGTAGCTCGTTTCTCGAAACCATCGCGAATTGCCGAAACTTTGTCGACTCTGCAACTTCCTCCTACTGTCTTCGCCTCTCGTACCAAGTCCTCCACTTTATACCGATTCTTCCGTCTGGCAACGAAACAATCCGTGTAAAAGCTGGTGGCCGGATGCGGCGAGTATTTACGCGTCGAACCACGCTGGCTAAACGGGCCGCGTTTTCGAGGCAAACAACCGGCTGTCCGCGCATCGCGACGCATTAAGAACGCGACGTCTTCGAGTTGAATGCTTCTCCGGTGCCTTGTTAGAGACAAGGATTGGAACAAGGAAGTGAATAGAAGGGAAGAGAGCAGCGGTTAAGAGAGAATAATGGGTAGAAAAATATCTCCCTATTGTATTCCACGCGTGAACGTTTCGCGTTACGTCGATATCAATGACAGAGCGAATTTCACGACAGAGAATCGAGCGAAATTCACCAACAATCTCTACCGACGACGATATTGCACCGATACAAGTATCATCCGGTAATTTCTATTAATTTAATTTAATTTATACAATAGTGTAGTATCTTTCGACGTGTGTTCTTCTAGAGTAAGGATAAGGGAGGATGTTCTATTTAAAGCGAAGTTTAATTCTATTTTAACAAGCAATACCCGATACAAAAACTGACTACAGTATCTCCGTACGTCTTATTCTAACACTCGGCTCACAGCTTCTGCTTGGCAGATCAAAAAAATGCCGACCCTCAACCCCTGCACTCTTCTACCACTCCTTTACTCATTTAGCTTTTACGTCACCAAAGCATACTCTCTCATTTACACTCTCTTTCTCTCTTTTTCTCTTCCCCAGCGCTCTTAAGACTCTTAGTTTATTCCTTACACTCAAACGTAAATATATAGACTAAGCGTATATCCCTCTTTTTCGATACTTGAATAGTATCGCATCAAGCTGCGTAAATATCGTGTAAAAGTATTCTTGTAAAAGGTAGAAAATGTGACGTATCGTAATGCCATTGACGGAAATATCTAGTAATTGTTCCTTAGTATGGTGATCGGTGTAGACTAATTTTAGCGAGTTCTACTGAATAAAATCTGTATCGGTGAAATCTTAGTGGATGATTTCGATGTAACCCGAATGTACTAACCGATGATCTCGTATCTCTGGCGACTGAACTCGTGTGGAAAAGTCAGTGCGCGGTTAGACAGAGCGGAACGAGACTAAAGGGTGTGGAATTGTGCGAGAACAGAAAGAAAGACGTGGAATAAACGGGTGGAGGTTGGGGGTGGAGGGAGTGCATGGCGGCGGGAAGAAAAGTTGGTCCGAAGGAACGAAGTAATTTAAAAAGTTTCTGCTCCATGACATCTCGCGATAACAAATTATCCCTGGCCCATTATCCACAAATGCGATTATGATAAGAAAGAACCGGCGGGGGTAAACTTTAATGCAGTGAGTTCCAGTTAGCGGCCTGCGGAAGAATCGCTGCCGCTGGATATTGTAACGTCTGCGTGCTCGCAATTCACGCGGACAAGCCAACCCCTTTCGCGTTTCACCACTCCTTTTCCTTATTCTTTCATCCCCTCTCTCTCCCTCTCTCTCTCTCTCTCTGTCTGTCTGTCTCTCTTTCTCTCTCCTACAAGAAACGTACGACGACCAGGTTGAAGAAAAACAAAAGGCACAAGTTGTAGTACGATTCCTACGAATTCTACGAGAGTTTCGCTGGAAAACTGGAAACAGCCTGCGTGCGCGCTACGTTCCTTCCGATTAAGTAGAAAAGTAGCTAGTTGGCCTCGTTATTGTTTGAAATTGATGGTGGGCAAGATAACAAGCTGTTTGAGAATTTTTCTGGAATAGGTTGTCTGATTCTAAGAGAAAAAGGACGAGTTGGGTATTCATGGGGGTGATTGTTTGTCGTTGATCGTGAATCGTGCTATGGTAAGGTAAGATAACATCTTTTTATAGAAAAGATTCTTAAGATCGAGTATTATATGAAAAACTTGAAAACTTAAAGCTTAACAATTTTGCGATGAAGAAAAGGATAATTATTAATTGAAAGGGATGCTGTTTCTCTTGAAGTCGATAGTGAAACCTACCTGACAATGCGTCGTGTTACATAACGAAAAGTATTACGTACATCGATATCTATCAACGTATTAGATTGACGATGATGAAATTTATTTAGATAGACTAAACGATAAACAATCTTGTACTCGTATGATTAATGAAACGTTCGCGTATAATAATTTAGACTTATCTTGCGGTAAAAGATATATGATGTGTCTTCGCTATAACTCGAAAATTCAAGACTCTAATACTCTTAAGCTAGGGATACTTAGTCATTATCACAGTAACGATCCTGTATTATAGACCCAATTTAAGATTAATTTAAATTGGGATTACTTTCGTATCATTTCGTAATTTTTTACCAAAGAATAAATGCATTAAATTTAGAAACATTTGGTATTAATTTCAACTATTTATTTCCTTCAATATTATTAATACCGATTTCTTTTCCAATAACTTTTGCAAGACGCTGGTTTATTTGCTAAACGTAAACAAACGTTTCAACGCGTTTTATAAAAGAATGCTCGAACATTAAATTAAATTGCTTAACTATCTATTTTCTCTTTTTCTATAAATATGATTTATTGTTTGTAACTAAACATCCGATAAAAGGAACGATCGTCCTTATTAGGTTACACGAATGTCGTCTCTCTGTGAAATATTCAGTTCGTCATGGTCGTGTAATGCAATCTCGGTAGAACGAGGGTTTATCGAGTTCATAGAGTCGCGATGAATATCGTAAATTGGGAAGATCGAGCAGAACGATCGTCGTTATGACGGATAAGGAAGAACATTCCGAATGGTCTGCTGAGATGGAATCGTGGAGAAGATGGAAGCGGTTTGATGTCTAATCTCTTCCCAAAACCTAGCGACTGTGGATGATTAATGTAGAGAAGAGACCGACTATCTTGGCGAAACCTACCATTGTACCCTTCGTCTCTACCTAAACTATTTATGAGAAATCTGAAATTACAAAAATACACGTAATATATAAAATATCCCAAGTACGGTACTTGTTGTAATATTTAGAAAACGAGACAAATCTCTTGCGTTCCATTTCTTTAAGTTTATTATTCATACGACGCATATGATACGTTCACACGAAATATTATTCATTTGCATAAATATCCGTGGTATACTCACTAACAAAATCACCAAACTATTCGACAGAGAATAAATCCAAGTAAAACAGCAATGACAAACCAGTGAAAAAACTGCTCTGTGCATTTGCTTCTTATGCTCGACTCTCGTGTCTCCCTGTAATTAAACATTAATTCGGGATCACGGAGGATAATTCTGTAACAGGAGACGGAAAACTCTTAATCTCTGTACAAGGCTCTACAGTTTCCCTCGTACTATCGATATAACTGTGATAAAAAAAAAAAAGAGGAGAGAAAAAACAATGAAGCAAAAAGTGAAGAGAGAGTTTTCGAGTGACAAAGGGGATTAAACGAGTGAATTAAAAGCTGTATTCGGGAGGATGAACGAACACATGATCGAAAAGGAGTGGGGGGAAAGGTGATGTAGCTGGTTTAATTGACGAAAAAATCGTCAGCTGCCAGGAGGCGGATTAACGAGAGACGCGTGTTACACGTTTGCTAGCGCGTATTTGTTCGCGAGCGCGATAAATCAGGATAAGTGTATTTCTCTGGCGATGATGGTCGATCGAACGATAAATTTCTGGTCTGGCCTCCCTGGCAAATATGTACCGTATCCGGGGCAATTTTCGCGGACGTCGTTGAATCAGAAACACTTGCACGCTGCACCAATTTTCCAACGTTAAACAATTTTCCCAGCCGCTCCACGTTTCGCGCCGGTTGAACGTCGCGTGTGTGCACATGCGATTTAATGATAATTGGCCGAGCAGAGTGCTGACCGATTAGCGGAATGCAATCACGAGAATACGCGGACATCGATGATTTACGGTCTTACGCGAGAAAGGAAAGCGAGAACGAAGAACGCGTCTTCGAAGATATTTCAGAAAATCTTCCAGATTAGCTGCTTATAAGTGTGGATATTTCGTAAAAAAAACAAAAAATAGCATCACTTTTACGTTCAAGAAACAAAGTAAGAAACACTCGATTAAAGATAGTGTTTTCGCTTTCCACGAATTTTATCTGAAATTATAAATCACCAAGTTTGATCAAAATCCTGCAAAATGAGATCTAATGGCTTCCTGGAGGAACACGAAAAAGTTTAGCCTATTTTCTCGAGTTGCTCGGTCCCAAATAGCTTCCGTTCACAGCCAGGAAGCAGCCAGTGCAGCGTTTAACACGAGAGGACCGTTGAATTACAATGAAACGCGAGAACGATAATCTACCGGCCGTTGTTTCTTAGCATCCCCGGTCGTCGAGGGTTGCACACCGAGGAAACCAACTGGCGAGAGCACTTCGCCCATGCAATAAAATTCACGGGACTCGGGAACGTCTCTCTACGAAATGGATATTTACGAAAATAGCGTATCGATCTTCTACGCTTCTTAGCCTTCGTAAACATTTCGTAAACTTCGTATTGTACAGAGAACTAAGCGAATTGCCAAAGCTTCGTACCAAAGTGTCGATAGCAAAGTATCGCGAAGCAAGTGGGAAACAATTTGGGAAATGCATTGGCAGACTAGGATTCGTGGTATCAGGAAGAAATTTGGCGAAACGCGATAAACATGTTTTATTAAGATAAAAAAAAGAACTCAGCTTCCTTCGAAATCTCATTTCTTCGATCGTGTAAAAATATGAATTTGCATAAATATCTGTAGGCCAATTATTATTACTTTATTTGTTTGTTCCATGGTCGAAGGAACGAAAAGCTATCTACGACCCAACATTGCTACAGCATCTTGTGATTTGTAGTTGACCAACAGTGGCGAAGGGAAAGGGAGATGGAGGAGGAAACGCTTTAAGGGAAACGGAGAATATCACGAAATTCCATGTCGGTTAATTTATGTCGATGGGACGCCAAGACGAGATCGATGGCAGGGACAAAGTTGGGAATGATCGAAGTTCGCCGAGGAAAACGGAGACGCAGCCGCATCCATCGAGAGTGATACCGATGAAAACTTTACCATCAACGTGAGCTGGAGCCAGGAAGCGAATCACAAACGCGAGGCGAGTTGCAGACACAGTGAGGGAATGTAAAAGCTTTTGTAAGATTTGAATTTCTCGTTCTACGATGGGTCTTACTACGAGCGTTGACGAACCGTGGCTTGCAGATCCTCTGGAATTTTTCTTTCTCCGAGAAACTTTGAATGATTTCGCTCGTTGTGCTTGTATAATAATCGGTGATTGAAAGATCAGATAGAAATTCAAATATAGTTGGCTCACGTACGAAAATGATGAAAACCAATTCCCTCGTTATATCGTCTTTGAACTTCTCTAGTAATCTTTCTCTTGGAAATTTTATCCAGTTATATTCACCGTCTGTGTATAACGTAACTCTTTTGATCTTCTATCAACAGAGATTCAAACGCCTAAAACATTCCAAATTCCTCGAACGAACTAATCGAATTTTTCGATTGATCAAAGAAGCTTCGTTTTCATACGAGAGAAAATAATTTACTTGGAACCATTATATTAATTAATTTATCGAACAGAAACCAGAGCTTCCAAATCAAAATATATAACTTCTCGCTATTCTTATTTCTCAATCTTTCATACGAAAGACCGTTTACAAATTTTTCTTTAATCGCAATTTTAAATAACCCAGCTTATGCCGTACTCCTCACGCGTTCCAAACTCTACGGTTGGGCTCAAACTTGTATCACCCTTGTTCCCATCGCTGATAATAATGCTGCACATGAGAAGTCCATTTACAGTCACAAATAATCGATCAAATAACGTCAACAACTACGTAAAACGAATTAAAAGTATCTAAAATGGAAAGCTGCATAATTCAAGGAATAAAATTCAGAGCCAACTGTTACGAAGTCGGTAAGAAGCACGGGATTCTGCCGTTTAAAATGCTTTTTGTCCCAAGTCGATACGACTTTCCGTTCCCGAGATATCGTCCTTTAAATCCAAACGTAATTTTTGCCGTCTCGCTGTTTCTATCCTCGTCGCGCGACTCGCGCCTCTCCCTCGCTCCCGAGCACTGACCTATCTCACGCCTGGCACTTGTGCGCTGGTCAGTGACGGACTCCGAGTCAGCGGTTTTTTTCTACTATCCAATACTACTACTACTACGCCGCGTGCGTATGCCGTGGGGGAAAAATGGGTCACGCTATTTCCGGGAATTTCGGCTGCCATTCACGTTGTCTCGTGCGATTCGAACCGCGCGCTTTCAAAGGCTGTATCTCCGTAACGGATCGTGATATCTGGACGAAACAAAGTGCGTTTTAAATAATATAATTTCCTCTATCCACTGGGGAGTGTTTGTATAAAATTTGGAGATTTTTCGAACGTGTTTTGAAGGGCTAAAGATAAGAACGAAAAGCGTTGGAGGAAATGTTGAAATCGAGTTGGATGCCTGAGTATACATCTTAATTCGATAAATAATTTGTAGAATTTAGAAGGCTTTATTTTGTAGCCATCCTGCGATAGGTAAATATTTAACGAGGGGATGGATTGATTTGCAAATTGGCATGGCAGCGTGGAAAAATATTTCACGTGGTCGATTGTGCTTTCGCGAGAAACAATAAATACAAGAGAAAAGCAAAATGAAACACTCGAGAGAGAAAGAGGAGGCAGAGGTGGAGGGAGTGGCCTCTTTGTACGAAAGCTTCAACATTCTCGATTCTCGGTTTAACGAAAAAAACGTCGAATCGGTTGAATCAGTAGCGACAGAAGAAGTAGACTCATGCGGGGCTTAAACATCGAACGAGTTATCGGAAATCGCCTGTGCGATACGTAACAGAGAGTTGATAAAACAATCAGAAAATCGGCTCGGTGTTTGTAGCTCTTGAAAACAGTTTGCGCGAGAGCCAGTGAATTTAATTTCAAGCTTTCGTGTCAAAATCGTCGGAAAACAGGAATTTTTATAGAAAAATACGTCCTATTATACAGGGTTTCCAAGTTATCCAAATTTCAAAATGTTTCGTATAACACACACGATATATTCGTAAAAGGTGTCGATAAATGATCGAATATTATACTTTCCAACTGTATACGAATATTACAATCCAGTGATTACGATTCATCTTTCTACCGTGATATCCCATTAGACTCCCACACTCGTCTGCAACAGAAATCACCATGAAATAAAAACAAACTTTATTCTATATGAACTCACATTTATCGAGCGATTTTCGTCGACGTTCGCTTTCGATAAAACCACACCCATCCTCTGCTGTTCATAGAACCGTATGAGAACGTAACGTCGACGTACTACGGACCGTGAAATGGACGAAACACCAGCCGATACTCGTTTCACGTGGAAACGCTACATTTCGCGGACTAGCTTCTACTTTCTCTCTCTCTCTCTCTCTCTCTCTCTCTCTCTCTCTCTCACTCACTCACTCTGCGAACAAACGACACGGCCTCCAGACTAGTCTGCCAGAATTCACCCTTCCACCTTTTGAAACCCACCCTTTTCCTCCACCTCATCAACCAGACATTCTCTGTCCTCATCTTTTAAAGGAACATCTCCTATTTACGTTTCGCTTCTTCTTTCGTTGTCGTCCCTCCGACGAAAGCCATTATTTCACAGCGAAAGAACAGTGGAACGGAATTATTCTCCTCGTCTGGTAAGATCGACTGCTTTCCAGCCGATCTCATCATCGAATGGATCCGCGTCCCGACCGGCGCGAGCTCGTAGGAGCGGAAAGTTGCATGTACAGCGAAACGTAATCCCCCTCTGGAGATGTTTCGAAATTCAAATGACTGCCACCCGCGATACGCTCCCCAAGGCCTTCCAGAGGAACCATCGAGGACGGTCAAACGAACCTGTAGCCTTCGCGTTAAGCGAACACCCGGCGACTGCTCAATATTTAACAGCGTTTGAGAAACGTGCCAGTGAAGTCTGGTGACAATCTAGTTTTGACTTTAATAACTCGCGACCATCAGCTACGAATGGTTTCAGCGGGTAGAAACCGAACCCCTGCACAGGTACATTCGGAACTCTGCGCGGAATCTATAGCGGCACATGAGTGTAAGAACAATTTAAATCTTGTTGTACTTTTGTCTCGGAATCAAGATCGTTAGGATATACGTAATGTAATAATAACGAGTAAACTTCGGACAAAACTATATCGCCGCTACGTCCATCCCTCGAACGTAGACAAATTTGAATTTTCCGACTTTCCCCCGATCAGTACAAATAAACGAACGCGATCGCGAGCGAGATTATCTTCAGAGTATCTTCAGAGTATTTTCCGAGTTACCGTCGCGCGACTTTGTACGGTGTCTGTATACGAATATTTATAATTTATTTATTACTCAAATACATCTTGACGGATAATATCCACACTCTCAAATCTTCATTACTTAATATCAACCTTCAACCATACCTCCACAATTGGTGACCACCCGACGTGAGTTGAACACGACTAAACAACCTCCAGAAATCTTTTTCGGATTAAGATGATTTTCTGTTTGCGTCGAAGAATGCAACGCGGTGACTTTACGATACAGCGAAGCATCGTATACATTTTACTTGGTTGTTCGACAAATTTCCTTAGTCCACGCGTGGCACTTAGTAGAAATTCGTCTCGTTAGAAGTCGGTCATTGTTCGTTCTCTTGTTAAAAAACTAAAAAGTTTTGACCTGGCGGAATATTGCCAAACCATCGTCCATCAGCGACCAACTTTTTTACACCTGTTCGAGCAGTACGTCTCGCTACAGACCGACTGGAGGAGGTGACTGCAAAATTGGTCGTCTCTTAGACGTAACTAGTTAATCGTTGATCGTCATTCTTAGTTGCTAGTTGTCTTTTTTAGTCGTCACTTGTCACAGAGTCGACGCTCATCGATAGATAGCTATTTTTAGTTAATCGGCGCATCACGCGCAAGATACAACGATATTCGACCAACCACGGGGATCAACAGTTTAAAATATCAGCATCGTTTTTTTTAAATATGTATGTTTTTCGTCTGACTCTGTAAAGTTCAATCTTCTTCGTGTACTAATTTACTAAAAGGCTCGAACATTCATACTTTTTCCATTAACGAATCCAAGTTCCTTTCTTATCAAACAATAATAGCAAACTTTTGAGCGGTGGTGTATTTAAAAGCAAGCAGTCGACCGAGAGCTTTGAAAACTTATACTTGCAAGTTCCAGCTCCATTAACTTCATTCCTTTGGTTCTTTTTTTTTTAATTTTAGCCCCGTTTATGTCAAGATGCAATTTGTAGAAGAATCCTCGGGCAACTTGTTTATAAATTTAATAATAATTTTACCGAACAACTGGAAACAAATTTCCTTCATATAAACAGCGCTAACCAGAATTTATAATCAAATCGAGACAGCTTTATCGGAAACGAAATGAACAGCAGAATAGTTAAAATATCAATAACATCCGATATATATGAACAAAGTTTCCACGCGGGATTCTAGCGTAACAGCGGGGCTCGGAACGAGCATTACTCATTGTAGAAACGAATGTCGCATTCTGCGATACGTGACAAACGTTCCATAAATTATAACTTTATACCGCGTGTTTAAAACTCATTTCATTGTGATTGATTCTGAATTGGTCAGTTAGTTATTTATTTACATTTATGGAAAGTGTTGCTTGCCCGATTATCGCGGCAGTTCCTTCGGTTATGACTTGGATCAACTGCAAAGGAAATTTTACATCGATATATTAAAATGCTGTATCTAAAAGATGAATTTTTTCTCATAAAATTATTGTAATATCGTAAACTGTTTAATGATTTATTTACGATTAATGAATTGTACAGATGTTGATTAGGCAGGAAACGATGGTCGTTTAACGTGAACTAAATACAATAACGTACTTTAATTTAGACAACTCGATAGTTAATTTGCAACTCACGCGGACCACACTCTCTCGACAACGCTAGTGTGACATCAACCACATCTCAATCCGCATCAAAGACGAAGCCACACACATCGGAAAGATAGCAACCAGATCCTCACTGCGTAGCCTCAATAGCCTCAAGAACCCATCATAAATCTTGGCATTTTCACACCTAAGGTCCTTCAGATCAAAAACAATCATCTTCTATTTCCAGCGATATTTACATTTTTGTCTACTACGGGATGATAAGGAAAAGTTGGTTTTCTCACGTTACTCTCTCGGGGGCGGCTAAGAACCTTCCTAGTCCATCAATCTTCTTATTAACCAATCAAAAACAATGTCTATTATCCTCACTTTCCTAGCAAAAGTATCTTTAACAAATCGGCTCATCTCGTGTCCTTAGACACACCCATCACTAGCTTTCCTCCGCCACAGCATCATCATTGAACATCGCTTATTCTCTATCTTTAGAACAGTCAACATCTTTACCAAGTTTCCACCCTTAGATCAGTCGCGTGCTTAACTTATCGGTGTAATTACCTTTCATATAAAGTTATTGAAGTAAACTGTGATTTGTAGGTGTCAATTCAGTGTATATTCAAGTGTATATTACTAAGTTCATAATAAAGAGTTGTAGTATCTTTCGATGTGTGGTTCTTCTAGAGTAAGAATAAGGAAGGATGTTCTATTTAAAGGGAAGTTTAATTCTATTTTAACGAGCAATACCCGATACAAAAACTGACTACAATATCTCAGTAGGTCTTATTTTAACACTCGGCTCACAGCTTCTGCTTGCCAGGTCAAAAAATGCCGACCTTCAACCCTCGCACTCTTCTCCCACTCCTTTACTCACTTAGTTTTTACGTCACCAAAGCATACTCTCTCACTTACACTCTCTCTCTCTCTCTCTTTCTCTCTTCCCCAGCGCTCTTAAGACTCTTAGTTTATTCCTTAGACTCTAATCTAAATATATAGAGTAAGCCTATATCCCCCTTTTCCGATACTAAAGAGTGATAAAAGGAAAGTTAATAGTTGTGTTACGGCTCAACCTTCTTGTTCTTTAAAACCTACGTCTCCAGTTTACGTGACACTAGCAACACTCTCTGGACAACGCAACTCGCACTCTCTGACTTCTCAACTTATACTCCGGCTTCCTAACTGACACTGACTCTTAATTCGTCTTTCTCCCTTAGAGCATCCCTTTGTCTCTTCTTAGGTCCATCATGCACATGTTCCCCATTTGCCCGTGGTCAGGGTCACGTAGGCCTTTTCTAGGAAACTACTCAATCGAAAGACCGACGACACGTTGATGGATCGTCGACACCTGGGCTCTCTGGCGACACTGTTTATTGTTCAGCCGATATCTCTTAGGCCTTTTGTCCAAGATACTACGTTATTATGCATCTTTTTCCAAGAACTTTCTGCATATGTCGCGCGTATAGGAAAATCGTTATCCTATGGAAATATCTGGAAGAATCTTATTCTTTTTCCGTGAAAGATCCATTTCCAGAAATTTTCCAGTTACATTCGCGATAGATAAACAAAACGAACGAACGCCGTTTAAAATACCGCTAATAAGCTTAAAGCTTATTTGGAAAGTTGGTGGTGCAGGTTGTTTCGCCGAAATTTTGAAGGAGCACGGATTCCCTTATCGCGTTTGCGCTCGATTCAACGTATTCGTGTATGCATCCTGGTACGTGCAAAGCAATAAGCATCCAGGCAACGTCGAAATTTGTCGCGACCTTAATGCGATTATGTTCGTCAGCGTTTCCACGTTCTACGCGTGCATAATGCGAGTCGAATTCGACGAGGGAATCGTGACACGATTCGACTGTTGCACGAAGGAAAAGGAAGCCTCTGTTAGTATTCTATAATCGGACTTTCTCTGTACGTGTACGTTCGCTATAGTCCTTTTGTTATTAAATTTATAGTTTTTTAGCTGATTCTCGTTGATTCGTTCTTGGAAGCTTTATTTTTCTGATTCGATGATCTTTTAACTTTTTAACATCTCTTATTCTTGTATAATATTTTCTAATTTGTTTAATTGTCAAACTCTTGCCAGGAATACTACAAAGCAGACATTATTCGTTTATTTGTCGATTAGTAAGACATATATATGACTTTCTCATATAAAAGTTGCGATTTAAGGTAGATGTTGTAAACTCACTTTGTTGTTGTGGATTTCTCAATAATTCCAAATAAACATGATATATCACTTTTTACTTTGTTAAATTCTCGATTAAAAATCCATACTGGATCGAAGATAAAATTCTAAATTTATTCGTCTTTCTAATTCTCAAATGCGTGGTAATTCCAAACGCTTCGACTGAGAGTATATTTTGGGTGAATTCGCTATGACGAGAAATCTTGTCGGAAATTAATAGCAGAATATTGAAATCTTTCTCGATCGTCGAATCCTTTTATCTCGTTTCTCCGACATTTCCAGTTGGCCCGTTTTAAATCACGAGATCAGAGGATCCCGATCTAAGGAAAAGAGAATATTTTTTGAGAAAAATTCCCTTCGATTCTCTGACGGAAAGACGTGACTCGTCACGGTCGATCGCTCGCCCGAATTCGCTCCACCATTCTCGCTGGAAGGATAATTCGCGGGCTTCTTTTCCCCGCCCTGCTACGTAAGAACCGTCTTTCCTCTTTACGAGCTCGTGAGGCCCGCATCTTATCCACCCGTAGCTATTAGCCCGCGAGATTTCATAAAATGCGCGCGGATCTCCGCCAGCTCGCGCGAAGAATAGCTGAATTCGTGGTAATTTACTGCCGTCTGTCGTCAGCCTGTGTGCTCATGAAATAATATCCAAGAAGAGAAAAAAAGAACGTTCTGCGTTGACGAAAACTTTGATCAATCAGGAAAAAGAAGAAAATTCAATTAGCATCGTACAATATTGTAAGTATAAACTAAGAAAATTGATAATAGAAAATGTCCTGATATAATCTACAAAAGAACGTAAATTAAAAGTGTGTCAGTGGCAAAATATGTAACCGCCAAACACAGCCGAACAAGAAGATCAACGGCGTAATATTGTAGCGTAAGAAGAAATTGAGAAAATTTTCGATAGTAAAATAAGGTAAAATAAAGAAAGGAAAAAAGGTGCAACTTTCCTCGGAGGATTTCTTTGCAAGCGATAAATCCAAGCCATTTAGCGTTTCATGGTGAACACGGTCACCGGATTGGACACGAAGTAACAGGGTGTCCGGTAGAAACGAGCTCGATCGAGAAAAATAACGAGGTATCGTGGCGCTGCTCGTTCCCCGCGGCAATTAAATTAAAACCTATGCTAATGAGGATTGATTCCGATGTATTGCGACCGGTGCGCACGCACCAGCCAGGTGTTAATTGAGGCATAGATCCGCTGGTCAACCAGGACCGATCGATTGGCACGATTTAGGCGGGCCGTTTGTTCCGTTTGATTGTTTGAGTTGCCACACGCGTTTGTCGCCTCGATCCTGACTATATCGATGGAGAAAATTGGTTGAAAATTGAATCGATCGCTTGCGATCTGTCAGCTTGCGTTATTTCTCTCCTATTACAGAAGATAACAAAACTTGTAGCGTGAAATTGTATGATTACAACGCCACTATTTGCGCGAACATTTCGTGCATTTTGTCATTGATTTCTGTAAATATCGAGGACATGGGATATTCCGAGATAAAAGATTTATATGCTGGAAGAATAACGGTACGATTGTTAAAGAATAATCTTTGAGAGATAAAACGAATCAATTTTATTCGGCGATGCTTGTAATTAATCCTGTGCAGTGACTGTCATCAATCTCACTGCTCAAACATATAACAAATTATTTTCCCACGTCTCCTTCTAAATAATAGAATTCCTCGGATATAAAAAATGTGTATAACGAAAAGTCCTCGAATATGGATTAAACGTTTTTCAATTTTCGCAAGCTCAAATACGACTAGGTAGATCTCAGGTAACGAGGTTAGATCTCAGCACACAGAATCTCCATAAAACTCTACCCCTAAAATCGAATCTCTGAAACGTCAGAATTTGGACCAAAGAGCCCGCTGAATCGGCCCTTAGCAGTCGCAATGCTCGATTAAACCCTGGGATCCTTCGAATCCTCTCGGGAACGTCGCTGAAGCCGCGTTTAAACTGGTGGCTCCATGATTTCCCGCGGATTTCCGGAAATCAGCGTGCTGAGAAGAGCAAACAAACGCGATAAAGCTGGCCCTGGTCGACGAACAACGCAACACCGATGCGTAATGAAACGTTTTCATTGAGCGTTGTTAACCAGCGAACGGGAATTGTGTCTACCGTGATAAACAGGGGAAAAAGGAAAGGTTAAAAAATAAGTGAAAAGAGGGGAAAAATAACGACGAATTACGCGAAGCGACAATTATCACGGATGAACGATCGATAGTTAATTTTGGCAAATTTGGATTTGGATTTATTCGAAGGTGTGATAGATTTAGTTTTACGCCTGATGAAATAAACAGATTGAATAATAGATCGATTAGAACCTTCTGATAGTTTGATTGTGAGCAATATGAATTATTGTTGGTGGCAAATATGGGATGTATTCTATGGAGAATTTATCGCAGGCTAGCAAACGAATGATTTAGTTCGTTCTGAATTTGGATGGAAATTGCGAAGTATACGTTTGATAATTTTATTAGATATATTCGCTAGAGAAGTAATTATAAAGTCTAAGATTATGTAGAGAAAGATAAATAGTAATGGAATAAAAATTCTCTGTTCTAAAGAAATACGCAAAATATTTATTTAATCGATACTTCCGCTAAATTCCATAATCGCACGAATTTCCAAATTGGAAAAAAAATTCTTCGACTATCTCCGCGAAATATTTTCCCATTAAATCCTTGAATCGTCCGAGGATGATTCATTATAGGGTGTCTTATGCTCATCCAGTTATATTTCCTCTTTCATCCGTGGCATCGTACACCACTTGCATCGTTACTCTGCCTTTAAATCGTTGCACTTTTCCCAGTTAATTAATGATCCTGTGGTAATTGATTATTCCGGAGGGACGAGGCGCGCCATGGCCATACATTGTCAATGAATTTATCGCGGTTATGAGGGGAGGTTTTTACCCCGCGTTTCCAACCGGTATTGCGGCTATCGATACGACCAGCCACAGTAGATCGTTCGATTAATCGAAACGTGCTACGGAATGTAAGACGTAAATATCAAATATCGAGGTTTCGATGTGAATGATTGCTTGGAAAATTTTCAATGTTTTTGGGATAATTATTGACACGTAGAATTACAAATTCTGACTTTACTCTGTTACAGATTAATAGAAGTTCAATTGTTAATAGAATTAATTAAAAAAAAAATCGTTCGCAAATAGCATATGTAGAGGGCATTGTCTTTTTAATATTTCGTGTCCACGTATTAAGAATTAAATAATCCATTTGAGAGAGATGGGTAGTTAATTCGATTCTACTCTCCAAAACATTGCAGTTTCCAGTAACACGGCCATAAAAAAAACCTCGATCCGATACGATAGCTAAAAGGTACGTAGAAATTCTAAATAAATACGGTCGCTCGGATAAACGGAAAAATTAATTAAAACGTCGTGGCCACGAACAAAGAGGAAATAAAACTCTGCCATCCGATTGCACGCAACAACGATTCTCGAATTCCTCCCACTGGAGTGTACGTCGAGATTTTTATCAGATACAAGGGGAATTGAATTAATATTCATTCGGACTAGGATAGTGAAATTTCCGTACGAAACGACTGTTTTGATAGGCAACAGAAAAGGGTGGGAGCAAAAGGCGAGAGACCGTACACGTTTCGTAACTTCCACCCTTGAGTACACTGAATGCCTCCATACTCCCTCGTTTACTCGTTCTTCTCGTCCTGCAACCATGCCCGTTACAGCAACGCTGGTATCGCGCGTTAGCACTTACCGGGTGACCTGGAAGTAATCCTCCAGCACGCCGTTGCTAGCCGCCCATCGTCAGATTTTTCGTAGTTTCTGTTAATGAAAAACCCTGGCTGCACGATCCTCTCGCGGAATTAAAAAACTTTCGGCGCGTTTTAAACGATTTTCACCCCGAGAGAGAGAGAGAGAGAGAGAGAGAGAGAGAGAAAGGGAGAATGTGTAAGAGAAAGGGAGGATCGTTGTTCGTGTTGCATTCAATTCGTCGCTTTTACCGTGTATCCTACGATTTTGCATCGTCTGCCAGAAACTTCGATAGCTTGAGCATACTGGAAATTCGCGTTTTAACCTTCACGCAAGTGGTAGTTTTAATGTAGTAAGTAATAGCGGAAGACTGAAATTTTCTTGGAAGTTTCTGTGTCTTTATTACTTCGACGTTGAAACGGATTCAAGATTCTTTATATCGTAACTGGTGGTTGCTTTAACATGAAGTTACTATAGAGTGGGTATTATAATTTCTATCGGAAACTGTGTTTAAAGAGGAAGAAACAAAGATAGTGGAATAAACAGGAGAGACTTGAATGCATGGAAGATGCGTGTAGTAAATTAAAATTTCAATTTCATTGGTACGCAATAACGTAAGCAACGCATTCATAAAAGCTTTTCGTTAGTGTTGGAATATTTTTGCAAACTGCTGTAAGTGTTAAGGGATTTGTCGTAAGGTGGCGTGTTCCACCCTGTAGACGTGGACGCGATTCACTACGAAGACTCCCTAGATACCATAGAAATACCTCGGCGAGTACAGTTTCCGTCGCAGGAATGAGGAAATTCCGGATCCTTAACACGGTAGCAAACCGGCCTCGACACAAGTGCCAGAATTCTGGACGAACTACGCGACATGGGAACGACTAATTAGCGACGACGATGTACATTATAGATCCTTCCTAGTTTCGATTTATTCCAGTCATCCTTGGATTCTCTTGCGATAATTTATTTAACGATATTATTAACAACAGAATTCTTCTATTTTACGCCGAATAGCCACGGTACTTCCAGCGAATAGAAATATCCATGTCAATTTCAAATAGACAATTGACTTCTATTTTAATACCTAATTTTAATAATTGTCGAAGAAACAAAACTCGCCAATAACATTAAATCGTACGAGAGGGCGTTGATGGAACAAAAGAAAGGAAACACGGTGACATTATTAAAATGGCAGTGTTCGATATAAAATTTACGAAAAATCAGAGGAAATATCTGCATCGGTACGTGGTGCTCGCGATTCTAGCGAGTCTTCTGATCGGATTGCTGTTGTTTTTCATGGGAGTGATTGCTTCGTTCGTGATTGCGACGAAACTGCGCTTCGACGACGAGAATCTCTTCGGGCTTGTGTTTAAAACCCTGACGTTATACGGTCTTTACGTGCTTGCTCATAATCTGGTGGGCGTGAAGCTGTGCTATAATTACTTCCACTATGCCGAAGGGTAATTGTAGTTGAGTTAATAAGATTTCACTTTTCCGTGCCTTCCGTATCGAGCAAACGTGTCACATAATTAACGAAATGCTCTTTTTTTAATCTTTTTATTCCTTATTCGTATATTATATTCAGAAGATTAATTGTTTCACGTAATCCTTGAGTTATTAATATGGTGGGTTCTAGGGATTAATGAATAATTAGTGAATCGATGATACAATTAAAAATATAATTCATTGGTTTATAACGTTTGCGGTTAGGTTAGAAAATTGTATCGTTTGAGAAGCTTTTTTCACAAATTTCTTGGATATTAAAATGACTAGCCTGAAGGAAATTGAATGGTACTTTTGTAATTTACATCTGTTACATTGTCTGTCTCCTATCTCGTATATAATCTCATTTATATTCGGTGTAACCTCATCTTGATGTTTTTTTATTTCTCTTTAAAAATGCATTCGCAATCGTTACACTGATAAACATTTTGTACGCTAAACGCAGTACATAAAAGTAATCGTGATAGCAATCAACGTACATCGTTCGAACTTACAATATTCAACGTGGAAACGCGCAATCACGAAGTGTACACGAAGAAGAAGATGACATCGCGGCTTAATTAACGACCCAGAAGATCCACGTGATCAAAGGTACCGAGAGCGAAATTCCTCCTGTAATTTCTTCGGTTCTTGCGATAGCCTCGTGGAAGAGAAACGTTGTAAGAAAGATAAGTTCATTTTTCTGCAAATTGCACACTCCTTGCGCGTGTACCGGCTTCGAAAACGAATCACCAAAAAGTAACCTCTTTTCGAGTTTTAATTTTATGATAAAATGTTGCAGAAATACTAGAATGTAACGATAAACCAATTATAAGTCATAACACAAGTTTTCAAATTACACTCTGTCGCTTTTTGTAATTTTAAGTCGATTCTGTCCATAACAAATTTTCACGTTTATTTATACGTATTAATCGGTAGGTTGAACATTTTTCTGGTGTGTGTAAAGGTTCCGAGAATTTTTCGATTTAATCGTGCATTTCGATTCTTCAAAGTGTCATCCCTTTAGCTTCGTAATTATTTAATTTGTAACTTTGTTCTCTGCCGCAATACGTTCTCATGTAGTTGTTCGAACGTTTCATCGGTACGCGAATTAGTACAATTAGAGAAATCAGAAGACTGAAAAAGGGTGGAAGGTTAAATTTCGTGGTACAATACCGGCCAAATTGCGAATTAGCCGGATCGGAGCTGCGATTTCGCGTAAATTAGTTAACGAGAACAACGACAGGATATTCTTGATATTTCCCTGCGGAAACCGCGCCGCGAACGGAAATTCACCGGATTGAAGCATTCATTAGGGATGTCGAGTGTGCGTGAATACGATCAATTGGTCCTTGTAATCGGATCTACGCGAACACAATGTGTGTCTCGGTTGCTATTATACAAAATCCGTGAGAGACGGAGACAAAGGTGCTAAAAAATTGGAAACTAGGACTTTTCCCCGAAGTAAATAGGATGTACGTAAAATTATCTGCTGAAAATCTAAACAAATTCATCTAAACAAATCTATTAAACAAATAACGTTACACGCATATGGTAGAATATATATTTTCAGAAAGTTGAAGAATTCTTTTGCGCTATACCCGTCGAATAAAATTGACGGAAAATCTCAATAGCACGTCGATCAACGAATTTATCGATCGAACTTCGCAATCGTCTAAATCTAAGAAGAGAATCTAACCCGAACAACGACGATCGAAGAGAACGTCCAGTTTATTCGACTCTTTATAGACGAGACGAAAAGAAACGATAGATGGGCAACGAAAAAGGGCTGGGAGGAAAAAGAGGGTGGCGAAAAGTGGATTCGAGCGTAACCTCGTTGGAGAACGACCGGAGAATTAACCCCTAGCGTGTTTTTCTTAATTTTCTTTCTCTCTGTCGACCGGCCGAGTACGAATTGGGAAACGGCCGCTTGCCGAAGGCCGATCGATTTGTCAGAATTTTCAACTAATTCCACCGATACTCCGCCAAACTTCATTTGTTTTAATTAGCCTTTCGCTCGTTAATGTATCTCCGCGGTATCCAGCCGGTGGTTACAATGATTTTCGCGCTTCCTTTCAATTCACACACGTACACGCACATAGACGCACCCGCGTTTGCATCAAAGTGTGAAAATTGGAAGACGAAATTGATCGCGACTGGTTCGCTGCTAAAAAATGCTTCAAAATGGACCGGTTCTAGGCTGTCTTAAATAAAGATTATAGATTAAGCCATCCAGTTGATGATAACGGGCGATTCGTCTGTTTCAGGCCAGGGATGAACCTGAGATTGTTCCTATGGACTCTGATAGGCTTGTTCGTGGTGCTTGTTGGCTGCTTCATGGCCAGCATCTGCTTCTCTACAGCGGATCTTTTAACGGTTCGACTTAGGCAAACTCTTCACGAAGGTAAGTTGCAGAGTTTAAAATAATATTGAGGGAGGGTAAATTGGGGAAAAATCGATTACGTCTATTTGGTTTGACTCTAACTGGAAAATTACTTTCTGCCGCTTATTTTTTATGGACATTCAGTTCTGCCGGTTTTATATCGCTCGTCTTCATTTCTAAATTCTTCGTTTCTCGAGTAATTTTCTTTCTCCCCCGAACGATTAATCCCAGACAGATCTATAACATCTTCGAGCTTCGCGATTTCCCTAATTTCCATCCATTGGAACAATAAACGCTCGCAGGCGTTGCACGAAGCCAACGATAACTCCATTAACGAAAACGAAAGCAAGGCAAACGGTATTCGTCGGTGGCCGAGCCCGGATAACCCATTTTCCGAAAACAGAGAGACAAAGCGAAACCGAGGCTAACGCCGGAATCGTGAAATATTCATCGACGAACGATGTACGCGAGCGATATTCGCGGATCGGCAGGTGGCTGTGCGCGAATTCATTTTGTCCACGCGATCGCCTCGTGAACGCCTATCCGTTGTCCCATCTTTTTCCCCCTTCCACGTTCCTCTCCCTTCTTCGTTTTTCGCTCGGCCGTCGTTTTTTCGAATTTGAATATTTAACAAAGCAAACAGAAGAAAGAGAAAAATAGGGGAAAGATTGGATGTATACGAGACACGCGAGGCACGTTGGATCCAGCAGAGTATCGTCTCAATGTGGCAGGCAGATGGTGGAAACGGTGCGCTTCCGCGAAATAGTATCCGACTATGTAATATGCAAATCGACGGTCGAACGCGACGCACACCGGCTGTCCTGTTCGAAATTACCGATGGAAATCTCGTTTGGTGTCTAGCTACTTAATGAATAGATACGTGACTCTGTGGATCCTCTTGCTCCGGGCCTCGAAATTCGAAACGTTTGCTCCCGATAAACTTGCAGGCTGATGCGTCGCGTTCCGCTGCGTGCTCTACACAAATTTACCCTAATTAGCTGGAAATTGTGAGAGATATGGAGATCGCGATCGACTTAGTGCTTCTGGGCGAGTGCTGGTGAAGAATCGTTTATGGCGCAGGACATGTGTGGTGAGACAAATAAATTTAGTGGTAATGACAGAGTTCGGAATAGTCCAAACGTTAATTATACAAAATTATACAAAATTATACGATAAATGGTTATACAAATTATACAAGAAGAAACAATGTAGCAGTGAAACGTTTCGTGTTAATCGAATCAACAGTTTTTTGGTCCACGATAAACATATGTTTTACTCTGATTATGCGCGAACCATACGAAGATCTTCGTGCGTTTAGTATTTCTTTATCTTCCTTTGACGAAATAAATGTAGAATGAAGCATGACAAAGTTAAAACAAAAAAACAGTATTGTAATAAAATAAAATTATCTATGGGGAATCTTCGTATTCGTTATTCTACCCTCGCGTTAAACTGGAAAGATCCACGTGATTACTTTGAAATCTCCTAAACCGCTAATGAAATCGCTATAAACTGCTCGATCTCGCGCGAACCTTCGACCACCAGTGTTTAACTCTAATCGACGTTTGATTATTTCGATCACGGGTTTTTAATTAATACGCCGAAGGTCTCGACCGCGAAATGAAAATGAAAATTTCAATTTCCCACGAATCCAACCGCTTCGACAAATTCCTTCGATAGGATATAAAATATCGGAAAGTCGTAGGCTAATGCAAAATATTCCAGGCTACCGGCCACAGTTCCGTGGAATTTGTCGGCGCTTCCACAGAATACCGTCCCACCTCGTGTGAGAATAATCGAGATTCATATACGCCCGACGATTCTTCCATTCTTTTTCATACACCGTATGTCTCGTTCCCAGGAGTCACTTTATTTGTGACCCATGGGAAATTCGATCATCATGCATAGGTTAAATATTATTTGCGTCTCTCCTTTAGTATCATTTAATATGTCGAGTTAGCATTATGATTAGGGGGGTATAATGAATCTTCACTTGCATTGGCCATCGTTGTTATGCGATATAAACGGTATTTAATGATACAAGTATGAATATTACAAAATGTAACAAGTAACCGTGGCGATTAGATACTCGAGATATCGATTGCAATTGACTTAGATTCGATAACGAATCCACGGGATGACGAATATGATTTCTTTCACAGGCTAAGTAATACTAAACTTCCTGATTCACGATGTCGATGTCACTCGACGTAATGGTACACAGTACGAGTAGAACGTATCTGACTGAATGTCAGTCCTAGTGGAGCTGCCCTCATATACTCCTCTCTGCACCTCCCTCGGGTCAATCTTTGTTTTTAAAGGGAGTTATTTAATTACTCCGTACCTGTGTTAGGTACATGTCCCTCCCGTGACCGTGGCTACGTTATGTCGCTTCGAGCCCAAGCCCATTGTCATAATTCTCGGCCACCCATAATCATAAGCAGCTATTTCTAAGTTTTATTATTTAAGTACGGCTATAATAAAAAATCTAAAGTATCGGGGTCCTTCCCAAACATTCCAAAAGAAAGGCCCCGATGTCCTTTCATCTCTGACAAATAATTATGATTTGTATGAGATAATACAAATGAATCGTGTTTGATCGTATTCCAAAGAATTAGAATTCCTGCTGAAATTCATCGAAATTCATCGTCAAAATTCTGCGTATTCTGTGAAACAGGTATGAAAAGATACTTCACAGATGCGTCATGGAAGCGAAAAATAGACAGCATGCAAGTTAACATGCAGTGTTGTGGAATTGATTCGTCGGACGATTGGCACAAGACATATTGGCTGCAACGGGAGTTTCTTGTGCTTGACTCGCCGGATATCTTGAGGTAATTATAGGTTAATTATGTCAAGACAATCGAGGGTCGATAGCACGTATCGATCGGATACACCATAAAATCTATATCCTATCCGCGTTTATCGACCATTATCTTCTCACCTACCCTCCACCATGGTTCATGGACAATGCGAGCTTTATCGTCTTACGTTTATACGTGTTACTTCCAAGGAAGTGATCCTGCTTAACCCAAGTGGAACATCTTCCCAAGAAAGTAGTATATCGAAATTTTATCGTGGCTATTAAACTGTTATCATAAGAATTCATACGGTGTTATAATTATAATTAAATTGTAACTGGAAATTGAATTTCTTTGGAAAGATACGAACTGCAATTTAACGCAAACTTAATGCCCGTACAAATCCATATTTTTATAAATGTAACTAAAAAAAAATGGAATTTTGCTTTCGTTATTTTATATATTTTCGATTATTTATTTCATACGTATATCCTATTATAAATTATTTATTCGATACGTTTAATATTTTTATTATTCTGTATGTTTTGCATGCTGCGCGTTTAACGTTACGAAAACTTGACTGAACATTCGTTAAAAACTGAACGTGAACAGGTTTTAATTTCATTGTTATCGTTGAAAATTACGGATCTTAACTGGCAAAATAATGATGTAGGAACGCTAAATTTACACTTAGAATTTATATTAAGATAGTTGTATATTTATTTGATAAACGATTCCAAAGATATTCATCGATACACGCTCGCACGCGTCTCAGCACTTTCTTTGTCTCACCATCTTCCATACTATTTTGCTGAGAATTGTGGATCTTAATTGCCGAAATAAAAGTAAAGGAACGCTAAATTTACACTTAGAATTTATATTAAAATAGTTGTATATTTATTTGATAAACGATTCCAAAGATATTCATCGATACACGCTCGCACGCGTCTCGGCACTTTCTTTGTGTCACCATCTTCCATACCATTTTGCTGAGAATTGTGGATCTTAATTGCCGAAATAAAAGTAAAGGAACGCTAAATTTACACTTGGAATTTATATTAAAATTGTTGTATATTTATTTGATAAACGATTTCAAAGATATTCATCGATACACGCTCGCACGCGTCTCAGCACTTTCTTTGTGTCACCATCTTCCATACCATTTTGCTGAGAATTGTGGATCTTAATTGCCGAAATAAAAGTAAAGGAACGCTAAATTTACACTTGGAATTTATATTAAAATTGTTGTATATTTATTTGATAAACGATTCCAAAGATATTCATCGATACACATTGCACGCGTCTCAGCACTTTCTTTGTCTCACCATCTTCCATATTAGACTCTTAACCGACTGAACAGTTTACATCCATCTGATTTCGAGGCGGCACGCACACACACTCATATTCACAAACATGTATCGATAATACGCGGCTAATCTAGCACATAAAATTACACATATTTCAATAATTATCATTTTCATTTTCTTGGGTAAAGGGGAATTGATAAAAAGCGTACTCCAATCGTCCCAAATACCCGTTTCAATTATATGATACGACAGGGGAAGAGTTCCAGTCGCTGCACTGACAACAAAAGAGTGTAAAGTAATTCATGATTCACCCTGTATAAAACTATGAATGGAACATGAACCCTAACCTGAATTGCAGGCAAACACAGGAGAATATTACTATTCTATGAATATAAAATAGAACACCAGAAATCACACGATCAAGCGCATTGAAATTCAACAAATCACGACACCCATCCCTGCGACGCGTCGGTAACATTTTTTCCACGAGCATCCGCGCAATAATTACACGTAATACCCAGGCCATTTCTGTCCACCGACGGCGAGGAACAAATTTTCCAGGAACTTTAATGGAAACGCAGAAAGTATGCCAGGATTTTAATTACGACTATACGCGTTCCCACCGCGTAGAAACGAAATTTTAACGGGAGTAGTTGACCGAGAGGGGTGGTCCCGTCATACGATTTTAAAGCGGCCATCCACGATTCTGCAAAGCTGTTCATACTCGCTACATCGACGTCGTTGTTTCCTAGAGGTTTCCATTCCTTAATGAAACTATACGTTGTGTTAAAAAAAAAAAAAAACGTGTTCGTGGTCTTGATTTTTAGAATCACGCCTTATACTTACGGGTTGGTGCGCGTAGGATGTTTCTTTGGATTCAAACTTTAATCACGCGTTAAAAATATCATCGTACGTTTAATTTCTACGTGATTCGATGCACTCCACCAACTAGTTTACACGAACCTAGTATATATCGCCCACTTTTTCCTAACACCCTGTATATCGAAAGAAGAAAAAGCAGAAGAAGGGCGTGAAGGAGATGAAACGTCGTGCTTCCAAGTTCCAAGGCTCGACGTTCTACGCCCTCGACGAGATGCTCCTAGAAAAGGATTTAAAACACTGCTGGTTCCTCGGCAAAGTGCCCTTCCATGGCCAGATTATTTCCACGCCGTGGAAAGGGCCTTTCACCTCAGGTCTGGCCCACCTAACTCACCCTCTAAGGGCTCCTCCGTGTGTGCTTTTACCGGCCACACGTTACGCCCATGCGAAAGCATTCTCCATCTGGATTTAGAAATGGTTTACGGCCGGTGAAATGTTGCGCGTTAATGCTCCTCGATCGCTCAGATTCGTTTGTTTCTTTAGAAAGGAAGTTGTATGTAACGTGAAGGAATTTTTAAGCGAGGTCGTGAACCGTTATATTCTTCAAACCAACCTAGATATCGATATGAGAATTTGCGAATATATTAAATAAATTTCGACTATCACTTCCGCGCTATTTATTTCATATCATTAAAATGATGTGTCTCGCGTTTGCGATATGATTACGTCACATAGGAGAACGATTGGCGTATCTGGCCATCGGAATATTAATATCGGATCGAGGTGGATAGGTCGTGATACGTGCTGAAGAAAAACTAGAGTACAGTTAACAATATATTTATTAACAAATACTCTCCGTGTACACTTTGCGTAGAGCTTGCGATTGCAATTAGCGATTCGCGGTTACAAGTTCGACTTCTAGACGATGCGTTACGATAGCGATTCAGCAGAGTGCGCGGAGCGAGTTCGGATGATGATTGCTCAAGATGCGTCGAGAATCTCTAGTCAACTATCAACTACCAACTGACTTTTCGTCACGATGATGCTGCGGAGGAAAACTAAGATGGGCTGTGTCTAAGGATACGAGATCATCGGATTGGTCGGGGAAAACTTTCGTTAGGAAAGCGAGGGAAATGGACGTTGCTGTTAATTGGTTAATCTGTAGGTTGGTGGTTGAGGAAGGATGCTAATCACCCTCGAGAGAAAGTTGCTAGCGGGAAGCATCGTACTTGAGAAAAAACAGATTTCCCGTATATTTCCGTAGTAGGTGATAAATTTAGGAAATGCTAAGACAAAGACTATTTGTTCGTTCGGAGAATCTTAGCTAGAGAAATCCTAAGATCTATGGCGGGTCCTTAGGCTAGTTGAAAGTATGCTATGAAGACGTTTCGACATTTGGCAATCATCTTGTTCGAAGGATAGAGAGGGTAGCTTCGTGTAACAAACCACGGGACAGAAACCATTGGAGAGTCTGAGAAACTGCTGTGGAGTGCCGCTATAGGATCATCTGTAGGCGATACGTTGTTTGCTTTCGTACATTAGGTGAAAATAAATATTGATGCATTAATAATTAATTAAAGATACGCGTATTTCCCTAAATTCTCTGACATCATTTTGTATCTTTATAATTTTCTAGTTTCCTTTCGTAAAACTTCTATCGTACCGAATTACCGCATTCCAAACTCGATTGTCGTGAAGATCGATCACCTTGTGGAATGACGAAGTACGTAATTCATGATCATTATCATCGCTCGAATCGCAAAATATCTGGTAATAATGTTCTTCGACGAAGAATTCAGAATTAGAAATTTCCGCAAAAGTCTTGCACTTTCTGTAATTATTCTATAGAGTTTTCCGATTGTAACAAATGTCTGATAGTTGGCAAACTATCTTTAGGATTTTTGGTA
The DNA here is from genome assembly GCA_014737365.1 of Bombus soroeensis. Classification (NCBI taxonomy): domain Eukaryota; kingdom Metazoa; phylum Arthropoda; class Insecta; order Hymenoptera; family Apidae; genus Bombus; species Bombus soroeensis. The sequence continues at coordinate 100,523 of JACXIL010000024.1, read as the reverse complement.
CAGATACCGTGCGCTTGATACCTGGAATTGTTGAGGTTAACGAATTTTGCTGGCTGCGAGTAGAGAAGCGGAAGTAACGGATGCGAAACATTTGAATGAAACAATTCATGCAGTCCGGGCGAGTTCGCGTTGCTTAGAGTAGTTTCGCGGTAATTGCCTAATAGTTAGGTTTCTGTAGGCTGACGTATGTGTGCATTATGTGGTAGCGGTAATACGTTCGATAATAAAGGGTTAATAGCGCGTTCCGAATAGAAGCCTTTGTGTCGTGGCTGGTAATCGCAGATAGAACAGTGGGTTATCGATTTCTCGTTATGTTAATTGCAGAATTATACCTTCCACTAGGATCGAGCCCCGGGTCTCTCCTCGTCGCCGCAACTATTCCCCAAGCGTCAACCACCCCCTTCTCCTCGTTGATCTCGTAAAATCCATTGAGATTATATCATATGCACGCGACAAAATGGCTGACGCCACGGGTTAATTCGATAAGGTGTAACGTGACATAACATCGTTTCAATTATGAGAGGCAGCATTTCGCTCGGTCGATTGCTCGAATGGCCTAGATACCTAAATTTCGAAACAGTCGTTTCTTCCATTCTTTGTTAACGATTTAACGTGATATAACATCGTTTTAATTATGAGAACCATCATTTTATTCGATCGATTATTCGAACGTCCTGAATACCTAAATTTTAGGGCAACAGTTTCTTGAATTCCTTATCGCCGCTTTCGGCCTGTATAATTGAAACATCTTAATCTAACACCTAATCTAATTTGAAATCTACTTTTCGCAATAGTTTTGCAACTAATACCGTGTTATCGATACTGTCTTTTCATTTTTCTTTTCTTTGGTATTAAAAATCTATCTTTACCATCTGTCAGGTATATTTAAAAAATATTTATTACTATAACGATGATAATAGTCTTTCCATAAAGAATTCTTACAGTGGTCAGATTTGGTTACGGGTTTGCCAGCAATTTTTAAAACACTCCTACATCCGATTAGCTCTCGACGGAATCTATAATTCATGGAAGCAACTTTGCGAAATGATCTTTCTCCAATTTCGCGTCGCGAAATCCAAGCTCGCCTCTGTCGATGTCCATGAACCGATTCAAGCCGCAGATCGATGCCACCGCGTTTAATTACCCGAACGTAGCCACCGTATAGGATACGTGAAAGTCCTGTGGTCGATGGCCGCTTTTCGCACGAAAACTTGCCACGAAAAGCCACGGTCGAGATGGTGTTGCCGGTCCAGGAGGGTACGCGACACGGTTCGTAGCTCATTCTGTACTTCGCAGACATGTTCGCGTACAAGTTCGAATTAGCAAGTTCAACAACTTGCGGAATGCCAATCGGTGGCTCGTTTAATGTTCGCTATCGACGTTCCCCGATAATTTCCTACGCCTGGCGTCCACTGATCCTGGCTTTTTGCTACGACTATGCAAGAAGTAATTGGAAAAAAGTGAAGCGTTTGTCAGTACCTGCGTAGGTACGTGACAATTTCTTTTAATTTTTAACTCTCTTCCTAATCGCTCTACAACCGTACGTAAGAATTTTTTTTTTTTACTTCCTAATTTTCATATTACTTTCGCAATCGGCGACGAAAATATTCCCGCAAAAGAAAACCTCAACTCAAAATCACCACTTCCTTAAAACAAACTCGGTCCATTTACGGCATAACCATCTTTCCCTTGTCCAGCTGTACCGATGTAGCAGCCAACATCTTGGAAACACGTTTCTACCAAAGTATAACGATTCTTCCGAACGACACCGTAGAGACCCGGGATAAGAAGGAGGGCTAGAGAAGCAGAGAAACGTAAAAGAGAGAAAATGGATTGTACGTGAGGAGGCGATCCGACACGTAGGAATCTTGTTTCAGGTACGCGAAAGTGGATGGTCGCGTGACACCGCCGGTGGTGCCGTGGAGTTGCTGCCGAATCGACGTAAAGGGTCCGTGCTATCACGATCCTCTTCAGCTGCCAAATTCGGAACAAAACTCCACTTACGACAGCCTAAACCCTCGGGGCTGTCTCGTCGCCATCAAGAGCGTGCTAAACGGAACGCTCTATTCCACCGTAGTCCTGATCGCGTTTCTGTTTGTGTTACAGGTAAATCAATAATAACGCGCCGGCCGACGCAAACAATTGCTTAGTCGAATCGGGATGGCTGGGATTAAGTGCGTTTCACGATGGACCAAATTTGTTATCGAATTGATCGTTGGGCAACATCGAACCAACGTAGATTATTCTTTCCATTATAATTTAATAGATACGTTTATGTCAAAGACTATATTTGATTTTCTACGCTGCGAGTCAAATATTGATCTATTTAAACAGAGGGAATTTCTAAAAATCTGCTGAAGAAAAATGACCAAAGGGATTAAGTCGGTGTAATTCGCGGATTTTCCAAAGCTCTTTTTTGACAGGTGATCGAATGAAAAATTACAACCGTAGATAGCAGCAATTTTATCGCTGCAGCTATTCGCGGATCTAGAATAAACAAGCGCGACAGTGGAGAGCTGGAAGCGAGTCGACGAGAGGCGGACTGAAATAGCGGTGGATTATCAGATTCGTTCGGAATTATTGATTGCCCGGACGCGATGATACCACGTGTCATCGAAGCCCGCAAACGCGTAATATTTTAAGGTGAAAGGCTGCTTTTCACGCCAAATTTCCATCGTTTCGTTGCTCTAGTAATTCGACCCTCGATCGTATTCATTCGGCAAAAATTCTATGAAATCTAACAAGACCATCTTAGACATTATACCTTCATTGACAAAAAGATGTTATACTATGCGAAGAAAAGCTCTCGCGACCGATTATCCTGATCCAAGAAGAATTCTCTATAATCTGATGTTCTTCGACTAAGATAACGTAATAAGATAATGTGATAAAATAATCGACGTAAAAATTCGTGAATATTATACCTTTTAGCAATTGTCTTGCTAACTGGCCGCGAATACTCATACGGTTCGACTTGTAATATAACATACGAAATATAAAGAAACATGAATGTTTCCCTCATCTGACAGCCACTATCATCTGTTCCACGCCTCCCCGGTCGCTGACCACTAAGCTTTCCAAGTTTTGTCTCGCCAGCTGTTCATGAATTTTCAAAATCATGACGCACAGCGTTCAACTTAGAACATACGAAATATAAAGAAACATGAATTTCCCTCATCCGACGGCCACTATCATCTGTTCCACGCCTCCCCGGTCGCTGACCACTAAGCTTTCCAAGTTTTGTCTCGCCAGCTGTCCACGAATTTTCAAAATCATGACGCGCAGCGTTCAACTTAGAACATACGAAATATAAAGAAACATGAATTTCCCTCATCCGACAGCCACTATCATCTGTTCCACGCCTCCCCGGTCGGTGACCACTAAGCTTTCCAAGTTTTGTCTCGCCAGCTGTTCACGAATTTTCAAAATCATGACGCGCAGCGTTCAACTTAGAACATACGAAATATAAAGAAACACGAATTTCCCTCATCTGACAGCCACTATCATCTGTTCCACGCCTCCCCGGTCGCTGATCACTAAGCTTTCCAAGTTTTGTCTCGCCAGCTGTCCACGAATTTTCAAAATCATGACGCGCAGCGTTCAACTTAGAACATACGAAATATAAAGAAACATGAATTTCCCTCATCCGACAGCCACTATCATCTGTTCCACGCCTCCCCGGTCGCTGACCACTAAGCTTTNCCAAGTTTTGTCTCGCTAGCTGTCCACGAATTTTCAAAATCATGACGCGCAGCGTTCAACTTAGAACATACGAAATATAAAGAAACATGAATTTCCCTCATCCGACAGCCACTATCATCTGTTCCACGCCTCCCCGGTCGCTGACCACTAAGCTTTCCAAGTTTTGTCTCGCTAGCTGTCCACGAATTTTCAAAATCATAACGCGCAGCGTTTAACTTATAATACAACATACGAAATATAAGGAAACATGAATGTTTCCCTCGACTGATGACCACTATCACCCCTTGCACTGCACATTACATTTAATCCCCGCCTCATTAATGTCCTCGCTGCGTTTTGTCTTTTATCGATCTCTCTCATCGCTTTGGAAATTATCTGCACCATATTACTTATTATTAAAATATTGGTATCTTGCTGAATGTAAAATGGCGAGGTTTTACTGTTCTAATACCTATACTTTGTTATAAGCACGATGATATTTCGTTTTATTGGTCGGTTTACTTTCAGCTATCACAATATCGCTATTCCAGTGATGTAGGTCCTGAAATTCGATGTTAGCTAATTTTATTATTAATCTGAAGTTGATGCTACAAATTTTTGGCAATCCTGCAGGTCGAGCCGATTATTAATATGAAAGCGTTTTAATACATAGTAAAGAGGATTTGTACTGCCACGTCGAACAATTACTAAATTACGCCGCTCATATCCTTGTTAAACAGACTGTATCAATAGAAATTGTCCATATTCTGGTAGATCTTTTCGTTAAAAACTTGCTTCAAGACAAAGTAAGATCGAAGCTCTCTTTTCGAATTCTTGAGTTTTACGACACGTAGGCGTTATTATTTATATTATATATACTTTTACATTTATTTATTATATTTGTATTTTATTATATTTGTTATATCGATACATATATAAAATTAATTACGAACGGCATTACAAGTACAAAGAAAAATTTGCAACATAAGAAAAGGCTTGACAAGGGGAACAAATTTTATAGTACAAATACATACAACTAACGTATGGAAATTCCTTTTCAGGTTTCGGTGAGCGTATTGTCGAGGTTCGACTTCACTGCCGCGAGGAACGCGGTGGCGCTTGGAGATCGGTGGGCAGCTTCACCGGGTTGGCTCTATGGCCGTCTGGATTTTGGCTTAGCCAGCGGACCTAATCTCTGCCAGATCGATCGGGTTAGTGAACCGGCTGAATTGAATCAATCGATTCCCCGGATGAGCCATCAGCGAGTCGCTCGACGAACGATGTTGTTCGTAAATGTGCGAAAGATCGGTGTCAATCGAATGAACGAGGAAAATTTCGAACTACCAGATTTTAGATCGATTGAGAAAAATGAAATAATTTAATTCGAACAATATTTGCCTAGCTCGTGGCTATAATAAGTACTTTACATCGAGTTTTTTTTTATTTATTTAATTTATACTTTACAATTTGTCCAGCTTCGGTAAATTTGTCTAGCTTAATTGCTAAATAACATGTGGATGGCTACTCCCAGCGGAATACAATCTTGGAGCTTTACATCGAGTAGCATCCAAAAATGGACACGTTTCTCTCGTAATTAAACAGCAACCGATAAAAATCAAACTTTCCTTCAACCACTTTACGCGTGTACCAAAATTTCAACAAGTGCCCAAAATTCAATTAACAAATCAGAAAAAACTGTCCTCACTGCATTTAACGTTTCGACTACTCGTTCGTACATTTTTAATGTCTCTCTCAGACAGTTTCATCCGAGCACGCTCGTTGCTGTCTCGTTTTTCGCCGGAGAGTTGCTAATTCTCAAACCCTACATGTGTAGAGCGAGCAACTTGCTGCCAGCTGAAAAGAGTTAAAGGGAAGCTACAGTAACTTTCTAACTTGTCTAGAAATATCCACGGAATGAAGTTTGCGCCTCTGCATCTATGTATATGCGTTGTATACGTGTCGTCGGTGGAACACTTTGCTCAAGCGGCGCCGCTCCGGCTTTATTTGTTTAATTTTCTAATTTCTCCGAGTTAGAATGGAAGCGCACGCGCGCCACTGAAAGAAACGGAGACCCGCGTCAGACTTTCATTAGAAAGGCGACCACGTGATGAAGGAAAGTTTAAAAACTTTGCAGCTACGAGTGTTGGCTGAAATTTTATCTCTTGACATTTCTTACTTATATCGCGCAGACACCGCGTGAACGTTGCTATTTTATTAATCAATGGGTAGGTGGATTATGGAGAAACACGTGCAACGGATAAATTGCGCGAAATTAACAATTTGAGTAGAAAAATTCTAATCTTATTAGTAAGGCTAGTTATGCAGATTAACCGAGACTTATTTATCAAAAATTCTTCCAGTCTTCGTTTCCTATCTACTGCTTCTTCTATTTATCGAAACGAAAACTTTTTTCCAACAGTCTCAATCGATTCTAATTATTCTTCCCCTTAATTCAACGATTCCTTTCTCGATCTCCCCATAGAAAAACAGCGGACGAGGCGATACGATGATCGATCTACGTCCGCTTGTATATTCCAGCGATACGGACTGAGACCTCTGGAAGCCGAAACAAATCAGAAAATAAAACCAAAGCCGTCGAAGAAGAATCATATTTCCACGTCAGACACTTCCTTCACAAGCCGAACAAAAATTCGCCCACCTTTCAACGCAAATATATAATACGGTTCCGTGTAAGCATCGATCAAGTTTAACTTCAATCGTAGAGATCCATAAGAATCGAGGAACGTTTCTCGAAGCTTTTATCGAAATGAAAAGCCATCGCCGAAAGACAGGCGCGTTTAACGAAGCAACGCGCGCGTCCTCCGCGGGGATTAATCGATCATCGATTACGATACACTCTCGAAACGGCCTCTGAGGAACAAACAAGGTTCGTTTAGAACGAGAAAGACGATAAAGACGCAGACCAGAGCAATGGACGACAAGATAAGAGTTCGTAGAGTTTCTTTCTCGCAGAAGTACGTCGCCAAGATTCGACGATAGCTTTCACTATGATTACTGGGAATCGGTTAATCGAGTCGCGCCACTAAACCGCTCGTTTTCCCCCTCGTATCGAGTCGAACGATCGATGGGTCTGAACAAAAGAAAGGAACGGATGGAGGAGAGATGGTACGGAAGCTTCGAAAATCTCGACCGGGCACCGCGACGATGATAAAAAGCTGCGTTCACTGAGCTCGATCGTGTTCCTCCTCCGACGAATCGAGATATTCGATACGATAGATAAAGGAATCGGAGAAACCGAAGAACAGGTGTAATTACTAGAGTACAATCGTTGGATACCGATGGTTAAATGCAATAAAGCTTACATTGCTGCGTTTCTTTTTCTTTTTATTTTTTTCTTTCTTTTTTTTTTTTTTTTTTTTTTTTTTTTTTTTTTTTTTTTTTTTTTTTTTTTTTGTTACGTAAAAGAATATCGTATCGATGGATGATAAAACACGATAGTAAAGATTTTATAATCTTTTGTTATATGAAAGAATATCTTCCTAGCGATTGATAAAGTCTGAATAGAAAATTTAGAAACTGTCAAATCAATCTGTTCAGGTATAATAAAACAATAAAAAAATACAGAGGTTCTTTCCGATATACGATCGTGAAATAATTTGAAACTAATTAATTGACAAAAGTTGAATCGATAATACCATAATATCTGTCAACGACAAAAATAATGGAGAAGGATATGAAACGCTAAAAAGCGTGGAGAAATGGCCAAAATTCCGTCGGAAACAGGCGAAACAGTTCGACTGGAGCGTCTGCTAAAGAAAATTCGAGGATCTAGCTTTTTGTTCCTCGAGGCTGACAGCAGGGCAGAGGGTGGAGTGAAGAAAAACCTCGCTCCACCCTCGTCACGTTTAGAGGAAGCTCGAGGTTCGTGGTTCTCGTGGAGGAATCGGGAAGTCCCGAGGCGGGAGAAGCGGCCGACTAGCGGAAAAAAGCATAATTGCGTGCTCGTTCCGATGACGCGGACTCGATTTAAACTGCTAGCCGCGTAGCTCGCAAGAAGCAACGAAAACGAACAAGGATCAAGAACGGTAGGATCCCTGGGGGATTCTCGCGAACACGCCTCGTTTCGCGCAGCGGTTTCGCGCGTACAAACTGACGAGGGTGCGGTTCTTTCGTTGCAGCTTACAGCTGTGTTCCGTCGCTCGTGTCAAGCGAATCGTGGCTTTCTTGCGCGTAAAACGAACGATCGATAAACTTCGTACAGATTAGTGAAGCTACAGTGGCTCACGAAAGTATTGGAATACTTTTAGAAAGCAGAAGATTTGGAACAAGTCTAAAAATACGTAGATATTACAAGATATTTATTGCAAGCGTATATTTAGTAAAAGAAGCTAGTGTAACGAGTGTTAAATATGTTAAACAATGTGTTATTGTTATGACCGAGCTTATTCTACACTTTATTTTATTATTACTTTATTCTTTTACTCAGACGTAGGCGTTAAATCGCAATCCGGAACTTGAGAATATTGCTGTGAAAGGTTTTCAGGATTCAAAGGTTCGCAACCTAGTTTGATACTCTCTATTTTACAAGGCATAAACAAAATTTGAATAACTCATTACACCAGCTTGCTGCTCCATCATTTTCATCCGCGACGACTCGCGACAAACATCAATATTCATGATTCTATCAGGGCAGCTTCAATCTTGACTCGAAGGCTCTTTTGAATCATCACATTCTTTGACCAAAAATAAAAGGTAAAAAGGATATTTAACCGATTTCTCTTATCTACTGGAACTTAAAACTTCATTTCTATGCGACACACTTGCCCGAATATTCGTAAATTTTCCACAAAAACGGTGTATTTACCTTTTAAAAGGAGTACGACCGTATTTTTCACGTCCATCACTGAACGTATCCGGAGTTTGTCCCTGTACAATTTGCAAACCGGTAAATTTGTACACGTGATACTTATGAATAGGAACATCAGTGGGAATATTAAAACGCTGAGTATGTGGCATATTGTACTTAGAATAGGAAGAAAATATTGGATAAAGATGAAAGAAGAGAAGAAATTGGTGAAAAGGAAGCAGAAAGGATCTTTCTCCCGTTTCTAGAGGCAGGAACTCGCCTCTGGCTGGAAGCAGGCGGACCGCTTTTCCTGCCTCGTTCGTCCTTGTCGAATTTAATAATGGCAAATTTACAGGGTGCGACGGGTTTTTTCGCGAGTCGGTGCAATTTCCCGCGACAGTGGTAACGAAGTTCTTACGATCCGCACGTTTCCCTCGTATCGCAGTAAAGCAACCAGTTTTACGCGACGTCCAACGTATTAATGTTAACAGAACGCATGCCACCACCCTGTCCGGAAGTCGTGCAGAAAGTCGTTATGGTGCCAAAATCTCGCCATTATTTCTCGAGAATACTTGAAAATACATCGTCTGTTATTTGGGTCCCATTTCTTTTAGTAAAAGTTGTACGTTATACAAAACATTAATTATGCGTATGTTCTTTATGCGTTCACTTGGAAAAAACTATTTAAAATTCGAATAATTTAAACACGCGTTTCAAAGTTTCTAGAAAAAGTTTAAAAATATAAAAGATCCATATTCCGATATAAAATTTCTCGAGCTTGAAATTTCCTTGGACGTCGATTTTGAAATTGTACGATACTTTCGGTATATGTGATATTTGAATATTTTATTATTAAATAAACTCGGTGGTATTTTATAATATTTGTAACTACAGTTAACACTGTAAGAAGCAGTGCTGTAATCCATGTGACGTCGATCTTTTTGAAGAACATTTGGTATATAAGAGGAAGCCTCGAGAAACCTGGATTCAGTGTTTGACCGACTCAGAAACACTTCACTCGTTCTTGAGACGCTCTCTCTTCGATCCTGCTATTCTCGTCTCTTGTCTGCTCTCGTGTCTGGTGATTTCTTTCCACGTATTCCTTATGTAGGAACTTTCTCTGTTTACATTAAACAAAATCTCAGTTTTATTGTGTTCTAGAGGATTTTCATATCCAATCTTCCTGTTTTCTATTTTGCACAGAATATTCATACTATATAATTTTCGTCTTCCATTTTATATAAAATTCTCGCTCTCTCTCTCTCTCTCTCATTTTTCTTAGAATTTTTACAAAGCATCTCTATTCTCTACTTTACATGGAATTTCCATACACAACCATCGTGTTTTACTTTATCATGAATTTTTATACTGCACTCTCATATTTTACATTACGTAAAGTCTTTATACGACGTTTTCATATTCTTCCTACACTACCTTCAACTAATTACAACTAATCCTATTATATTACGTTTTTTCTCTTATCACCAAAATAACAATAAGTGCCATTTTAAAAATCAGCCAAGAATAAAAACTTGTTCGTTACTAAACAGACGAGCCGTTGATAATGTCCCGCTTCGGATCAATTTCCTGAAAAACCAATTTGATTCCCAATGAAATTACACGTCGCCAAAAAGTGGGCAACAGTTCGAACACTTTCGAACGGCGACGCGCAAAGGATCAAACAATTCACTCGCTCGTCAACAGAACGGTAGATTCCGCGTGAAACTCACAATGTTAGCACGCAGGTTACACCATGGACGCTCGTGTACTTCGCGAACCGTCATCAGGATTCACGGCCAAAGACCCGTATACACCAAACTGGTGGACGATTTTCGGAAAATCGAACGTACTCGTCGGAGGAACGAGTTGGAGCAGACCGTACGTGTACCGGTTATTCCGGTGGTCATTGTTTCCGTTGAATTCGATCAACGGGCACGATCGAGAAAACAGTTAGTCCCATTCCCATGGCCAGCGAACCGATTCGAGAGAGTGCAAGCTGCACGAGACAGCGGAAGCACTCGAGGAAATCCCTCGATGCCGGGTCCTGTCCGGCAATCGATTGCCGAAGAAAAGCGTTCCAGGAGAGAACGATGCACGCCTGTCGGCAAACAACCGCGGACCTCCACGATCAACCTGGTCTTCCCACTCTTTCGCCCTCTGCCACTCGCTAAATTGAAATTCGATTCCACCGCGGAAAGAGACCAGTTCCGTGTCCCGCAGGATTCTCTTCGAGCGTGATACGCTGTGACAAAGATACTCTAATGCGACTGTGTTGAGACGAGCCGTGAAAGAACGGAGGTGATTGTACAAACGTACAGTAATTGGAATCGTAATCGATAGGCGATAGTTGTGATGTTGGAAAAATGAAAGGTGAAAGACTTGATTTTAGAAGATCTAGAAGATTAATTACTATTTTTTAATTTATCTTTTATCTGTTTATATTATATTATATATATATATATTTGTTGTTTATATAGCAAGAACAATTATAACACTTGGCGATAATAAAATTTATTACGATCTACGTTTGATTTGTGGATCGAAGTTGCATCAAACGAAGGACCTAACAAAACGAGTAAATATAAAAACTGTATGTTAATCCGCGGCGGAATCGGCTCATTAAATCTTCCACCATTTCATTTCCCGCTTGTAAATATTTCAGCAAACGGTATAGCTTCAACCATCCGAATTTAATAAGCATCTCGCTTTTAAACGCAACAATATTTCAGTGTTTCAGTTAATCACTAAACTTAATTTATACAACCATCCCTTCAGCATTTCGTTATCCGTAACCAACCCCGGTTTCCGGCCAACGAAGCGTACTTTTAACTCTGATACGAGAACCATCGATACGCTCTACGTATTTATGCAAAATTATACTGTGAAGAACGTAAAAATAAATCTTTGATTTAGTGTTATATTTACTAAATTACGACACCGTTCGGAGGTTTTCAAAACTACTCTTTTATCGAGATTGCGGATATTTATGAACATTCATATTTTTGCAAATACAACTAAAGATATTCGACATTAACGTTCCACGTCGGATCTTTTTACTTAAATTACTTTAAATCTATGCAGTTTCGAGGCCAAATATAATAATAACCACCCTAAGATTTTTTAAAAGGGGTGTGCATTCACTGTAACTTCAATCTAGACGAAAAGCTTGATACTTTCTATGACACGGTAATCCCAGAACAGGATTTTCTCATCCTCTCGTCTCTCTCTCTCTCTCTCTCTCTCTCTCTCTCTCTCTCTCTTTCTCTTTGAACCATCCTGAGGGAAGCCGGCAAGGAACATTAAAGCTGTTTTCACATTGTCGTTCGTGGAGGAACTCTCCGCCCGAGTACTTGCCATGGTAATCAACTGGAAGCCACTGGCTGGGTCCATTCCAGATTGCCCCTCGTTCAATTAGCATACATACGATGGCTACGCTCGCTTCCGGTCGCCCGCCGGCCCTTCGACCTATTTTCTTCTGAAACAGAAGTATCCTCCGCGCGTTAATTGATTTGACGTGTGTTCTTCTTCCTGTTCTTCGTGCAACGCGTTGTGTGTTTGGATTAATTTGGATTAAGCTTGCGAGGATTTTCTTTCAATTGGACTTGGTTGCTTCAATCCGAAGTTTCGAGTATCTTAAAACCTGAACACTTTCGACTATTTTAATTATTTTATTTATTAATCTTCTTCGTTGAATTGATAGACGGCGATATTTGCGAATGATTGGCAAGTTATATCGATTAGCCAGATAGACATAGTATAGTCATCTATAAAAATCTTCGTACACTTTATAAAAAGACAATTTTCATTTAAGAAACTAAGGTAGTAACAAGGAACAAAGGTAGATTATTTGAAATTCCTAAAAATATATGCATATGATACATATAGAAAGATCTACGCAGTTTTCACTTTAGTTGTACACATTTACTTTCAAAGATAGTCTTTCAGAATGTTTCTTGATACACGTCAGTGTGTCTGTACAAAGAGACACATTAGTAGAAAAATCGCAATTTTCTAAGTGTCCGACGAACTTTGCCTGCGTATGCGCCAGAAGCTCGTGCTTTTGTCAGACGAAATATAGCAAACTGTTCCGCCATTCCTAGTCGAAGTTTTCATACTTTCACGAGCCATTGGAACCATTCGTTGGTTCTTCTGGAATTCCGAAAAGTTTCGCTGACTACCGTGGTAAAATAACAGTCAGAAACAAAGAAGAGACGTCTGTCGATGGCTTTTAGCGAACTCTGGTTAACTGAACTATCGGAGTTACATGGTAATTTCCATTCACCATTGTTACCAGGCGAATAAGAATTTTAGCGATTCACCGTTTATCGTTTGTATACGAGGTGTGGTATGCAAAAATAAGACAAACATGTGGAATATAATTCTTTCGTTCGATGTCCTGTTTCGAAGAATATTAGGTTTGAAAAGTTATTTCACCAACTTGGTTAGTTCCAGATTGGAGACAAGTGGATAATCGACAGGAGATTATTTTATAGGCGAAAATAAGTAAAAAATGGAATTGAACTGTTTTCGTTTGAAGCTTCGTTCTAGTGAAAATCGAGTTCGTATTTGACGAACGTTCAAACTGGATTTTGTCGAAAATCTAGCTTTACGTGAAAAATTCGTATTCTACATTTTTAACTTATTTTTGTAGGATAATCTTTTGCCAATTATTCGTTCGTATCTCGTTAAGAGTCCATAAATTCCAAATTCATATGCGTTTGATAAACATTCGAGCTCGATTTTCTCGGAAAAGCGATTCGAAGTTAAAAAAGAAAGTTGCTTTCTTCGTATTTCTTATGCAGGATGACTTTTACACGGGCACTTTGCTCTGTAACACTTTGAAAAGTACAATGCACGGTTGAAGGGGACTTTAAAATCAAAAAAAGAAGAGGCGATATAAAATATATCGATATGACAATCTCATTATACAGATTTCCTGTAAAGTACGGTTTGCCTCGGCGGAAATTCGCTAATCGTTTTAAATAGCCCATTATTGATAATTTGGATTCGATGCTGCCCCCAATAATTCCACGATATGCGTTTAACATTTTAAATCGCTGCGTTACAACACACTTCGCGTCACTGATAAATTCCCTCGAATGCCCCATTCGATTGTTTCACAAACCCCCGGTGTTTATCCCATCGCGACCATAGAACATCCACTTGCGACAAAAGCGAGAGATCGCGGATGAAAGCAAAATGACCTCATACGTGTACGTGTATCTTCGAATTAATTTGGAAAGCCTACGTAAATTATTTCACGATTTTTATTGTATTTATTCGTTCATTATTTCCCCTTAATATGATTTCTCAATATGAAATTTTCCGGATTAAATTCTAAAATGTTACAAACTCTTCGCTGATGTGAAATGTCACACGTTTGTTTCTCTTTGTATATTCGGGACTGAAATTAAAAGTTAAGTGTGTAATTTACAGATGATTTAATTGATATAACTCGTCCATATGTCTGTACGTGTATACGTATATCTGAAATGTAGTTTAAACCTGTTCTTATCTGTGACGAATAACAGTGGAAACGTTGACAGAAGATTGTAAGGCACGAACGATCTTTATAGGGCAATAGACAACTAGTAGGAGGCGCGTATTCGCCCAACCCGATTAAGTTTCGTGTAAATTTCAGACGGATCCGTGTACCCGTGTCGTATTTCATAACTCGTTGCCCGTGCACAGTTCTCGTTCCTTTAATTTCCGCCTTCCTGCTTGGCCCCGGTACGATATATTCGCAGTTACCTCATACCACAGCAAATTCATCTGGCGGCAATTACGAAACGATCTCTAGCAACCGATAAACCTTCCGCTGCAAGCCGAGCCTTGCACGCGTTCGGCTTAATGTAATTGAATCGCGAATGAGACAATAATAGAATAAAATAAAACAAAAAGTCGAGGAACAAGTAATATGACGTTTATTCCGCAGATCACGTTCGGCCGATCGAGCATCGTGAAACATTAAGGAGGACAAGCTTAAAATTTCTCCGACCATCATGCAAAGTAGTTGTTCCAACCACCTGTGTTACGTATGTCTATAAGAATTAAACAATTTTTAGCTTTGTTATTGCGAGACGTCCTGATTTTATCCTGGCTCGTTTCAAGGTCCTGTTGCTACACGCACAAATTTTATTTTTATTTGGAAGAATTTTACAATCGATTCTCATTGAGAACTGTAAGCAAATTATTCTGGCGTGGTACTGTAACGCGAATAATAAGTGTTTATCGTATGTTTACACGCACAAATGTACACAGATTTTTTTTTCTTTTTTGCATTTTGGACACTCGTACAGAAAACTAGCCACGATTTTCCAGGATTCTCTTTCAGTATCGTCGGCCAGGAGCCAACCGCAGAGAGGAAGGAATGGTTTCCGTTTCCTCGGTTCATTGCCGAACATTTTTTCCGAAAGATCCATGTGCGGTCAGAAACATTCCCTCAGATAGGACCAGCGGCCTTCAAGGAATGTCTTTTTTTATGCTGCTCCAGCTGGCAGAGGATCGCTTCTTCCAGATTCCTTCCGGTTCCGATAAGCCGAAAGACTGATGAAGCTTCGAAAACCAAGAACGGATCTACCACTGTGCGGTAGGAAGCTTCGTAGATTCTACGAGTATCTTTTGTTCCATCTAAGATTGACAGAACCATTAGTACGTCGAGAGAATTCTCTTTCGCAAAATTGTTGATGGTTTTGTTGAAAGGATTCGTGAATTTGAAAATTCTGCATCGATAATTATAATAATTCTCGGAGGACGTTGTTCTTTTCATATTTACAAAACGAAGAAAAATTTCGTAATAATTCTTCTTGCAGAAAACTCCTCAATCGTTGGTAATATAATAACATAATCGATATTCGTTGGCTTGTTTCGTTGAAAGCTCGATAAGCTTATTGGTCTTAAGAAAACTGGGAAACAGTTAACGAAAAGATCGTCGTCTCAACTTGCACGTAGCATAAGAGACGATTCTTATTAATCGTTGTAAAGAACGAATATTCATTGACTCGTAGGATTAATGATACCTCGTTGAGGGATAAAGTCGTTTGGTCCGCGTGCCTGATGTTTTAAAGGCTAAAGGGAAGCACGCCACGCGTTAAATGGACGACGGAAGAAGATGGAAGATGATGGATAGAAGTAGAAGCCTCGATGCTAAGGTGTTTCGTGCCGGTGATAAATAGCGGTGCAATAAAAGTGGGCCGAGTAATTCGGATGCCACGTTATCCGATCGTTGCGTTAAGGGAATAATAACCTGACTGGGGTTGCATGATGGAAAATGGAAGTAGCGGCTTTGCAGCTTCGCAGAATTCGTTTTCGATATAGCTCGGTTCACGAAGAGAAAGACGGGAAAATAGCAAATAAAGAGACTGGAAAATTCTCCTCGATCGTTAAACTATTACTAACCATACTGCGAAGATCTTATTTCTCCTAGAGGATTTTAAAACAGGTTTTAGATAAAGATATACTAATTTGATCCGCGTTGAAGTGATCACCGCTACTAAGAAAATTCTACATCTGGTCTTTTTAGTTTTCTCAAGCACCGAAACCATCGACAACCTATAGACAATGTACTGGGACGAAGGCAGACCATAGACAGGCGACGATGGCTTCGGGGTTTTCAGTTATAACATGCTAGCATGCGGGTCTGAACCAGGTCAAATTATATTCCTAATTGTACTTACACTCGTCTATTAAAATATATTTTCTACTTTACAATTTATCCACGCGTTCCTCTGCTCGTACATCTAATAACCTCAACAATCCGTAATTAGAGAATTCCAGTAAACAGACAGGATAAGACAAAATAATTCTCCTATACAAAATCACTGAACAGCACGAAATAAGCTTCGGTTCTCGATTCCATACGACGACTATCCACAAACACGCTTCCTACGATATACATTAACCGAGAAATTTATTGCGCGTATATCTTACCATTATCTCCAATTTTCAGATAATCAAAGCATCGCGTATATAATGCCGATCAATCGAATACCACGCAAAACGACGTTCTCCGTACGGTACTAGTAAAAATGCTCGTTACAACGATGATGGAACGACGGTCTCAACAGAGAGAAAAGGAAGTCGATGGAAGAAGAATCGGTATGGGACTGGTGGACAGGATGAAGGGAGAAGTTACAAAAGGCTGGATATCATAAACGACAATGAAACTCCCGAAGGAAGCTGGAACAAAGCGAGATGGTGGCGGTGTATACGTGTGCAGCTTTGAAAGGACAGTGACGACGTACAACGTGGACGTTGGATCGAGGAAGGGAAGAAGGAAAGAAGGAAAGAAAGAAAAGGGCAGAACGACACGCCGGGGATCGCTCGAGTCTCTCTGATCGGTCAATAACGATTTCCCGGGAATATAAATGTCTCCGCGAGCAGTCGTCCGGGCTGTTCGATTCGGCCCGTGTCCGGCATTGCCTTTTAATCTTGTAGCTTTGCCTCTTTTAATCTCGTTCCATCGACCGGCTGCACCCTTCCATGCCGCTCTTTCCCGTCCACTCGTTCATTCGATGCAATTTCTCTTTTCGTACGTACGGTCGAAATCATCGCTCATTCGACTGTACGAAAAAACCTGCTGGTTGCATGAGAATCGTTAATCTTGACGAATGAACCGAAGATGGAGCATCGTTTCGTGTAACGATTGGAAAATAGTAATTATTCGGTGTATAATTGCGTCTTGATTCTGCTTATCAAATTGATTTCGTTGGTCGCTTTCAAATGGAAAACGAGTTTCAGGCATAGAAAATTGATGAACCGTGTAAGCATAAGCTAAGTCTAAGAATCCTCAATTCCTGTACTACTGTACCATTTTCAATAGGATCGCGATAAAATTCCAATTGCCTCTCACATTCTCGTCATCGATATTCTACCAAGCTTCTACAGCTGTAAATGCATACCAAACTACTGAAACAAAAATATAAATAACACATTTACCAAGATTTTCTTCGGTCTCCTCTTATTAACGGAGAACCGATTCGTCAGCCAGACGAGGTCTTCAACGGAAGAGAGTTCGATTCTGATCCGAAAACTTCAATACCCGGAACGATTTTTTGCTTTAGCCGGAAAAGAAACTGTTCTCGGTGAGTGAAATCGTAGCTTAAAGTATACGTATTCATACGTAACTTCGAATCTTCTTCAATTTTTCCGACGATATACCTCTAAACGCCTCGAAACGATGCTATGCGCAAAGCTTCTTGCGGTTCTTCCTCCAGCTATCTTTTACAGGCTTCGAAACGATGTATCGGTAAAGAGAAAGATTGCAGGGAAGATTTGGAAGAGTAGATTCGTCTCGGGGCAGACTGAATTTCCTCGAGGGAGAAATTGTTGCAGGCAGCAGCCTCGACGGTGCTTTCATCAGCGACAGATTTTTCTCGTCGAACGCTAAACTTGCGGGGCGAGGTGTGACGCGCGTGCGAGGGTCTGTAAAGCTCGCTTTTGTCACTTTCCGCGGCTCGTGCATCGAAAATCCACGCCCTTTGACGCCTCTGAAAAGTTGCTGCCGACAGCGATCAGGTTTGACGGGCAATCGACACCGATAATCAAAGGTTCGTTCTTTTTTCCTTTGCCACTGAACAATTTTTACGTAGAACGCAAAAATTCAATTACACCATCTGGACCACTCAAGCTTGCAACATTTTTCTTTTTTCTTCCGCTTTTTTTTTTCTCTCCGCCTTTAGAAGTAACTTAAACAGCCAAGAACCATTCTACCATTTACGACGCAGCGCTATTGTTAGAAAAATGAAGTTTCTGTGCGCGGCTCATACTCGATAACCGTAATTTATGCTCCATTATAAAAAAAGGGAAAAAAAATAGAAAATGGACGGAAGGAGTAAAAATACAGAATTTTGAATTCTAGAGCAATCCGCGATGATCGAAACACGGATAAAAGTTCGATATCGCAGATGTAGAAAAAAGAAACATTCGTATCAGGACTGAAAACGCAACGTCCATTGTTCGCCTATATTTCCGGTTATTTAAGCTTATCATTGGCCCGACGATTCCGTGGGATCATGGGAGATGGATCAGGATATTTAGAGTGGCGCATCAATCTCGCATCGAGCTCCCGAATGGCCGTTCGGTTGCTCGCAAATCCACGTCGTTTCACCGGCCGGTGCATTAAACAGGATTTATATTTCCTCGAATAGGAGCCGATGGGATCGATCGGTATTGTCGACTGAAAGTAGCGCCATTTTGCATCTTATTTAGAGGAACCGTGCACATGCGAGCAATTCGCGATTCAGTAGAAAGAAGCACCTCTGTACATTTTCAAGTTGGTTCCAAATTTTATCAGTACAATTACGACAGCCGTGTCTCGTTACAACGCGAATAAAAATTCAAAATGCTTTGTATAGTACGTACAATACGAGCATAAAGATTTTTTATGACAAGTATTCAAATATTTTCGCGAACCGATGTATCCGCCACATTATAAAAAAAATTCTACTGTACTCTGTTCAAGGCAGCGAGTTTACGATATTTCCATTTTTGTGTGTCTTCGTCCCATTAAGTTTCGATTTTATGAATTCTTCGTTGGTTATTACGGTTTGCACGGCACCTCGCATGCAGATCTACGATATTCTGGTTGAGTTTACTGGTGCCGGTGCAAGGGATCGGCATCCGTATACCGGAAACGATAATCTCAGAGGGTGAAACCAAGTCTTGTAAATCCGTGGAATAACACGATGTCTGGTTGTGTCGTTGCGTTGAGGAGGGTCACAGGATTTTCTACGGATAAAGGATATACACTGGGTTAGGTTACGCCTTCGAAAGCGTTAAAGCGATTAAAAGATAGGACCCTGAAGGGGAATTTAAAAATCAAACGGTTCGGTTGAAGAATATTCATTAAAAATTCATTCCATTCACCTCTGAATACGCAAATAACTAACTTCCACTCGTCGTAAAGACGTTATTTATTTCGAGAAGATGGCGCAGACGTTGCTAAATTTTCAGACACACTTTTAGAAACGATATTCGCAACATTATCTCTCTCCTCTTTTTCGCTCGATGTAACCTTTAAAATCTCTATAATCTCTAAATTCTGTTCGACGAAATAGCGAAATTTCGATCGTGAATTCAGCCACGAAAGAATTCGCGGAAAACGAGCGGAGAATGCGAGACACGCGGTGCAGCAACGACAGAAAGTCGACTCTCGATTAGGAGGACAGGCGACGATCGAGTGAGATCCCGTCCGTCAGAGTGGTTCTCGCTGGAGAATCGAGCGACTTGGCGTGGCTCTTGACAATATCTACGGCAAGAAGGAAACCGGCGAAAGGGTTCGGTGGATCGTGGTAACAGTCGGTCGGGTCGCATAAATCAGCTGCACGAGACCCTCGAGCGGCAGAGGTGTCGGGGCCGGCAGGCCGAGCCGTCAATAAAATGCAAAGTCGGAAAGATAAAGTTAAAGATAAGCCGCCCTCGGATCCACACAGAGAGTACTTGGACGCTGAGTCCACCGACGAGGAGGAGAGACAACGTAAGATTTACGAGAAAAATATTAAAGGCTTCTTCTAGCGACTCTCCTCTGCCATCCAGTTTCTTCTATTTTCTACGTTTCTACCTTCCGCTATGTAGCTCTCCTCCCTTTGCCAGTTCCTCTAGTTTCCCTGTATTTTTCTTCCGATTTTCCTTCCCGATTTTCTTATTCTTTCCGGAGTCTGCTTTATCTCTTTGGTTCTTCAAACCTGTTATTCCGCGATGAATTATCTCGAGATGTTGGTATTCGCTAACCTTCCGTGTAGTTTTGTCGCGTGTGACTTGCGACATATTAGTTGGGTATTTGAACATTTCTATTAATATATTCTTTTGACCAAATTCGATGGAATTTTGATGGAAGATATTCAAATATCGCGTAGAATTTGTATCAGATTGTATGGAAAATTTGTAGTATTTTCAAGATTGAAGGATGATTATTTCATGTACGTGAATTTCTGTGAAATAATGGAATGCTGAATTTAGGTACAACTGGCCCTGGATGGATATGCCGTTGTAACACTCCAGTCGGCATACTTGTAATTCTCAACGAGAATTAATTGTGACGTATTCAGTAATAAAAAAAGAAAATTAACGAGAAGAATCAAGATCGGTCGGTATAGAAAATGTTTTTCAATCAGAAAAAATTAGATCTCGTGTACCAGTAAAGAGCGCGCTATAAATGTTAAATCTCAACTGAAATATTTAACTACATCCGTTCCATTTATCAGATACATCGTATTTTTTTTTCTTTTTTTTTAGTCTTTTTAAAACTGAAATTCCAGTTTTAAATAAGTTAATCGTAACACGAATGTTGCGCGACGTTATAAAGTAAGAGGATGAAATTAGAGAGAACTGTTTAGCAAAGATTCTTCGTAAATTCTTTTTCGCTGCGTTGGAATTTTTATTACGATGTAAGTGAAACTACGATGAAAGTACAGCAATATCGAGCTGCGAAAATGAAGAGTGGTAATTGGCGGAAAGGAACTCCACCAGGTCTAATATTATGTATAGCACGCTCCTCGATGTTCAATTTACCGTTATTAAATGCCCGATACTCAAAACAAGTAAATTAGAAAGTTTTGTTTTTCTTAAATCTTCTTCGATCATTCCTTCATCCTATGTTGCAACACCTTCTTCTTTGATCGCTATAACTACTTTACGTACTATATTTTCAGTCACGAAAGAATCATTATAATTAACAAACTTTCAAGCTATTTCAAATATTTTCCTATATTTTATAATCCGCCTCTTCGAATCTCTACCCCTCCATTAAAATCACTTAATTCCGCTAAACTTTCTTATACAGTGTGACACGAAAGAAAGTTAGAGTCATTCGTATCGATCATGTACGACAAAACGTCATATCGATCGCACGTGCAAAGATCTTAAACGATCGACGTTATTGGTTTTATATTACAATGAAAATGAAATATATTTTTAGAAAACGTGTAATTATGTAGAGATGAAATTTTAGATATTGCCTTCGTCGTGTTCTTCGTTTATGGTTCCCTTCGTTCATGGATTTAGTAAAATTTGATTAACACACAAGCGTTTAATGGACGATCCAAGATTTTTGCTCGGCCTTGTAGCTCCAACGAACAGAAACTAGAGAGAAGATCGTTCGAACGAGCCTGAACAATGGGGTAGCATCGATACGAGTGCGCCAGGGGTTGAATTATGACGCTGAAGGTGGCCGCTCTGGTGGACGATTAATCGACGTATCCGAGTTCCTAATTTGTCTCCGGGTTTATGGTAATTCGAGACCGTTTCTCGAACCGATTCGAAGGAGAAACGTGGCTAATTCGTCGCTAGTTTAGAAAGTAGGTAAACTGGATAAACCAATACCTGTCTGTCGAATAACGAGCATTCGAATTGTGAGCACGGGGCTTTATTCGAAATATCCAGCGGGTGTCTGCAAGGAGATTTAGCAAGCATAGGGTGGTGAGAAACGGAGGAAGGGAGAAGGTTGAAACTACCCTGTGAACAATTAATGTCACGGACTGGCTGCGGATGATCGAGGACGGCAATTCGGCGCCGAGGACTCGTCGCAAAATCGCCAATGGGATTTAATTTCATATTAACCCCTTCGCAGTCGCTCTTCGTAATTGAGGAGATGAAATCGTGAATTACGTAGGTGCTAGAATCTTTTTTAGTACGTTTGAAAAATTTCGTTAATCTATGGTTATTAACTTTTTTATTCGCATACATTTTAGTCTTGTCTTGTGATAATTCTAAAATGTAGAAGATTATTCTGATACCTGTAGCGTTATTGGTCGTATTCAATGTAGAAGTTCACTTGTTTTTCCAATTGAAACGTAATTACACGGTAGGTAATTATTAAATACGTATACCTATTCGTTTCTACTACATCACATTAATTACGATCATCTAGACATAGTGTATTTCTTGTCGTATATTCCAAGTCAGCAACTTTGTCAATTAACTCGACGAGAAATAAAGCTACAAAGTTATAAAACTCTCATTTACAAGGAACTGACACATTCTTATCCTACGTCTTCGTTCTTAAATGTCAATTCCGATTTTATTCGAAGGGCGGAAGACTGAAATCGGTGTTAATTATCTCGGAATCGTTAACATCGTTTTAAGGAGAATCGTCTATGGCTAATCTCTAATTAACATAGAAATAAGCCGGAAACGAATCTACAAAATCACAAGTATCAATTGCAAAAGAATAAACACATTGTTCGTGTCGTATGTCTTCGTTCCTCAACTTTGATCCTTTCCATCGCGAAAAAAAATTGGATTCTATTCGAGGAGGGAAAATTTGAAGTCGTAACTTGTTACACAGCCTCAATGGCCAGCAGAGGATGGCGAAATAATTTCGCACACCGCGCAAAGTGTCCGTAATTACGTCGACAATAGTCGCTATGTCTGTGGCGCTCGCACGCGTGTTAATACACCAGCATGGCCGAGCAAAAATGTTTGCCACGATATTCACCGGGGTTCGATCGTGTCCCACCCCGGTGGCACCATGGTAAAAAAAAAAAGGAATTACTTTCGCGTTGAACGCGTAACGAAATTGTAACGGTTAATCCGCTGGACGAGAATTTTATTGCGAATCGTTATTGCCGTGTCCCTGCGAGCCCAACGCCCGACCAACCCCACTCATCCACCGATCGATACAATGTTAATGAATTTTAATAAACAGAACGACTGACTTTTCACGATCACCACTGGGAAATTCGCGTAATCGCGCTGCTAATCGAGTGGTTCACCTCCGAATAAATCCTCGAAAAACCACGCCCTCCTTGCGAAAAAAATAATTAACATTTTCGTCGTGTTTTTACGATCAATAGTCGTGAATTTTAACGAGGAGGACATTTTTTAATCATCGCTGACAAATAATTTCGCAGCTAAATTAATTGCCGAGTGAATAACTATGAGAAAATTAACCTCTCTTTAAAAAAGATAATAATAAATATATGACGGAAATTAATTTTTCGAATAAAGATTGGCTTCCTGTAATCGTCACTGGGCAATTCTCATAATTTCGCAGTTAATTCAATGTTTATCCAGATAAACACATCAACTCCTATATCAGATAAATTATTAAAAATCAAATATTTTTGCAATCGCAACAATTTTTCGCCAACGTAACTATAGAATTCCTATAATCGCGTATCTAATGGAATGACTGGCCAAATAAACCTCCAAAAATACCAACCTCTCATTTGAAAAAAAAAATGCAATAGAATTCGCGTATTTTTCGTAGCATCGCGATAACGTTCCTTTCCTCTGCAATCGCAACGCTGGTATGAAAAATTCAATGGTAATTCGCCGATTCGGCGATGATCCTCCGCACTGACGGCAGACCGAGCATTTCCATGCGTGTCGCGAGAATGTCACTCTCTTTTTCCGGTGAAAAACGCGGCTGGAACGTGTGCCTTGCTGTTCTTCCTGCTGGCAATACATTTTCCATTATCGGCCGATGCTTCGCGCGTATCGCGCATTCCGCGTAACGCTGCGCGGATTATCGATGTTCCGTGCGAGATCCGGGAATTCACTCGCGATGCTTTTTAGGAAAAAAAAAAAAATGTTCAAAATGATAGCGATTAAAATTCGAATCGTCGCAGTTGGACCAAGTCATAGGAGAAATTTTTAGGAAGAGAAAAAATTTCCAACTGCCGGTACATACGAATGGTATTAGAATCTTTTTGGTTAAATTTGCCTTCGGCTGAGAATGAAATATGCAAAACGTCTTGAGCTCTTTTAGAAGTTAAAATTCCAGAAGATAAAATTCGCCTGGAATATGGTGTTAATATAAAATGAGTACTTGACTCTGACAAAAAGGGTAATCCATTCTCAGTAGCAAGAAAAACGAGCAAGTATCTTAATTGTAATTATGGAACTCACCCTCCAAATAAAAAAGTAGGAAAAGGATACTTAAATCTAAGGGAAGACAATCACAATAAATTAGAAGAAATGAAACAGTAAACAGGTTTAACAGGAACAATCCTGTTAAGACGTAGAGCATCGTAAAAGTCGGCAAGTTGAAACACTCGCTTGTGTTTTATGACACACGGACTGTCGAGCAGCCGAAGGCAACAAATTTTCACTTCCAAACCTGAAAAAAACCCATATTCCAGCTTTCTCCGTCGTTACATCCCAAACACTATCCGTTCTCGCCATTTCCTACCACTTTCGTCGTAAAACAACCTGTGCAAATATTTTACAAATATTTGATGTAGAAGCCTCGTAAACAATACATCAGACGCAACAGAAGCATCGCGCAAACAAGGTAAAATAAATTTCAGAAATCTTCGTTCGTTTTAATGTCTGTCTGAAGTATCTTTTACTGCACAGGTCTACAATTCATAGATGCGTAATCCAAAATTCTATAATCTAAAGATTTAGAACTCGAAGTTCTATAACTCAAAGCTGTGCGATCCAAATTGTTGTCATGAATTCGTGATTCAAAGATATATAATTCAAAATCCAAAGATGAACCAAAAATCCGATGCCCAATAGCCACGGTCGAAGCACAACGTTACCGCGCGATAAGCTCCTGTTCAAATTCCTGCAGATATTTCCGCCCTATCGTGCCTTGTGCAAAATAGCCAACAACAAGTCCTTGGATGGCGTGGGAAGAGTCAACAAGCATCCAACCTTCACGACCAAAGGTCTCGTCAGCGAGTGACGTGCTCCTTTCGCGAATACATCTTTCGCCACTGCTGAACAAATTCGTGAAATTCTCGCGTCACTCGCATAGATCCAGCGAGGGAGGAAAAGGGAAACGACGAAGAGCGAAGAGTAAAAGGGAAAAAGCGTACCATGAGAAACGCGACAGGGTCAGGATGTAAAATTTGTGAAAAATCATTGACATGGAAAGCTGCGTGACAGTAATAAGTCCCTCGGGTTGAGACAATGTTTCCTATAGCATAACAAAAGGAAAACGAGAGAGAGAGAGAGAGAGGGAGAAGAGAGGAAGGAAGAGAGCATCGGTACTATCTACATAATACTCGCTATCATAGTCTAATAAATTATGGCAACGTGTCCTCCCGCGGCGCCTCGATCACCCAACGTGTTTCCTCTTCCGCCGATTCACTAGCTGGCCGCGATTTATCGTTCCTGTTAGATTGCCAGCAGCGAAGTCGTATCCTGAGGGTGGCACAGAGGGTGTGGTGGGCTTGGTGCTCTTCTGGTTGTATGCGCCTTCGAGAAAGCGGGGCGGAGAAGAAGAGAACTAACGAAAAACGATATCGGAACGGACAGGAGAGATTCTTAGAAACGAATGTGTCCGATTTAACTCTCCCGTCGGATTTAAGGAGACCCATCGCGATCGCTACTTTCGATCGCCGTCTAACGAACGATCTTTACGATCGGAGAAAATTTGGTCCCGGTGCAGAGTCGTTCTTTAACTCTTTGACAAGAAAGACTGGGGAAAATTGTTAGATACACGCAGTATGGTAAATTTGATATTATATATAGTAACATAGATAACACAAAAATCCTAAATTCACGTTACGATCGAATTTCACGCGAACTCGATCAATTTTCAAATTCGATGATCATGCGCGTGTGACAAGAGACAAGTTAGGGAAAAAATTATGTATTTGGTGGAGTGGATATCGACTGACGCGTTGATATATTCTATTGCAGGATACGAAGTCGATGAAGTTCAAGAGGAACTTAGACCGATCTACGATGAACAGGAACTGTCGAACCTGGTTAGTAGTTTAACTCGGATCTTAGAACATAAGGAAGGATAACGATCTTGAAGAAATTTCTTAATGCACAATACTGGATAGATTATGGATAGATTCGGTCTTATTCTAAATACCGACGATTACAACCTTCGCAAGAAAGAAAATGATAATATTAATTATTAAAACTCGTATCATAAGTAAAAAGAAAATCAACCCTTTGATATTAACATTAATCGTAATTAAAAGATTCAGCCAATAAATGAAAAAAATGTTCCTCTTCTTCCAGGTCAACTGTGTGAAAGACATGACGACCCTGGGCGGACTAAGGAAGGAGGACTGGTCCTACTACTTGGAATTGACAATTCGAGAGTTCTTTCTAAATCCGAACTTCACCACCCTGACCATCTATTATTTATACAACAGGCTCGCTGCTTCTCTGTCGTTCCCTAGTGTACCGGTATACGAGCTCACCTACTTCATCAGGGAACCACAAGAGATCCTGCGAGCGGACACATTTCGGGATCGCGTGTTGTTCGGCTCGGTGAACGATAAAGTAGAGCAGCACGTGCTGTCGGTTGTTCAAAACGTGCTGGCGCCGATCTTCCTCAAGATCGAAACCTGGCCAGACAGTATCCATCCAGAGAGGATTCTCGCCCGCTTTGTTCAGTGGCTTAACTCGTGTTTAATTAGTCGGGGAAAGTTTTCCGGGCAGCACGGTATCGTAACGATACTTCAACGAGCTGAACCACGAAACTTTCTTGTCTCCTCCAGGACTTTCTTCTCTTTTTGCTCTCCTTCCCTCTCTTTCTCTCCCTTTCTGGTAAACAATCTGTGGGTGTAAAACCGCCAGCTATAAGTTTAATTGGGTAGCAGTGGGCGCTGTAGAATCTTCGGGGGGAGGCGAATGTCCCGCGTCAATGGCGTTTTCCGAAATTCAAATCTGCAAAATTCAGCTTCCTACTTGAGAGAAACTTGTCGGAAGCTTTTGTATAGTTTAGGTACGGACTTTTCATAATATCGCCACTTTGGGATAACAATTTCGATAGCGATTCTTTTAATTCCGAAGCTTGAAATTTGCCATGTTCCAGAGCCCTTGAAAGTAGGAAGTTTCTAAGCTAATGATAGACGTAACGCGGTACTTCAAACGATCAAGTTTCATGGAAATTTCTTAAATTTACAAGGGACTAGTTTCATAACTTTCTCTGATACTTTATTCGTGTCTTCGATTCCAATTTAGACTTTACTTATTTACAGTTCTACCATTAACAGGCATTGAACGACGATCCACTAATAGTTTGTCTACATCGAAACTAACAAATAGCTTTCAGTAACGAAAGAGGGTTTGGAACAAAGGACGATCGGCCAACATTTGCACAGTCTCCTCGGCTTAAGCTCGCAACAACCCCGACTTGACGACGTTACCAAGCGAATTTGTAACTTCGGCCGCGCAATCCCTGTTACCGCAGCGCCCGGCGCCAACTTTCGGCCCGGTGTCGACCAACAGAGCGAGAGAAGAGAAGAACGACTAAAAGGAGAGGGTGAAACAGGAAGGGTGGAACGAAGTTATTATTACCATAATTTTCGACTAAATGCACCGCGCAAGTCGCCCCCGGTAAATTCGGCGTCGATGTTTGCACATGTACGAAAGGCCACGAACGGCGAATTATTAGGTCCACCTCGAGTCAGAAACGATTGCATTGTGTTTGGCTGGAAGTCGTCTCATTATTTCTAATGGATCCGCGATTCTAACTGAATCGAAAGGGCCGTTTTCCTCTAATTGCAAGGACATGGTTTTAAACGAGGATCCTAGAGATGAACAGGACCTGACACTTTTACTGGTTTCCATTTCTGTGAATTAGTCTGTTCTGGATCTCTCACAGTTTCTCGAATCTTAATCCTTAATCTCCGTTTTCGGGATCATAAAAATTAAATTTCAGTGGGAAATTGTTTGAACGAAATGGAATAAAATGGCCGAGTCCTTTTTTTTTCTAAATTATATCGCGATAAGTTATAGCGAAAGTATTAGAGGAGCAGGAAAAATAAAAATAAGGGAAAATATCGATGGAGAAGCTTATTCGTTTTTCTTAACCTGAGATACATGCGTGAAGGCGGACTTTTACACGAACATGGACACCTTCTTCTGCAACTTAACAGACCTTACGTACAAAATGCTGGGCTTAACGGTGATATATGTACCTCGAGAGGGTAGCAACCTGACCGAAGAGGACAGCACCGATAAGGAGTTGGTCAAGAGGATGGAGAGTGTGGTAGCCTACTGGACCACCCAAATAAGGATAGCCCTCTCAGACCAGGAGCAAGCGACACCCAACGAATTGTTGTGTCTGAAAGACGAGTACGACTTTTGGATTTATCGATGTTAGTAATTTCATTTCGTAAATATTTCAGGAGTACGTATTTGCTTGTAAAGCGTATTAGATCTTGGATTGCTGGACAGCTCACTTTAATAAATCTCTGTACGTTGATTATAAAATATTAAATTAATATTTTATAATCTGAACGTTCGAATTTGAACATTTCGATGTAAATTCTAATAAAATGTGTATAGCTCCAGCTCTCAGAATCTAAGCTTCCATTCCTTCTTCTAAACATATTTGTAGCACAAAAAATTCTTTCTCTAACAGATGACAACCTCTGCGGTCTAAACCACCAGCTTCAGAACCCAACGGTGAAAATAATAGCAGAATTCCTATTAATAAGTCATTCGACTTATGCTCGCCAGTTCTTATCATTAATAGATGAGATCGAGAACGGCGTACAGGAAGCCAAATCTAACATCGAGCATCTTCGAATCTTGATAGATCCTTCTGCAGAATTAGAGAAATGCACTACACCATCAAGCATCGAGGAACATCTGATGTTAATCATACATCTGTTCAGAATAATCTGGCTGAATTCACCGTTCTATAGCAGTCATGAGAGAATAGAGAATCTCTTCAAGGCTCTTAGTAATCAAATTATTATCCTGTGTCGAGATTATATCGATTTTAATGAAGTATTCTCTGAGAAACCTAGAAGATCCATGCAAAAGTTCAGAGAGTGTATAGACGCCTGTGAAAATTACAAAGCACTGTACGACAAGGTTAATATTCATTTTTCTTCTTACTGAGGCATTGAGAGCAAAAGCGAACTAACTCTAATATTCAATAAGTTGTATAATTCATTATAAGTAGCACTTACTACATTTTTATTATACTTCCATATTCCTTATTTCATTTCCGACATCTTATATTCTCAGCCCCATATCTCGTGAAATCATGATAATGTGTAAATTTCTATACCTCACGTTTCCTATTCCTTACTCCATTTCTCAAATTCTGTGCTTCATATCAAATATGCACAATCTAATACTTACATCTAATGTTCCTACCCTACATCACTACTTCATCCCTTACGTTCCCTACCGATCATTCTATTTACTCCTCACTTCGTTTTCCCTATCCTAGTTCAATGATTTCACCCTTCCAGTTTAAACGCAAGACAAAAGTCAGAAAATGTTCACGTATGTTCAGAGTATGTTTCCTACAAAAGACAAAATGCATCGCACAAACAGTGCGTAAGAAACCGTCACTTTCCTCAAAATGAAGTTCATTTCCTATAAATTTCCCACAAAATCCACAAGTAATGGACGCTTTCCACAAAATGAAGTTCATTGTCCCATAAAATGAAATTCCTTTTCCACGAACGAAATTCGCTAACCCCAGGAGATGAAATTCTTTTCCCGCAAAATGGATCTTTTTCCCAACGAATTTCCCACAAACCGCGTCAAGGGCAGGCACTTCCCATTCTTGAAATTCGTGATCGCTAACGTAGATTTAGAAAATTTGTTAGTTTGATTTGGAATACAGGGAAAAGTAGAGTGCAGGATTTGGAATGCAGAGAAGAATACACCGGGTATGGGCATAGAAGGCGGAAAAAGGGCATGTGGAAAACGTATGATAGGATAAAGGATATGGAAAAATAAAATATGAGATGTCGGATGGAGATATGTGCTGTGGGAATAAGAATGGAAGATATGTTTCAGGGATACTGGATATGGGACACAGAAGAGGAAATAGGACATATGAAACGTTAAATGTAGGAAGAATAGATGTATATGCTACAAAAGTAAGGATAAAGGATATTTCCTAGTGATACGGGATGTGGGATATAGAGTATCAGAAAAAAAAAATATGAAATATGGGATATGAAATGGAGAGATGAAGTGTGAGAAGTAAAGTGAAAGATACGGATATATGTTAGGAATACTAATAGTTGTGGAATATAGGATATGAGATAAGCTGTATGAAATATGGAATGTGGGATGGAAATGTGGATTGTGAAATAGCTTTGGAATTGTAGGTATTAGATGTTGAATGTAAGATAACAGAGTATGTCAATAGTATGGAAAGTGAGGTAGAAATCGTGGAACCTAATATGTAACTTTTGAGATGTTAGGTATAGAAAATGGTTGCGTGATACATAACATAGGATGTGGGATATGAGATATAGGACATAGAAGATGGAATAGGATACAGGATTTGGGATGTGTGATCTTGATAGAATCATGATCTAAATATTATTACAATTTGATTTTATCCGTGATATTATAATTAAAATAGATCTTGTTAAAAACAAACAATTGCCTGAAAAAGTAT
Organism: Bombus soroeensis; assembly: GCA_014737365.1. Lineage (NCBI taxonomy): Eukaryota > Metazoa > Arthropoda > Insecta > Hymenoptera > Apidae > Bombus > Bombus soroeensis. Next base: position 69,738 of record JACXIL010000024.1, on the reverse strand, counting down.
CTTAGCTATAATATATAAATGTACTTCATAAAAACGTAGTAGAATCCACTTTTGCTCTAAATGCCTGATATTTTGCTAATCGTTCGATATTCGCTGTTACTTTTTGAATACATATAATACTTTCGAAAGACTGTTTGAATGTTCAGCGTGTTATCGCGTACAAATTCAGTCGACGGTCGGTGCATTAAGGGACTATTAAACGACGTGTGCGGAGTTACTTTGGATACTTAGGAAAGAGCCGTTAGGCAAAGTGAGGAGTTCCCGCGTTAAGCGGAAGTCACGGTAATTGTACCCACCCTTTGGCCGGTTCACAATGATCCCCGTGAACGCGGGAACACGCTCCCATCCCTGTTAAAATAATATTCGCCGAGGCGAGCGGCTCGAGCCTGCAATTAATCTTATCTTCCTTTAATCGCAACGAATCGTGGTAAAACAACACGCGAGCACCCGTGCTACGTGCAAATGAACGTAAAAGTATTGCTAAGCCCAATGCACGACTGATAATTTTAATATCGTCACAAATTAAACGAAAAACTCGGTTGAAAAAATACGATAAATAAACTGTACATGTTTGTACATTTGTATTTAAAAATTTACAAACTGGACACAATATTGAAAAACATAAAAATTATTCAAAGTACCGGGGCATTAGTTATAATGTTACGAAATTTCTATTTGAGTCCTGTTAGTTAGTATCTGCATTCGTAAAAATATGGATTAGCATAAGATCGCAGTAGTCTAATGATGAATGTTTATCCAATTTTCGTCGATATTTTGATTTTAATACTACTTGGTGTACTTGATGACTGAGACAAATTTATAAGATTAAGAAAGAAAGCAAATCGCATCTTAAACTGTCATCGGACAACCTCGTAACAGAAAACGCTGCGAAAAGGAAAACGTTTAAAGATAATTCGTCAATCTCAAAGTTAACATTTTATTCTGTGCAACGAGGGTGGCGTGTTGCCTCTGGAATCGGGTCAAGTTTTCGCGTTAAACGGAAGTCACAGTAACCTCGACTTAGGCGTTTCCCGTGTGGCTAGATAAGCGTCGACAGGGATGAGAATTGCCATGGGCTACGTATCGCATCGTGCTTATTCTCGCGAACTGAGAGCGTAGAAATCGTAGTCGAAAAGTCTGAAATTCTCGATTTTTCCGTGAAAAGTCTCAATGGTCATACTACGAGTCATTGATAGAGAGTTCCTCTCTACAACGTTCCTTAGATGATCACAAAGAGTTTCGACGACGAATCGAGGCTGGCAAACGATACTTTTTATTCTTTGTAAATGTAAAAAGCGTCGTAATGTTAAAGATTATGCAAATTAAAGAAGATTTTGTACATTTAATTAGCAGATTTCTGATGATAGCGCGTTTGTGAGAAATTTAAAAGCGTACAGATATACAGAATGCGCAATATAGTGCGAAAACAATCTCAACCCAAATTATTAAAAAGCAGGCGTGACAGCGAAAAAATATAGTACGATAGCAACGGAGCAACGAAATAATATTGCAATTTCGATATTCCGATTGTTTATGAAGCTCTCGAAAAACGATCAAGTGCGTCCCTTTCGAAAATGAATCGCGATCTCGCGATTGATCGTCCAAATATAAACGGGAAAAATATAAAAATGGAAGAAAGCCAGCCTGATTGTTGACAAGATACGAAATGACGTAACAACATCATGCACTCGAACGCTTTGAAATTGAATCGTCTGGTGTGTCAATGGCGTTCCTAGAATGATGTTTGACAAGAGAAAATTCTCGTGCACCCTGTAACAATGCGATACGATTTTATATAGAAAAGTCTGTAGCCCGCATGGTATTTCGAGGAATCATAAAAGCTTCTTCAATACTTTATATCTAGAAGATATCTACTTTTAAAGTATCACTTTCGCTAAAATGAACGAAATGAAATATATATACCATGATATGGAGATAATATATAGAATATATAAAATATTTATTCATATGTAATAGAAACGAATAAAAGAATAATATAAATAGACATAATAGGGATAATAGTATAGAGATAAGAACGTACCACGAATGGAATATACTTATTGTCAGAATTCAAACGTCTAACAGTTTGATAGTAAAATGACGAAATGACGAAGAATTATTTTTTTATACTGAAAGTTTCTGATATAAATAATGCAACCTTTCAACTTTCATCCACAGGGAGATAAAAATAGAAAGAAATATTTACGCGTATGTAATGTAACGTAATATGTAGAATAAAAATAGTATTAATAATTCATACGATAAAGCATTAACGCGAGATAAACTAGTTGATGGCGCTAAAAGGGGATAGTAGGGGCGAATTATGACGCGTTCCCTGTTCATTCACCCCTGATAGACTGAAAGGAATGTATACACCATCCCGTGGAGATGGTGGCGAACTGTTTTCACTGGCAGAACAGCCGATAATACAGAATAAAATGGGATAAGCGTATAGAGGGTGAAACAAAAGCTCATTTAACGGCTTAAAGTCACATTCTCCATCGCGGATCGATTTGAATGCGTCGCTAGGCCGGATATTAAACGACTGACTCGATCGTGCGTAATATTTTCACGAGACGATTCTTTCGAATAACAGTCATCTCTGTGCGTTTGTCTTGCAGATAGCGCAAGCCCACAATAGCCTAACGGACGTACCATGGGATTTAGACAGGGACAATATATTCCAGCATATTGATATTTTCATTAGCAGGTGCCACGACATGATTGAGATCTGTCAGGCGATGATCGATTTTGCCAGGTAATCAGTCTGCACCTCTTCACGCCCGTCGACCGACGATTTGATCAGGGATTAACCCATTGGCATACTAAGCACAGAATAGACGAAACAACGGAAATAATGAGACCGCTGTTCGGTGGAACGAAGGGAGAGGAGCGCGAAAGGGTGTGTCAAAAAATCGAGAGATTATTTCACGAGGCGCTGCAGAAGATCGAGCAGGAGTCCAACAGAATCCTCGATGTTCATTACAGCACGTGGCACGATGACATGTTTACCTTTCGCAACGAAATGAAAGATCTAGAAGTCATCATCGAAAACCTGGTCACGTCAATTTTCACACGCTTGAACAGCGTACAGGAAGCGGTGGAGGATCTTCAGAGTTTCTACACTTACATGAATCGCGAGAAACTGAAAGCTCTGTTCGATGCCAAAACGATCGAGGTACGAAGCTGTTAAAATCTGAAATTTTCAAAATTAAATAAGGCGTCTTATAAAAATGATATCGAAGCGAAAATTTAAGGAAAGTGAGATAAAAGAAAGATTTCGTTTCCTTCACAGATATGGAAATTCTTCAGCGAAGATATCCAACGAACGAAACAGGAGATACTGGACGAAAAGGAGGAGTATCCTTCGATGACTCCATATTATGCAGGCAGGGCATTGAACCTACGACTGAAAGGTGCTCGTTTGCAATCAACAAGAGAGGTGCTCGAGGAGGCCGTGTGGATGCCCTTTTGCGGTCTTAGCGAGGATATCTACTATCAGCACGATCTGTTAAAGAAATCGATCGAGGATTTCGTTACCGATATATACATGAAATGGATACACGAGGTCGGCGAGAATCCACGTGTCAAGCTTGATCGTTTCCTTATGCGACGCAGCGACTCGTCCGCTGGATTACTATGCTGCAACATCAACCCGGACATTTTGAACTTATGCCGCGAAACCGCCTATTGGATTACTCTCAAATTCACTATCCCTGTTCAGGTTCAGATCGTTTACGATAAATGGGAAACTCTCAACTTCGTTTACGAGAGCGTTCTTGCTGTAGTTATCGGCTACAATAAGGTGATTAAAGGTTAGTTGGTTGCGATATTAAACTATTAACAAGCTTTTAACAATACGCCAAAGATACCACACTGGGAATTTTACGTGTAATTTCAGAATTTTCTACTGAATTTTTTTACTCGAATATTCTAATGTTTCGAACTCGATCAGAAATTACAGCGGTCATGGGAATTTCGTACGTATATGAATTAACGCAGATTGTAGAATGAAACGAACCTCGAGGTCTTTAAGCGACATTAAACGATATTGTAAATGAAATATCGTTACGTTTCTATGTTCCGCAACTTCTTAATTTTCTTCTTCCTTTCATCGATGCCGAATACTTCGATTACGGGACTCGTAGCGCGTGATTAATTAAAACTCACTAAATTGCTTCTTCCAAACTCACTAACTGACGTTCTCCACGTGATGGCAAATTCTATTAAACGTATATACATTTTCTGATGCATCAAACCCTGTGAATACGTCGAGTTACGAAGCAATAATTAGTGGCGTGGCGTAAATTCCGCTTGGACCTTCATTTTCCAAAGACCGCGGCATGTCCGCTATTTATCACGATGGGTTGACACTTCCATCGATCGATAAATATTTCTAAATCGATGAAGATACACCGGCTGACGAAAGTATTTGAACACCTACTTTATTCTTATCCGAAATGTTATTCATCTGCTTTGTTCTTTTTTTATGTTTCATCTTTATCATTTGTATAAATCTGAACAACTCGTAGACACGCGTTGCAACAAATTCTAACAGATGTTTCCAAGTTTCAAACGTTATGGTGCGCACGAACTTTCCGTTTGTATTTCGAGTTCTGGAGATTGCGAAATAGTTGGTCAAGTACATTTCCCTCGGAAATACCTGGCGCGTCTTTCGGCTCGTTCTTAACGCGCCACTACGTGTTATTATCGACTAGAGAATCCTGGTCATGATTATAAAATATCAAGATAGTAGGTACAAAGTTTATGAACAAGAACACGCTAGATTATCCTAGTTAATTAAAACGATGCACCTCGCTCTTCTCGAAATTCCTCTGAAAATCTGTTTCCCGATAAATTAATTTCTTTCTGAAGAATCGTCGATAAATTTAACGAGTTCGGAACGCAATCTACGAATAAAAAGTTCAGTAGAGAGTTTCATTGAAACTTCATTCATCTATACCGTACTATCTATATTACGAAGACTACATCGTAAGAGCGGGGAATAACATAAAAGTAAAAATCGGTTTGTTCGTTGTCAGCCAAGTATTTCGAACCAACAGCGTCGTAACCATATAATTTCATCGTACATCGTTACATCGTAACCTTGTTGTATCTCTGAAAAGCCTGCGCGCTACTTTAAAAAAATCCTCGAATAGGAGTACGTTTTAACGAGAATTTTGTATTGATACATCGAATGGTAATCGAACGATCGAATGTACGCTAGAGCGAACAGATTCGGATAATCACGTTTCTGCTGCGGTGAACTGTGTCGAGTGAACACATGCGCGCATAAACGAATACGTATACGTATTAATGTACATATAGCATATTGTGTTTTTCAGCGTTGTCGATGACAGAACGTGATCTGTTCCGCGAACTAATTCGCCACGTAGACAGGAAGATCAATCCCGGCTTAAACAGGCTGACATGGAACACTGAATACGTGGACGCATACATCGAGGATTGCTTTAACCAAACGGCAAATGTACGCTTCGTTCTATCCCTCCTCCGTTTCCGGTTACCGTCGCTATCGTCCTCTTCGTCCAACCTAAATCGGTCGGAAAGGGCGACGCCTATATTATGCGCTGCAGAAATTTATGCAACGAGTCCGGTTCTGTCCTGGCGAAATTAAATTTTGACCCAGCCAAGTGGGATCTGTCCGCAGCCTTTGTTTGTTTAATTAAGCAAGAAGAGCGCGTGCTGGCGAAACGGAATAACAATAGCGGATATCCGAGGCCGCGTTTGCGGTCATTCGTTACCCTGTTCAAATCGACGGAATTTGGCCGAAGGACAAAGCCGGACACTTCATTGCCTTTTGCTAAACAGTGCGAAATTCACCCGTCTTTGCTATGGTGTCTTGTTCGACCTTGTTCGCTTCCTTGCCTTGGTCCAGTGACCTCCAACAGCTTTGTAAAAAGAATCTTACTCTCAGGAATGAATGCTGATAAGTAAATGTGTAGGACACTTGTGTCTCGTTGGAACATTTCGCAAAATTCTTAAATACTCCGACACACAGCAGGTGTCAAGGTTGTCGAAGATTCCTATGATACATGTCGTCGTGCAGCTTTCTCCATATACGAGAAGTGGAAAGGTCGATTTCAATCGTACGTATTCTCTTGCAGCTTCAAGAGTTCATTGACGTTTACAAAGAATCGAATCAAGATATCATGAGACTATGTGAGAAGATTTGCGATACGCCGATGATCAAAATCAGGCAGAATTACACTTACGCTCTGGAGGATTTGCAGCAAGAGTTACTGAAAACCAGGTACGATTTGAATGGATCTAAAATAAGTATGGTAAATTTTGAAGGTAAAGGATGAATCATTGGATACGTATAATGAATTATTTAAGAGACGAGACTTTCGAAGTTCTGCTGGGCTATCATAGAACCATCTTTCAGTATATATTGGTTATTTTGGATGGATTTAAGGATGTTCTTGAAGACGTAAGTGTTCAAAAGATTGTTAAATGTCTTTTTTATTCTATTTTATTTTATATATTTATTGCTACAGTTTATAAGACTAAAGCTTATAATACTCAATTTGAATCACTCGTTGTCGAAAGCCAAACTGACCGTCCTCGTGAAAAGCAATCTTGATAACGTAAATCGCCATAGAGGAAGAATGTTCGCGTAGATGCGAACTTTTATGGCGACATAAAATCTCTCCAGGCATTCAGTGTCCAAGTATTCGGAATATTTAGCATCCTTTCGCGTGTCTACACGGCCAAGTGTCTGTCCACTAGGGAGAAATATATATCATACGAAATATTTTATTAAAATGTCTCTTTATACCTCAAACGGTGAACGTAGGAAAGAAACGTTCCTGAACACGATGAAATAACAGAGAGACACAGCGTCGTTCTGTCCCGACGTTTTCATTCTCACCCAGAACTGCTCGTTTCTTCCTTGAATCGACAACAAATGCGCCTATTCACAGAGTAAAATCCGCACGAAACATTCTCGCGTTATCCCTGTAGGCTATACGGTGCAATTTTTACGGCACTCCGACGAGAAAACCCGGACCAGACCGATTCGCGTAACGATATATCGCTGCGTGAAGCGATTGCCGTGAGGAACACGCGTACTCGTTAATCCGGAAGTGCTCTTACACGCGTTATTTCCATTGTGATACGAAGATGCACCAGGAAACATGGACGAGTCAGTTTTCCTCGTTTGAGAATTAGATAATATCGCGGGAAAACTATTTGAGAAAAACCCGATGAACTACGGTGCAGCAAAAAGTGAAAGTGCTGACGGGCTGAGAAGGATGGGAAATCCCAATGGACCGTATGGCCCAGCAATATACCCGTGGCCCTTTATAACAATAGGTAATTGAAAAAGGTGTACGTGACCTTCTTGGCTCATTAACAGCTATGATACAGGTGTGCGCGGTAGGAGTACTAAAACTGGTATAAAAGGACGTTTTGGTAGAGAGAGTTAGTTAATGGTGAGTCGATTGTTGCGAGTTGTCACTCAGAAGTTAATTAGTTGTACCAATTTAGTTATTTTAATTGTGTTACGTTACTACATTAAGAAATAGCTGTAATCAAATAACCATCGCTTTAAATAAATCTGTCAAATAAATAAAGTCACTATAATTAATTCCGAATTTTATAACAGTTGACAGTTATTAATATTATTGTTAGTTTATGACAATTATTAGTATTTTATAAAAATCTGTTAACAGTCTTTGGAAGAGTGGAAGGTTTACTTAAACAGGATGGACCTGCTCATAGGCGAGGCTTTCAAAATGTGCTTGGTCGCGTCTCTCGAGGTCATGTACGTTGCTCTTCATGGCGATGGTACTACGCCACCATCGCCGCTCATTTTGATACACGTAGAGCTAATCGACAACAAGGTAGTTGCACGATATTCTTTTTCTATTCTTATCCTATATGAAATAGAAATTAAAACGGGAAGAATCAGGATTGGAAGAAGAAATTGTGATTCTTCTGTGTCTAGATCAAATTCCTGCCGGACCTGGCAGACATTGCCATGGAAGTTGCAGTGATCTTTGACAATCTTTTAGAGCCGTTGAAAAGAATAACTCGACTGATAGACAAATTCAAGTTCGATTTTCAAATTCCACCATTCTGGAAAATATACGAGAAAGATCCAGAATTGCTCGATCTTCAACAGAAACTCAACGACGGTTGTATCCTCCCCTTCGTTCATACTTGTTCTTTTCCTTCCTATTGATTTTTATTGCAGTTACCACATTAAGTACAATAACTATTAATACAAAATTTCAGAGGTGAATGCCTGCTTCGTTCAGATGCAAAACTACATGAAAGCTTGGGAACCGTTCCAGGAAGTTTGGGAAATGAATAGAGACATGTATCTTCAGAGGTATTCATAAAATTTCGCAAAAATTTCGCCTATGTCGTTGACCACAGTGAAAGCTACATGGATTTATAAAATTCATGATTAGATACGAAAAATTGAAGCCTACCGCGGAGACGTTCGACTCGGATATCAGCAGATACACGATCATCGCCAATAACGTTCAGGTACAAGAAACAGTGATGACCGTGCACTTCCTCGACGTGAATGCCGATCGACTAAAAGGTGCCATCATCGAAGAATGCTCGATTTGGCAACAAAAGTTAATTGAACTTCTATTACGGCAAACCCAAAATATGGTGCATCACGTGTATCACTATATCGCGGACAATTCTAAGAAGTTAGTACCACATAAATTCACCACATAATAATAACAAAAATCTTTGTGAGGCTGAAAATCTTCATGGAGTTTCCTAAATTTCACCCGATACTATCAATCGTCTTTATATTAATCAAAATGCTAACGCATAGGCAATATAGACATTCTGAGACCATTAATGATCCATAACATAATCAAGCCGATATAATTGAATATAACGAAATTTATGGCGGTTCTGTGTAACTCGTGTCCATGAGTTCGCTATGCCCAAAGGACTCACGCAAGCGGGATTCAGCCACGAAACCGCGGTCTGTGTCCCGATGGTCCTCCCTGCGGGAAGATATAACCAAATCCGAATCAAATCTAGAACGAGTCTAAATCAAACTTATCCCAAATCCAATTCGAAGTTATCCCAATTGCGCGACCTATGCTATATGCAGTCGATTTACAAAAATTTCTCCATAAATTATGCAACTCGATATCCTTCAAATCTCTAATATCTCTTATGTCCTCTAAATAATTACAATAAATCCCTGCGCAAGTTTTTACTACATTCAGCAACTAGTCGCAACTGTAAATTTATTCGTTCGCAGAATAACGAAAGAGCCGACGGATCTTATCAGCATGCAATACACGATGCAGTTGTTCGAGAAGCTGAACGCCGATATTCTTCGAGAAGAGAGCGAATTCCCGAAGATCCGTTATCAGTACGAGACTTTGGGTAAACCTCCAAACGAATCTTATTTTTCTAAGCCTGTGAGATCAACGGAACGCCCGATAGGCTTAATTGTTACATGTTGTTCTTTTTCCCTTGCAATTTCTATTCGTTCCGTTTTCTCGATCTAGAGAAGTACGAAGTGAGCTTCACGTACGACTTCATACGGAAACTGCACGACATACAGCCTTCCTGGACCGCCTATTTAGCTCTTCTTGAGGAATGCAAAGAGACGTTGAAGGCAAAGAAGGCAAGGCATTCGTCTATAAATTGTTTCGAGATTTATAAATTTACAAATTTTTACGAATTTCCATAAATTCCATCCGCATATTCTACTTATATATGTGTTAAACTCTTACGGTATAATTATTTGTTTTAGGAGGAATTCAAACAGATTCTACTGCAAGATGCCCTCATGTTCGAAGACGAAGTATTAGCCCAAGTAGCGAAATTTTTCGATACTGGGCCATTCACGTCCGCTTGGACGACGCAAGGTGAACGTATTCGTAACTTGGACAGTTATCTGAATTAGTAATCTAAATAAACCACGCATATTCGTCAACTTATCATATATTTTTCGCGTAATTTTTAATTGTGTTTAACTCCATCTGAATTCTAATTTCGACAATACAGATGCGTTCACCTGGATAAGTTACACGGAACGGGAAATTTCGGCACTGAAAAAGAGAGAATCCAAGCTGAAAACGCAGCTTTTAGTGTTCGACATCAATCAACCAGATTCCCTCAAACTGATACAATTAGAGCAGGTAAAATGATAAACGTTCGCCGTTCTTTTCGTATAGACGCACGAAAATTATTTCAATAGGACATGAATGCCATCCAATTGGTATGGGACATCACTAGCGAATGGAACGATGCTTGGGAAAAATACAGGACGCAGAATTTCTGGAAGATTGAAATAGAAGAAATGGAGAACACCGCGAATATTCTCTTCAGGAAGCTGAATCGTCTTAGCAGGGAGCTGAAAGAAAAGAACTGGGAGATAGTGGAACACTCGAGGCAACAATAAAAATTATCCTGTTCTATTCTGTCATTTTCATTTCAAAATCACATCTTCATTAATGATATGAAATTTTGAAGACCGCTGTTTCTTGACACTTTACTCTGATAACAAAATGTGTAGAATAACAAATTTTTCAGGGGGAAAGTGGACAGATTCAGGCGTACCCTTCCATTAATTACCAACCTGAAGAATCCAGCGATGAGGCCTAGGCACTGGACGAAAGTCAAAGAAATTGTAGATCGTGACTTCGACGAAACATCTGAGGAATTCACTCTCGATACCATCGCGGAGATGGAGCTGCAAAATTATACAGACCAAATTGACGATATCTCAAACTCTGCTACTATGGAATTAGCTATCGAAATCGTAAGCGTAACAAATTGAAAAAGGTATATTAGATGTAAGAAAGTAAAAGTTAGGCAAATATACAAATATCTAATCGATCATAAATTGAATACACCTTTATCTCGAATAACATATCGTAAAAGAAAAATTCAGGAATGTCTAAGTAGATAAAAAAGTGATCCCGTCTCGTGTTCATCAGGGCCTGAAAAATATTTCCGAGATCTGGGTAAACATGCCTTTAGAGATGATTCCTTACAAAGACAGCGGGATATTCAGGATAAAGTCTATCGACGAAATAATGCAATCTTTGGAGGATCATCAAATTCAATTATCAGCCATGAAGGCAACGAGGTTTGATAAACTGACGTGCTTCGAGGGAAACTCGATGGGGTACTATGTGTAAGTGTTACAGGTTCGTTGAACCGTTTGCCGAGGAAGTTGATTACTGGGAGAGAACCCTTTCGACCATCGGGGAGGTTCTCGAAATGACCCTGTTAATTCAGCGCAGTTACATGTACATGGACAACATATTCACCACGGAAGACATCCGAAAACAGCTCCCTAAGGAAACCAGCGAATACGACAAACTGACAAGACAGTGGATCGCAATTACTTCGCGGATGGCATCCTACGGTTTGGCATTGGAAGCCACTCATAATCCACGTATGTATTGTGAATTGAGAAAATGGTGAGCATACGGTGCGTGTGGAAAGTCTACATACACCTATCGAATGTTGCGTATCAGACTTAACGACAGAATTAAAAACGCACTTTGTTGTAAATTATTTATATTTACGTATTTTAATGTATTTCTGAAAGGAATTGCGACGGTTAAAAGAATTAACTCACGAAAATCATGGAACAAAAATTAAAGAAAAATTTCTTAAGCGGCTGTAAGAAAGAACATAAGCGAAAGAAAAACAAAGTAGGCGTATCCAATAAAATCGTCAAAACATAAGACGCGCGTAATGCATTGTAATTCGAACAGGCTATTCGGAATATTCAGGCGAATCGAACAAGCGCAAAGAAAGAAAAAGGAGAATGAAAAATGTACGACACGTCGTCGTCGTCGTCTGTTGGAACGTGAGAAGGAAAAAAGGGAGGGCAAAGCCGCGTACCGACACGAAGACCGCGCTATAAAATAATATAAATCTGGTTCACCGGAAGCATTTGCATTTTTCCTCCGACTCGGCTCACCTAATTTCTCTCTTGTCTTCGTAGCTGGTCTGCTGGAACTTCTGAATAAACTCAATGACAAGCTCGAATCGATGCAACGTGCTCTGGAACAGTACTTGGAAACCAAACGACACGTGTTTCCAAGGTTTTACTTCATTTCTAACGACGATCTACTGGAGATCCTGGCGAATGCGAGGAGGCCCGAACTGATACAACAACATATTAAGAAGCTCTTCGAGAATATTAAATTTCTGAGCACAAGCAAGGTAAATTTAACTTGTTAGTTGAATTTATATTCACTGCTAAAAAAAAAAAAAAAAGATATGGGTATTTATCTGTCGAATTACACGTGTTTCTCATTAAAAATGTCCTCGTTGTAAGTATTGGACTGTTTGAAAAATTCATAACGTTTTTCGTTCATTCTAGTAGATTTATTTTATTATGTTGTATATTATAATATATCTAATGATATTTCGTGTGACTTTGTAGTCCATAGTTGGAAAGAATTTGGCTGTTGCGATGAACTCTAACGAAGGAGAATGTATCGATTTTAACGCGCCCGTCGTTCTGGAGGGCCAGGTCGAGAAATGGCTCTGCGACGTTGGTAAGATGTTTCTCTTACGATAGTTGTTTCGATAAACATCAGTTTGAAAAAATACTGATAAAATAAAGCTCAGAATCAAAGTTATCTCCATTAATATCTTAACTATGGGAACTATGACGCAGCAACTTTACGTACAATCAAACTCTATGGAAGTAAAAAGACCCAAACATCTGTCATCCATCTCATTCGAAAATCAAATTTGACACTGTACGAGTGCATCCGGCGATGAAAAAAAAAAGGTCAGCCTGGTATCGTTCGGGGTGCTTTTATCCGGCGTTTTCAAGGGGCCATTTGGCAACAATTTTTCATGAAAGGCACGCAATTTGTACGGGATGGAAGGGCATAGCGCGGGAACGACAGCGGTAGGGGTAAATCGTGCAGTGGAACGACGGGAAAAAAAGGGGCATGGAAATGAAAAAAGAAATAAAAATGGCGATTTCGCAGAGACCGCGATGAGGACCAGTCTGCGCGAGGTGCTGAAGCAGTGTCGTAGCGCGCTGCGAAAAATGTCCGCGAAACGCGACAGGTGGGTGAAAGAGTGGCCAAGCCAGCCTGGAATTACGTCCACTCAGATCCAGTGGACGACCGACTGCACCCGTACCCTTCAACACTGCAAGTGAGCCTCACACATGCTGCTCTGGATGAAAATTTAGCGACGACGTTGGTTACGGCAGTCTGTAACCAGAACGATGGACCTGAAATTGAGGGGGTGGTGGGTATGGTTGAAAAGAGAGGAAAAGGGGTGATAAAGATAAAGGGATAGAACAGAAGGAAAACCGAATCTAACGGCTTAAAGGCTGCCTCTGCTCTGTTGGAGACAGACTGAACGAGGGAAGAACGGAGGACGAAGACGCGGGCAGAGGGAAAGTGAAAGATACGGGGGTTGGATTCGCGAATAAAGGGACACGGTAACTCTAATAAGGGGAATTTTGCATATTCCGGCTCCCGTGTTACGATCCACAGTCACACCGACCTAGCTGAACACCCTTCCTCCCTCGTTTGCATATACTAGCCGTACTGCGAATAATTTAACCCACACCCAACGGTGGAGAAGGAAATCCCTACGTCCCGGGACCCTGTTCCAACGTTCGTCCGCGGGTAGAACAGCTATCCGGGTCTGGGTGCATCCAGAACCTTCTCGTTGGCCACGGGGATGCTACTCTCGTTGAAAGAAATAAAGGGATACAAAGGTGTCGGACAAAAAGGCTGATTATGCCGCTTGCGAGGGGGAAAAATTTCCTCCAGCTACGACGCTTTACTGGTAAAAGGTTAAATGTAGATGCGGGAAGGTGATACTGTCTGACAAGGATAATTACTCTTTTCCTTTTTGGACGGTCTTTGAATTTTTTTTACGAACGATTTTGTGGATTGCGCGGAACGAACGTTAGATTGATTAGAAGTATGCGATGTTGTAACGATAAGAGAAAAAGGATTTCGCTTGAATTTACTAATAACGGGTAATAAACGTATTTCAAGGATGGTGGACTCGAGAAGGCCGCTGAAAAAGCTACGAAAACGACAGAACCAGGCATTGAGCAAGTATACGGAAGCGATCAGAGGCGAACTGACCCATCTTCAACGATTAAAGTTCAAGGCGATCGCGGTGATTGAGATCCACGCGAGAGACGTTATCGAGAAAATGTACCGAGCCAGTAAGTGATCCCTGTGGCTAACCAATTTCCAATCCAGTCAGCTTTCAATCTAACCAAATCTTGTATCTTGTTTGCTTTCTTCTTGTCCTTGGTCAAACTCTTCTTAAAACCAGCACATCACAAACAGCAAATATCAAACAGTATCGGAATAATATTTTAACAAAAGTTCGCTTTTACTGTATAGCTTAAGACTTTTGCACGATGTCATTTGATTCGCGTTATAACGTTAGAACGACAACGCGGTTTCCAACGGATGGTCGTCTGTCCTCCAGGATCTCGTAAATTCATTGGGCTGTATCGAGTCGAAAATAGATGAATAGCCAGATAGATTGGAGCGCGTATTATCCTTGTATCCCTGGAAACAATTTAGCCCGCGCCATCGGCAAATATTGCTAAGTGAACAGGTGCAACGTTTGTCCAATGTATTCCGTAAATTCGCGCGTCAACGATTTGTCCGGGGACGCGTCGCCAATTAATGCGATTTCGTGAATTAAACTAATATACGAGGGGTCGACTGATTTCGATGTTTCATCACGCACGACGCGATTCGAACAGGATTGTCGAAAATACGTTTTCGTTGCAAAGCCGATTTTCGACCTCGTTTACAGACTGCAGAGACGTGTCCGCCTTCGAATGGCTGTCACAGCTGAGATTCTACTGGGACAAAGATATCGACGATTGCATCGTCTGGCAGACGAACACGTACTTTGTCTACGGATACGAGTATCTTGGAAACACGGGACGTTTGGTGATAACGCCGCTCACCGATAGGTAAGATATTCAATTTCCTGTGATTTATGGTAAAAAAAAAAAAAAAAAGAAAATAGCATTGGGTAAAGGAACGAATCTTTTGGGAAAAGAAAATAAATATTTGACAAATCGATGTTATTATGTTGGAAATCTAAATCATACAATAATAGTCTTAAGCTTAGTATCTGCAACAAAATTTATTTTCTTTAACTTTCTACGAAAGCAAGATATGCATATTATCGATATATCAAAATTCGACCCTAATTTAACACAAAACGTCAGGGTAACACGCATCAGTTCAAACACCGTTCCTAAGAACAACCCTTTTCTCGAGGCGGAAACTTACAAGCTACTCGTCGTCACGATCGGCAACAGGAAACAGGGTCACGCGTGAAAGCGATTACGAATGCGTGGACCATTCAAGAGGCTATTACACGCGAGTCGGTGCTGTGATACGGAATAATTAGGTCAGAAGTCGCGACGATTACCGATGGCGTGCGAGCTTACAATTACGCGCAATCTCGCGGCGACTCGCACTCTATTACCCTCGTCCTCGAAATATTAACTTCGTTAGACGTAATGAAACAAAGCATACATGACACCGACTGCAATTCGGGACTAAATTGCTTGAAACTTCAGCTATTCGCAATATGAGGTTTGGTTCACCTGCAGTCGTCATTGATCTCTGTCTCAAACTATTAAACGGCGAGGAGTTGCTAACTAATCAGATTGGCAATCTCAGGGATATAGTAATTTCTTTGTCCAAAGAAATTCTCTAAAAATTCACCCCACCAATATATGGAATACGCAAAGTAGTTTCATTCGCTTCGTCCTGTTCCACTGATTCTACTTAATACTTAAAATAAGGATCGCTAAATGAAGATATTTAAACAATCTGAAAGCCTCGTGCAATAAAATTTCGTTACTATTATCGTCTATTATTAGAAGGAAAATTAACGAAACTGTGGAGACAAGCGTCTTTGACCGGTTGAAGGTAATTCGTTTTTAGTGGCTGTTTCGCATGTGTCGTTCCCTGATCGAACGCTGACATCCGAGCTTTCTCTCATAATTGATGAACTTACATCAAAATCCAAAGAGCTCGTCTCTTCTCTTCTACGGGGTTGCGAGAATCTCGTTGATTAACGTTAATTACATCTCCGCTGATGTTCCCCCGGTGAAAATTTGTCGCTTGAACGTTTCTTCGCGAATGTCCACGAAGTTTCGCGAACTTTCGAGGATCATACTCGTCGTCTTGAGTCCAAGAACCATCGTTGATTAATGTTGATTACACCCTTTCGAGAACGTTTCGCAACTTAAACCACCCTCCTTACCCTCTCGACAAACATCAAAACGATCATTGACTTTTTAACAAATTCGTGTTCTTTCCGCCGTCCTCGACATCGATGATATTAATATATTGCTATCGTTCATTCTCGTTGTTTATTTCTCGTAGTTGATCGAATACTGTGATCGTTCGAGGTTGATTGGCGTTTGCACATAGTGATTAATAAAACTAACTAGCTCGAAGAAGCATCCACCACTGTGAGAAATAGTCGTTAAAACGATTGCTAAAAGCTAGAAATGACAAGTAAGTAAAAAGTAAAAATCGTAGAATTTTTAAAAGTTTGTGCTAGAGGATGTGCGTTGAATTAGATTGAAATGTTTGACAAAATAGCACATGATCTCAACGATTTTACACGTAGTATATCAATTATATCCGGAGTCTATCGTTGCCAGACGAAAAGTAGAGAAAATTCGCCACGACTAAATCCTACGGATCTCCGAACGCAATTTCCTTGGTCCAGCAATGCGGACATAAGCTCAGCTTGTGTACAGAACCGCGTAATATACGTCAGTTAGGACAGGATGCGATACAATCTCTCATGGTGGTTGTTATCGAGAGAGAAGAGCAGTTTGCGCGACAAGGGACATCAAAGGAAACGGATCGAGGGGTTTGGAGGACAGCAACGCCAGCTCAGAGAGGATACTTAACGCGGTATCGATTTAATCGCGATAAAAGGGTTCGAGCCGCTCGGCTCTAATTTATGGACAGGGCCGGCCGTCCCGATACATTTGTTCTCCGGTTCCGAGAATTTGTCTTGCGGAAAGAAGAACGCAACGCGCCCTCCGAGAAGCACGATTCTTCGTAGTAGTACGTCGCGTCCCACCCTTACAGCCGTCGTCGTCGACTCGCCCCTTACTCTAGAAACGGATTAAACGATGAATCGCTGCGTGTTCGAATTTGTGGAAACGTTCAACGAGAGATCGGAGATGCTATAATGTCTGGAAATACAAATTTTTGGCTCGTCTCGCCGAATAATTTATTATAAATTCTTCGATTATCTTATTTCACGCAAGATTGTAAAACTGTAAAAACGAAGAGGCTGCTAAGATATACAGATTATATTCTGTTTAATGTTGAAGCAAGTTTAATGTTGTACGCGCTATGCTTAATACGGTTATAATGTGAAACGTGATACGATTCGAATTATCGACTCGATCTAATAACTGCCATAATAAATTAATAGCGGCCCTTTGAGAATAATTCTATTTCGATGGTAGGTGTTACATAACTCTCACCACAGCTCTACACTTGTATCGTGGTGGCAGCCCCAAGGGACCGGCTGGTACAGGGAAAACCGAGACCGTGAAGGATCTAGGAAAAGCACTGGGATTCAATGTGATCGTGCAGAACTGCTCCGAAGGGTTGGATTACAAAAGCATGGGCAGATTATTCTCTGGACTGGCTCAGACCGGCGCATGGGGTTGTTTCGATGAATTTAATCGGTAAACGAGAAAGATCATCCAGTTTCTTTCTATTGGTTTCCTATGCCCTCTCGTTATATCCACGCAATACTATGTCATCTTGAAAATAGTTGTGTTTTCGAGACACTGACTTTGCCAGAACTATATTTCGCTGGTTTCGAGGTCGCTACAATTGAATTCGTTTTTCCCACGATAGCATAAACATCGAGGTGTTATCGGTGGTTGCACAACAGATACTATCGATTCTCTCTGCGCTCTCGCAGAAACTCACCAGGTTCGTGTTCGAGGGCTATGAAATATCGCTGGTGCACACCTGCGGCGTCTTCATCACGATGAATCCTGGTTACGCAGGTCGCACTGAACTGCCTGATAATCTGAAATCCATGTTCAGGCCAATCTCAATGATGGTGCCTGACAGCGGCATGATCGCCGAGATCAATTTGTTCTGCGAAGGATTCGAACAGACGCGAATTCTCGCCAAGAAGGTTCGTACAATCCTTCCGTGAAATATATCCTTTTATGAGACTCGAATTAATATATTTTCCTCTTCCTACTTTCTTCTTTGTAGGTTTTCACGTTATACACGCTAGCTCAGCAACAATTAAGCAAGCAATTTCATTACGACTTTGGTTTGAGGGGAATAGTGACCTTAACGAGATACGCAGGAAAAAAGAAGAGGCTTTATCCGAATCTGCCGGACGAGGAAGTAAGATTATGGCTGCAGAGAATACGTGTTTTGACGAATAATTTACATATATAATTCAATTACAATTCAGATTCTTATTAGTATTATGTATGTACCTCAGTCTTCAGATGCTTCATTCGTTAGAGCAATAGTTGGTCAGAACACGAAACCACTGTAACGATAGCTTAACCATTCCCTTTTTCCGTTCTTTCTTTTACAACAACAAAACCACATAAGGACAGAAAAATCCAATTTTCCATCGCCTCGGCCTTCCATCGTTTTACATTACAGTCAATCCCCGCCCTTTATACCTTTACTTTGCCATTTTTCTCTCGATTACCGCTTTGTTTACACTCCTCTCTTTAAAACAGTTTCTACTCTGTCGCCACACACCGTGTTCGAGACTTACGCGACAACGTTTATCCGGTCGCTTTACCGCGATAAACGTGGCGCGATCGTTCGATCCGGCATTAGACGTTACGTGATCGGTAAAACGTGGGAACGATGAAAATATATGGTGAATCGCGCGCAGGTGATTATTCTTGCCATGAAAGATATGAACATCGCTAAACTCACCTCGGACGACTTGCCGTTGTTCCTCGGTATCACCAGCGATCTCTTCCCCGATGCGGAGATACCAGCGGTGGATTACAGCGAAATTATCGGTTACATAACCAAGGAGGCCATCAAACTGAAGCTCCAGGTAATCTCGAACGCCTCAGCCCCTTACATCGAACGCAGAACGACGTGCTGATCTTTACAGGCGTTTATTTTTTAATCAGAAAGAACCTTCGATCGAGGAAATATTACCATGTTCGTCAAAATGGTAATCTTTAGTACTTGCCTATTGCACGCTGACAATCAGAATCTAAAGATTCGAGCTGAGAATAATGTACTCGATAAATTACAAAACTGCTCCGCACATCCTTACAGATATCGATTTTTTCATTGCACGTTAACTTTTATAAAAACGAATTTTATCGCGTCGTAAAATTCTATAGCAGCTACAACAAGGAACACGATCAACGCGCCTGTATATATGCATTTATTTCTCCCCAATTTAATCTTAGAAATATATTTCATGCCAAAGATTCGATTACCCTTAATTGGACTGTCAAAGCGGGCGAAAATCAACTGGAATCTCAATTCGGTCCCGAATTTCAGTCGATCGTCTTCAGACGCCATTAACGTCGCAATCTAGGAGGCTGCGTGAACTTCCGGAAGTGCACGCGCGCCAGTTTGCACAGCTAACATTGTTTACAGCCTATTCCCCTGATACTGACGAAAGTTATCGAGCTGTACGAGACGATGAATTCGAGGCACTCGACGATGATAGTGGGCGAGTCGAACACAGCGAAGACGGTTACATGGAAGGTGTTACAGCACGTGATGACGAGCATGAAGAACGACAAGAAACCAGGATTCACCGCCGTTCATGTCTATCCCATTAATCCAAAGGCGTTGAGCCTCGCTGAACTTTACGGCGAATACAATCTCTCCACTGGCGAATGGCACGATGGCGTTATATCGTCGATCATGCGAAAAACCTGTTCCGGTATACAGAATTCTTTATATTTTTTGGCTACCACGGTTTGGTCGCGGCAAATTGGACAAAGTCGACAGAGTCTCGTTACTTTTGACAGACGATAGCCCTGACACGAAATGGATCCTCTTTGACGGTCCAGTGGACGCTGACTGGATCGAGAACATGAACAGCGTAATGGACGATAACAAGGTACGCTTCCTGAAAGCTCTACTTTCTCGAAAAATCCAGATATTATTTAGAGAATTTCTCTTAGTTAATAACTTTCGAATAGAAGAAAATCTATATTTAAAGGGAGGGGTCTAGAAGTTTATAATTCTGGATTTTTAAGCTTAGAAATAATAAATTAACAATTGTTGATTGCCAAATTGTATAGATTATTACGAAATAAACGTGTCTATAGGTTTTAACTCTCATAAATAACGATCGAATCACTTTGCCGAATCAAGTATTGCTATTATTCGAGGTCCAAGACCTCGCTGTCGCCTCTCCAGCGACGGTTTCGCGGGCTGGAATGGTATATAACGATTACAAAGACCTTGGTTGGACACCTTACATGCACAGCTGGCTTCAGAAGTTTCAACGACAGACAGAATTCGTAGAAGAAGTAAGTCGCCTAGTCTTATTACAAACTTTGATAGAAAAAGTCAAATTAGAGATGTGAAATTGATACGACTACTAAAGTGAAATATATGCTACTAGATGAAAAAATTGTTCAGTGCCCACGTGAACGATACTTTGGAGTTTAAACGACGAAAATGCGAGGATCTTGTCCCAGTTCCCGAACTAAACGCCGTTCAATCATTATGCAAGCTTCTAGAAGTGCTTGCCACCGCTGAAAATGGGGTTGAGTTCACGGGAGACGTAGACATGTTCGCCAATATTTGCAGAATGTGGTTCTTCTTCTGGTATAATTTTTCGAAAAACATCTCACATCCAGAAGACGCAATTTTTAGATCTAATTTTACAGAGACTTGATTTTGTGTTAGTTTGATATGGTCTATTTGTGCGTCGGTTAACGAAGAGGGTAGATTTAAGGTGGACAATTTCATACGAGAGATCGAAGGTACGTTCCCACTGCGAGACACCGTATACGAATACTTTGTAGACTCTCGACTACGATCGTTCGTTTCCTGGGAAGAAAGATTGCCTCCGGTATGGAAAATCCCGCCAAGGTAATTTTAAACAATTTACATTTATTTATTTAAAGTCTTTCCAAGATTTTATTGGTTCTTCTAAGACTTTCCAACGAAAGTGTATGTTTCTATTTGTGCCCCTGTATTACATTATCGTATACCAAAAGAATTTTATTTCTCTGAAAAATGAAATTAAAATCACCGTTTTTTTTCCTTTTTTTTTTTTTCTTTCAAAATAAAGATATTAAAGTAAAACGAATAAAATAACTATGAATAATTCGACATATTCCAGGACGCCGTTCTACAAGATAGTAGTGCCGACCGTAGACACAGTTCGATACGAGTTTATCGTGAGCTCGCTGCTAAAGAACCAATTCCCAGTTCTTATAGTGGGTCCCGTAGGCACGGGAAAGACGTCGATACTCCAGTCGGTATTAAACTTCCTAGACGAGGAGAAATACAGCGTGCTGACTCTGAACATGTCCGCCCAGACGACTTCGAAGAACGTACAGGTGAACCCGCGATTTCCTACGAAAGATTAGCTCGTTAAGGAATGCAAACGATGTATTTGCATCGGAACGAGTTGACGAAGTTTCGCGTGTTTTAGGACACGATTGAGAGCAGACTCGAGAAACGCACCATACGTGTGTACATTCCTGCAGGCGGTAAAACTCTGATCGCCTTTATGGACGACTTTAACATGCCTATGAAAGAGATATACGGCTCGCAGCCGCCATTGGAATTAATTCGTCAGTGGATAGGATACGGTTTCTGGTACAATCTCGTTAATTTTAACAATCGAGCTCATAATATTTCATTACATAATATTATTTGATGAATGTGTCAAGGTACGATCGAGAGAAACAAACACAGAAATTTATACAGAAATTACAATTAATGGCGGCCATGGGTCCTCCCGGAGGAGGTCGGAACGTTATTACGAATCGCTTGCTAACAAAGTTTAATGTAATTAATATGACGTTCCCGGTCGAGAAGCAAATCATCAGAATATATGGATCGATGTTGAATCAACATTTTGGTGAATTCCATGCGGAAGTGAAGGGAATATGTTAGTAGACGTATCATTTTGTCTTATGAGAGCCTTATTAAAAAAGATGTTCCATTTTTAATTTAAAACTATCGTAAGTAAGGAATTAAACAAAGAGTGTTCCTCTTAATCAGCCAACGAAATAACACTTTCCACCATTGGCTTGTATAACAAAGTGATCAGCAAGATGTTGCCCACGCCAGCAAAGATACACTATCTGTTCAATCTAAGGGACATATCGAAGGTAGAAGCGTTACTTTGGGACCTGTATTTTCTCGGTGACTCAATCTTCGATATTTTTGCCAAACAGGTTTTCCAAGGCCTGCTACGAAGTCACAAGGATTACCAATTTTCCAGGCAAACCTTCCTTCGTCTATGGGTGCACGAGACGTTCAGAGTCTTCTCCGATCGATTGATCGACGAAAAGTAAGCGAATCTCAAAAAATCTCCCCAAACAGTTTCTCGCAGAAACGAATCTTTTTCTTCTTCAGAGACAGAGAATGGTTCGTAGATCAAATTGGCGAACAACTTGGGAAACACTTTGAATTGACTTTCCAGAATATCTGCCCCGAAAAACGATGTCCCTTATTTGGTAAGTTGAATTGACCCATCAAGGGCCAAACGACAGTTTATTTAACGAGAGAGGTGTTAAACGGATCCTTGGAATTTCCTTTCACAGGCACGATATTAAAAAATAGAACTTGATTCTTGAATGTAAAAATTGGTTGTAAAAAAAAGAAAAGTTGCAAATGAAATGTTGCGTTAGTGCAGCGTGATTCTTAATGGATTCTAAAGAAAGATACGGAAGTATTCTTAAGTTGAACTTAATCTGGCCACGATTTAACCCTAGCTCCGTGTAATCCAGGTCTAACTTGGGTTAAACCTGAGTCAGTTTATTCGAATGTAACTCGAATCTAATCCAGACTTAATCCGCGACACTCGCAGGTAGTTTCATGAACGTTTGGGACATATACGAGGACCTTGCGAACCTTACTGCCGTGAGGACTTATATAGAGAATCAAATGGACGAATATAACGCTTCCAGTGGCGTGATTCGCATGAATTTAGTTCTTTTCCATGACGCGATTGAACACATCTGCCGTATAGTTCGCGTGATCTCTCAAGTCAGTAACGATTCTTATTAATCTAGAATAATAAAACTAGTTAAGCTAATTAGAAAAATGCATTAGGTCGCGTGGAAATCGATTTGATTAAATTCGTGATGCGAATGATTATTTTCAAAAATGAAGGATAACAATGAAATTATCACGATAGAAAATGATATGAAATATCCTTCGACAGCCCCGTGGTAACATGCTGCTAATAGGGATCGGCGGAAGCGGAAGACAATCTTTATCCCGAATCGCGAGCTACATATGCGAACTGACCACCTTCCAGATCTCCGTTACAAAAAACTACAAACTACCCGAATTCCGCGAAGACCTGAAGGTCTTGTACTCAAAAACAGGCGTGGAGGAGAAACCCACGACGTTCCTCTTCAACGACACGCAAGTGACCGAGGAGCAATTTTTAGAAGTAATAAACAGTATACTGAGCACGGGGGAAGTGGCCAATCTCTACAAGAGCGATGAGATAGAAGAAGTATGTTTCCTGCCGATTCCAAATATCATCCACTTTCTGTTCCTTCCTACCGAATTCCATTTGCGATATCTATTTTCCATAATGAAATTCTTGATTATGGATCTAAAACGAATCGAAAGACTTGTACATGCATAAATTCTTCCTGTCTTTCTGTGCGACAGATTAAAAAGAAACTGACAAAGGAAGTAATACGTGCTGGACGAGTACCAACGACAGAAGCGATCTATTCGTTGTTGATCGAGCGGGCGCGTGCCAATATGCACTTGGTGGTATGCATGAGCCCGATCGGAGACGCGTTCAGAAACAGATTACGCCAGTACCCGAGCCTGATCAACTGCACGACCATCGATTGGTTCCTGGAATGGCCGAGGGAAGCTCTCCTCGAAGTTGGCAACAAGTTCCTCATGAATCTCAATCTGACGCTCACTATCACCGGCGAAAATAAAGCGGTTGGTCTTCGACTGCGCCTTCTACCGCCCCTTTCCGGCCGATCGATTCCATTCGATTCCGATTTCTCCGGAATCGAGACACCGCCTCTAAAGAGAAAGAGAGAAGGAAGGGTGAACCACATTCACGTCCTCTCTATTTCGTGGAATCCGATTATTTTCCTCTCGACAACTCACCGTCGCCCCGTCTGGCGAACTTCCTTCCGAAATGCAATCGTGCGAGCGTTTCCGGCAACCAGGCGCTTAATATTTTTGAATTTGCCTCGATCATGTATCCTCCTTCGAGTGTTCGAGTGTTCGAGTGTTCGGTGCATGGAACACCGGCGACAGGAGTCCCAGATTTCTCTTACTCTTTATTCTTATCTTCTACTCGTAATTTGCTCGCTTGATAGTTTCCAAGTCCCTTTC
Organism: Bombus soroeensis; assembly: GCA_014737365.1. Lineage (NCBI taxonomy): Eukaryota > Metazoa > Arthropoda > Insecta > Hymenoptera > Apidae > Bombus > Bombus soroeensis. The sequence continues at coordinate 45,169 of JACXIL010000024.1, read as the reverse complement.
AAGTTAAATACTCGTCAAATTATTTGTATATTTATTTTTGAACAGATCATTTAAAGATTGAATGGAACTATTTCGCTTTAAAGATTCTGTCTTTCTGTCCTCGCTCTTTTTCCTTTATTTGTATGTTGTTCCTTGGTATCGTATGGTTTTGTAAGCATATTAAGCATATTGAGCATAGTTATGAGGTTAAATGGAATTTTGATGAATTGCACGATCAATATTAGAGCTTACATCGCAAAACCAAAATGTTCTACAGGAACCTCGACAATCGGCGACAGCGATTCCTTTGCCACCGCTTCAAGAGCGAATGCGGGATGGAATCGCGGCTATCTTCTCTCTGATCCATAAGACCGTGTCAGAGTTTTCCAGCAGAATGGCTGCCGAGATGAAGCGCTACAATTACGTGACACCAGTGAATTTCCTCGAACTAGTTGCTGGCTATAAAATGTGAGTCTCTGCCACGCTAGCCAACAAAATCTCTTTAACAAGGGTTTTCGTTGAAAAATTCACGAATCTCCTTGCAAAGTGAGACCGACCACAATTAATTTGCTCCTGTTTATATAAATTTTTAGAAAATCTTCAGGATATTCTTTTTATACAATTAGACGTAGCTTTTCTTCTAAGACTCCTGTACTGTATGTACATATTTATAGATTTTATTATTTAAAATATATCTTTTCCATCGCTGCAATTTGACGGATATTTTTCAGCAAGATATCAATAATTTATGTATTAGTAAAGTAATAAGTAAAGTAGTATTAATAAATCTTTGTAACAGTATTGGTAAAGTTCTATAATTTGCTGCGCAGTTAGCATACGTAGATATTATTTGAAATATTCTTCTTCTCGTCGCAATTATTTAAAAATATTTTTTGAAGATGCACGTGATTTAATAAAACTTGTATAAAAATGGAAAATAACTTGAAAACGGGAGGCAGCAAGGTAAACGACACGTCATGTCAGTTGGATGACCCTCGGTTTCAGAATGCTGGCGGAGAAGAGAGAGGACTTGGCGATCCAGGCGAACAAACTTCGCAACGGTCTCTCGAAGATCGACGACACCCGCGTTAAAGTGAACGAAATGGCTACGGAACTGGAAGTCACACAGGAGCAGGTTCATAAATCTACCAGGGAATGCGAAGAGTTTCTGGTAACGATCGGTACGTGTCATCCTCTCAACGCTGATGTATCGTCATTAAGTGCAATTAAATCGATCCAGGGAAAATTCGCGCGATCTTGACCCACGTAATAATTTACTCGTGCTAATCTTCCTTACAGAAACGTAAAACCTTAACACTACGTATATTCTGATTTAATAATAAAAATTCTATCACTTAAGATATTTAAAATAACCCAGAATATACTTAAAGCTGGGAAATCCGTCTCTGTTCCAATTATCACGTGATTTAATAGTGAATCAACGTCGCGACGCGGACGAGACACAGAAGACAGTGACCGCGCGTTCGCAACGGATCGGTGAAGAACAAAAGGAGTGCAAGAAGCTCGAAGAAATCGCTCGAGCTGACCTCGCAACTGTTGAACCAGCTCTGAACGAGGCTATGAAGGTACCTTCCCCAACATTAATTCTTCTATCGTCTCGGTAATATCGTTCCGGTTCGTTTGCTACTGGTGATTAAGCAGCGCGCTACTTCGCCGTGAATCGAACGGTGTTACGCCTCGAATATTCGGTAAAATGGTGAATTCGATGGCGGACCCCGGTATACGTCCTTATTATTTGCAGCCGTCGCGTCCGACTTTTCCCTGCTCGCGACGACCGCTTGGTTCCTTCAACTTCGCGTTTTATGCACGCCGTCCGAAAAAGTTTCTCGCCAAAGTTCGTCGGTACGTTTTATAGACGACAGTAACACCGGACGTGTTACATAAATTCGTTCCATGGACTGCTTTGTTAAGAAAAATCCTGGAGGAAGTACGGCGGCGACGCAGCTCTCGGCTTCGTCGTTCGATCGATCATCGATCGTGACCCATATAACAGTATTTCAACTAGTTGAAGGAAAATTGGAAAGTTCAATTCGATTAGAGATGGAATTTCCAAAAATATATTAGTCAAATGTAGTAATTAAACTGTAGTAAGAATAATTTCACCGGCTGTTGTACACGCTGTACCAAGTAAAATCTCGATTGTTCGCATTCGAAACCCTTATCGCAACACGTACGAGTTCTGCCTTCGAAATCGCATTCATCCATATGTATAGTCGAATTTATCGGTACAGTACTGGCCTCGTATCTCACCCTATCAATTGTTATCCGTAACACAGGCCCTGGACGCGCTGAGCAAGAAGGATATCGCGGAGATAAGGTCTTTCACGCGTCCGCCGCCAAAAGTCGAGATGGTAATGGAGGCGGTGATGATCCTGAAGACCTCGGAACCGAGTTGGACGGAGTCGAAGCGTCAACTAGCCGACGTGAACTTCCTCAACACGGTAGGGAAAGGCACACAGACCAACGATCCTCTTCCTACTCTTTCCATTCCAAACAAAATTTCACGAAATATTTTGCGTCTGCACATAAATTTTTAGCTGCGAGATTTCGACAAAGACAACATCTCCGACAGGACACTTCGACAAATTAGCAGATACACGTCAAACCCGGAATTTGAGCCGGAAAAAGTAGGTTTGGTGTCTGTGGCAGCCAAGTCACTCTGCATATGGGTCATCGCCATGGAAGAATATGGAAAACTTTACAGGTAATCTATCTCTGTTGGAGATTAATATCTCGAATGGGAATAGAACAGCGGTTCTCAACCAGTGATACGCGTATCGCGAAGGGTACCTGATGATAGGTATATATATTTCGGAGAATATACGGGAAATTCACGATGAATAAAATTTTCTATCTTTCGTGGAGCAGAAATTTATTAAAATCGAGCATACTTTGTTTGGTTTGGATTACTTGGTATAACCGTATATGCGCGTTTTGATGTCCTCGCAAATAGCACGCATTTGCAAAGAGGTTGAGAAGCGCGGAAACAGAGGAAGCTCTAAAACACAGAGTTCCTTCCTCTATCCTCAGTTCGAAGGAAATGAAAGAAATTGCGATAGGCTAGATAAGAATACGCCATTGAAATCGCAGAATCGTGGCACCGAAGAGGGAAAAATTGCAGGCTGCGTTGAAATCTCTCAAAGAGAAGGAACAAGCGTTAGAAGAAGCGATGCAACAGTTGCAGAGATTGCAAGAGAAGCTGAAGAAACTGCAGGAGATGTACGACGCGAAGATGAAGGAGAAAGAAGAGTTAATTAAGCTGGCGAGTAGCTGAATAATCGTCTCGATTTGAATCCCCATCTCGAAACTGAAACTACATGAACGTCTAGTGGCCTCTGCTGTGCCTCTCCCATATAGTTTTATTTGCACGGATTTGCGCTTTGACAGAAAGTTTCGTTTGCTCGCTATTTAAAGACCAGATATCATCAGCATCGCGTATTTGCACGGGCAGCGTTCAGCGCGAATTTTCGAATTACTTTTTGATCCTGACCCGAGAAAGTCCCTCCACTGATATTTGTCTTACATGTTTACGGCTCTTTCGCAGTTCAAAATTTCTTTCGATATCTTGCGATTACGAGTCATATCGTAGTTAAACGTTGACTGGCAAAATGAAAGCTTTGTAATATTATATATCTGCTTTAAGTTTCATTCGCGCTATTCTATTTTTTTTTGTTTTTTGTTTTTTTTTTTTTTCTAATTCGGTAAGAATTCAATATACTTCTTCGATCCTATTTTAAATATATTTTCCAACGAAATAACTCCGCGGCTCTTTCGGCTCTGACCAGAATTCCACAACGAAAGTCGAATCGATAGGGTGTACTCGAACGACCACAGCTGATCTGGTGGTCTTATTTCGCGAACGAGCCAACGACTAAATTTCAACTATGCTGACTCGATTCTACTTTCAGTTCCGCGTGTTTTCAGGCGGAATTACTGAAGCTGAAACTGGAGCGAGCCGCGATGCTAGTCGACGGTCTCTCAGGCGAGCGAATTCGATGGGAGAACACGGTTGCTTCGCTGGCCGAGTTCTTCGACTGGCTGCCAGGTGATTGTCTAATATCCACCGCCTTTGTGTCCTATTTGGGCCCGTTCGTATCCAATTACAGAGAGGAACTGATAAGCATCTGGATGAAAGAGGTGAGTTAAGTGATTCCATCGTTTTGGTCGAAAGTGATCATCATGATTCGCGAATGTGTCCAAGAGGGTAGAAAACCTTCCGCGTCCGTTTAAATCCAAGATGGTTAGATATTGTATATGGAAAGATGACCACTTTTTTGAAAAGTAGTCGGTATTGATATAAAATTTAATAAATAAAATGATCGATGTTCTTGTTCTCTAATTTCCAATGGTGTCCGCAAACGAACTGAAAGGTGCAAGAAAAAGAAATTCCAACGTCACCCCAGCTCGATGTGAAACAATTCCTGGCCGACCCTGCGGTCATCAGAGACTGGAACATGCAAGGATTACCATGCGATGATTTTAGTACTGAGAACGGTATCATTGTGGTTAGAGGAACAAGGTGGCCATTAGTAATCGATCCACAATGCCAAGCAGTGAAATGGCTGAAAAATATGGAGGCCAAGAACGTAAGCATCTGCAATACAATTCAGGAAACAAACAAATTACAAAAGAATCTTAATTACACAAACATTCTTAAGCGAAATCTCTTCGATCTTCTCGCGATCGTAGTCTCTAAAAGTGATCGATTTCGGCCAACCAGACTTCGTCAGAGTATTAGAACACGCGATCCAATATGGTAAACCAGTTCTACTAGAAAATATCGGTGAAACGATCGATCCGGTATTGAACCCGATCCTTGAACGAGCAATAATGAAAATAGGTATGTAAAAGTATCATGAAATTATTGGAGTTCAATAGCATTTGAAATGGAGGAAGCATCAAAGACTCATTGTGAGTCAGTGCAGTTAAACGTAAATTCAATAAAAACGCTGCGCTCTGTGTATAATGGCTGTATTCAGAATCGTTTTCGTCTTATAGAGAGGATTTAAATTCTGCAATGATAATTTACAAATAAATATTCTGTTTAGAACCTTTTATTAAATCCGTATATATGTGATATTAATCCCCATTACTTTTTTCTTAATAAATTAATAACAGCTTCCGTATTAATGAAAGTTACTGTATAATCGTCAAAAATTAATATGTATACTTTTGAGAGCAACAGGAAGAAACAGTTCCGAATTGATAGTCCTTATCCCTCTAAAGGCCTCTCCAATTGCATATTTTGGCACTCGAAACGTGTAAACTTTAGCTTCCAACGCTATATCGCGTCCATCTACAGTACGTGTTCTCTGATTGTGCAGAGAACCAGATGATGATCAAGTTCAACGAAAAGATGATCAGCTACCACGACAAGTTCCGGCTCTTCATCACGACGAAACTCGCGAACCCCCATTACGCCCCGGAGATATCCACTAAAACGACGTTATGCAACTTCGCCATTAAGGAACAGGGTAACTAATTGTCTTATCGTGCGTCAGTTGGAAAAGGGTAGATAATAGAGAGCGAAAGAGATGGACACAGAGAGAAGGATGAAAGGGAAGCGAACTAGATCGAGAGGGCGGTAGAGGAAGAGGTAGCCAGAGGAGACAAAGTCTAGAACCTTATTATCCTGTGCGCAGGACTGGAAGACCAGCTCTTGGGAATCGTGGTCAGAAAAGAGAAGCCGCAGCTAGAAGAACAGAAGGACAATCTGGTCTTCACGATCTCGTCCAATAAACGAACTCTCAAAGAACTCGAGGACAAAATACTCCAGTAAGATATCCTTTGCTTCTTTTGATCCCTTCCTCTGTAACATGATAATAATACGATGGAAATAAAGCGCACGTAACACGAGAGTTAACCCTGTGGAAGTTGCGGAATTAACAGTTGGGTCAAAGATCACGGTATACTTGAAAAAAATGTTTTTAAATCTATATCTTTATATCGCAGCATCGATCTTTGCGAATGGATACAAGCACCACCAAACGCTTGCTTGTTCTTAATACAGTCTTTAATACAGTGATTTCATACAGTCTACTGAACGTGGCCGGAGACACTCTACTGGACGACCTGGATTTACTGAGCACGCTGCAATCGTCAAAGGCGACCTCGACCTCTATCGAGGAATCGTTGGTAGTCTCTGAACAAACAGAGAAGGAGATAGACCTCGCCAGAGAAGAATACAGGCCCTGTGCACATCGTGCCGCGATCCTCTTCTTCGTCTTGAACGACATGAGTTTTATTGATCCGATGTACCAATTCGCCTTGGACGCATATATTACCTTGTTTATGCTGTCGATCGACAAGAGCGCGAAAAGTATAAAGCTCCCTGAAAGAATCGAGAATCTAAACGAATATCACACTTATGCATTGTACAAGTACGTATAGCCCTAAACAGAATGTCACGAAATATGTGAGCAACGTTTATAGGTTCGATCGTAAAAATCAAAACGATGAAATAAATTCATATATAAAAATGTTGTTTCTATGTTGCGCTATTACCACTCAAAGACAACTCTCGTTGAATCAGGAACACGTGCCGAGGTCTCTTCGAACAACACAAGTTACTCTTTTCCTTTAACATGTGTATGAAGATCTTGGACGCCCAAGATAAGGTGATTCCTAACGAGTATGCGTTTTTGCTTCGTGGTGGAATCGTTCTGGATAGGGAAAATCAGCCGGATAAGCCGATTGCCTGGTTGCCCGATGAAACTTGGGATAATATCACAGAACTCGATAAGCTAGCTGGATTTCATGGAATTGTTTCTTCGTTTGAACAGTTCCCACGAGATTGGCAAAATTGGTGCGTTTCCTGTAAATTGTTATATCAAGCAGTTCGATTTATTATTTTTGTGAAATATTAATTATAATTTTATTTAATATTATAAAATGTTATAATAATTTTATAAATTGAACAATATTTAGGTATATTAATACGAAACCACATGATTGGTAAATCGTCTAAAAGTTGCTATTTAAAAATTTACTATTTTTATAAAATAAAAATCAAATGATATTTAGGTACGTTAACACGGAACCAGAAAACACACCCCTAGTAGCAGAGTGGGAAACGAATTGCAACGTGTTTCAGAAGATGCTAGTGATACGTAGCTGCCGTCCTGACAGAATTTCCTTCTGTATCGCGAACTTCATCGTGCTGAATCTCGGTCAAAGGTTCGTCGAGCCACCGGTACTCGACCTGAAGGCAGTGCTCGACGATTCCGTAGCCCAGACTCCGCTTATATTCGTCCTCTCGCCCGGCGTGGATCCTACGAGCACCCTGATGCAACTAGTCGACAGCCAGGAAATGACTAACCACTTTATGACTCTGTCTCTGGGTCAGGGACAGGCGCCCATTGCCACTAGGTCGGTTTTATGCAAAAGAAAGTAGAATTTCAGACTTTTAAGGAACGTGTCATTCTGTAGATTAATGTACTTGAAAAGAAAATTCGGATTATCGAACGATACTATATTTCAGGAATAATAGGGTTTTAACTATCACATTCATAAGAAATAGAATTCTATAAAGCACGAATATATAGAAGAAGACTCATTTCTTCCATAATTTCCACTTTGTTTTCTTTGATACAAGTTTTATACTTTAAACTTAGTAATAATATCAATTTTAATGCTAAATTTAATAATAGTATTATTTAATAATAAAAAATTTCACAAAAATCTATTTGCAGAATGATAGAAGTAGGTGCAAAAGAAGGGGCTTGGGTGTTCCTAGCGAATTGCCATTTATCGCTAAGCTGGATGCCGAAATTGGACAAGATTGTGGAGACCTTAGGGGCCAGTAAAACCATACACCCGCAATTCAGGTTCGCGTTTGATCGCAAGTGTCGCCTGAGTTGATAATGAAAGGGTCTCGAATCGATTGCAGATTGTGGCTTAGCTCGAGCCCAAGTCCCCAATTCCCTATATCGATCCTGCAGGCGGGTATAAAGATGACCACGGAACCACCGAAAGGTTTAAAGGCAAACATGAAACGACTTTACAGCTTAATAACCGAGACCCAGTTCGAATTGTGCCAAGCAAAGTCCAAATACAAGAAGCTTCTGTTCGCCCTGGTATTCTTCCACGCGATTCTCCTCGAGCGTAAAAAGTTCCAGCAATTGGGCTGGAATGTCATCTACAGCTTCAACGACTCCGACTTCGTGGTAATTTCACCGACTGGTTCGCGATTGGACCATCGACAAGATTGAAATATTCTATTAACAATGTTACCAAAAACTGATTTTTCTCATTTGTTCGATTTCTTAGTTACAGACGTTTCTGTTTTTGAAATTACTTGACAATTTTATTTATTAAATCGCCGTTCTACAAGAGTTAATGCAGTATGGAGAGCCAAAAATTATAGTAGCGTAAATCGGTTCACTGCCAGTTTTTATAAAATAACTTGATACTTTTAAAAATTGAAATTCTCAAAATCTTGTCTTACATCACTTCGATTTTCAGTCCATTGTAGAAGTACTTTGTTCGATAATATAGACTTGATCGTTAAAACTTCTTAATCAGATCATGATAATGAAATAAAAATTCAATCCAGAGACAGGTGTGATCTGCAATTAAGAGCTACAACCAAAATATCGATCTGATTCTATTTCCTACAACTAAACATCAAAATAATAAAATAATTTTATTCGAATACTTTTTAAATTCAATTATAAAGATATATAAAAACAAGATATAATATGAGAAAAATTATTAGGTGGAAAATAGTAGCTGTACGATTGATTTTTCGTTTTAAACATAGGTATCGGAAAATCTCTTGCAAGTGTATCTTGACGAATACCCAGTGACACCATGGGAATCATTGAAGTATCTCATAGCAGGTGTTTGTTACGGTGGACACGTGACCGACGACTGGGACCGTCGTTTGCTAATGACGTACATTCAACAATATTTCACCGAGGAGGCCCTGACTGTGCCCTATTATCGTTTATCATCGCTACCAACCTATTACATACCGAGGGATGGTTCGTTGGCATCCTATCACGATTTCATCACGGTCCTACCGACCATCGACAAACCGGAAGCGTTCGGTCAACACCCGAACGCAGACATCACCTGTTTAATCATGGAAACCAGAAATATGTTCGAGACTCTGATGGGACTTCAGATCCAGGCAGTTGCCAAAGAAGAAACTACTAAGGAGGAAAAGGTTTATAAAAACTGACAATCAAAAATTTCAATTATCTAAACTCTCTAGGAACAAACAGTTCACAGTAACATTTCTTTTACTAGATTCGCTAGATTCTTACTGCTAGAAATAAAATAAAATAAAACATAGCAGCACCATCACTAATTGTTATTGGAGATCTACAAACTAGATCGAGCAATAACTCAAATTTCGTTCCGCTATAAAAAATTTAACAGACATAAAAATCAACATCAACTTCTCATTTCTCAAGGTTACTCATTTAACCACGGACATACTATCGAGAATACCAAACGACATCGATTACGAAACAGCTCAGAAATTAATAGGTCCAAAGAAATCACCATTGGATGTGGTGTTGCTTCAAGAAATACAACGTTACAACGTTCTGCTGCAAAAAACTCGCAGTAGCTTGAAAGATCTTCAACTCGCGATCCAAGGTTTGGTGTTAATGTCATCAAACCTTGAGGAAATCTTTACCTGTGTACACGAAGGTCGAGTCCCTTCGATTTGGCTGACAACGTATCCGTCGTTGAAACTGTTGGGTGCTTGGACAAGGGATTTAGTCAGCAGGGTGGAACACTTCAATGAATGGGCTCGAACTACTCATCCGCCGCTGCTGTTCTGGCTGGCCGCATTCACGTTCCCAACCGGCTTCCTTACCGCTGTATTGCAGACATCCGCCAGGCTCTGGAACGTCTCTATCGATTCCCTGTCCTGGGAATTCAGTGTTTTTACCATAGACGAGTCGGCCATAATCGAACCACCGATGGTAATTTCATATTAAATACATCTTGTTATATCCGTCCTAACTTCGATCGACTTCATATTTTAAACTTTGAAAAGAAGTTTTAAAAATCAAAAAGAACATAAGCAAAATCATGCATCAAACATGCGGAAAATCAATCTAATTATTCTGATTTTCGATCGCCGTTTGAGCGTTTCTTCGATGAAAGAGGAAACCTACCGCGGAAAAATAGATGGGATAAAAAATTCATCGTAGTGATATCGCTAGGAAAGTGGCGGCGTGTGTGCATGCTTCTAACCGTGTGTACATTCCATTACAGGACGGCGTGTACATACGCTCTATCTTTCTGGAAGGCGCTGGCTGGGACAAGAGGAACAGTATCCTCGTCGAACCGTCCCCTATGCAACTTGTTTGCAACATGCCGGTGATTCACTTCCGACCCGCGGAAGAACTTAAAAAGAGAACCAGAGGTAACAATGACGATGACGATATAAAAATTATTCGAAAAAAATTGTTCGCCACATCGATAAAAAGAATTTTCGTTTGAAATTACCATTTTCTAATTAATTCAGGTAATTAAATATTTTCTTTCGATTTCTCTGCACAGGACTCTACACATGTCCCTGTTATTATTACCCCCAAAGAAGCGGGGATCAAGGAAGACCATCGTTCGTAGTAGCGGTCGATTTAAACGCAGGTCCAGGGGGATCGGACTACTGGGTAAAAAGAGGCACTGCCCTGTTATTAAGTCTCGCCACGTAGATTCATATTAATTATTATTATCATTGTTGTTGTTGTTAATTAATTAGGATTAATATTTCAAGCGCGATCATTGAAAAGGTACGTCAGTTCCAATGACACTCTCACTTTCCTTTTGATTCTTTCCTCCTGTGCTTGTCTCTTTGTTAGTGTCTAATAAAAGTTCATTTCTATAAATAATAGAATATATGCAACAAGCATAATAAAAAAAAAAGTTGTAATTTCTTCACATGCGAATTTGAAGCCTTGATACAACAGTGAACACATGGAGCGAACTCGCAAGACAAGGAACAATCAACCAATTCCTGAGTTCTTTAGGATTATCTGATGATGATGATTCTGGTTTAGCGGCACTAATCATCAGCGCTGCGTGTTTCTGGCTGTCGATGCCTCCTAAAGCATCTGAAATTGTTTTATTTATTCGTAAAGCGTATTGAATCCATTTTGTGGGCGGAGTCAGGCCTGAATTCACTGGTAGTTCAAGATCAGACAACTTGTCTTTAGCTTTGAACAAAATCCTCGTCACGTTCCCTGTTTCTAGCTGAGCTTCTTTCTTTAAACTATCCACTAGGTCTTTCACTGTAAAATTCAACTTCGTTTGGAAGCTAATCCAATCAGCTGCAGTTTTGTTATTATAAGTATCCTTGACCAAACTCCTTAGAGCTGATATTTCGTTCTTCAGATCGGTGAAAGATTCGTTGAACATTTCGTGGAGATCATCAAAGTTAAATCCATCTGTTGTATTCGCAGTATTAAGAATATTCATCACAGTATCGTTAATTTGTTTCTTAAAGTCGACCCATTCATCAGGGGGAATGACTGGTTTAATAAATTTAATATAATCAAACTTAGACGAGTCCTCAGGTTTGTTAAACATAGCTTGGAGATTCGAAGAACTTTTATTTGGTTGTAATTTGCTTATTTCTGTAATCCATTCAGCCTTCATACTTCCAATTTCATCTTTTAACTTCGCGAAATCAGACTTAGTGGAATCTTTGAAAACAGCCCAAGCAATAGGATCAATCTCTGTTGGTTCCTTGCTCTGAATGTCCTGGATCACTTTACTTAAGGAATCGTTGAGTTGAGCTCTGAATTGTAACCAATCATCAGTCAAATTAGATAATTCCATATTACTAAATTTGGCTGCTGAAGAAGTTTCTAGATATTCATGTTGAGAAATTTTATTTATGGTGGATAATGTTGCGAATTCTATAGGTGCTGGAGTGCTCTCGAAAGCAGAGAAACTTTTCATAATCTCATCTCTGTACGTAGCCCATGCTGGATCAGCTGGTGTTGGCATTTCGTTCTTAATCTTATTCACAGCATCGTTTACAGTCTTAATTATATCAGGTTTATAATTTATCCAATCATCATTAGTATCTGATTTCCCCGTGGCTAATTCAGTAGGAACTGTAGTAGATCTCTGACTATCGATCTTGTCCCTAAAAGCAGAAAGTCGGTCTTTAATATCATCTCCTAGAGTAGCCCAAGCTGGATCACCAGGGGGGGGCATATCGTCGCTTATATTCATAATACTGTCATCTAAAGAGGATATAATATTATCCTTAAAGTTTTTCCAATCAAGAATTGCTGGAATCAATTTATTCTTATTTATCAAAGCTTGTTCTTGCTCTTTCTTCTTCGTCTCTAATATCGGAGTAATATCTGCCTTCAAAGATGAGATCTGGTTCTTTAAATCAGCGAATTGATCGATAATATTCTGTTTAAAAGCTATCCATTTGGTCACTGCAGCTGGTCCGCCACCCATCATCTGCATGGAATCATTCAATGACATTACCAGGTTATTTTTAAATGTGATCCAATCTTGATACATATTTGGTGATCGTGATGCTTTTAAAATAAAACTATCAGAATCCATTGATAATTTTTCCATGGATGTAGGATCATCTACCTTCAGGGGATGCAAATCAGATAATTGGTTTTGAAGATCAGAGAATGTATCGTTTATGTAATTCTTGAAGGCTAACCAATCGGTGTCCATCATAGTCCTAGAACTGTTGATATAGGTCACGACATCTCTGATTGTGTCGTTAATCTTGTTCTTTAATAGCGTCCAATTGACTGGCATGAAAGGAACTTGTAACTTGGAGGATGTTGAGCCGTATTCTCTCCACGGTTCAAAGGATGGCCCTGGGATGTCTTCACAGGACATCATGGGGTTCTCTGCACTTGTTGCTCGCATCACTTCCACCTGAGTTTGTATTACACCGTCGGAACAGTCACAGATCAACCTCGCCAATGAGGTTTTACGTAATTCTGTAAGCTGGCCTGAAAAAGGAAGAAGAATAGAAACGCATGAATAAATATTGCAATACAATATAAATTTATTATACATTGTGAAATAGCATGTGACAATCTCATCTAATCTTGTCTAAAAGTTTGGGAAAGTTTTATTGAAAAATGGAAAATAACGAAAAATTCAATTATAAATTCCAGTCAAATTTAAGGTACTTCGATTTTTATTCAATAACTGTTCTGATCGATTAGTAATTGATAAAAAAAATCTCTTCTCTTTAAAAATAATTCGATTCTAAAAAGATTAGGAACTTCCTCGGACATCTTAGTACTCAGAATATAAATTTTAGGTATAATCAACAATTATTTTACCTTCTGTGAACGAATGCGGTTGTCCAGGCATTTCATACCAAAACCTATCCCCTCTCTGCAACCTAACAAATTGATCAGCGATCAGACACGTAAAAGTGGGACCAACGATACCACCAGCCCTAGGTAATTCAGCCAAAGCTCCAGTATATAAATCAATATCATAAATCGACTCATACAACGAGGAAATCTCTTGAAGGGCCTGCGGATCCAGATGTCCTTCCAAATCAGAGAAACTTTTTAATTTCCCCAATCCACAATATTCCCTCCATTTAATGTAACCAGGAAGTCCATGATCCCTGCCACGCTGAATATTCAACGATACCAAATCCAAGCCACAAGGAACAGTAACATTAGCAATAGGATCTTCGAACAAATGATTGGTCAATTGAGAAGTGACATGAGTAGATGTCATCTGAATCATATTTCTCGTAGCTGAGGTGACTGAACTCTTCACTCCACCCTCTGCGTACAAACTATACGGATTGAACAACATTCTGTGCAGTTCTACATAAGAAGAGGTTCCTTTTTGCTCGTCAGTCATTTTCATTAAGCCAGGTAACAAAGTATGAGCAAACCTAAAGGCAGCTGCTGCAAAACTATTAGCTATACTTGGGTCAATATTAGAGTCATCTGGATCTACGGTCCACTGTCTATAGCCGGACCTGAGAGGCTTCAAATCACGTAGATTCGTTTCTTGCTCTCCTAAGATGATAGGTATGAATTCCTGATAGGTAATATGTTGCAGTTGAGCACCCACTATGCGTCGTGACTCTTCGTATAGCGTTTCGTCATTCCAAGAAGGGTTGATCTTAGTCAACTGCTCGGCAATTCTATTGTGCTGTCGCGCCCAGAGCAGATGCATCGTCGTCAAGTGCAGGTTCTCGTTTGCCCTGGCGTCGCCGGCTGCGAAGCAGTACCTGCCCCTCAACTTCTCAGTTTCACGATTACAGCCGTCGTTAGGATTCATGCTAGATGGTAAGAGAGTTCGATTGTCCGGAGTCAACTGCATCCTCAGTCGACCGCCAGAAAATTCTCGCAACTTACGAGCTGTATCCTGATCAGATCCGTAAATCGCTGAACCATCGATAAACGCAGTCACCTGTGCAAAATAATATATATTCACTTTGAGATATGAAAGGTTTGACATTTTGGAATCAAAGAGAAACGAACAAGTATATTTAACAGTGTAATTTTGTTCCCATTGTCTAAATCACTATTGTGCGATATCATTATTACGGAGATAACGAATGCGTCATTACGATCGAAACTCGCCTCATCGATGCGACGATAATCGAGTTAATTAACAACGCGATGCGCCGATCGCGCATTGTTCCAAGGGAGTTTTTCATGCATTCCGATAGCAATTTCTCGTCGCCCTGTATCACGACTGACACCGTCCTTCGAATGGAACCTCATTATACGTCAAGAATTAATGCTCATAGCGTTAAAATCGATTAAAGTCGATTTATGCGGACAAGCATTAAACTTTGAAACAACGGAAGTACACACCTGATTCAACTGTTGCCTGGGGCCCAGTTTGCACTGGGGTGCGGGTGCAGATCTGATGAAATCCATACACGTTCTCCCAGCTACATCGAAAACAGGATCTCCAGAGGATACAGGAACAGGAAAACACTCAGGATGACCAACAGATGGTGGACAACAAGAGATAGAAGTACCATTGATACCCTGACTAATCGCAGTAGCGGTGATATCATGATCCAAAAATTGTCCATAAACAGCTAACATCACTGTGAAATGAGGATTGTTACTTGGTGAAGGCTTGTGAACCTTCAAACTAACTTCCCTTGCTGAGGGTAACTCGGCTCCTGTAGCTGCTCTACGAGGAGCTTCGACACCATCGGCATAGTTAGGCGCTAGAACTCTTCTGAATGGTGTCATGGTGGCTCCCCATTGCAGTGGTCTGTTGCAACTTCCATCGAAGGTTCTATATTTACTAGATGGACATTCTGGGGTGGTGAGTTGCTTGCAAATACCCAGAAACTGCCAGCCTGCGTCAAAGAAGCTTCCAATAGCAGAGGATGCTCCAAATATTGTCCTTGAACTTTCGATTCTTTTAGTCGCTGCGAGTTCTGCTACAGCCGCTAAAGCTAGTGTTCCAACGCTCGTGCAAGTGCTTACTGCGTAACGATGCCTCATTTCAGGCGATGGTGAGGGTAGTGGAGACATCAACGCAGCGGTGTCTGCAAAAAGTCGCTCGTTTACTGCTTGGCGACCTGCTTGCAGCCCTATTTTTATCTCATCGTCTGTTAATTTTGGCGTAGCTGTATCTTTTGTGTTTTTGTCAGACACAAAGATAGAATTAGAAGGTGGGACGATGGAAGGATTGCTGAAGAGGGTGTAAGACCCAGATCCAGGAGCAAGGCCCAATTTTAAAGTGCCTGTGAGATTCGTGGTAGACTCGGAGGAAGAGGTGGTGAAGTTTGGACCGACGTCTATCATATCGTGGCTCACAGAGTAGCTTACTGTCACTATGAGGGCCATAGTGAAGATCGCTCTGAAATAAAAGTGCAACAAGAGCTTAAAGAGCTATATTTTGATAATAAGATATATTTTTTTTATCTTTCGTAGGCAAACTGGATTGTTTACATCCAAAGGTAAATCCTGTACTGTTCTAGAGCTTCTAAAATATATAAAAAGCTTCTGTGATATCAATGACTTTATTGAATTATACAGTCATTCGTTAAGCCAATTGCCTTTAACTTTTTTCAATAAAAATAAAAATTCGCTTCGAAGAAAAAGGATGAAATTTCGTCACTTTGCCTTCAAAATGTTTAATTTGTCAAAAGTGCATAGAAATTATGATAGTCATCCTTCGATAATTCCTCGACAATTAAGATAGTTATTTTTCGATAAATTGTATAATAACAGTTCATAAAACACAAAAAACTATCAAAACAAACTTTCCTTTTAAGAATGGCGTTCAATATATAAATCAGACGAATCGTAAAAGTGAATTTATCGAGGAAGCATCGATTTAAATACCACCAGGATGGAATAATATATCTTAGAAGAAGCTGTTTGAAAAGTTGTAACGACTTGTCCAACCGTGCTATCACCGCACAATCACGCATGTAATCAAGGCCGGCATCACGTAACGCTAATCAGCCTACGCGCAAGACGCCGAGTTCCATGCAAGACTGTTTGTACCTCGTAAACGAATTGCAAGGTGTTGTTTTACTCTGCAAATGAGATAAGGTCGAGCTGTTGTTCTTAATGCTCGTTGGTGTCACGGAAAATCATCAAACAACGGAACTTTCTACACGTATAATCCACTGTCTTATTGTCTGAGGGTATTTAAGTGTATATATATTGAAATTTGAAAGTTTGTAAAATGAAACAAAGTGGACGATTTCTAATGATCAAGACAGAATTGCCTCACGATGAACCTGTCGTAAACCCGTCCTCGGGTGTTCGAGTTACGCCCAGACGAAACCGCAGCATAGAAGCCGCGGTTTCGTTGTTGCACGGATCCACTTTACTGCCATATAATCTGAAAACTCTCTAAAAATTTAGAATCGAATCGGATACACAGACTGCAGCTAATCATTTTACAAATGTTATTCGTCGAAAGTACCAACGATCTACGAATAGTCAAATGGACCGAAATCGAAAAACATAACAGAAACGCAAGATGAAAGGTGTCAAATTTACATCGCACGAAACAGGACGACGTCGTTCTCCTACGACAAAAAGTACCGTACACATAATCGACGAATAATCAAAATTTGAATCTCGATCAAAAGAAAAAAGATGAGACTTCATCAAACCAAACCGAACTATATTATTTTCTATATGATTCTAAATATTATTTTTCATTTCTACTCGTTTGATAAAAATCACATGGTGCGCGAGATTCAAACTGGAAGCGCAAATACACAAACAAGGACAACAGGATAGAAACAAAGACGATGGAAATGTGACTCACACCGCGATCGTGTACATGAAACATCGTAGCCGCAGCCGTTGCCTCCTGCGATGGGAATAAAATGGCAACGCGTCATGCACGTAGTACACCCTGGCTGGCTTGTCGCCGGTCAACGAGGTCTTCTCCGAGGAAAGCATTCCTGGTTGCACGCGTTCCAAGACCGAACTGAAACGATCGGCCGGTCAGCCGGTGGTTCGAGGTGAGCGAAGATTTTACGTAAGTATCCGCTTACATACGGTGGGGACTCGATGCACAATGGTTTTTTTCCCTACACGAAGTGACGATGGTAATGGTCGGTGTACTAGTGAACTCGTACAGCGTTCCTTTATGTGGATTCCGAATCGAAAATGCGCTCAGAAGTCGTCTCAACCGTCCCGAACAAAAGGGTTAACTTGGAAAATTCAATTATCTCGGTATCGTGCGGTATCATAAAAAATTGATGAATTCCTGATTGTTGTTCCTTTGGTTTTATTATCGAATAGAATTCTCTTGCGCAATAATTTGCCAGTTAATACTATTAGTAAATTGACAAACTACTGGTTGTAAATTATAGTCCTCCTTTTTATAATTTTAATGTTTTACGTCGAAGAAGGTAATCATTTAATTGGTAATTTGTAAAATTTGTTTGTAAAATTTTATTTGATTTCTAAATTTGTTGCTATTATAGAAGAAAATGTATTATTACTGGTAATTTTTGATTCGTGATTTGTACAATTTCATTAATAATATTGATTTAATTGTGGAATTTTAATTAATTGTACGAATATTTTTAAGTAAAAGGTTTTCATATTGTTTATTTGATAGTGATTGATTATGTATACCTCATCCGCATGTTGTTTGTTTAAACGACTGATTGCATCGCATCACGCGTGCAAGGTAACCTTCTCTTGTAATTAAATAAACACGCTATAAATATATATAAATTACAGACGCAAATTCTTAATGCTTTCGAACGCTGGATTGGCATCGTCCAGTTGCAAGTCGTATCTTGTAATACATGTAAAGCATCGAACATTCCAGCGACAGGCAATAATACGCTTACCATCCCTACTGGAAAACTATTCCAATCAAATCGGATATAAAAAGATACACTCTGATAAATAAAAAATTATTTATGACAATTTTTATTAAAATTACACGAATAAAGAAATACGAAGAATACGAAGATCCAATAGATCACACAAATAAAGAAGTGTTCATGTTTTCTTTCCAAGAAAATGATAAAAATTAAGTCACACTAACAAAGGAATGTTAAACGATAAAAAGAATAAAGGTAGTTTACACTCCTTTCTATAACCTTTCTATAATTTTAACAGGTTTCTTCGTCTTTTTAAAGAAAGAAATAAAGAAATATGGAAATATTAAGAAATACCTTGACTAGAGAGAACTTGTCCCCGTACTTCAATTTTCAGATATTTTCAACAACCATCCCCATCTCTTTAAAGAAAAGGATAAAGAAATAAGAAAATATTAAAGAACAGAGAATTCCATCTCATACTTCTTTCGATCTCTCAATATTTCCAACATCTCTCCGCATCTTTTTTGGAAGAAAAAGATAAAGAAATATAAAACAAGCGAGGTATTTTTTCTTCTGGAGAATATAGGAAGACTTACATTGAAGTGGCGCAGATGCAGCACTGAAACTGTCTGATTCGAGTCTTCCGGGTCCTCAGCAGGCTCGCGAATTCCACGTAGTCCGGAGAATCCAGAGGCCTCGTGAGCGACGTCCTTTCATTAACTTCTCTATTCGTGTACATGGTCTGAACGACAATATCTCACTGGCGAACGACAAAAAGAAATCTCAAGGAAAATACTCGTAGTGTGTTGATGATCACAATGGCGAACAGAAGTGAACTGGCGTGGACAACTGGCAAGTTTCGCAGCTCGACTCCGTTCGGTTCGAGTCGACTCGGCTTACCGCGGAGGAATCGACGCGAATCGGAACTTCCTGTCCCCTTGGGCACCCTCTTTCTATCAACGCATAGCAAGATGCTTCCTGTCGCTCTCTACGCTGCATCACTTCGTCAGAAAGTTATTAATAATATTTCTCATTGTTTGAGAACGTTGAAAAATATTATTACCTTTACCTTTAATTCTTTAATCATGAAAATGGAAGATTGTGATATTTGTTAATATATTATCATCGAGTTCAGAGATTATAATAAGATCCATCTTGTGTCAACATCAAGATTCAAGAAATTTAGAGATGAAAAAATATATGAAAGGTATATAATATGCAAAAATATGTAAAATATACCGAAAATAGAATATTTATGATGATATTGAGCAAGGGAAACAAACTTAACTACCATTTCTATAGTTGTGTTTACAAGAATCACATGACAGGATCGATGCTCACTATTGCCCAAAAAATTGTAAAAGCTACTGACGAATGAAAAATGGAATAGCAGTAAACAGGTTCTAACTCGACGGTGAAACGTGATACGAACGATACTGGTCTCGATACAGTAATGAAGTATCATAGAAATTTCCAAACACCTGAACGTTTCAAAATCCATCACTATACGAAATCATTCTTATGCAATCAATCAAATTCTAGAATATTCGAAACTCACAAAAGCTCACTCCCAAACTTACTCGCGCACCAAGAATCGGAAAAATTCGAATTCCTACGAATTAGCATCGTAAACTCGTGAATAATATCGAAAGAAGGAAACGAACGCGTAAAAGTTCTTCTAAATAGGCTATTAACGTAATACCAGCGGGGGCAACGGTCGAAAATAAATAATTCTTATCATCCGCAAATCCTCACATTCACTCGTCACAGTGAGTCAAGCAAGTTCGAACGCCTTGACGGGCCACTGCTATCGGGATATTTATTATCCCGCGAGCGTTCTATGCTTAGCGTACTATACATTATACATACAGTGCACTAGCTACGCAAGTTGACCGATTCGTGTTACATAAGAAGAATCGAGGATCGACGGCTTAGAATGAAATACAAGTCGCCTCGTCGCATTTTTATCCTGCGATGTCTATGGGTCGAAGTCGAGAAGCGGAACTTCGTTTCGAAAAAGATCATCGACAGCTTTGCATCTTAAAATAGCGATAATCTACATTACAATAATTAAAAATGTAACTTAGGAAGACATCAATGAAATACACGACCAATTTCAAAACCGCTTATATCGTCAAAGCTATCTATACTCACGTTTTTACGAGCATTCGTACATTTCCAGAAACGATTATTAACGAAGCAACGCGATGAACACGAGTATTTCCGCAGTAGGTGAGGAAAAATCGATTTATCAGTGATAATTGTGGGAAATCCGATGGCCTGCTGTCACGTGTCGAATCAACGATCAACCCGAGCAAGGGGCTCCCTGTTGATTATCCACCTCCTCTCCGCATAGCTAGGCAGTAATTATGAAAGCGGCTGAACTGGCGCATCGATCGTCGTGCATCCACCGCTAATTACAATCTTCGACGCGTCGTAAACGTAACAGGGTGTAATTAACCGAGTCCTTCCGCTGATCAAATACGAAAATCAACGGACCAACGATAATCTAGACCGTTTCATCACGGTGGACCTAAAAAAAGCGTTGCGTTAGACTCCAAAGCAAAGACTGGACTAATTTCCAGCAGGCAGTCAATGGTCGACGTTCAGCTAATTAAATCTTATACGACGTATTGTCCCTTTTTATTTCGTAACGTATGGAGATGCGTAACGTAATACGTGACGCGCGAAGGTTTGCCGAAAGGTTTCCTTCCCGTTGACGGGCTTCGCAGACGCATAACTCGCTTGAATTCGCGCCGGGGATCTTCCGGCTTTGTTGGAACAATACGCGCGCGGAATTAGCCTATATGCGTTACATAATTCGTCCGTAACATTACAGTTGCATCCAGATACTCCATATTCCTATTCAAGTTTAAATGAAAAATGAAAGAGCAAGCACGAAAAAATAACGAAGACAAACACAAAAACCTACTAAAATGACTAAAATAAGCTAATGAGACATCTATCTTTAAGTCGATTTAATGAAAATTATAGCAAGTTGATTTAGTTGATTAGTTATTATATTATTATAGTATAGTTGGTTTAGAAACGAGTAACCTGCGCCTAAATATTAAAATCTTACGATTATTTTCATATCATATCATATTATTGAAATGTTTTGGTCATTCGGTGCAACAAAAGTTGTATCTTTTCGAAGCGCGAAGCTCCAGCCATTGTTCCTGGTTGGGAACGTACATTTCCGCTGGCATGCGTTCCAATCCCGGGGATTCGGGCGATCCACGCTCGTTTGTTCTTCTGGCTGAAACATTAGATAGAGTAAAAGATCTTTTCTTACCACTTCGAATTCAAGTCGCCCTAATTTTATGATAATTCTATTTCGTACTGAGTCTTTTACGCATAGAAATAGCCTCGCCAGGATGTCGAAGGAGCAATCGACCCACTCCTTCACATCGTCGCAGCACTTCGTTTTTCAAAAGATGATCTCGTACATTCTGAGAAATAATCGGGCAATTTGTCACCCATTTCGATACGTACGCGAAGTCCGTAAGCAATTGCAACGCACCATATTCGCTAAAAGATATTTTTAAAAATGTAAAATCTAATTTATATCGTATCGTGTTTCTATTTCGCTTCTTCTTGACACTTTTTTTAACGGAAATAAAGATCAAGATCAGGTGACGATTTACCTAAATTTAATACGGTGCAGATAGATGTAATCCAGCCATGCCTCGCACATAATTTTCAGAATCATATTCGACGTCTCGGGGTCTTCGATAACTTCCAACACCGGAAGCAATACTTTCTCTGCGGAATAGACAGCTTTAGAGAATCAAGCGTACGTGTAAGAGGGATTTGCTTACCGAAATAAGACTCCACGTAAAGACTAGCAGCCACTGGAGCAACGTCGCTCCCTTTCCTCCAGTAACTTGACCGTGGAAAACACATGTGCAAATTCGCTAGGCTGACCACGCGGCAGATTTTTGCCAGAATTTCTATACACTTTCCGGAACACTTCTGTGGAAAAAAACAACAGGAAATATATAAAAGCAGAAACCTCAGCAGAATTGCCGAATATTTACAAATCATCGCTTACCTGGAGTAAATCTATGTTGACGTTTACTTCCGACACGATTTTCGCTCTCATTTTCGCGCAAACATATACCTGAATACTCACAGAATCCGTTGACAATGTACTCGTATGATCAGCCAGCTGAAACATAGAAAATAATTCAACACAGTGAAATACCTTTGACGAAGAAAATTATACGTTCACGTTATTAACACGTTCACGCCGGCGTGACCCACCGGTGGATCGCACGTGTCTGTCCCGTGGGGTGGCAGTGGGTCACACATGTATTTCACAAAGTAGGTAATACTAAATAGGTTTATATTATTTTATCTCAACATTATAAGCAGACATACAATAGTAAAAACATAACAATTCAATATTATAAACTTAACATAATTATTTCCTTTTTTCATGTAATTTTTTAAAACATGTTAGACAGAGTGCCGGCTGGTCCTTACAACGATCACAATATGTTGTTACTTTTTTGGCTTTTTCCGCGGCATACTCTCTACCTTCTATTCTAGAAATGCGTTTATAACATTCTTTACACCACCGTCTCGTTTCTCTCGCGGGCCCTTGGTACGACTGCAGATAATGTGAATGTTTTTTGGGCAGTGCTTCAGTTTCACTTGGCATTTCTTCTCTGTGGGGATTCATTACATTTAAATTTAAAAGGTGACGAATAATTTCTTCGCGAAATTTTTAAATGTTCATACTTTTAGTACCCCATTTTCTATGTACGTACCACGCATTTACGAGGCAAGTCCCGCATATTAATTCTATTACAATTTTTTTATACCATTTTATGGTTCTGCGCAAACTACTATAATAGAATGACAGATATCTGATTGGATAGATCAACCCCCTTTTTAGCATCATTATAAAAAAAAAACAATGTCTGGCTTTAATTTACTATTTTTCCCCTAAACAATAACACGCCTGTGATTTTTTGAGGTAGCTAGCATACATACTGAGAAAAATCGAAAAGAGTACAAAATTAGAGCCAAAGCTGGTCCCGTCAGCTTTATTTAACATTTATAAATATATGCAAATTGATATTGCCAAACTATTGTATATCAATGTATTAGTTGAAGTCCACGGAATTCATTGAACCCAACAGGAATCGTATAGCTTTTGTAATTTTGTTATAAATTGAGGTCAAAGTTGAAAAATTGCGGTCGTGTTGAACAGTCTAATGTGACCCACTGCCGTCCCACGAAGCAGACAGTGAATTCGGGCGCCGGCGTGAACGTGTATATTAAGAATATAAGAAGAATAATAAAAAATAACTAGTTGTTTAATTAACCTAAACTTTACCTTTAAATATGAAAGTTCTTCGAGACAGTTCACTATGTCACCTTTTACTAAAACAAAGAACACGTCTAGTTCCCATGTATGAGCTATCATTTTCGCCTCCTGCACAATCCATAGTCTTGCTGTATGTACCGAATGATCTAATCGATGAAGGATGACAATCTGTTCCGATAGTGGTAGCTCTATCAATGGTGCTCCTATCACCCATTCACCGCCTGCCTCGCATTCGTTGCTCAACCTAACGAGCAGTTGGAACAATTCTACGAACATTTGGCCCGTGTCAGACCCCTGGAAATTCACACAAACCCTTTTGAATCATTCTATGTGTTAGGATTAGGAAGGCATGGACTGTAGCATTTTAATTTGTAGAGAACCCGATCGCTAAACCTAAACACTATGTATAAAAGCAAATTATTAATATTATTTTATTCTTTACTTGAATATTTTCTTTATTAAAAAAAAGAGAGCTTACCTCCGTGAAGGAAGCTTTCGACTGACATTTAAAAGCTGATGTATAAGCCAGTCTAAAGAACTGATCCCATTCTGTAATCGTGGCGTGGCAACCAAGTGCATCACAAAGATTCTGTAACGCTGGTCTCACCGTCTGTGGTACTAAAATTTTAATAAGTATACATAATTGTTTGTTTTACGTGAAACATTGAAGTGTATCTTTCATATTGATATTTCTTTTATACCGTGATTCTTCTGAATGAATTGACTAAGCCAGTCTTTAAGCTGCTGTGCTCCATGATTATGCCGAGTAGCCAGAGCCTCCGAAGACCACCAGAGAACCACGTGATCCAGAATACCTGATAGAGCGCCCCACGCAACTTCTTGATAATAATTCTTCACCCTCTTTATCGCACTGCTTCTCAATCTTGTCTCGCCTTTCACGAACGTGAATATTTTATAACGTTTCAACACGGATTAGTAATTAAAAATGAAATTTAATCCACAACCACAGGAGGCTAGGTCCGATTAATTCTGACACATACAGTCAGGGAGAATTCGACGAAATATTCGTCATTAATTACTTTCTAAACTATATTTCTCTGTTACTATTCTATTAAACTATATAAGCAATTTTATTTTTTAAGTGAATTTCATTATCGCGTAAAGGTAAAAATTCTTTTTGTTTAAACCTTCGCTTTGTTGCTGTAAAATAAAGTTCTAATTTATTCGATACACGTAATAAAAATGGCCACACCTACGCCAGGCAAGAGCTAAAAAATGAAAAAGATCTTAATTTTTACCTTTGCTAGTTTTTAACGCATCAGTGCCAAATAATTTCGGTGAAACATCTTGCACGACGTTTAGCAGCCTCAATACCTGTTCATTTTGAGTATTGACTAATGTCTGAATACTCTCAATATTTGATACCTCCAACTCCGTTCTCGACGTGGAACTTTCGATCGGCGGCGTTAAGTGTCTCGTAAGCGCTCTGCGAAACAATTTTTCGTGAAATACGCGACAAAAATAGGATATTCTTTTATACTAATTTAATACTGGCCTGACCGATAAATCTCGATACTCGAATTTTCGGAAACGTCGGCGTCGCCAGATATTGTCGTAGAAGGATCGGTTTTCTCGCGGGGCTTGTAATTTGCTAAAAGGCAGTCAATGAGTTCGTGACAAGATTCTTCCGCCCTATTTTTGGCCAGCACCTGGAATCAAGTCGTGGATCATTTATTGTTCGAACTTTTAATCTAGAAAATTAATTGAACAATCTATCGACTTAACTTCTAATATCGTTCTATTCGTTTTGTCGAATTTGTGCCAAGAAATTCACGATTTCGTTCGTTGGAAATTTGAAACACTATAGGTTTCAGAAAGAAAGATTGAACGAACGAAATTTTCATAGTGATATAGTACAAATTTGAGAAAAACTTTCACCTGCAATATTCGAGTAACGGATATCTTCTTCATTGGTTCCAGCATATAAGGACAATCATTACAGAATACGCTTATTGAAAGACCAGAAACGTCGATATCCATGTCTAGTATATCGTTATAAATGTTCACCAACCTATAGGACCAATAGGTTTTTTATTAGTCGAATGAAAATTGGTATTCACCTACGGTATTCACCTAAAAATAATCCTAAGCAGCTCGTCACTCTTACAATCGACGATTTCATTTATCAAATTGCGAGTGAACCTTACGAGTACGTTCAATTTTCGTTTTAATATCGTCAAGAAATGACGCATCTTATACTTGTAAATCGGATGTGTACTAAGGCTCGTCGTATTGATCGATTTGTACCTTTTCGTTATCACTTCTAGATCGTATGCAACTCTCTTATATACCTGTATATAGAATACACATAAAAATTCGTTCAATTCAATACAAAGATAATCCGACAATCATCATAATTATTTGTGAATATATTGCGGATATTTACGAAATTTTATAAATTAATTTTGATTGACTAAAGAAATAAAACCTAAATAGAGAATCCAAATCGAATCTAAAATTCGGTTCATCTACTAGATGTTATAACATAAATTAGATATTATGTATATTTTTACATATTATACGCGTTCTGTGCATTTTTGAACCTTTAAATTTTCCATAAATGCATGAACATTTGCAGTCTATCCGCGAAGGAATAGAAGTACCTTTTTACTTAAATTATTCTTTATTTACGAAAAATTTCAAAGTTCTTACGAAATCATCTTTATGAAACTTCATCTATATTAAAAATATTGATGCTATAAAATAATAGAAATTTTCTCAACGATATGAAAATAAAAAATAAAATTTCAATTTTTTCTGTTTGGATACAGAACAAAGAAAAGCAGAGAACACTTTATTTAATTCGAGCAGCTTCCGTGGAAATATCTTTCATTCACGACACCAAAGCGCAT
Organism: Bombus soroeensis; assembly: GCA_014737365.1. Lineage (NCBI taxonomy): Eukaryota > Metazoa > Arthropoda > Insecta > Hymenoptera > Apidae > Bombus > Bombus soroeensis. The sequence goes on along the minus strand of JACXIL010000024.1, from coordinate 18,690 downwards.
ATTGCATTAAGCGGACTAATTTCATTAATCGAGCGGTTCATAATGAGAAATTAAACTACGACCAGTACTTTACCATGGAAAAACATATAAGGACTCATGTTTCGCACCTCGAATTCACAGATCTGTGAATCTGTAACGTCGTGGATGATTAAGGCTATGGATTCAACAAGATTGTCTATGCTCTCTGTAACCATCGACGAGTTGACAAACCATTTCTCGAGAATGTCGTCTGGAGGTGGCAGCCACTTGCCGATATTTGCTCTGTAATTGGTATCCATGTGGCTAAGCTTCCACTAGCGAAAATTTATATGCATCAACTCTTCTTTCAATCGATCATTCGGAAAACCATATCGTTTTTATCGCTCATCATACATGTACTACGTACTATAGTCGTTTTAATTCCTTTGGCATGCAAACACATTTTTTTTTTAATCGTAGCCAAATGTAATAATTCCAAATCGAACGTCTTTTAGACGATGATGATTAAAAATTCATTGTAAATAATTCCTTAAGAAGCTGATTGAATTTTCCTGGTAATCTTTCGATTCCACCGAATCACAAAACTGTCTTGCGAACTATGAGATTATTCACAGATATTTCAGATAGGAAAACAATCAAAAATACTTAGACAAAGAATGTTAAAATGTTAAAGGATAGAAGTTGAACTGGGGAATCTTATCGCATGGCAAAGTAGTCGTATGTAATTTGAGTAGAGTTGCCAGGGGAACGCCTAACGACTGACAATCCGTGCCTAAGAACTAACTCATCAACTATGCTAGCTCATTCTTCGTGATCAAATCATGTGGAAATTACCAAATGTGTAAATTTACGCTCAACTGCACTCAGTTTCAATTTGCACTCAGTTTTGTTTGATAAACGAACCGAATTTTTTTACTTCTATAAGATTAATACTGCATCGCAGCCTGGAAATATCTAATCTATTCTTACAAATAACTTTTTTTAATGGAACATATCAGTTATAATAGTTTGCCAGGAAGTGTATACATTTAATTATTTTCATACAGTTTATATAAATTATATTTATTCATGTACGACAGTTCTTAACGAAATGGATTGCTGTAAGATATTACTCGCTAAATTGCGAATTAAGAAACCGGACCAACGGAATTGCTCTAATCATCTAAAAAACCAAGCCAGTGACGGTATAGTTGTAGAGGTTAAAAGTTGTAAAGAATTTTAAATACAGTCATTGCAATAGTGGATAACTACTTTCTATGTATAAATATGTAATTTCTTTATATAATATATTTACTTTTAGGCAATTCACATAATAAAAATGTTTCGGAGGAAAGAATTACAAAGCTACATTACGTTAATCTACCGCCATTTATGACGGAAGAGGAATTGTTCAAAAATTGGAACACTTGGAAAAATAATTTTCTTGCATTTAAAAGAGCGCATAATGAAAACAATCGTAACAAGCAACAATGGGGAAACCTATTATTAAATTTAATGGGTCCAGTTGGACAAGATATTCATACTACATTTGTATTTAATTTTCCAAATGACAAAGAGAATATAGATATATTAATAGAAAAATTTGAAGAATATTACTTATTTTCAGGAAGAAAGAAGATACCTTCAGAAAATGTTTATAAATATATAGATGACCTACAGGTAAAGACATTTAAAAATTTATAACAAAAATTGTTCTAAGTTGCATACATATGTATAGTAAGTTTTTAAGTACTTTATAATTCTCTTTCCTAGTTGATAATCAAAGAAAAAAATATTGAAAATGAAGAATTAATAAAAAAGAAAATTTTAATGGAAATTAATGAACATCAATTTACAAATGCTACTAAACAATTAATTCCAACATTTATATTTTCCTCTGATTTCAACAAGTTAACATTAAAGGAAATTGCATTTATTTGGAAATCATACACTGATATCAGTTGTTCATGTTGTGGTGGTAATCATTCTTCTAAGAAATGTCCATCATTGGGAAAACAATGTGTTAAATGTAACAAATGGAATCATTTCCCAAGACGATGTCCAACGATTTTCATTTACAATTGCAATTATTGTGGAGGTGATCACATGCGTAAGAAGTGCCCAGCTTTTAATGAAATTTGCACAAAATGCCAGAAATTAAATCATTTTAAATGGAAATGCCATCTTACTCAAATTGCACATTGTCACTTTTGTGGTTTAAGCCATGCTGCATCTAGATCACTTTGTCCAGCAAAAGATAATGTTTGCTCTATTTGCAAACATGTAGGGCATGTTACTTCAAAATGTAATAAGAAATTTTATGCGCATAGACATTAGAATGGTAATATTCTTTCATATAATTGAATTGAAGAATGCTTTCCTATACTTATTATGCATCAAAAATATTAAGTAAATATTAAACACTAAAAGCACATTAATCAAAGTATCTGTTCATAACAATTTATTAACAATTTTATACATACTTTAATACATAAGAAAATATAATATACTTTTTATTACAAGTATATAATTATGTATGTTGAAATAATATATTTTATCAAATGTTTATGTCTTTCTTTATAACTCGTTTGTTTTCCTTTTTCATTCTATCCCATTGTAACTGTAACATATTACTTTGTCCTTTGGTACGGTAGTAGCTAAACATTAGTAATAAGATAAGCATTAGTAATTATTCATTCTCATTTCTTATAGACAAGTATTCTTACTGGCGATATTCTGAACGTGCAATTATGCTTAATGATGCCATTACATTCCATGTACCCACAACATCTTGTACTGGAACCAAATGGGAAGCCTCTAAAACATTTTCTAATCCTTCCTTCTTTAAAGTTCCATATATTTTAAATATACTGCATTTTTTCTAAAAAAAATTTTCCGTGTCATAATTACATTACAAAAACAAGCAAGAGATAAATAATCCTTAAAAGTAAAAATCTTACCCATATTGGACAATATATATCATTTGAATCTTTAATGTATATATTTCCAACTTTTAAAATTTTGAGGCTAACAGAAAATGCAGAATTATTTCCAGGTGTCACAGATAAAAGTGTAGCAAATGTTTCAGTTTTTGGAATAAGTTTTCCTACTGTTTGTATTGTTTTAATCCCATTTGTCTCGTAATCTTCGAAAGAAATATGTATAAGAATGTTCTCCACTAGCATAGGAACATACGGAGTACCATTATATATCACATTGTTTCGTGAGGATAAGGAAATTCTCCAATCTTCCAAATCATGTACCTCATCCATCTTATATTAACTTTTCTATTCAAAATTGTAACTCCAAATCCAAATACTTTTTAAGATTCTTCTACTGCTAACTTAACCTAAAACATAAGTTAAATAAGATGAAACATAAGCTTGACCTAATAAATAATTATCTTTGACATTAATTGATATTCACAGAAAAATGATAATCACTAAGAAAACTACATTTAATAATATATTATTCTATTCTCATTATACTTTAAAGCTATTTAAAGTTTATAGTAATTTGATTTAAACTTGTTACCAACATTAAAATTAATAAGTCAACTTAAAGCTTTTTACAATGTTGACACACATGATCAATCGTTTTTCTTTTCAACTCGTAAAGTAGGCACACTTAAATAGGTAGGGAAATACCCTTCAAAAAAAGAGTCATCGATATGACGAAGTATTGTAGCAAGCTATAAAAGTGAGAAATTGTGTTCATGTGACACTGTGCAACACATTTTTGATAATCAGGTACGTAATATGTCTTTGATCATTATAAAATATAATATATGTAGAAAAAACTAATGTTTTATTGTATAATAATAAATTATATGTTACATAATTATAAAAATACATACAACAAACATTACATATATAAAATAAATGTTAAATAAATTA